>JARQOC010000007.1:160795961-161995961 GCA_033576535.1 Allobates femoralis | reverse complement strand
GGGGACCTGCTGTATACCCATGGGGGCCTGCTGTATACCCCTGGGGGCCTGCTGTATACCCCTGGGGGCCTGCTGTATACCCCTGGGGCCTGCTGTAAACCCCTGGGGGCCTGCTGTATACCCCTGGGGGCCTGCTGTATACCACTGGGGCCTGCTGTATACCCCCGGGGGCCTGCTGTATACCCCTGGGGGCCTGCTGTATACCCCTGGGGGCCTGCTGTATACCCCTGGGGGCCTGCTGTATACCACTGGGGGCCTGCTGTATACCATACTGCTGGGGCCTGTATACCACTGGGGGGGCCTGTATACCTCACTGCTGGGGGCCTGTATACAATACTGCTGGGGGCTGTATACCTTACTGCTGGGGGCTGTATACCTGTCCTGGTGGCTGTATACCATACTACTGGGGCCTGTATACCACTGGGATGGCCTGTATACCACACTGCTGGGGGCTGTATACCTCACTGCTGGGGTTGTATACCTGTGCTGGGGTCCACCCTCGGCTTATACGCGAGTCAATAAGTTTTCCCAGTTTTTGGGGGCAAAAGTAGGGGGGGTCGGCTTATACACGGGTCGGCTTATACACGAGTATATACGGTATATAAAAAGCAAAGAGTAGGACCGCCCTATTTAAGATTGCCATGAAGTGGCAGGGTGGCTCAAAGAATGGATCAATTGTTTGCTAAAGATCTCAATTTTAAAGTACAGTTAGAAATTAATATATGCATATGCACTTTTTGTACTGGATGCTGACCATAGGCAGCGCTGTCTTCTTGGCTTTTTTATATGCTAAAGATTTGCATTTCACTCTCCATAAGGAGAAAATCTTGTCCAACAGCAAATTTAGCATTTGGGGATTTTTAGTCTACTCCCAACCATGAGAGAAGTGAAAAGGGAGGTAAAGTGTCAGCCGATAAGACGAGAGGCACAGCTTTTGACAAACCAATTAAGAGTTAAAGAAGTGGAGTGAAATGACAATTAGGATTTCTTTCAAGTCTGAAGATGACACCAAAGTAGCTGCCCAATTTATCTGAGTCAACAAAGACCTCTGAGTACATTGCCTCCCCCACTGGGGGTGAAACTTGAGGTGCACAAAACTAGAAAGTCTTCTTCATATCTTTGGAGAAGCTTTCTCCAGTGCTGACACAGACATCTTTGTTTCCATGTTTTGTTTTCCTTATTGGATGGTGAAGAATGGACTTTATCCCACTTGTCCTGATATTTGAACTCCAGCTAATCATGTTGCAACAAAAGATGGGTTAAAGGAATGTTTGATCCACCAAGATAGAGTGCTTGATAAGAGTGCTCTCCTTACTCAAGACACAGCTGACCTCATCCAGTGATAAAGCCATGTCCTAACACTGTAGTGAGGAAGAATTAGTCAAACTTTCTCTTTTTATTGGGGGTGGGGGGGTTCTCCTTCACTATTCCTCGAAGAAAACAACTCTCTACCTACTGCAGAACTGACCAATGCAAACTGTTTAGTAAAAATCATATACAAACATATAGATTGCATCAGTCATAATGGTATTTTCTCTTTGAAATTATTAGGTTAAGTGAATGTTATGTCCATTTGTTTTGCAAAATATCCTGATTATGAAAAAATTCCTTCTGTTTTGTGCATACAGCACATTTGGTGATATGTGTATTTCCATGTTGCAGACAAAAAATAACTTCTGTTTGCTACTCCAGTCTCTCCGAAGCCTTCTTTACTGAAATGTAGCTTACTATAGATCTACAAATTTTATCTTGGATTCAAAATGTGTTACCTCAAGGAAACCTGGACAATAAAGAAACAAGACAGATAAAGAATCACTGCTTTCGAAATAAGGAGCTGGAGAAGGATGTTATCAATATCATGGATGGCAAGAAGAACAAACACATCAATACTTGAACTAATGAAGCCAGACATGTCACTGGAAGCAAAGATCACCAAACTACGACTTATCTACACATCATACGAAGAGAGAAATCACTGGAGGAGGACATCATGATCAGACCTAGAGCTCCAACTATGTGGTCAAGTGGCAGACTTCGAATGTAAAGATCCTGAATCCTAACTAAGTGTTCAAACTGTAGATCATGCCGCTCATGCACCAGAGCGCCGACTACACAGTCAAGCTGCGGACTCCACCTGTCCAGATCTAGAGTCCCGACTATGAGTTCATGCAGTAGACCATGCGGTCAAGCCCCAGAGCCCCTACTATATGGTCAAGCAGCAGATTTCACCTGTCAAGGTCTAGAGTCCCGACTATAAGGTCAAGCCGTAGATCATGCCGGTCAAGCCCAAGAGCACCAACTATGTGTTCAAAAGACATACTTAACCTGTCAATACCTAAAGTCCCGACTATGAGACCACACCAGTCCAGATCCAGAATCCTAACTGTATTGGTAAATACCATGTAAGGAAGGCCCACTCCCATGGATGACCCAAGTGAACCGGGCCATTGCTACTTGCTTTCCTGTGCAGTACCCATAGATATAAAGGATGTATCAAGATTGAACTCTATATTTGGTGAGTTGTTTTGTAAATTGTGTACTGAAAGCTTAAGATATCATTACATCAATTAGCAGGACTGTCCACAATAGTCTCTGTTAGATAGCGACTCTGATGTACCCAGACACAGACGATACTTTTACTCGGAGGGGAATCAATGACGTCTTGGGACAGTACATATTGCTTGGATGGATGTAATAAGAGTATTCGATAATCGAGTGCTACCGTATTGCTCATGAGTCAATTACCTATTCTGTGGCATCTTGAATTGTTTGCCGATTCACCTCTATTCAGTTAAACCCCTTTCGACTTTGTAATAAATCCTATTTGGTGGTGTCCTTCTCTGTGTTGTTGCATCCTCAAATTTCTTGCTTTATATAGATGGGAAAGTTCTTAAATCATTTATATTGCCCATGTCCTGACAGGTATCACCCCCAGCACTTGAGTATATCATCCGCAGTATAAACAAGCAATATTCCATGTGAACCCAGCTGGCTATTAATAGTTTTTTCAGCCAGGCTCTATGTATCCAGACCATTTGTGCTGTTTATATAAGTAATCTTAGGGAGGGTTCATACAGAGAAATCGCTAAGTACCTCGGCTGACACGTTGTACTCGGCACCCTTTTACTCACATTTTTAAGACATTTTGTTTTCATATAGAGAATTTGCTTCGTACGTTTGGATAAATAAGAACCATGTGTATTGGCTTGGACTGAATCATGTTGTTTAGATCTTTTCTGATTGGGATCTGTGAGAAGGTGTTAAATGGCTGAGAGCTTTACCCAGACAACGGGAATAATTCTTCAGTTTACAGAGGACACTATCAACAGTCAATGCTACCCTCCGCACCGAAATTGGTAATAAAATTAAATCTATTTTCCCAAAAATTTTTACTGGTTTCTTTTTTGTTTTGTTTTTTTAATTGACCATTATTGTATAGATTGGCTCCTGCTCTTTCCAAACAAGACCACCTAAGACCAAAGAAATAACAGTTTACCAAAAGTATTGCATGATCTCAAGTCTACAGCAAAGGAACCCGTTGTTGTAGCTTTGATTCTTCTGGGCTGGAGACCGGAGTAGGACAAACTGAGCAGGGCACGTCACTGGTGGTGGTGGGGCTGCCTCTCTGTGAGTATAAGCAGTCTGGGTATGTGACTGGTCAGGGCGGGACTGCCTCTTTATGAGTGACAGCAGTCTGGGCACATATGCCCTCTCAGCCGACACCGGTGATGTGCCCTACTCAGCTGGTCCAAATCCAGTCTACAGACCTGAAGGATGAAAGCTACAACAAAGATAAAGGTATTTATGAGCTTGTTAGAGATAAGCTTACAAGAGCAGGCTAGATAGCAGAAGTATATTGGGAAAGGGTTAGGAAGACTTAAGCCCCAGTCACATAACGATATCGTTAGAGAGATCGTTGTAACTGTGACTCCAGCGATTTCGTTCTGTGTGACACTTTGCAGCGATCAGGCCCCTGCTGTGAGGTCGCTGATCATGGCAAAGTGCTGTAGGTCATTTTTTGATCGTTGGTTTCCCGCTAATCAGCACGCATCGCTGCGTGTGACCGCGAGAAACCAGCGATCTGTGACCTCACATGGCTGGTTACTATGGTAAACACCGGGTATCCAGGCAACGCGCGCTGCCTGGATACCGTGCTGTTTATCATAGTAACCAGCATTCTCCCTGCTAAACAGGGAGCGATGTGGAAGGTGGCTCCCATGGCCTGATCGCTGGGGAGATCTGCCTGTTTGACAGCTCCCCAGCGATCAGGTAACGTCGCTCCAGCGATCCCGGCAGGTCATTATCGCTGTCGGGATCGTTGGAGCGATCGTTATGTGTGACTGGACCTTAAGTACGAAAGGAAGGTGATCACATTAGTAGTGGAATATCTCATTAAGGTGCCCTTCTGATTGGCTTATATTACCACATTGTCTGTGAACACCTTAGAACTTGGTGCCTATTTACCTCTTTGCCTTTTCAAGACCCTTGGGCCAATGAAGATGGAAGGGTTCTCCCAATCCATAAATTAGGGTTGAAGTTAACCTGATCCAGGACCCCTCTTCTTATAACTCCCATAGCTACATGATTTTCCTCCATTGTAATCAAAGCTCATGTCTCAATTTGTAATTCTCTATCACCATCTTCATAGTTGCATATAGTACCACATTTTTGGAAACAATTCTTATAAATGTTGGCATATCCTAAGACAAACATGGATGAGGTTCGTAAATCCCTCCAAATGTAGGTGTTCAAGCTGGATGTCATACATTCCAATAGCTAGGATAGGGATGGTGCTTATTCCGTTCCTGTTCCATGGTGTACTATTATGCCATAGAACCTCAAACAGGACAGATGCTGGAAGTGTTACACAGCCAGCACCTGCCTTGTACAGGATCAGAGGGTACCGATGGGTTGTCACTGCATCAGGGTACTTGCTCAAGCCTCCTCTATGCCATATTGGTACTCTTTCAAAGGTCAACCACAAAGTGAACTTCATAGGAGAATGTGACATGCATTATATAGTACAAGTGATCAAATGAAGCAGGTTCAAGTCTCACGAGACAACAGAAAATACAGTAAGAGGTAAAGAAAGGAAAAAATGAAAATCTCCATTTTCCCATCTAAAAAAAAAATAAAAATGAGCCTTCAGTATTGCTGCACCTGTAAAATTTTAATCTATCTAAATACAAAATTATGGAACCAACAAGATGGGAACCTGATCTATCGCATCAGATGTCTGAAATGTGTAAGTAATATTACTTAACTTATTTTAATTTGTTACTTGAACTGTATGCCTGACGCTCTGTCATCAGGGTGTGTTTTATAGAGCTTTACAGTGAGCGCTACTGCGTATCAGCGTATAGTAATATGTGGCCATTAACTCTGATGCTACCGTCATAGGTGTGTTTTAATATGATGGCATTTACAGGTGAGCGCTACTGGTACAGCGGATAGTATATGGCGCATTACACTTGAGCGCTACTGGTCATGAGCGGGTGTGTTTTAATATGATGGCATTTACAGCCTGAGCACTGCTGAGTATCGGTAGGTGTAGTAATATGGTGGGCGTGTTAGCTATGATCTGATGGTAGATGTAGACTGTATGTGCTCCTTCCAATTCTGACATGACCTGCGTCATGTGATAAGGACGTGATTGGGGGTGCTCGAAGGCCGCCCCTGCATGATTCCAGTGGATGGAGGAAATGTTGCCACGCCCACCAATCAAGGCGTTCACACCCAGCAATAAACGTGGTCACACCTACTGAATGTATGGTGTGCTTCACGGTGGGCGTGGCTGTGTTAGTTGGAAGGCACAGCAGTGTAGCCTATGCAAGGGTGGTTTTGGCCCCCCTGTACTCTCCCCCCGCCCGTGGCTCTTACTCCAGACCCCGCTACAATTCTAATAATGTCCAAGGTCGCATCTCTTCCTAAAGTAACGACCAGTGGTAGCAAGCTACCACTGCACCCGACCCGCTACTGTGCATGTCCAGGTGTACAAAGATGGCGGCGGCATCAGATACATGTGCATGAGTATAGAAAGACTTTTTTACAATCTGGCCAATCAAGAGATATCTGGGTTCTGGTCAGTGCTCTCTAGGTGGTGATATTTTGGGGGTAAACATAGATAGACTAATGCTTTTATGTAAGTAGATTCAATAAATGATGGTCTCTGATGTTTGGGGCATCCCAGGTGGTAGGTGGAGGGTCTTACAAGCCTTTGCAAGTGCAAACAAAAAAAAACTAATTACAGCACATAGAATTCATCATCAAATAGTGGCAAGATCACAATCTCATATCTTTCCAGAAGTGAATGTGTTCCACATTAGATTTAAGCATTCATCCGCACAGTATGGGAGAAGAGGAGAACATTTACCCTGTAAAACCAGACTGGAGCTTCCTGTGCAGGACAAGTTGGCCGAATCCTTAGCAATTAAAGGCCGTGGTCTAGCGTGATGAAATCTGAGGTCTACCCTATGAGTAAGGCGCCAAGTCTATGAAGGCTCGCTAAACTATGTAGGAGCTTTCTCTAGAGGGATCCAATGAGATTTTTTCATATATCAGAATCACTCATGGAAAAATATATATTATTCACTAACCATAAAAAGACAAAGAGAAAGGGGAGCGGTATCAATCCTTTTAAAAGCAAAATAGCCTTTATTATATATGATCATATTCAGTAGGTGAAATGAATATTGAATACGCCACAAGTATTCTAACTACCGTATATACTCGTGTATAAGCCGAGTTTTTCAGCCCAAAAATTGGGCTGAAAAGTCACCCCCTCGGCTTATACACGGGTCAATACGGTAATCCTATGGGTCCGGGTGCTGGGGGAGGCTGGAGGAGGCGGCGGGGGGGGGGGAGGCTGCTGACAGCGGCCCGTCACGTGGGGCCGCTCATTAGATATGCACGGCTCCCCCCGCCCATCACAGCGGCAGGTGGAGCCGTGCATACAGCTCCCAGTGTATACAGCAGCCCCCAGTGTATACAGAAGCCCAGTGGCACTCGCCCCCCATATTGAGAGGAGCCCCCACACTTTTCAGAGCCCCGCAGTGTATACAGAAGCCCCAGTGGCACTCGCCCCCCCATATTGAGAGGAGCCCCACACTTTTCAGAGCCCCCCAGTGTATACAGAAGCCCCCCCAGTGGCACTCGCCCCCCCCCCATATTGAGAAGACCCCCACACTTTGCAGAGCCCCCCGCTGCATAATCTTACCATCCAGGGTCTTCACCGCGGGTCCTGTCATCATCGCGCTGTGTTCCGGTCTCACGTGACCCGGCGCGATGACGTCATTCGACTGCGACCCGGGTCACAAGAGACCGGGAACACAGCGCGCGAGGATGGACTGCAGGACCTCCGGTGAAGAAGACCCTGGATGGTAAGATTATGCAGCGGGGGGGCTCTGCAAAGTGTGGGGGCTCTTCTCAATATGGGGGGGCGAGTGCCACTGGGGCTTCTGTATACACTGGGGGGCTGCTGTATACACTCAGGGGTTCTGCAAAGTGTGGGGGCTCTTCTCAATATGGGGGGCGAGTGCCACTGGGGCTTCTGTATACACTGGGGGGCTCTGCAAAGTCTGGGGGCTCTTCTCAATATGGGGGGGGGGGGCGAGTGCCACTGGGCTTCTGTATACACTGGGGGCCTGCTGTATATACCCCCGGGGGCCTGCTGTATCCTGGGGGCCTGCTGTATATACCCCTGGGGGCCTGCTTACACCCCTGGGGGCCTGCTGTATTCCCCTGGGGCCTGCTGTATACCCCACTGCTGAGGCCTGCTGTATACCCCACTGCTGGGGCCTGCTGTATACCCCACTGCTGGGGCCTGCTGTATACCCCACTGCTGGGGCCTGCTGTATACCCCACTGCTGGGGCCTGCTGTATACCCCACTGCTGGGGCCTGCTGTATACCCCACTGCTGGGCCTGCTGTATACCCCACTGCTGGGGCCTGCTGTATACCCACTGCTGGGGCCTGCTGTATACCCCACTGCTGGGGCCTGCTGTATACCCCACTGCTGGGGCCTGCTGTATACCCCACTGCTGGGGCCTGCTGTATACCCCACTGCTGGGGCCTGCTGTATACCCCACTGCTGGGGCCTGTATACCTGTGCTGGAGTCCACCCTCGGCTTATACGCGAGTCAATAAGTTTTCCCAGTTTTTGGGGGCAAAAGTAGGGGGTCGGCTTATACACGGGTCGGCTTATACACGAGTATATACGGTATATGTATTTCTAAAAGGGCTATTAACATGAATTGCTCACCAGACATCAGTAACAACCCATCCAATCTACCCAATCAAAGAAATCAACCCATAGATGCTTATAAATTATGTGTAATAATGAGAAATGACACAGGATCACAGTATAGAACACGTTACAGAAATTAATTTACTACTTCATATAAAAGCCTTTGTTGGTCATGAAGCTTCATCTGCCTCCTGTATGGAGGCGCTACTCCCTGCATTGCTCAGGTGGATTTTGGCCCATTCTTCCACACAAACACTCTTCACATCCTGCAGATCTCGTGGATCCTTCTATGAACTCTGAGCTTTAGTTCCATCCAGACATTTTCTATTGGATTCAGCTCTGGTGATCGGTTCGGACATTCTAGAAGATTTATTTTCTTTCTCTAAAGCCAATTGAGAGTTTCATTGACTGTGTGTTTGGGATCATTGTCTTGGTGAAGTGTCCACCCTTGTTTCATCCTCATCATCCTGGTAGATGGCAGAAGATTTTCATTAAGAATGTCTCAGTACATTTGTCCATTTATCCTTCCTTCAATTATATGAAGTTTATTGGAGCCATATGCTGAAAGCAAGCCCCACATCTCCACACTTTACTGTTGGTGTTTTTGGGGTGATTTATATTTTGGCCTCCAAACATGGTGTGTATTATGGCATCCAAAGACTTCAGTTTTGGTATCATTTGACCAGACGATATTCCCCCAGTATTTCACAGACTTGTATAAATGTTGAGCTAACTTTAAACACACTTGAATATAATTTTTGTTCAGCAATGGAGTCTTGTGTAGTGAGTATACATACAGGAGTGTGCATACAGGATGGAGATTGAGTTTATTACTTATTGTTTTCTTTGAAACAATTGTACATGCTGATTCCAGGTCTCTTTGTAGTTCTCCACTCTTCTAATAATTATTTTTACCACTTTGTCTGAAATCTTGTGGGGAGCATGTGGTTGCGGCCACTTTATGGTGAAATGATGTTGTTTCCACTTCCGGATTATTGTCCCAACAGTGCTCACCGAACCCTTAAGTAGTTTAGAAATTATTCTGTATCCAATGCCATCAGTATGTTTTGCATCAATCAGGTTGTGAAGGTCTTGAGACAGCTCACTAGTTTTACCTATCATGAGATGTTTCTTGTGTGGCACCTTGTAATGAGACATGCAGGTTTGTTGTAAGGAGACCAGCTAAGTGTGGCATCTTATTGGCAATGCTCACTGGGAAAAAAGTACCGTATATACTCGCGTATAAGCCGACCCGTGTATAAGCCGACCCCCCTACTTTTGTCCTCAAAACCTGGAAAAACCTATTGACTCGTGTATAAGCTGAGTCCCGAGTACAGAATACAGGACTCGGATTGTAAACTCGCTTAGAGTCGCTCAGACTAGCTCAGAATCGCTCAGAAATGCTCAAAATCGCTAAGACTCGCTCTCAGAATCGCTATGACTCACTCAGAATCGCTATAACTCAATCAGAATCGCTCAGAAATGCTCAGAATCGCTAAGACCCTCTCGGAATCGCTAAGACTCTCTCGGAATAGCTCAGACTCGCTCGGAATTGCTAAGACCCGCTCGGAATAGCTCAGACTCGCTACTGACAGCAGTTATCCGAGTCCCTAATACAGTGACTCGCATATAAGCCGAGGGGGTGACTTTTCAGCCCGATTTTTGGGCTGAAAAACTCGGCTTATACGCGAGAATATACGGTATGTAAATTAGCTTGCAAATTCCACTTAGCAGCTCTCTTCTTGCAAGGCTTGAACACTGATTTATTGGCTGATATCACTTTAACAGACACCAGAAGCAGTGGCAGAGACTCAGTGCTGGACCTGGAGAAGGTGAGTAAAGCCATTTTTGTTAAAAAAAAATCAAAAACTGCATCCGGGAAACAAGAATTTTTTTTAAACCAAAAAACTCCTTTAAGTTTGCTTGCAGTATTTCACTCTACCCTAAACTGTAGTCATGTACATTCAGAGACGTGAGCCACTTACTGACTACGTCTCCCTGAAGGTCTCGTACTGACAGGATTGACGCCTCTAGATTATCACCACATCCCTAACACATTTTCTTCTGTGCCTGCCACAATATAAATGACGGCAGTAATGATCTGAGAATGAAAGCCATGTGCTCCGTGATTTCTACATCTTCACAAGTTGATGAATTTCAACTGAAACTACAAAAAATAGTTATCCATTGAATCAGATGAGCAAATTTAAAGAAAAATCACCACCAGGTTATGTGTTTCTATAAGTAATATAACATGAAGATTGTGATCCCCAATGCACACCCAACTATCACGGCCGGGTCTTTAATAGCATTGGTCTTTTCATGTGGTCAAAAGGAACTTGGGGCCCCTAGGCTTGAGGGCCCGGGTACAACTGCAACCCCTACACCCATAGCTAGGCTCCTGATGGAACCATATATTCTTGAATAAAAGGCATAAAAAAGGATAAGTCCTTCATTGGGTGTAATTTATATCAATCCTGATATTGACTATTCCCTTTATCTTGATTAAATGTTGATCAGACATATTTTAGCCCTTAGTAACTTTGGAACAAAGCAAAATTCAAGCAGTTGCGTATGGTAACCAACCAGGTCGCTGCTTTCACTTAAAAAGGGGCTTGTGAAGAAGGAGAGCTGGATTCTGATTGGAAGCTTGTGGTCCCCAAAGCACAAACACCTACACCCACTGGGTCTTTAATAGCATTGGTCTTCTCATATGGTCCAAAAGGACCTTTGGGCCTCCTAAGCTTCAGGTGCGACAGCAAACCCTATACCCACATAGCTACACTCCCGATGGAGCCATATAAATAAGGCTGAGTCTTACATGGGGGTAATACACTAGAACACTTTCACATTTTCTTTGCATCAGCTTCTAATAAATCTCTCCCAATATAAATTGCTTTACTGGCCTCATCGTTCAATATTAACGTGAAGGTTTTCCATATTTACCAAGTTTCATAGTTGTCAACAATTAGGGATAATTCAGGCATGTCCAATGGCGAAAAGTGACAGGGTTTGTGTAACCTAGGCCAAAAATCGATGTTCTTGCCTTTATTTGGGTGTCTCTGGAGCAGTACTGGGGGGAGGGGGGTCAGACTTCAGGAATGCGCATGCTACATCTTTTAAAGATGGGCTAACCCCCTCAAAGGAAGACATTTCATAGAATCATTGCATGGCGGAGGTGGGACCTCCTTTTTCATCATGTGAAGGTACCTCCTGGGTCATCATGTGAAGGGACCTCCTGGGTCATTGTGAGAAGGGACTTCCTGGGTCATCGTGTGAAGGGACTTCCTGGGTCATCATGTGAAAGGATCTCCTGGGTCATCATGTGAAGGGATCTCCTCGGTCATCTGATCCAACCCCTTGCTTAAAGGAGAAGTCTCTAAATCATCCCAGACAGATATCTGTCCAAGCTGTGTTTGGACATTTCAGGAAACTCCAGCATTTTTGGTTGTTTTATGAGCAATTTTCAGTCATTTTTGACCCCCGGTGAGGATTCCTTAGCACATTCACAGCACATTTTTGTAGTCTTTATCACTGACGGTTTTTAACACCAGTCAACAATTAACAAAGTGCAAAAACATTGGCCAAATGCTTAGAAGAACGCCCAGGCATCTTTTAAACGTACCCATTCACCTGTATTATAATGTATTGAGAGTGGTGTCGAGCGAATAGTTTGGTATTACAGTGTGGATAAGTATCACTGCTACTTTTACTAGTTAGATGTTCGTGCAGAATAGTGAACATAATGCAAGTCAATGGGGAACTCGGACATTTGTGTGGGGAATTTGATACACAAACACTTTTATGTATGGTTTATTATGTTCACTATTCGGGATGAACATCCAATTAGTATAAAGTGTTCGGTTAGACTTATCTAAATATCGAGCTACTCGCTCTTCACTAATGGAGAGTCTTTGAAGCAAAAAGCTCCTGAAGAATGGCCAGGTCATATCTTTTAGCCATTTGGTATCTATGGAGAGCTGGGGCAGTTAAAAGATGCTTAAAAGACTGAATATGTGGCCAGCTAGTCGTTTTTACATAAAAATGCACATGTTCATTCTTTTGAGCGTTTAACTAGTGATTGTTCGAAGTGGACTGGCTGAAGAAGACATCTTGTGCACAGACCCTTGGGCTGTGATAACACGATGTGTTCTTGCTGCATTGTTGTTTTTTGCAGTGTTTATTTCATGGTATTTTATGCTAATTAAAAGCTGCTTTTTACAGGACCAAGCAAAGCTACGAGTTCACTTACACTTTGCTTACCCTACACCGTGCTGCAGATTTGTTGAAGATCTGCTGCACATGTGCACCAAATACGCAGCAAAATCCACCATAAATCCGCACCATCAGCACATAGCCTTAGAGCACCTCAGCATTGCAGTGTCCAATCGCTCCTGCAGTACACAGCCGTACTGATGCATGGCTCTGTGAGGCTGTGGTCACAGTACCATTTTTCACATGCATTTTTGGAGACCTGCGTTTTCAAAAACGCATGTAAAAAACGCACCCATAGGCCCCCATGTTAAAAAACACATGCCCTAATAGCCAAAAAGCATGTGTGACTGTCCCATGCGTTTTTGGAGCATATACAAAAACGCATGCGTTTTTGTAGAAAACGCATGCGTTTTTATAACATGGGTTCCTATGGAAAACGCATGCAAAAACGCATGTACAGTTAGTACCTTTTAGTGCCATTCAAAAACGCATGCGTTTCCCATAGGAACCGATGTTATAAAAACGCATGCGTTTTCTACAAAAACGCATGCGTTTTTCAAAACGCTCAAAAAAATACTACAAGCACTATTTTTAGGTGCAGATTCAAAAACGCACCCAAAAACGCAGGGAGCCATCACACACCTTACAAAACTCATGCTGACATGAAAAAAAGCATGAGTTTTGTTAAATCACTTAAAAAAACGCATGGCAACTGTGACCACAGCCTAATACAGAAATGATCATCTCCTGTGAACACCGGCAATCAGCCATTGTTCACAGGAAGTACATCATGACAGCAACAGGTGTCTTCATCTAACCCCTGGTGCTGGCGGGGAATAATGCTATCCCTGCTGCAACATGATAGATTGTGCTGTAATGGCGGGTTTACACGCCGGGATATCGGCGTCCAACTCCGACCCAAGTCCGACAAAAAGTCACGTGGGTCGCCAGTTGGACCCGATATCATTTGCGCGTTGTACGGTTTGAGCGTACAACGCGATGCTGGAACGATGCCAAAACAATATCGGGGTTGAATAGCCGAGCTATTCAACTCCCCGATATCGCATGGCCGTTGTAGCAGCATCGCAGCGTGTGACAGCCCAACTCCGATCTGTACGCCGACGCTACACATTAACTCCCATGTTAAATGGTCGTTACTGGGTTGGTGGGCGTACACATCGGAGGGACGTTGTTTCCCGATATCGCAGCGTGTAAACCACCGATGCGATATCGGGAAAAGGACTGAAAAAATGCGCGCTCCCGCGCCGTTGCCTCCGATACCGCCGCGATATCGGGACGTGTAACCCCACCATTAGAGTTTGACAGCGCTATCTAACAAGTTAACAGGTTCGGGCAGATCTCTAATCCACCTGCACTCATATCAGCTGACATGTACAGGGAATGCTGCAAGCTCAGCGCGTGAGGTCACATCAAAGGGAGGGAGACGACATAAGGCGTATAGGTACATCCTAGGTCATAAAAGGGTTAACATGTACTGTAGACAAATGTCAAAGAAAAATGCAACAAAAACATAGCAAAAAAGCAGCAAAACCTGTTTTTAGCAAGCTGATTTTTACTTCCAAGATAGCAGGTTTTGCAGCAGCAGCAGCAAAAAAGCAACATGTGCACATAGCCTTAGGGGTTCCTGTATATCCAAGGGACTTTACAGCCTATGCAGTCAACCTGTATGCAATGCCCTATAATAGAAATTGTTGCGGCTCTGAGATTGAAGCTGTCACAGGGTGATATGGCGGATAGGGAATCAGGAGGCAAGATGGTAAAATGGGCAAAGGCATTCAGGGGAGGTAGTCAGACCCTTAGATTAGGCTTCTATAACTCACCCTGTTCCTAGAGGTACCCCAGATGGCGAAGAGGTCTGGGTCGCCAGCCTAGCCCTTCACTTCTGATCAGCCCTAGGCTCAGGTAGAAATGAACTCTATCTGTGACACCTAGTGGAGGGAAGTGGAGCTATTCCAAGGCTGAGGGAGTGGAGATCTGAATACTAAGACACACCCCTCAACCTCCACCCAAATGCTATGACTCACTCCTCCATCTGCAGTGCTGCACACAGCATAGACTAAGGATAATAAAACTCACTTTAATCACAGCAGCAGCACTCATGGACCGCAAAGCTGTCAACACATGACAGAAGCTTTATTATATGAGTAATGCAAATACTTACAGATTATCTAGAACCGAAATACCGGTAGTATATTTTCATCCAACCCAAGAATAGTTTGCAAATTACCAATGACTCTACAAGGAACTGAACGTTTATTATTCGCCATCTGGTGGTTATAAGTAGCACTGCACCTGCGTGGATTTTTTTGGAACTTTTTCCAGGAAATTTCAATAGTTTTATCTGATTGTAAATTTCCACAATGCTCTCATTCACTTTTATGTTGGATAACATTTTCAGAAAAGGTTTTACATTTTCCCCGCAGTACAGCAAAAAATGATAAAATAAATAAATGAAAATAGCGCCTGTCGTGTGTGCCCCTTTAACCCTGACGACTTTCAATGCGTAACAGAGTAATGTAAGGTCACAAATACATTAATGGTGCCAGAGTCGGCTTAAATGTTAGATTTAATTACGCCAAGGACTCACAGAATGGATTCCTGCCACGGCTAAATTATTTTGGCCGGGAAACTGATAAAACGAGAAATATTATGCTAGGAAATTCATTTTGTTGGATGTGAAGTGAAAAGAATATTCCAGTGGAGGAAACGGCAATTATATAACGTGACACGCATCGTTTTAATATAATGTAAGTCTCGGATCAAGAAGGAGAAAAGGGCTTGGATGGGTCTTACAGACGACATGTCAGACAAGGGACAAACATATCCTAAACAAGGAAAACTGTGAAACATTCAACAGCCGCTTTAGATATGAAGTAATGGTCCACCACCCACCCTCTGCAGGACAATTTCAAGCAATTCTTGGTACTCCAGGACCTATATGATAATATTTGCTCTTATTAGGCAGTATATGTTGTATTACATGGGCACTATCTGGCAGTACCATTTATGTATTATGTAACTTTGGTATTTCAGTATTATGGTAGGCTTATTCTTTGCATTACCCTCTTACAAAGGAAAAGGTTAATAATCCCAGACCGAAAAAATGAATGCACAAATCTTTATACATATATGTATTTTTTATCATTATTACTAATAAATATTTATTGTTTATTACAAATTAATATTTTTGCATTCATTATTTTTGGCCGGGGATTATTTGTCCCTTACTTTTGTGAGGTTTTATCAGTTTTAAGTGTCATGCACTTTTTGATTATGCAGTTTGCACAATGAATTGAATTATTTTTGCATTGTTTACCTCTCAGACTTGGGTAGGCATCCCCTTTCTTGTTTTGGAGGTTGTATATAGTCAGTGGCGGAACTAGAGCCTGGCGGGTCCTGGGGCAGCAGTTGAGGAGCGGGGGGAAATATTGGGGGGTACTGGCAATCGTAGTTGAGGAGCGGGGGGGGTTTGTGCTGGCAGTCATAGTTGAGGAGCGGGGGGGGTCGGCTAGCAGTTATAGGTGAAGCGGCTCCTACCTGCACCGAGCCGCGCATTGCGGGTCTGGGAGCTGGGGCGGCAGTGGAGGGGAGGGATCAGCCAAGGGAAGCAAGAAGCTTCCCTCAATTAACCTCCTCTCCTCTGACACAGGGTCACGGGGTGCAGGGCCTCCTACAACAGGTGCTTGAGGGGCCCCTTGCTGGTCGGGGCCCTGGTGCAGCTGAACCAGGCTTCAAACATAAAGATATAAATTCAATTTTTTTGTGAAGAATCAACAACAAGTGAGACACAGTTGTGAAGTGGAACGTAATTTATTGCATATTTTAAATCTTTTATAACAAATAAAAAACAGAAAAGTGGGGCGTGCAATATTATTCGTCCCCTTTACTTTCAGTGCAGCAAACTCACTCCAGAAGTTCAGTGAGGATCTCATGTGGAAACTTGTAGAATAAGGGCTCTGGTCAGATGAAACCAAAATCGAACTTTTTGGCCACAATGCAAAACGATATGTTTGGCGTAAAAGCAACACAGCTCATCACCCTCAAAACACCATCCCCACTGTCACACATGGTGGTGGCAGCATCATGGTCTGGGCTTTTCTTCAGCAGGGACAGGGAAGATGTTAAAATTGATGGGAAGATGGACAGAGCCAAATACAGGGACCATTCTGGAAGAAAACCTGTGGAGTCTGCAAAAGACCTGAGAATGGGACGAGATTTATCTTCAACAAGACAATGATCCCAAACATAAAGCAAAATCTACAATGAAAGGTTCAAAATAAACGTATCCAGGTGTTAGAATGGCCAAGTCACATCCAGACCTGAATCCAATGGAGAATCTGTGGAAAGAGCTGAAAACTGCTGTTCACAAACGCTTCAATCCAACCTCACTGAGCTCCAGCTGTTCTGCAAGGAAGAATGGGCAAGAATTTCAGTCTTCGATGTGCAAAACTGATAGAGACAACCCCAAGCGACTGCAGCTGTAATCACAGCAAAAGGTGGCGCTACAAAGTATTAACTCAAGGGGCCGAATAATATTGCACGCCCCATTTTCATTTTTTTACTTGCTAAAAAAGTTTAAAATATCCAATAAATTTCGGTTCCACTTCACGATGTGTCCCACTTGTTGTGATTCTTCACAAAAATATTAGAATTTATATCTTCATGTTTGAAGCCTGAAATGTGGCAAAAGGCTGAAAAGTTCAAGGGGAACAAATACTTTCACAAGGCACTGTATTATATATATTTTTTTTTTTTTTCTCTCCTTGACTGTCAGGACAATGCTATTGTCACCTGGGGAATGAGATGAGGGCTGTGGGGATCCGAAATAATGTCATCATTTCCAACCTATTAAATCCCACTGGCATGTTTGACCATTGAATCTAAAGGTACCGTCACACACAGCAGTATTGCTTGCAAATTCACTTGCAATTTGCTGGTTGCAGTGAAATCATGGACACATTGTTACATTTGTACACAGCAACAAAATAGAACAATGTGTCCATGATTTCACTGCAATCAGTAAGTTGCCATTGAACTTGCATGCAATGTTGCGACGTGCACCATTATAGCAGCATTATATAATATACAGACAGAAGTATAATATACTTTAATTATCTCATCAGCCGATGCCACTTAGCACCTAATTGCTGGACACAGCAGGTTTATTGACCTCCATTAACAAGATCTGATAAATGTTCAAGGAACAAATCATTAACCATTTGGGTCCAAATCAAGTTTACATATCTACAAGGTAAATGCTGCTGAGCAACGAAAAGCAAAATAATCTGCACTGAAAGCCCACCAGTGATGATCAATAACCCAATCACAGTGGGTGGGGGTTTCAGTCAGTGGAGCAGAATGGGTTAACACTGAGTAGCCTTTGTTCACAGGGTTCCTATTCTTATAACACAATTAGTACCCTGTAATCTATCAGTGTCACAATCAATGATAGGACCTCTGGGTTGTCCTTAGTGCCTTGTAGAGGAGGGAAGAGTCAACTTTTGGAGACCAGTTGGAAGGTATCTGCAACACTCTATTGGCCCTGGTGTGTCCTACGACAATGAAATGAATCCTCAGGATTAGGCTTGTCTTAATCTTTAAGTTTCTCATGAGATAAACTCTCTAGGAGGTGTGAGAAAATAAATCGTTTGGTTATATCATATCTGACCTGCCCACTACTTCTTATAGGGCACACTGGTGACCCGCAAGCCCCTCACTCCTGAAGGATAAAATGGATTGGCCATGTTGAGACCCATCATGGTCAGGCTTTTCTTCACACTTGTCAAGGATCCTAGCTCTCTCCTGGCCAAGCCTGAGAGGTTTGTTGAGGTTCGGACATATCATTGTTGCAGTCTGTGCAGCCGGGACAGGCCCCAAGAGGTATGGGGGCCCATTTCCACCTTTCCAAAGCAGCTAAAATTGTGTATTAAAAGGAGCTATTGGACTATAAAGGGACCCCTTTACTGTTCTTGCAGAGGGACCCTTTGCTGTCTATGTCATACCTTGTCACTATTTATATAGAGCAACCTGGCGGAACTCCCTAATAAAATGGATTGGCCATGTGAGATATGTCCTTCAGTATCATGGCTAAGCTTCTCTTCTTTCAAAGATAATAGCCCTTTCATGGCTAAGCTTGAGTGGTTTGTTGGCCACCTCAGTAGCAGGAGCATAGCTTTGGGGGTGCTCATTTCAACCCTGTATTCATAAGAAGCACTAGCAGACCCTAAGCCCCTCCTGGAGATATAAAACAAATTGGTCATGTGAGTCATGTTCTCCAGTTCATGACTTGGTAAGGATCCTAGCCTTTTCCAGGCCCTGCCTCAATGGTTCGGCACACTCTCTGGCAGTGGTATAGCTCTAGGGGGTACAGAAGTAGTATTTCAACCTAGCCCTGAAACCTAAAAGGGCCTAAATGTCCACCATTGGAGCATGTAAATATTAGCATGGAACATGGTGGGTGCTCTTCATCCTGTTATGTATTTTGCGTTGGGGTCCTGGACTTTCTAATAATTCCTTTGCACACTGGCCTTTATTATAGCTCCTGGGTGCCAATTAAAAAGTTTTAAAAAGAACTCCTACATGCTGTACATGCAAATTTAGCTCACTTAGTTGCACCCATTTCTTTTTTTTTTAAATTGATGTTTTTTAAAAGGTGACCAAGCATTAAAATGGCATTCAGAGGGCCGGTAATGTTGTTTGTAATCTCAATGAAGAAGATGCATTGCCTCCTTATCAGCTGGAATGGCCGACCATCTAATGAGTATCGGGTGCTCCTGATAGAGGATCTTGGGGAAGAAAATGATCAGCCATATTAAAATTCAATGAAAAGAAGATTTTTCCTGGAGCCAGACTCAAGTTATTCAGATCCTTCTTTATTCGGTGTGAATTTTATAAAAACATCACACAATCCCACATGGGGGAGCAGAAACACCAGACGCGTTTCGGGGGAATCCCCACGATTAAGGGTTCCAGGAACAATCTTCCATTCATGTTGACCAGTGGCAGCCAATCCACTTCACCTGGAAGCCAAGGAGCCGTGAGTAATTGTGGTTGAGCAGCTATTCCCCTTACCTTGACCCTACTATGCACATTAAAATTCAATATCAATCTGTTCCCCACCATACATTGCTTACCTTCAGCTGCTGAAGCAAATAGTTGATCAGTAGGGATGCCCAGTGTCGCACCCCTACCCATCTGATATTGATGACCTATATGTAAGTCCTGGGTAACTCCTGTAACTGTTTGGTATGGTGATGACAGAGCACTACTCTACTGCTCTGGTGCTCAAAATGAGCAAGATGGGCTCGACTCGAGTACAGAGTATAAAGTATGATGTCTATCCAAGGCCACAGGCTCAACATGGGTCTCGGACAGGCTTGACACAAGTCAAGTCAGAACCCTGAGAAACAGTGAGAAACAGTGACACTTTTTAACCCCTATAGAGGGATCTGGATTACACCAGGGTCCAAGAGATAGCTGCCTATGGATGGGCTGCAGTCCAGAGATAGGAAAGTTGCAATGCAGGGTAAAAGCCGAGAGGTCGCTAAAAGGACAAAAAATCAGGATCCGTGTGAGTAGTCAGGGAGCCGGGTCAAACCCAAGATGGCAGCAAGGTACAAAATCAACAGGCAGAAGAAGCATCCAAAAAACAAACCAAGGTAACACAGGAAAACACTAATGAACATAAGGAGACTAGCCAGGGAAGTAACAAGCTATATCTGGCAGTTTCCAGCAGAAAGCTGAAGGCTTTAGTAGAGTTTGTTGGTTTCCAGTAGGCTGAAGCCAGGAGGTGATGACTTTAGCTGGACAGCAGACACATCAGACTGGAAAATACTGCAGGCACTCTAACCTTAGTGGATGGCCAGAGCCTGCACCCTCCAGACATTCTGGCACTGACTTCTCTATCATCAGCTCCACCTACAGTGTGCATCTGGCATTGCCTGATGACAGAAGCGATGTCACAGGAGCATGCTCTGGTGGAGATTTGACATAATAGAAGTCAATGAGAAACTCGAGCATTTTACCGGAAGACGCTCATCACTAGTTGGGTATGGTGAATGTAGCAATACTCATCAATCAACTATGATGGTGGTGACCTGGATGCCAAAATATTACATTCTTGTGCCAAAAACTGCCAATACATCTGCCGGCATGCTTCCATCCTTACTGGAGGAACTCGAGGCTGTGAACATTTTACTAGGAAGGAATGTTCTAATGATATTATATACACAGATGAGTGTACTTGACCTGCCAATCAAAGTCACCGGGAACCAAAGGGCCAATCACAAGCGGTTATGACAGCACGGCCATTATTATAATTGGCGTGTGGATGGCGGGTAAGTAATCGCTCCTCTGATCACTATTACCAACATCCAGACAGGTGGTGTCAAATAACATTGGTTTTCTGCCAGTTGTGTTTTTCTTTGCCTGTGACAGAGTTTGTGACCTTAAAGAGAAAATTGTCCTTCCAGCGTCTGCGTGGATGTGAGCGGCTGATCAAGTATTGCCAGCCATTATGTGACACCACGAAAAAAATCTGACATCCTTTCTTCTTGGGTAATTTCCCGAATGAACGGAGATGTGGATTAAATTTCAGCGGCTTTGGAATAGTCATCCCGTGACTTTTAGTCACTTTTATATCCTGGAGCCACCTTAAAAATATATTAGAAAATTCCATAAATAACCATGTCATAAAATGAACTACGGTATACTATGGTATGAGATAGAACCAAATAAAAAGTTGTAATTGAATATTCATGTTTTATATAAAACCTGGAGGGATTATTATCTATGAAATTCTTTAATGAATTATTTAACGTGGATCCAAATGCAACTAAAAATTAGGACTAATGGTCTGAGCCACAGATTTACCTACGTCCAGTTACAAGTACCCAATATTACCCATATTTCAATATGGACTCCACTAAGAAAAGTCAAGGATTCGGATTGATTGTCCAGAAGGAAACGTCCCTTTGAATTGCTGGGGGGTTAAAAGAGACCCTTATATATAATTTTTTTGTATAGCGCCAACAAAGTCAGCAGCTTTTCACAAGCATCATCATCACTGTCCCCATTGGGGCTCACAGTATACATTTCCTATCAGTCTTTGCACGGTGGGTGGAAACCAAAGAAAACCTACGCAAACCTAGTGAGAACATACAAACTCCTTGCAGATGTTTTCCTTGGTGGAATTGGAACCCAGGAGCCCAGCACGGTAAATCAACAATGCTAACCGCTGAGCCACCATACTGCTCTTTATATAGTAGTGTGCTAACCACTGAGCCACCAAACTGCTCTATATACTACACTGCTTAACACTGAGTCACCATACTGCTCTATATAGTACACTGCTTAACACTGAGTCACCATACTGCTCTATATATAGTACACTGCTTAACACTGAGTCACCATACTGCTCTATATATAGTACACTGCTTACCACTGAGACACCATACTGCTCTATATATAGTACACTGCTTTTCATGTCCCACAGCTCCGGCCTCTTCCAGCCGGACATACTGAGGTCTTGGGGGGGCGACATGCAGATCAATGATGTGAATCATGCCACATGCGGACATATTCAGCTTGATGCACAACATTGATGTGCGTCTTGTGCAGTCCAGAAAATGGAAGAACCGGCAGAGAGTGACGAGTATAGCAGTATAGTGAGTCCCTGAGCTGTTGCAAGCCCCAAGCTATCACGAGTCCCCAAGTTACCGCGAGCCCCAGAGCTATCGCGAGCCCAGACTTATCGCAAGCCCCAAGCTATCACGAGTCCCCAAGTTACCGCGAGCCCCAGAGCTATCTCGAGCCTTGACCTATCGCAAGCCCCAAGCTATCATGAGTCCCCGAGCTACCGTGAGCCCCAGAGCTATCGCGAGCCGTAGAGCTACAGCGAACGGGCAGAGCTATCACGAGCCCTGCGCTACCGCAAGCCCCCGATGTATTGCGAGTCCCTGAGCTGTCGCGACCCCTAAGCTATCACGAGCCCCTAAGCTTTCACGAATCCCTGAACTGTTGTGAGCCCCAATCTATCGCGTGCCCCCAAGCTATCACGAGTCCCCCATGGCCGCACTTTTAAGACATATATGTGGCAGTTTTATGACATATACGTGCAGTGTTTCTGTGTTTGCAGTTTGTCTGCTTGTGACACAGAGTTTGTAAACTTGTCTGCGGGTGAATATTGTTGTTGGAGCTCAGATGTATACTGCATCCAGCATGTGTTCACTGTGGATAAACATACAACCCGCCGGGTGCCCCGAACTAACACACTGTACACAGGGGACTCGGGAAACTCAGAATTGTGAGCATCAAAGATGTATAAAGTCAAAGTCGAAAACCACAAGAAATGTCTACAAAAATCACAACAGCAGAAATACAACACACTGCATCATCCCAACCGCAGGCGCTCCGGAGGGATGAGTGACTCCACTGATCACTGCACTGACAGCGACTGATGACCACCACCCAGCTCTACAGAGAGACGGAGCACTAAGGCTGCCTTCAGACTTGCAGATGCATCTGCAGCGTTTTGCAGATGCATCTGCAAGCATCTGCATGCAGACCGCGGCCCCTATGTTTATAATGGAGCGCACGGCGGTCTGCAGATGCTTGCAGACCGCCGTGCGCTCTCATTGCCCGCCATTAGTGATCTGTGCGCAGGCGGACGCCTGCGCACAAATCACACACTCTCGCCCGCACCAGGGACGCAACATCTCGCGTCCCTGGTGCGGGCGAGAGTGTGTGATTTGTGCGCAGGCATACGCCTGCGCACAGATCACTAATGGCGGGCAATGAGAGCGCACGGCGGTCCGCAAGCATCTGCAGACCGCCGTGCGCTCCATTATAAACATAGGGGCCGCGGTCTGCATACAGATGCTTGCAGATGCATCTGCAAAACGCTGCAGATGCATCTGCAAGTCTGAAGGCAGCCTAAAACAAGGCCGAAAAGAGCAAATCACCTAGATGGACAGATAACACAGAAGAAAAACATTATATCAGCAACTGATCATCCAGAAATAACTGAATATAAATTCATCTATCTATCTATCTATATCTATCTATCTATCTATCTATCTATCTATCTAAGGGCCACGTCACACACACAGATATTTGTGCAGATATTGTTCGCAGATCTCTGGTTGCAGTGAAATCATGGACACATTGTTCCATTTATATACAGCCACAAAATGTTACAATGTGTCCATGATTTCACTGCAACCAGAGATCTGCGAACAATATCTGCACAGATATCTGTGTGTGTGACGTGGCCCTAATATCTATCTATCTATCTATCTATCTATCTATCTATCTATCTATCTATCTATCTAATATCTATCTATCTATTTATTATCTATCTATCTATCTATCTATCTATCTATCTATCTATCTACCCTCACTCTGATATTACTTTCTTCTTTATTACTTTTTCTTTCTTCCTACCTTTCTTTCCCTTTTTCTCTCTCTCTTCTTTCTATTTCTGTCTCTCTTCCCTCTTTCTTTCATTTTTTTTACATTTTCCTCTATCCTTGTTCCTCCTTCTCATTCTTTCTTTGTTAAATTCTCATTATGCTTCTCTTTCTCTCTCCCTCTTTTAGTCTCTCTCTCTGCCCCTCATTCATTCTTTCTTTTTCACTCTCTTTCTGTCTTTTTCTTTTCGATTTTCCTTCGTATCTTTTTTTTTTATTTTCCTTTTTTCTTTCTTTCTTTCTTTCTTTCTTTCTTTCTTTCTTTCTTTCTTTCTTTCTTTCTTTCTTCCATCCTTTTTATTCTCCCTCTTTTTATTTTCCTTCACTTCCTCTATCACCAACTTATAACTTCATGTATCATTGCAGAAATCTCCATTATGCAGTCCTTTGCATTACTGTCTCTCTTTTTCTTTTTCTACCCCTCTTCCTTTCATTTTTCTTTTTCACTCTCTTTGTTTTCAATTTTCCTTTCTACCTTATTTTCATTTTCTTTCTTTCTTCTTCTCCGTCTCTTTTTGTCTTTCTTTCACAGTCTCTTTTTCTCTCACCCTCTCTTTCTTTCTTTCTTTCTTTCTTTCTTTCTTTCTTTCTTTCTTTCTTTCTTTCTTTCTTTCTTTCTTTCTTTCTTTCTTTCTTTCTTTCTTTCTTTCTTTCTTCCTTCCTTCCTTCCTTTTTATTCTCCCTCTTTCTATTTTCCTTCCCTTCCTCTATCACCAACTTATAACTTCATGTATGATTGCAGACATCTCCATTATGCAGTCCTTTGCATTACTGTCACCACTTGAAGCTTCTCCCGCCCTGTATAATGTAATATATCCTACCTCTGTATATTATAATATTAAGACTCCATGAAACAAAGAAAATAATATGGAGTCTAGTTAGCTGCAATTTCTGACATTTTGACACTATTTTAATGGGACATTGGAGACACCCATCAGACGCTGACAAGGAAACTTGGAGTAATTGTCCATCATATATAGTTATCTAAAAGCTGCATCCTGATTAGTTGCTATTGATAAGCCTTCTTCTTTCCATAACAGCCACTCTAGTAAATCTCCCACATTGTGATTACTACACGATTATAGCTATTATTTTATTCCATCAATGAATCAATGCTAAAAATTACACGAGGACATCCTTGGTCATTGTGTGAAGGGACCTTCTAGGTCATCGTGTGAAGGGACCTCCTGGTTATCGTGTGAAGGGACCTCATAGGTCATTGTGTGAAGGGACCTCCTGGTTATCGTGTGAAGGGACCTCCTGGTTATCGTGTGAAGGGACCTCATAGGTCATTGTGTGAAGGGACCTCTGGGTTATCGTGTGAAGGGACCTCATAGGTCATTGTGTGAAGGTACCTTCTAGGTCATCGTGTGAAGGGACCTCCTGGGTTATAGTGTGAAGGACCTCATAGGTCATTGTGTGAAGGGACCTCATGGGTCATTGTGTGAAGGGACCTCCTGGGTTATCGTGTGAAGGGACCTCATGGGTCATTGTGTGAAAGGACCTCATGGGTCATGTGTGAAGGGACCTCATAGGTCATTGTGTGTGAAAGGACCTCATGGGTCATTGTGTGAAGGGACCTCCTGGGTTATCGTGTGAAGGGACCTCATAGGTCATTGTGTGAAGGGACCTTCTAGGTCATCATGTGAAGGGACCTCCTGGGTTATCGTGTAAAGGGGACCTCATAGGTCATTGTGTGAAGGGACCTTCTAGGTCATATGTGAAGGGACCTCCTGGGTTATCGTGTGAAGGGACCTCATAGGTCATTGTGTGAAGGGACCTTCTAGGTCATCATGTGGAGGGACCTCCTGGGTTATCGTGTGAAGGGACTCATAGGTCATTGTGTGAGGGACTCATGGTCTTGTGTGAAGGGACCTCATGGGTCATTGTGTGAAGGACTCATGGGTCATTGTGTGAAAGGACCTCATGGTCATTGTAGTGAAAGGACCTCCAGGGTCGTATGAAGGGACCTCATGGTCATTGTATGAAAGACTTCCAGGGTCATCGTGTGAAGGGACCTCCTGGTCATCCTGTGGAGAGACCTCTAATCTGTGTCTCCTCCCATTCAGTTTCCTCCCATTGCTTCTAGTCTTTTATTGTACAAATGGAATAAAGCTGATCCCTCTACATTAGTAGCAAAAGGTATCAATGAAACAAGCCTCCAGCTAATGAGAATTCACATACATGAGCAATGATAAAAGCCAGATTGCTGAAATATGTGTGCATTGTATGGTGTGTGATAAGGTCAGGCTTGGGCGTTGTTCTATTTTTCCAGTGTTTAATCGTATCTTGGCCGCGGTGGACTCCCGGAGTTGCCAACACTGCGCGGAGCTGGACATCGGGGCTGTAATAACGAGCTGCTAATTCCTTGTTTCGTCTCCAGTGTCGGCAACTTTTACAAGCTCTGGACACCATTAGAGAGTTACTGTGGATTTTCTTTAGAGGTTTATGGAGTGTTTCTGTCAGTTTTATTAGAGACGGGGATAAGCTACAATGTTATTTGGCCGGTGCCATCGCTCGCGATTGAAATGTCACATGAAATCCTGAGTATGTGATCCTACGACGGACACTGCGTCCAAGCCGCGCTGACATAAACTCGCCCATGAGCCCAATGTAGTGGCCAGATCATCCCATAGATTAACCCTTTCAGGGAGACAAAATAAACAAGAACAGCTATAATGAATCAGTCATCTGATGAATCTCTGGGCAGCCATTGTATTGTGCCAAGTGCCAACGCTGCATCCTGATAGGTAACTTATGGTGCCCTGCAGCCTCGGCAGAAATACAAGCAATTGCAGACCAAAGCAGACCAAAATTTATTCCAGTTTTTGAAAAGGAAAATCATAAAGTTTCCCAAACTTGTTCAAAATATTGCATTTTTGGGGAGTCACTGCATTGTAATTGGTGGCACACATTTTCCTAGTGAACAGGTTTTGAGGTTTTGCCACCAACACATTGTCCTCTCCAACTTGGTAATGGCTTATTAGATGGCCATGGCAGCGCGATGTGCCCCGAGTCCCTAATTTAGGGTGCCAACGTCAGATAGCATGGTCAACTTATCACAGTAAAATATAATACGCCAAGCGCCAACGTTGCATCCTAATGGGTAACTTATGTTCCCCTGTACGCTTGGCATAAATATAATCAATTGCGGACCCCATCAGACCCAAAGTTTTTTCCAACCCCAAACTTGTGCAAAATATTGCAACTTTTCACATCACTCACCAACTTTAAAAAGTTCCATGCAAAGAAAAGAAAGAAAATGGTGAAAAGTTAAAGTGCAAATCTACACATATTCATAGTAGGCATTCATCTGATTTTTAGAATTTTTGACAGTCCCAAATACCCCTAGTTAAAGCAAACTAAAGCGGGTTTTATTTTTGAAAACTAAGTCCCCAGCCCTTTTTCTTATACTCTCCCTATGTCATCTTTATCTTCTATTGCAACCACTCGGTTAGTCTCCGGTGATTTGTGACTTGCCGGCAGCTCCAGTGTTTCATGGAGCACACCGGAGGTCTCTACTCAATACAAGTCTATGAGAGGTTCGTTCTGGTACTTGTAGAGTTGCATTGAGAGCTTGTAAGGTAACTTCTGGCCAGTCACAAGTTACAGGCTCAAGATGACACACGGGACCAAAGTGGTGTTGGTAAAAGAGAGGCCGCCTTAAGGTGAGTCAAGTGACTTAGATTTAAAGCGCCACTATAGCACTGAAAGAATAATGCCGGAGAGGTGCTTTAAAGAAATGACATTGTGCCAGTCATTCTGAAGTATCTTCTTTATTAGACTGATGTAAGATATTATTATTATTATTTATTTAGATAGCGCCATTGGTTCCATGGCGCTTTACATAAGAAATGGGGGTAACAAGAACAGTGTAAGATACATCAGTCTTAGTAAATGTCGGCCAATGTGTCTCTGGCCAAGCTATATAATAAACTCAGGTCTTACCTGGGACAGGTTGAGCCTGTTTAGCGGATGACATTGCTCCTCTACCCTTTCCACAGCTCCAGTCTTCTTCCGCATCCTATCAGCCTCTTGGGCCATATATAAATCCAGGACGGGAACACCCCGAGACCTAATGTCGGACTCTGTTAAAGAGTTCACCATAAGCATCACCCAACAGGTCTCTTCCTCTCCCAGTTACCAGCGATGGCATTAAAAAGGTAATCAGCGTAGAGACCTTTGCCCCTCTGGTCTGGAGTCATCCAGTGGGGCATCATTAACTTGACATACTCCAAGTGCCTCTTAAGTCTCCGGTATAACTCCTTGGGCAGGACATCCTGTAGATTTTCCCCTTGAGGCAACATTTGACAGCTGGCCAAAGCTGAGATGGTATAAGGATCTGTAAGGTCCAGCTCAAAGTAAACGTTGCTGCTATCCTGAAAGGCTTTCTTAGAGTTCTGGGGTATAAAATCCCATACTCTGGTATACGGCACGTGGATAGTCCCAAAGAGAAAAGCAGGTGGATTCCTCTTGATGGTCCATAAGAAAGAATTCAGCTCTTCTTGCTACAAAACAGAAGGAGAACATGAAACCAAAGTTTATACGAAAAAATCAACTTTTCTAAAAGTTCTAAAGTAGAAAGATCCTGTACAAGAAAGATCTCGGGGTGCGACCTAATCTATAATGCCACTGCATACGTTGTATCATCAGGCCAGCTCACATGACACATGTTCATTTACTATCATTCTTCAAAAAAGACATCTCCCCAGCAAGCAGCATCTTGTCCACCGGTCATTCCCAGTTCAGAGACACCATGGGGTGCGCAAATAATGGACTGTGCCATTCCGATAAATAGGATTTAAATCAAAGCCTTCTTCTTACCCTGCCCCCAACCAAACCAGACGGATGAGTTCCTATAGACCATGGAGGATCATTACCACATCCTGAACAATTACTGCTTCATTCTTGATAAAGCTATTATAGTCACTCACTGTGACATACATTACAATTAATTATTTTAGGTATTTTTGAAATCTGGGGTATAATACGGAAAGGTAAAATATAGAAAGTGTAAGCAGAGGGCCAGCTAGAGAAACTTTATCTGATTACTTTTTGCTACTTGATAAGACATTGTACTTCCCAATCACTGTATAATGTTATAGATCTATCTATCTATCTATCTATCTATCTATTCAATTGAGCTTTATTGGCAAGACTAAGTCCATGTTAGCATTGCCAAAGCAAATGATAACATTTGGATACGAGGATCTATCTCTCCATCTATATCTATTATCTTCTATATTCTATATATCTATATTCAATCTATCTATCACCATCTCCTTCTCTGTATTTATTTATCTACCGTGTCTATCTCTCTTTATCTATCTCCTTATCTATCTTTCTAATTATCTATCTATTATCTATCTATCTATCTATCTATCTATCTATCTATCTATCTATCGTTAGTCTGGAAACCCTACTATTTCAGCGATATCTTATCTATATCGTATGTGATCTAGCCCTTTTTATTTCATACTATCTATCTATCTATCTATTATCTATCCATCTATCTATCTATCTATCTATCTATCTATATCTATTTTATCTATCTAATGACTCATATGTTCAGCACGTATAAATCCGTTTTCAATCTATTTAATCTATCTTTATCTATCTATCTATCCATCTATCTATCTATCTATCTATGGCGGCCGTCACACACACGATTTTGTGAGGGAACTCAATACGATGTAGGGGTTCGCGCTCGTGGACAACATCGTTAGTGAGGTGTCAGATGTATAGATAACGTTCAGGACGCAGCAGCGATGTTATGTGCAGGCATCGCTCACACAATCAGCGACTGATGCTTGTCAATGATGTGAATAGGAGAAATCATAAAGGAGATCATTATGGCGGTGTCACACAGAACGTGCAGCAGATTGGATGATCGAATTGTGTGATATGGGGTCCGGTTCTCATACCTGTATATAACGATCTGACCACTTATCGCTTGTCAGATCTACATGTCACACGCAACGACGTCGTTAGAGCGAACTGAAAATCTGTGACGTTTCAGCGATATCTTTACAGATATTGTAGCTGTGACGACCATTTAATATCTATTTATCTATCATCTATCTACGTAGCATCTATATTACTACTACTATCATCTATCTATCTATCTATCTTTTATCTATTCTATCTATCTATCTATCTATCTATCTATCTATCTATCTATCCAAAGTCATACTGATAGGGAGAGTAGATTGTGAGCCCCAATGGGGACAGTGTTGTTAACTGATGTTTGTAAAGCGCTGCGGAATTGATGGCGCTATATAAGTGAATAAATATATTATTAAAGTATTATCTATCTATCTATCTATCTATCTATCTATCTATCTATTATATATTATTAATCTAACTATACATGCTTTTGAAATCACAAATATACATAATCACACAATCAATCATTCCACTAACCAAAAGAGCTGACACTCTAACCAACACTTAGAACCCCCTTTAGTAGTCACTCACCGACTTGGGCAGTCCACATTGACCAGTGTCCATTGGAAGTCGCCTGCACAAGACCTCCTGGAAGAAGCCAGCCACAGTACCAGGTATAGGATGCCAGGCCAGGGCCACATGGTTCTTCCTGTAAAGTGACAACTTCACAAAACTTCTTTTCACATTGAACAAGTGCAGAGAAGTTGTTGGTGTGTGCAGGGCTGTGCTCTCAGAAGGGATGGGGTGCAGGCAGGGCTGTGCTGGGCTCCTCCATGCTCCTGGGTGTGTGGGGGTCTTGCCAGGGTGACAGGGTGCTGATGGGGGTGAGGGGTGAGCTGGGTGCTGCTATATGAAGAGCCCCATGAAGGCAGCCCCTGCTCTGCATGTCAGTATCACACTCTGTAACAGCTGGGAAGTTACTGAGTCCCATCCTAAACTTCTTGTCAGTGTTCTCCTCCCACTAGAGGGTGCAGCCACACAGCTCTCCCCACCCCAAAACTGCAAGAGACCTGAATCCTTGTGACCTGATCTCAGGATGGGACTCAGGACAGAGGACAATGCTGATCCAGCTATACCACTAACCTTATTTCTTTAATGGCTGTCCTGGAGGTTGTTACTTTGTTGCAGGAGCTTCATATTAGGAAGCAGAATGGCAGGAGGCTTTCCCTACATTTAGATGATTTTTACCATTCAGCATAATGGACATTGAGATATAAAAACTTAATGTGATGTTTGATATTACATTGTATATAAAAATATCAAGAGTGCTTATTTATACTTTTTTATTTGTTCATAATATTTATATGTTTATCAATCTATTATATAATCACGAATGGGTTTTTTGCCCCTTTTGAGACCGCTCACGCTGCGAGTCAGCGTGGTCATGTGGATACGCCCGAAGCATTGGCCGCGCAGCGGCCATTGCGAGCAGTTCTAAGGCGACTCGCTATGCCCGCGCAGCAGGCATGGCGAGTCGCCTTAGCAGCGCGAAGCATTGGCCGCGAAGCGGCCATTGCGAGTCAGAGACTCGCTCTGCTAGAATCCCGATGCATTGTGCATCGGGCACCCAGCTAGTATTTATATATCTTTATTGGGATCTTATATTTATTATCTGAGTATCATCCAGTTAAAAAGAGTCAGTGGGAAGTTGTAGAGTATGAAAATAGGTAAATCTGGACATATTTGGATGAGCACCCACGATAGGAGACACAACGTTCTGTTACGAGAAGCCACGTTCTGGTAGAGGACGCAATGTTCTGGCAGGAGACGCCACGTTCTAGTAGGTGATGCCACGTTCTGGCAGGAGACGCAATGTTCCGGTAGGAGACTCCACGTTCTGGTAGGAGACGCCACATTCTGGTAGGAGACGCAATGTTCTGGCAGGAGACGCCACGTTCTGGTAGGAGACATCACGTTCTGTAAGAAGACGCAACGTTCTTGTAGGAGACACTACATTCTTTTAGGAGACGCAATGTTCTGGCAGGAGATGCCACGTTCTGGTAGGAGATGCCATGTTCTGGCAAGAGACGCAACATTCCGGTAGGAGATGCCACTTTCTGGAAGGAGATGCAACGTTCTGGTAGGAGACTCCACCTTCTGGTAGGAGATGCAATGTTCTGGCAGGAGATGCAACATTCTGGTAGGAGACTCCACGTTCTGGTAGGAGACACAATGTTCTGTCAGGAGACGCCACGTTCTGGTAGGAGACGCCACATTCTGTAAGAAGACGCAACGTTCTTGTAGGAGTTGCCACATTCTGGTAGGAGACACCATGTTTTGGTAGGAGACGACATGATCTGGCAGGAGATGAAATGTTCTGGTAGGAGATGTCATGTTGTGGTAGGAGATACAAATCCTGGCAGGAGACACCACGTACTGGCAGGAGATGCCACGTTATGGTAGGAGACACCATGTTCTACCAGAAGATGCCACGTTCTTGAAGGAGACACAACGTTCTGCAAGGAGAAGCAAAGTTCTGGCAGGAGACGCCATGTTCTAGCAGGAGATCCAACGTTCTGCCACGTGATGCCACGTTCTGGCTGGAGATGACACATTCTGGTAGAAGAAGCTATGTTCTGTTAGAGAACACAACGTTCTGGTAGGAGACGCCATGTTTTGGCAGGAGACGCCACGTTCTGGTAGGAGACACCATGTTCTGACAGGAGGTGCCACGTTCTGGCAGGAGATGATACTTTCTGGCAGGAGATGACATGTTGTGGTAGGAGATGCCATGTTCTGGCAGGAGATGCTACGCTCTTGCAGGAAATGACATGTTGTGATACGAGATGCCACGTTCTGGCAGGAGATGACATATTCTGGTAGAATACGAAACATTTTGGCCAAATGTTCTGGTAGGAGACCCCCACATTCTAGCAGGAGACGCCACATTCTAGCAGGAGACGCCACATTCTGGCAGGAGACGCCACATTCTGGTAGGAGATGTCATATTCTGGCAGGAGATGACACATTCTGGTAGGAGACAACACGTTCTGGTAGGAGATGCCGTGTTTTGGCAGGAGATACCACGTTCTGTTAGGAGACGCCACGTTCTGGCAGGAGATGACACATTCTGGCATGGGATGATACGCTCTGGTAGGAGACCCCACGTTCTAGCAGGAGACGCCACATTCTGGAAGGAGACGCCACATTCTGGTAGGAGACGCCATGTTCTGGCAGGAGATGCCACGTTCTGGCAGGAGATGTCATGTTGTGGCAGGAGATTACACATTCTGGTAGGAGACACCATGTTCTGGTAGGAGATGCCATGTTTTGGCAGGAGATGCCACGTTCTGTTAGGAGACGCCACGTTTTGGCAGGAGATGACACATTCTGGCAAGAGATGATATGCTCTGGTAGGAGACACCACATTCTGGCAGGAGATGACACGTTCTGGTAAGAGACACCACATTCTGGCAGGTGATGCCATGCTCTAGCAGGAGATGACACATTCTGGCAGGAGATGACATGTTCTGGTAGGAGATGACCCGTTCTGGAAGGAGACACCACATTCTGGTAGGAGACGCCATGTTCTGGCAGGAGATGACACATTCTGGTAGGAGACAACACGTTCTGGTAGGAGATGCCGTGTTTTGGCAGGAGATACCACGTTCTGTTAGGAGACGCCACGTTCTGGCAGGAGATGACACATTCTGGCATGGGATGATACACTCTGGTAGGAGACCCCACGTTCTAGCAGGAGACGCCACATTCTGGAAGGAGACGCCACATTCTGGTAGGAGACGCCATGTTCTGGCAGGAGATGCCACGTTTTGGCAGGAGATGCCACGTTCTGTTAGGAGACGCCACGTTTTGGCAGGAGATGACACATTCTGGCAAGGGATGATATGCTCTGGTAGGGGACACCACATTCTGGCAGGAGATGACACGTTCTGGTAAGAGACACCACATTCTGGCAGGTGATGCCATGCTCTAGCAGGAGACGCCACATTCTGGCAGGAGATGACACATTCTGGCAGGAGATGACACGTTCTGGAAGGAGATGCCACATTCTGGTAGGAGACACCATGTTCTGGTAGGAGATGCCACGTTTTGGCAGGAGATGCCACGTTCTGTTAGGAGACGCCACGTTTTGGCAGGAGATGACACATTCTGGCAAGGGATGATATGCTCTGGTAGGGGACACCACATTCTGGCAGGAGATGACACGTTCTGGTAAGAGACACCACATTCTGGCAGGTGATGCCATGCTCTAGCAGGAGACGCCACATTCTGGCAGGAGATGACACATTCTGGCAGGAGATGACACGTTCTGGAAGGAGACGCCACATTCTGGTAGGAGACACCATGTTCTGGCAGAAGATGCCACGTTCTGGCAGGAGATGTCATGTTCTGGCAGGAGATTACACATTCTGGTAGGAGACACCATGTTCTGGTAGGAGATGCCACGTTTTGGCAGGAGATGCCACGTTCTGCTAGGAGATGCCACGTTTTGGCAGGAGATGACACATTCTGGCAAGGGATGATATGCTCTGGTAGGAGACACCACATTCTGGCAGGAGATGACACGTTCTGGTAAGAGACACCACATTCTGGCAGGTGATGCCATGCTCTAGCATGAGACGCCACATTCTGGCAGGAGATGACACGTTCTGGAAGGAGACGCCACATTCTGGTAGGAGACACCATGTTCTGGCAGGAGATGCCACGTTCTGGCAGGAGATGTCATGTTCTGGCAGGAGATTACACATTCTGGTAGGAGACACCATGTTCTGGTAGGAGATGCCACGTTTTGGCAGGAGATGCCACGTTCCATTCTGGCAGGAGATGACACATTCTTGCAGGGGATGATATGCTCTGGTAGGAGACACCATGTTCTGGTAGGAGACACCACATTCTGGGAGGAGATGCCATGCTCTAGCAGGAGATGAGACATTCTGGCAGGAGATGACACGTTCTGGTAGGAGACACCACATTCTGGGAGGAGATGCCACACTCTAGCAGGAGATGACACATTCTGGCAGGAGATGACATGTTCTGGTAGGAGACACCACGTTCTGAAAGCAGCATGTTCCCCTTGCAGAGACGTGAGTGATCTTTTTCGGGAAAGCAGCGTTCGTACCCACAATCAGGATTCCAGGTGCAGCGGATTCTTGCAGTGTTCTGTCACTCAGAACACAAGCAAGAATAAATTGACATGCTGTGGCTTAGGACACTGCACCACATAACAAAAAAGCACAGATTTCAGGAGATTTCTATAAATTCATCCACTGTGCTTGTAATGTACAATGCAGCATTTTGGATGAAGGAAAAAATAAATGGCGTAATGGCGTAAGCACCATAGACAGCTCCTTATAAAGGATGCTGTCCTGTCTCTGGTGCTTACGCAAACTACGTAGCGTATTCCTGCAAACACAGGAGCTGGCGGCTGTCATTATAAAGTATAGAAAAAGCCGACAATAACGGCGATACAGTTAAATATAGAATTAGCCCCTTGCATGCTGACCTGTGTGGACAACATGTCTCTAGGGAGGGTGGGTACCCCCTAGAGACATGTTGCCCACATCAACCGGATTGCTCCGGATTACACATTCTGAGCAATCCGGTTACCGCATGCGGTGATAAAGACACATTTTTTCACAAAAATGTGTCTGAAAGGCACAGATCTGGATGCAGTAACCGCAATTAGCCTTACAAGTGTGACCCTAGCCATAGCCATACTCATTCTTTTCAAAATACAGCAAAACCTGTTTTGCAGAGAAACAAAACCAATGTGTGTTGACAGCATTTCCCTGAATCACATAGGCCCCTTTCACATCTCTGCGTTTGCTGCGTTTTGCTTCATTTGCGTTTTTTCCACGTTTTTACCGCAAAAAACGCATGAAAACGCATGCGTTTTTGTCCCCATTGATTTTAATGGTAACGCATGAAAAACGCATGCAAAAACGCATGTCAAAATGCATGTGCGTTTGCAAAAACGCAAAACGCATGCGTTTTTGCAAGCGCAGCTCAAAACGTGGCAAACAACGCACATGCATTTTGACATGCGTTTTTGCATGCGTTTTTGATGCGTTCCCATTAAAATCAATGGGGACAAAAACGCATGCGTTTTCATGCGTTTTTTGCGGTAAAAACGCGGAAAAAACGCAAATGAAGCAAAACGCAGCAAAACGCAGCAAACGCAGAGATGTGAAAGGGGCCATAGGTTTTGCTGGGAATCAAAAACACAGGTTTAGATTAGCATAAAACCAAGATTAAAACTGAGCTCATAAACGCACTGTGTGAACATAGCCTAGGGCTATGTACACACAGTCCGGAGGTGCTGTGTGTTGGACGCAGTTCCTTCGGCTCTGCAGGAACCCGCAGGTGCAGGCAGGGAGACCGCAGCCGCAGTGTACTCACCAACTGCAGTGGGTGCAATGCGACTGGTCCCTGCATTCACCCAATGGATATCTCTTCTGACTCCGCAGCATGAAATGAACACGCTGCAGAGTTGCGGGAGTCCGGAAACCCGCACCACAGCTGAAATAACGCTGTGGTAAGAAGAAGCATAGTGAGGATGGAATCTCTAGAAATCCCATCCACTATGCTTGTACTTTGCAATGCAGCGTTTTGGACAAGCGGCAAGATGCTGCGTCCAAAATGCTGCAAGAAGAGATGGTGAGTATACAGCCTTTGTCTGGTGTGTGCAACAAAAGCAGTGTTAGGCTATGTGCACGCTGAGTATTTGGTTGCACAAATTTCTGCACCAAATCTGCATCTTTTTTCAGAAAAACAGACAAAAGAAGTGATGCCTTTTTTATGCGTTTTTGGAATCCATTTTTACCATACATTTTTCATGCATTTGGGGTGGAAATCTGCTGCAAAAATGAGAAAGAATAGACATCCTGCAGATTTATTCCTGCACCAAATCTACAAGCGAAGAAAAGCAGCATTAGCACAAAACATCAGGACTCTCATTGACATTGCGGCCATAAGGATTTACATGCAGATTTGTGACAAAACTGCAGCAAAAAACGCAACAAAATCACATTGTGTGCACTTGTTATGGGCAATGAGGAAAGCAAGACCATGCTGTACTACTGGTTTTGCACTATACACCTCATGCACTGGATAGTATACACACACACACACACACACACACACATATATTTTTATTTTCTACTCAGACAACATACAAATGGAGTCAGTCACCTGGTTCTTGGTACCTCATCTGAGAACAGCAGGATTCTAGCGATGTGTCACTTACTGGGCTGCTTGCTGTAGTTTTGATAAAATTCTTGCAGCTCTCCCAGTTCTCTGAATGCGGAGCTCCTTTTAGCCCCACCCTCACCACTGATTGGCCACTCTCTGTGTACATTGTGCATAAACAGAGAGCTGCCAGTAAGTGCTGTGGGTGGGGTTATACAGAGCTCATGAATATTTATGGCGGATGGTTTACTAGTGCTCTAGAGAAACTTTCCTGCTGATATTACAGTGATTAGATTAAAGCTACAGCAAGCAGCCCGGTAAGTGACACATCACTGGAATCAGTGTCTCTGTCTCTACATTATGCGGATCTCAGATAAGTTGTTGACATCTCTTCTTTAGCAGTGAGGATCAGGTGCAGAAATTGCTGTTGAGGTATTTGAGGTGACGTCTCTTTTTGCACTTTTATGTAGAATTGTCTGTGTGTTATAGAAAAGGACTGGACTCCTGGTCCCAGAATAAGCAGAAATGTACATAAAAAAGCCTACAGTCACTGATTTAACTCTTCCTTACATTGTTTTTAGATTTAGCATGTACAATATGACACATCACAGTGAGTGTTTGGCTTTTTAATACTTTCAGTTATAGATAAACCATTTTGTGATGATTAATATTTCTTTTAAAGTATAAATGTCATTGAAAAAAAAAAGAATTCTGCACTGGTTATTAATGATGGGTCACATAGCAGCTAAGATAATGCTTTTTTTGTGACATATGACTTATTTTCTCACATTTTTCTGTGCTCTTTTAAAAACTGCATTTTATTGCTGTGTGGGCATGGCCAGCGTCCCTCAGTGTCTGCTAGCACTCTGTGTGTATTACTACAGCTCCTGAGAGCAGGCTGGTAGGGACAGCAGAGAAAGGGTTAACAGAGATCCTGACAGAACTGTGTGGAGCCAGATGACAGAACAGAAGCTTGTGCCAAGGAAAGAGGAGTTTACACTGATTCTGACATTCTAACATTGCTTAGCACTGTGCTGTAACCTGAGCTAATCTGATACATTATGTCCTCATGAGCTGCAGTCAGCAGTGCAGGCAAATCCCCCTTTACCCCTTATATGGTTACATGCCCGTATTCAGTGTGAAGATGGATCGTACTGAGAATGAGCATATCTCTGCTTCACATACAATCTAGTGGTGACACCTTGTGGAAGGTTTATGAAGGTTTTAAACCAGAATTCTCTGATAAAGTATATTTGAAAGTTTATCATAATCACTTCCTCTACAGTATTAGTAAATTAAAATTTAAATGGCGGTTACACTTTAAAGTGAATAGTGATTTTTTTTTTAAATCAGAATTGCTGTTTCTTTTCTACATTTCATCTTCTAAAAAATGAACTAAAAGGTGATAAAAATATGTATGTGCCAGAAAACGGAACCAATAGAAATTACATAGTGTGGAAAAGAAGCCAATCGTGGAAAATTGTAAAAATATTGTTTTAAAACAGTGAATTATTGTACAAAAGTCATAAAACATTAATAAAAATGCACAAATTTGGCATCAGAAGAATCGCACAGACCCACAGAATATAGTTCCAAGTCATTTGAAGCTAAGTTATTTATTTTTTATTTATTTATTATGCATTTCTCATATAGCGCCAACATAGTCTGCAGCGCTACACAGAGATTAAAAATAATTTACATTTATATATAGATTTATTAATCATCCAGTGTATAAAATCTGTATCCAATCGGTTTGTCTGTGTGTCTGTAAGGCCGGTTTCACATCACGGCATGATCAGCATGAGACAGCACAAAAGGAGAGAGAGTGCACAGAGGGTAGAGACGGCACAAGGGGACAGAGAGCACAGAGGGGGAATAGAGAGCACGTAGGAGAGACAAGAGTCATCATATGAAGGGAGAAAGACAGCACAAGGGGAAAGAGACAGAACAGGGAGAAGAGAACAGCAGCAGCTCCTGCAAAGCCACGGCCACCCCGTGCAGCAGCAGGCTCCCCCCGCCTTCCTCGGTGGTGCTGCAATTAGTAGCGGGAGCAGTTTGACACATTCTTGAATTGTTTCATGCAATAGAATCAGGCCCCCGTCTAGTAAATAAACAAGTAACGAATAAAGAATATACTGCAAAAAAAAAGAAAAAACTCCTCATATAGAAAAATATTGGAATCTCAGAGTCCTCAGTGGCTGATACCTTATTTAGATACATGAATGAAAAATGTTAGAATATTATCACTCTTGCAATGAAAATGCAAAAACACAAATGTGTTGTTCTAAAGTAGTGATGGGCGAATCCTAAATTACTCGGAATCGCTTGACTCTAGCGAGTCCGAGCACAGGACTGGCTACTCGTTGCGAGTCTAGCGAGTCCAATGTTAATGAATGGGGAAGCGAGTAATAGCGAGTAGTGTGAGATTTACAAATCGCAGATGTGTCTCGGAAGCTTCAGCCTGAAGCAATCCGAGTTTTGTCATTTATTTGCATTGGACTCGTTTACTTTGTAAGTAATCGCTGGGAAACTCGCACAGATAAGAGAAGAGTCCTGTCTGCTCTGTGCAGCTCCAGGGTCCTAGAGCCCGCCTGCTGCCTGATGTAGCAGTGCTGAGATTGTTCTCAGTCTGCTCATTCCCTGTGTACAGACATGAATGTCTGTGCACAGAGATGATGTAGCAGTGCTGAGATTGTTCTCAGTCTGCACATTCCCTGTGCATAGACATCTATATCTATACACAGGGGATGTAGCAGAGAGGACATCGCGTTTTTGACTGCGTCGGACGGAAGAGGATTTTTTTAATTAAAGATGGAGTCCCTAATGGCTTTTTTTTTTATTTCTAATAAAAAAATTTCTCTGTGTTGTGTTTTTTTTAAAACAATTTAATAGAAATTCATGGTGGTCATGTCTAATATTGGCGTGACCGCCATAAATTTCGGGCTTAGGGCCAGCTGATTATACAAAGCTGGCCCTAACCTCTTTATTACCCAGCGTGCCACCGCCACCAGGGCCGCTGGAAGAGCGGGGTTCAGCGCCAGAGGATGGCGCTTCAATGAACGCACCATCTTCTGGGGCGGCTGCGGGCTGCAATTTGCAGCGGGGGGTGCCCAGAAAGCTTGGGCATCCCTGCGCTGCGGATTCCAGCCCCCAGCTGCTTAGCTGTACCTGGCTAGACATAGAAATTGCGCGGAGCCCCACGCATTTTTTTGACTCCGACTCCGAGACGACTCCGACTCCGAGACGACTCCGACTCGACTCCGAGACGACTCCGACTGCGAGACGACTCCGACTCCGAGACGACTCCGAGACGACTCCGACTCCGAGGCGACTCCGACTCTGAGGCGACTCCGACTCCGAGGCGACTCCAACTCTGAGGCGACTCCGACTCTGAGACTCCGACTCTGAGGAGACTCCGACTTCGAGACTCTGACTCTGAGCCTCTGACTCTGAAATTCATTAAATAATAAAAAAAAAAATGCGTGGGGCTCCGCGCAATTTCTATGTCTAGCCAGGTACAGCTAAGCAGCTGGGGGCTGGAATCCACAGCGCAGGGATGCCCAAGCTTTCTGGGCACCCCCCGCTGCAAATTGCAGCCCGCAGCCGCCCCAGAAGATGGCGCGTTCATTGAAGCGCCATCCTCTGGCGCTGAACCCCGCTCTTCCAGCGGCCCTGGTGGCGGTGGCACGCTGGGTAATAAAGGGGTTAATACCAGCTTTGTTATACAAGCTGGTATTAAGCCCGATATTCTTAATGTCAGGCCACGTTTGACCCAGCCACTAAGAATCTCCAATAAAGGGTTAAAAAAACACAACACAGAGAAAATTTTTTATTTGAAATAATAAAAAAAAGCCATTAGGGACTCCATCTTTAATTAAAAAAATCCTCTTCCGTCCGACGCAGTCCAAAACGCGATGTCCTCTCTGCTACATCCCCTGTGCATAAATATAGATGTCTATGCACAGGGAATGAGCAGACTGAGAACAATCTCAGCACTGCTACATCAGGCAGCAGGCGGGCTCTAGGACCCTGGAGCTGCACAGAGAAGACAGCTGGACTCGGCTCGCAAAGAAACAGCAGTTACTTTGCGAGTTTCCCTGCTATCACTGGCACAGTAGCCAGTGATTACTCGCACGAGTCTAATGCAAACAATGGCAATCCTAGTTTTGTCAGCGTTTCTGACAAAACTAGGATTGATATTGATTTGCATTGGACTCGTGCGAGTAATCACTGGGAAACTCGCAGAGTACCGAGTCCTGCGAGTCCCTTACTACTCGCCGAGTAACGAGTCCTAGCGAGTAGATTCGCCCATCCCTATTCTAAAGGGCAAAAATGAGCACATCTAGAAGGATATTTGAAATATGGTTTCTCTGCTTTTCTCATGACTCATAGTAGTGTTTATTCTGATCCTCCTTGTTCATGAACAGAATGCTAAAACTGCAAATAAGATTGACATTCACAAATGCAACAAGTGCAGAACAATAGAAATAAGGACACATTCATGTCAGTGATTTTTCTTGGTCCTAGTTTCATTAGTATTTTTGATAGGTGTCATCAGAGTTTAGTTTTTATGTCATTTCACAAAGTTTAGTCAGAGTTTAGTTGGAGTTTGGCCAGAGTTTGGTCGGAGTGTGGTCAGGGTTTGGTCGGAGTATGGTCAGAGTTTGGTCGGAGTATGGTCGGAGTTTGATCAGAGTTTGATCAGAGTTTGGTAAGAGTTTGTTCAGAATTTGTAAAGAGTTTGGCCAGAGTTTGGTCTGAGTGTAGTCAGAGTTTGGTCAGAGTTTGGTCAGAGTTTTGTTGGAGTTTGGTCAGAGTTTGGTCGAAATTTGGTAAGTTTGGTCATAATTTTGTCAGAGTTTGGTTAGAGTTTCATGACAGGTGAAACACAATGACTGCTGTGGGTTCCTGAAGCTTCTCCTTTCAGTGGTGCTATCTGAGTGCTGTCTGATTTTTTCACAGATCCATAGACTTACATTGGTGAGTTTGTAGTGACACTCAGATCATCGGACATGTCTCTGTGTTTTTGTGATGACAACTGCAAAAAACATATCGGACATGTGAACTCCCCCATAGACTATTATAGATGTGCTGTCTGAAAAACACAGAATTAGGACATGAAAAACTGATGTGTGAATGAGCCCTAAGGCTGAAACGTTTTTCAGCATTTTTATTGATTTAAAAAAAAAAAACACTGCATCCAGTGGCGGATTATAATGAGGGCAATCTGGACTACCGCCCGGGGCCGGAGCCTCCAGGGGAGCCCATCGCCACAGTGCCCTCATTATAATCCACGGAACTGACATGGAGTTGCCGCTCGTTTCTTCCAGTATTCAAATGTGTTTGCATTTTTTAGACACAAAGACATTTGAATACTTCAGCGCCGGGAGAGGGGATGAAGAGAAGCTCCTGTCAGCCCTGCTGCAACATGCATCAGACATCATCAGACTACTGCTGGGCCCTTAGCGTGCAGATGCTGCGGGATGGCAGGAGACTCGGGTGGCAGCGGCAACCCCGGTGCTGAGGACGGCAGTGCTTGAGGCTGCACTGCTCAACAGCACACTAAGGCTGTGGTCACAGTTTTTTTAGTGCCTTTTAAAAACGCATGCTTTTTTACATGCGTTTTTCATGTCAGCATGAGTTTTTTAAGATCTCTGATGGCTCCCTGCGTTTTTGGTTGCGTTTTTGAATCTGCACATAAAAATAGTGCTTGTAGTATTTTTTTGAGCGTTTTGAAAAATGCATGCGTTTTTGTAGAAAACGCATGCGTTTTTATAACATGGGTTCCTATGGGAAACGCATGCAAAAACGCATGTACAATTAGTACCTTTTAGTGCCATTCAAAAACGCATGCGTTTCCCATAGGAGCCCATGTTTAAAAAACGCATGCGTTTCTGCAAACGCATGCGTTTTTTTAACATGGGCTCCTATGGGAAACGCATGCGTTTTTGAATGGCACTAATTGTACATGCGTTTTTGCATGCGTTTTCCATAAGGCCCCTTATTAAAAAACGCCTGCGTTTTTGGATATGCTCCAAAAACGCATGGGACAGTCACACATGCTTTTTGGCTATTAGGGCATGCGTTTTTTAACATGGGGGCCTATGGGTGCGTTTTTTACATGCGTTTTTGAAAACGCAGGTCTCCAAAAATGCATGTGAAAAATGGTACTGTGACCACAGCCTAATACATCAGCCGGATGGAGGAATTGGGGGAGGCGTGTGCATGGTGACCCTTAACAGTCCTCAACCTGCTATGAAGACCACAGAGGACACATGGTTTTTGGTCATGGTGCACCTGCCACCTAACATGCGCTGATGGCTGAGGCTGAGCTTTCGGGACATTGCACATGGTTAGTAGTCATACTATCCATGCAACAAAGCCTGACATCAGCATATACAGGGGGACAGTGGAGGGGGGAGTGAGATATGCCTAGGGACAGTGTGTGTGTGGGGGAGGAGAGATACACAGAGGGACAGTGGGGGAGAGGAGATGTGCAGAGAGACAACATGTGTGGGGGAGGGAAGATATGAAGAGGGACAGTGTGTGGGGAATGGGAGAGATGGAGCAAGGCAGTGTGCGAGTGTGGAAGAGGGGAGATATGCAGAGGGACAGTGTGTGGGGGGGAGGGGAGAGATGCAGAGGGACAGTGAGGGAGGGGAGATATGTAGAGGGACTGTGTGTGTAGGGGGAATGGAGATATGCAGAGGGACTGTGTGTGGGGGAATGGAGATATGAAGCAGAGGGACAGTGGGGGGTAGGGGGATATGTAGAGCAAATGTGTTGGGGGAGATATGCTGAGGGACAATGTGTGTTGAGAAGGGGATTTGTAGAGGGACAATGTGGGGAGATATAGAGATGGACACAGTTTGTTGGGTTGGGGAGATATGCAGAGCGACTCTGGGGGGGGGGAAATATGCAAAGGAACAGTATGTGGGGTGCAAGGGGATATTATGGAGAGACTGTGTATGTGAAGGAAGGGAAAAGATATGGAGAGACACTGTGTGTGTGAGGGGGAGATATTATGGATTATGGAGATGGGGCATTGTGGGGGATATTATGAAGAGAGGCAGTGTGTGGAAAGAGAGAGAGTCAGTGTAGGGGAAGGGAATATTATGGAGAGGGACAATGTGTGTGGGAGGGGGATATAATGGAAAGAGACAGTGTGTGTGGGAGGGGAGATATTATGGAGAGATGCAGTGTGTGTGAGAAGGGGATATTATGAAGAAGGCAGTGTGTGGAAGGGGGTATTATGGAGAGGGACAATGTGTGGGAGGGGGATATAATGGAGAGAGACAGTGTGTGTGGGAGGGGAGATATTATGGAGAGATGCAGTGTGTGTGGAAGGCGAGATATTATGGAGAGATGGAGTGTGTGTTAGAAGGGGATATTGTAGAGAAGGCAGTGTGTGGAAGGGGGTATAATGGAGAGGGACAGGGTGTGGGAAGGGATATTATGGAGAGGTGCAAGCTTGTGTGGGGGAGATATAATGGAGAGGAACAGTGGGTCTGGGAGGGATATTATGGAAAGAGACAGTGTCTAAATGGGAGAAGGGCTATTATGGAGAAGGGGGAAGTAATGGAGAGGAGTAATAGTGTGTGTGGGGTATTTTGTAAGCACATCAGTTATTCCTTCTCTGGTGCAGGATGGTAGATATTTATATGACTGGGGCAGTGTAATGAAAATATTCTTTTTAAAGAGGACCTGTCACCGCCCTGGAGCTATGCTAACTGAATGCAGCACTAAATGCAGTATGACTGCTGCTTTCAGGGAAGGGATCTCCCATGTCTCCAGCCCCCCTGTAAGTTGTAAAAAAGACTTTATAAAGTGTACAGATAAGGAGTCCAGAGGGAATTACTCAGTAGTGAGTCATCACTGCTAATGGTGTCGTCCCCACCTCCAGCCCTCTCTGTGCCACCTCCAGCACTCAGTGATGACACACACAGGAGGCTGAATAAGAGAGAGCTGGAGGTGGACCAGAGAGGACTGGAGGCGGGGAGGACACCAGCAACAGTGATGACACATAGAGGAGGCTGAACAAGAGAGGGCTGGAGGTGGCACAGAGATGGCTGGAGGCGGGGAGGACACCAGCAATAGCGATGACTCATTACTGAGTAAGTCCCTCCGGACTCCTTATCTGTACACTTTGTAAAGTATTTTTTACAACTTACAGGGAGGCTAGAGACATGGGGGACCCTTCCCTGAATGCAGCAGTCATGCTGCATTCAGTGCTGCATTCAGTTAGCATAGCACCAGGGGGGTGACAGGTTCTCTTTAAGGGCACCGTGTTGGGATGTGTTGCTGAAGACGTTGAACAGGGAAGTAGGGAAAGCCATCATCACATCTGTTCTATATGGAGACAAAGGGAATGGGAATGACTCCTACCACAGACAAACTGTAAAAATCATCAGATGATTTGCCAAGCTTGTGCTCCAAAAACTCAGTGTAAGGCCTCATACAGAAAATAGGTGGATGGCAGCAAGCTTAATTCTGCTCAATGTTAAGTGATATAATTAATATTAATACAAAATAATAATTATAATTAATCTGTTAATGTTAATATTTAGCAGAATTAATTTCAGCCTGTTGGTTCGGTCTCCACATCAGTCATGGTCTTTCTCACGTGGCTTATTTCTTACCCCTCCTCTATTAAGTATAGTGCAATGTTATGCACCACTATCTCTGTGCTTTTGCATTTACAGATGCGTACCAGAGCACCTGCGCATTATCACTTGACCTATCACATGATTTATCAAAAGGGGATCATGTGATATGTCACATGATTGGTCTGCTTGGGAGGGGGACCCACACCATCCAAGTTATCCCTTAGCTGCCACTAAAGCCCCACTCCAATTTTATTTTTATTATTGGAGTGGTGGTTTAAATCTAAGTCATCTGCACCCAGTATTATGCTCACCTGCACCTTTCTTCATCTTCCATCACAATCTCTCCGGTCAGTCTCCGGTGATTTGGGACCTGCTGGCAGCTCCAGTGTTTCATGGAGCATGCCGGAGGTCATAACTCAATGCAAGTCTATGAGATCCTCAACATGGCTCCCACAGAAATGTGCTAAAAGCTTGTGATGTAATTTCTTACTTCTGGCCAGTCAGGATTTACAGGCGCAAGACCAAAGCGAAGCTGAAAAAGGATGAAGTTGGAGGGTCAGTAAAACATACGCCAGGGGGCTTACATTTAAAGCACCCCTCCAGGGCTAAAAAAAGTTTAAGTTTTTACAGGGAGCCTTAGGGTGCGTGCACACGATCAGTATACGCAGCGTCTTTCCGCTGCGTTCAAAATGCTGCGTAGTACAGTACTAGCATAGTGGATGGGATTTCAAGAAATCCCATCCTCACTATGCATAACCTGCCCACAGCGTGTTTGGAGCTGCGGTGCGGGCTGCCGGGAGTCCCTCCTCTGCAGCATGTTTATTTCATGCTGCGGAGTCGGAAGCGGCTGTCATCGGGTGACTGCAGGGAGAAGCCGCCCTGCACCCACCGCACATGGTGAGTACAGGGCGGCTGCAGTCTCCCTGCGGCCACCCGTGGCTTCCCTCAGGTCCGGAGGAGCTGCGTCCAACACGCACCTCCTCTGGACCGTGTGCACGCACCCTTAAGAGCCTAATAAATGTAGAGTATAAAAATGTATCCCTCACTGCTCACCTGTCACAACAGCTCACAGTCTGGCGTAACTTGAAGCTCTTGGGCCCTGATGCAAAAGCTCCAACGGGGCCCCCAATTATTGCAAACCTTTAGGAGCAGTGGTTTTTTTCTATAGGCCAAAGGGACTTTTAGGGCCCCCTAGGCTCCAGGGCCCAGGTGAGAATGTAACCCCTGCACCTGTTGTAGTTACGCCCCTGGCCCTGACATTATGATGCTCATCCCAACTACATTTATGGTAACACCAGAGGCCTGTTTGACTCCGGACTCTGGTTTAGGGTGAAGATGCCAAAATACGACATCGCACACAGGGCCGGCGTTAGGGGGGGGCAGACTGGGCAGTTGCCTAGGGCCCCCACTCTCTTAGGGGCCCCCAAAGGAGCTGAACTGAAAATAGCAATAAAACAGTGAAAAAAATGTAAAAATACACATATTTGGTATCGCTGCGTTCGTAAGAATCTAAGCTATCAATATATGAAGTAAATTAATCCAATTGGTAAATGGCGTAATGGGAAAAAAATAAAAACCCAAAATTATGTTTTTTAGGCCACCACGTTGTTACAATAAAATGCAATAAAAGGCGATCAAAATGTTGTATCTGACTCAAAATGGTATCAGTAAAAATGTCAGCTCAGGTCACATAAAGTAACCCCTCACATAGCCCTGTATCTTCAAAAATTAAAACATCATGGGTCTCGGAAAATAAAAAAAAATATTTTTTTTTTTTTTTTACAAATTTCAGTTTTTTTTTTTATGATTGAAATAAAAATGACGTTCAGTATGTTCTTATTCTGACCTAGATAATCAACTTATGAAGTCACTCTTACCATATAACTACGGCCTGTTCCACATCTAAGGTTGGTGTGCGTTTTGCTAAATTTGCCTTTCTAGCTGTTTTTACCGCTAAAAACGCATTAAAAACGCTAGCGTTTTTTCCCCCATTGATTTCAATGGGAACGCATGCATTTTTGCGAACGCAGCACAAAACGTCTACCCCGATGTTTTGGGCAGCGTTTTTGCATGTGTTTCCATTAAAATCAATGGGAACAAAAACGCATGCGTTTTGATGCGTTTTTGCGGTAAAAACGCATGGAAATGCAAATTGAGCAAAATGCAGCAAAGCGTTAGATGTGAAAGTGGCCTGAGCATTTAGGGCCCACTTTAACCTTTTGCCTAGAGCCCCACTTTGCCTAAAACCGGCCCTGGGTACCGTTACACGTCGCAACATTGCATGCAATTTGCTGGTTGCAGTGAAATCATGGACACATTGTTCTATTTTCTTGCTGTGTACAAATGGAACAATGTGTTCATGATTTCACTGCAACCAGCAAATTGCCTGTGAAATTGCATGCAGTGTTGCGACGTGTAACGGTACCTTTAGTCCTACAAGCAATGCGGCCCCCCGATATCAATTTTTTTCTACGCGCGGCCCACCAACCCAACCGAGTTTGAGACCCCTGGTCTATAGTATACGGGGTCCAAGGATCCATTCACCAGCACTGAAACAATACGGTTGAGTTCTAGCCATCCATTTTTGAACTTGCATAAGATATGAGGCGTTGACCTGACGATTTGGGAGTGTAAGGGCGAGTAACAGAGCGGTGGCATGAGGGATGAGGGGCCCCTGCCTGCTAGGCCTATACATGTTACTGACCCATCTGAATCATTCTTTCGGCAGTAGTCCATGAAGCTAATACTTGCGCCATCTGAGTGTGGTGGAACGAAAAATGTATTGGAGCGGTTTGCATGAGGGATGAGGGCTCACTGCCCACTAAGCCTATATATGTTACTGACCCACCTGACTAATTATTTCGGTAGTAGTCCTTGAAGCTAATACTTGTGCCACCTGAGTGCAGCAGAGCATAAAACTAATTGGAGTGGTTTCATGAGGTATGAGATCCCCCAGCCCAACAGTCCTACAATTTTTAGCCTTAGTAAATTGATGCCACTTTCATAGTGTCTGGCTTAATCTTTTTCTAATGCGGAGACTCTTCTTGTGGTGTCTTTGTTGTGAGTTTTGTGAATTCATCAGGGCTCTCTGAGCACTATGCCTACACCTGTCACTCATATCACTGTTCCTGATCAATGCTTGAAATACTGGGCTAGGCCTTGTCCTATGCATCCATTATGCACAATGATGATTATTTTAACTGTGAGAAATATTACTTTTCCTGATGTCTGTCCCTAATTTGAGCTGTTTTTGCAACTTTTGGGCCACTTTTAGGGAGTTTTTGATTTGCCTTCCATTGATTTTAATGGGATTTGGAAGTTCTATGAACAGTTTGTTAAACAATTCGGTGATCATATGCTCATTCAGAGAACCGAACCTGAACTTCAAAAGATTCGCTCATCTCTAGTTATCATACCTTGCATGCGCAACTTTGCATAGCGCTGGCAAATACACTGGCTTTCCTAAAGCATGTTATTATGCCGACAGGTGTGTGATAACCTGCTAATTGGGCCGACTAGTCGGGGAACGAACGCACCCTTGACTAGTCAAAGTCCAAATTTGCATCTCATGAGTGGTCTTTAGAAATACTTTTTCTATAGATCTGGTTATGTGTGTTCCTACATAGAGGGACTGTTAGGCAGGGATTATAGTATGTGCACAGAACTACTTACAGATCTCGGGGAACAGAGGATCTGACAGGTTCCCTTTAACTCTGCTTAATATTTAGTGATACAATTAATATAAAATCATCACTGGACACAGTTTTGAGATTTACCCCCTTCAGATTTATTCGGTTCTGTCTATTGTACATTCATGAGGGTTGATGAGGAAGTTCAGGGCTTGAGATCTGACTTTATTAAGGGGAGACATCTCCATCAGTTAGGCAGGGAATATAGTTATGTGCATAGGACTACTCATGGTTCAATGGAAACAGAAAACCTGACAGGTTCCCTTTAATTCTGCTCAATATTAAGTGATACAGTTAATATAAAATCATCACTGGACACAGAGATTTGAGTTTTGCCCCCTCAGATTTTTTCGGTTCATTCCTGAGGGTTGATGAGAAAGTACAATACTTGAGACGTGACTTCATTAACATCATGAAACAATCACTGATCTCAGGGAGACCAGTCAAGGAAACATTGCGGGCAGCCGGCTAAAGCGCTCAAACACAGTGAAATCCATGTTTGAGACGCCTAAACGAGGCTCCACGAACTCTATTTCATATATGTATTTCCCAGGGGATAATCCCCCTGGGAAATACAAATATGCAGATAGATTCTGTAGAGCCTCATTTAGGAGTCTCAAACATGGGACCAACCACACCAAAACCAGGTATCAATCCACAGACAGCTGGAATACCAAACTCAGGTATTCAGCTCGGTAGCTGTTTCGGGGTTTTGCCCCTCATCAGTGTGGAGTATGATTCTGGCTAGGTGGGACTTAGCCTTTTTTTTTTTTTTTTCTTTTTTCTCTTTTCTTTTTTTCTCAATATTCACATATTCACTGTGGGGGCTTTTTTTTTTCTTTTTTCTTTTTTTCTCAATATTCACATATTCACTGTGGGGGCTTTTTTTTTTCTTTTTTCTTTTTTTCTCAATATTCACATATTCACTGTGGGGGCTTTTTTTTTTTTTTTCTTTTTCTTTTTTCTCAATATTCACTGTGGGGAGACCTCTCTTCATGCTGTCCGTTGTTCATTACTATTGTCTGACGTGGCAGCGTCTGCGTCTATGAACTGCAATGAGAAAACATGAGTTAATATTCTGCCAACAAACTATACATAGAGATGCTAGATGTGGCATATATATTTGCCTGTTCTACGAGCACAGCATTTTTGGGGGCTCCTCCAGGTTCTGCGTCGTCTCCTGGGTCCGCTATGTTCTTCCCTCATTCTTGAAGGCACAGTTGTTTCTTTTCTTGACAGACCAGGAGACAGATGATGAATGATGGCTGCTGGGCTCTGGAGGGAGTTTTATAGCCACAGACTGTTGTGACCTCATAAAGCAATGACAGAGCAAGCGGGTGTGGCTGGATGACCTAAGTGATCTGTAAACTTTTCATGAAGCCGTGATGTCATCGCACTTCTGAACATTCTATTTGGAATCCTGCATTCATCAGCCTCATTCAGCTCCGGCTCCTAAGAAAAACAACATTACAATATCAACATGGCGTCTAGAAGGAGATATAGAAGCGCGACTGAGGATCAGGAGGAGGGGTCACCGTCGTCACCACGTGACCCATAGAATAGGTAAAGAAATAAAACGACACAAAATAGGAGGAAAAATGTTTAGACAGAATGGATCTGAGGGATAACCAATATGGCTGCTGATAAACACCGATCCTCTCCATTCCACTCAGCTGCTAACTTGGGAGACTTTGGGGAAGGCTAGAAGTGAGCTCTTTATCTAGAAAGGCAGTCCTGTTGATGGTTATCTTATTTTTGGCTAAAACCACTGTGGAACATCCATATTAGGATAGTATATGATCCTATTGGGTGGAGTATGACACTAGCATTACCGTTTAGGTGTTCATTGGCTGCTTCTCTCATGGCTCCACCCCCTCGGAGCCTCATTTGTCAAAACAACAAACTTGTTGCCCACATCAACCAATGCAGTAGTCCAAGCAAAGCCAGGGGTTTATTGCCAAATGAAAAATAAGCAATATTTTAAAGCCAACAATCTTGATGGTTAAGGACTAACCCCCAAAACACACTTTGGGTTTGCTCCATCTGTCCTGACAAAAGGTGACTGTTAGTAAATAGGCTAAGGAGGGCGGAGGAGGACACAGGGATTCTCTTTTTGGCTATCTTTGACATGATCATGCCATACCTCATTGTCAGATTTAGCAGCAGAACTGGTCTTGTTGCCCATAGCAACCATCAACAATGTAACATTCCGAGCTGCATTAGGAGCAAAACCTGAGCTGTGATTGGTTGCTACAGGCAACAAAGTTATCCTAAATCAGCCCGGTGACTGACTGTGTCCTCTGCGGTGCGCTCCTTTCAGGGAACAACAGAATATTTATCATTTTGGGATATTTCTAGATTTTGAGTAGGAATGATCTAGAGGCAGAATCTGATGTATTTTGTTTGCCGTTCACAGACGTAGGAATCGCCGGCTGAGAAGTGAGAAGGGGACGTCTCCCGCCAGCGATGGCTCCGAACAAATCATCCACCTGTGATCAATGTATCAGAATAAAAATAATCATTAATCATCGTTAAGTGGCCGGAGATAATAAATGACATATGCAGCAGAACTTGGTTCCCGTGATTTCATGACGCGGCGTTTTTTAACTTCTATTCAGGCTGAATTCCCCCAACAGATATGCTGGGACTTGTAGTGTCTATACACATCTATACTATGTTACAAGTCCAGTAACAGAGTAATATGTTATATCATAATATATACATATACAGTATCTCACAAAAGTGAGTACACCCCTCACATTTTTGTAAATAATTTATTCTATCTTTTCTGAAGATCTGACCCTTTGATACAATGTACAGTAGTCAGTGTGAAGCTTGTGGTGTCGCCTACATAACTCAACACAGCCATTAATGTCTAAACCACTGGAAATAAAAATGAGTACACCCCTAAGGGTACCTTTACATACCGCCACAGCAGCTAGCAACAGGTATCCACCTCACGTGCACGCGCACGTTTTTAACGGTGGATACCGATCGCCGATGCCGCATATACACGCCGCCACAACTTGCTCCACTGAAGGCATCTTTGTTCCCCGGAAATGCTGACGGGTGCCGCGGCTTATTCCCTGTAGAATACCTTCGCTACTTCACACACTGCTACCACAAAGGAATATGGGCGTACATATTTCGCGCCGTAAGGCTGGCTTCACATTAGCGTTTGTGTCTGCATGCTGATGGCATGCAGACACAAACGCTGTCAAAAGCAGGGACACTTTGATGTGTCCGCAGCGGATAATGTCCGCCTGCGGACACATCACTAGGGAGCCCGGCAGCCAATCGGCGCTGTCCGGGGGCGGGCCGGGGGCGGAGATCAGCGCCGGAGATCTCCGCCCCCCCGGCCGCCGGTAAGCTCCGGGACATGTCGGCGGGGAGAACAGCTGATGTGAGAGCTGTTTGAATCTTCCCGCGCCGACACTGAGAGGAGATGTCGGCGCGGGAAGATTCAAACAGCTCTCAGATCAGCTGTTCTCCCCGCCGACATCGCTAGGAGATTACAGGCGGCGGGGAGAAGGAGGACAGCAGAGCCTCAGCTGATCTCCCGGTGGCCGTCGGTGAGCTCCTGTGACATCACCGGCGGCCACCGGGAGATTTTTCAATGGGTCCGCAGCGTTCTCCTGCGGTGTCATGCAGAGGACACTGCGGACCCATTGAAGACAATGCATTTTTTGTACGCTTGGGGACGCTTGCTGATTGTCCAAGGTCCCCAAACGCACAAAAAAACCCAACTGGCTGCGTCCCGGGTGCGGATGCTGGACACCGGAAGCAGCAGATATCGTCCGCATCCGCACCCGAACGCAGCAAACGCAGGCACCATGCGTTCCTATGTTAAACATAGGAACGCAGTGCGCATGCGTTTGACTGCGTATGGGAACGCAGCAATACGCTGCCTTCCCATACGCAAATGTGAAGCCAGCCTAAGTACATAGGCGTAACAGAGTTGTGTATTCCGTGATGCACAAGCATTGATTGGACAATGCAATAGTGTCATGATTGGCCAGCCTGTGCAGGAAGGCTGCCTAATACATGACGCCATTGCAATTGTGAACTGTGAATGGATAGCTCTTTAAATATGGCGTCCTGTGAAGGGACAGCCAATCGTAACGCAGGAGCCTCCACCAATGATCGCTGATGGGGCGCGGTATCCATGACGCCGTGGCACGCCCCTGGGAATTCGCTAGGCCACGCAAATACCTTGCCTGTGCCCCGATTACACGCCACCACCATAGGTATTGTGCCTTCCTGTTTTTGAGCACGGCTCAGACACAGGTATTCGAAGGAACTGTAGGACACCGGGAGGAATTTCCCTATTTGCATGCCGCTATTTCGTAGTAATTTCATGGCAACAGGCACAATTGTCCCCAGTGCCTGGCAGTTTCTGCCTTCCTGTGGCGGCGTGTAAAGGTACCCTAAGGGAAAAAGGCCAAATTTTGCTAAAATATTTTGTGTGGCCACCATTATTTACCAGCACGACCTTAACTCTCTTGGACCTGGAGGTCACTAGATCTTCACAGGATTCGCTGGATCCTCTTCATCCTTCATAATGACGAAGATGGTGGATGTACTGTAGAGACCTCGCGCTCTTCCACCTTCTTTTTGAGAAGGCAGCATAGATGCTCCATAGGGTTCAGGTCTGAAGATGCTCGGCCAGTCCAGCACCTTCACCCTCAGTGTCTTTCGCAGTGACCTCCACAGGAGGCTTCTGATTGGTCCGCCGGCCGCCTGCTTCCGTGAATGTACAGGCGCGAAGGCGCTTGTGTGAGCTGAGCCGGCGTTACCTGTCACAGTAGTCACAGTAAAGCGGTACCGCGGCGGCTGCATATATAATGGACCGGGGCATCAGGTGTGTATGAGTGAGTGTTAGAGAGAGAGTGTGAGTATGTGTGAGTGTATATGTGAGTGAGTGTGTATGTGTATAATAGTGAGTGTATTTTTGTGTATAATAGTGTGTATGTGTATAATAGTGAGTGTATTTGTGTGTATATGTGAGTGAGTGTATAATAGTGAGTGTATTTGTGTGTATATGTGAGTGAGTGTGTATGTGTATATGTGTGAGTGTATTTGTGTGTATATGTGTGAGTATTTGTGTGTATATGTGAGTGAGTGTGCATGTGTATAATAGTGAGTGTATTTGTGTGTATATGTGTGTGTGTATAATAGTGAGTGTATTTGTGTGTATAATAGTGTGTATGTGTATAATAGTGAGTGTATTTGTGTGTATAATAGTGTGTATGTGTATAATAGTGAGTGTATTTGTGTGTATATATGAGTGAGTGTATAATAGTGAGTGTATTTGTGTGTATATGTGTGAGTATTTGTGTGTATATGTGAGTGAGTGTGTATGTGTATAATAGTGAGTGTATTTGTGTGTATGATAGTGTGTATGTGTATAATAGTGAGTGTATTTGTGTGTATAATAGTGTGTATGTGTATAATAGTGAGTGTATTTGTGTGTATAATAGTGTGTATGTGTATAATAGTGAGTGTATTTGTGTGTATAATAGTGTGTATGTGTATAATAGTGAGTGTATTTGTGTGTATATGTGTGAGTATTTGTGTGTATATGTGAGTGAGTGTGTATGTGTATAATAGTGAGTGTATTTGTGTGTATATGTGACTGAGTGTGTATGTGTATAATAGTGAGTGTATTTGTGTGTATATGTGTGAGTATTTGTGTGTATATGTGAGTGAGTGTGTATGTGTATAATAGTGAGTGTATTTGTGTGTATAATAGTGTGTATGTGTATAATAGTGAGTGTATTTGTGTGTATAATAGTGTGTATGTGTATAATAGTGAGTGTATTTGTGTGTATATGTGAGTGTGTATGTGTATAATAGTGAGTGTATTTGTGTGTATATGTGAGTGTGTATGTGTATAATAGTGAGTGTATTTGTGTGTATATGTGAGTGTGTATATGTATAATAGTGAGTGTATTTGTGTGTATATGTGAGTGTGTATATGTATAATAGTGAGTGTATTTGTGTGTATATGTGAGTGTGTATGTGTATAATAGTGAGTGTATTTGTGTGTATATGTGAGTGTGTATGTGTATAATAGTGAGTGTATTTGTGTGTATATGTGAGTGTGTATGTGTATAATAGTGAGTGTATTTGTGTGTATATGTGAGTGTGTATATGTATAATAGTGAGTGTATTTGTGTGTATATGTGAGTGTGTATGTGTATAATAGTGAGTGTATTTGTGTGTATATGTGAGTGTGTATGTGTATATGTGTGAGTGTATTTGTGTGTATATGTGTGAGTATTTGTGTGTATATGTGAGTGAGTGTGTATGTGTGAGTGTGTATATGTGTGTGCGTGTATATTTGTATGTGAGTGTGTATATGTGTGTGAGTGTATGTATATGTGTGAGTGTATTCCTGCACCGCCTGAGCGGCACATCGCCGGCGGCTGGTGCCGGGTGCAGGCTGGTGCCACCTGCTGGCTGGTGCCGGCTGCCGGGTGCAGGCTGGTGCAACGTGCTGGCTGGTGCCGGCTGCCGGGTGCAGGCTGGTGCCGGCTGCTGCCAGCAAGCGGAAGACTGGGAGCCACAGAGGAAGAAGCTGCCGGAATGAGAAGAGTGGAGTCAGGTAAGGCGCTGTTACAGCCGAAGATAGCAGCCTGGGGGGGGGAAAGGGGAACGTGACCGCTGAAAGTGCCTAGGGCGGCAGGAACTCCAGATATGGCCCTATGTAAGTGTGTCAATGTGTGAGTGTGTATGTGTTTGTGTAAATATGTCTGAGGATGTATGTGTGGATGTATGCGAGTGTGTGTGAATGTGCGGGTGTGTATATATGGGCTTGTCCACACACCTGTGCTCTCAGTATTCAGCGCTTCTGCGCTAAATACTTAGGCTTTGACAGAGAAGCAGAGGTGCGTGTATGCGGCCGCTTTCAGCAGACGCTGTCCCTGGTTACCCGATGTGTATCGTGGTAACCAGTTTATACAGCGGGCTGCATAGTGTGTGCTTATCCCGGGCGCACAGGGAAACGCTGTGCATCGGGTAACCAGGGACAGCGTCTGCTGAAAGCGGCCGCATACACGCACCTGCGCTTCTCTGTCAAAGCCTAAGTATTTAGCGCAGAAGCGCTAAATACTGAAAGCACAGGTGTGTGGACAAGCCCTTATGTGAGTGTGTGTGAGCGAGAGAACAAAAAGAACAGAGACCAGGACATTACTACAAAATGACAAGGGAGGGAACATTACTAAAAGATGGGGACATTACTACAAGAGGAGGACCAGGATGGGGGACATTAATATAGGATGGGGACCAGGATGGGGACATTACTACAAGAGGAGGACCAGGACGGGGACATTACTACAAGAGGACCAGGATGGGGACATTACTACATGATGAGGATCAGTTTGGGGGACATTAATATACAATGGGGACCAGTATGGGGACATTACTACAAGATGGAGACCAGGTTGGGGACACTACTACAAGAAGATCATAATTTGTACTTTACAAGATTGAGCAAAAAATTCTGGTATTGCTGAAATGTCACTTAGGGTACCGTCAGGGCCGGTGTTAGGGGGGGGGCAGACTGGGCAGTTGCTTAGGGCCCCCACTCTCTTAGGGGCCCCCAAAGGAGCTGAACTGAAAATAGCAATAAAACAGTGAAAAAAATGTAAAAATACACATATTTGGTATCGCTGCGTTCGTAAGAATCTAAGCTATCAATATATGAAGTAAATTAATCCAATTGGTAAATGGCGTAATGGGAAAAAAATAAAAACGCCAGAATTATGTTTTTTAGGCCACCACGTTGTTACAATAAAATGCAATAAAAGGCGATCAAAATGTTGTATCTGACTCAAAATGGTATCAGTAAAAATGTCAGCTCAGGGCACATAAAGTAAGCCCTCACATAGCCCTGTATCTTCAAAAATTAAAACATCATGGGTCTCGGAAAATAAAAAAAATATATTTTTTTTTTTTACAAATTTCAGTTTTTTTTTTTATGATTGAAATAAAAATGACGTTCAGTATGTTCTTATTCTGACCTAGATAATCAACTTATGAAGTCACTCTTACCATATGACTACGGCCTGTTCCACATCTAAGGTTGGTGTGAGTTTTGCTAAATTTGCCTTTCTAGCCGTTTTTACCGCTAAAAACGCATTAAAAACGCTAGCGTTTTTTCCCCCATTGATTTCAATGGGAACGCATGCATTTTTGCGAACGCAGCACAAAACGTCTTCCCTGATGTTTTGGGTAGCGTTTTTGCATGTGTTTCCATTAAAATCAATGGGAACAAAAACGCATGCGTTTTGATGCGTTTTTGCGGTAAAAACGCATGGAAATGCAAATTGAGCAAAATGCAGCAAAGCGTTAGATGTGAAAGGGGCCTGAGCATTTAGGGCCCACTTTAACCTTTTGCCTAGGGCCCCACTTTGCCTAAAACCGGCCCTGATCGCACATCAGAGAGAGATGAGTTGAGACAGAGTTGGGGATCGAACTGTTAGCCGGCTGCCATACTGCTGCACAAAACAAACAAAGATATTGGAATCAGGTAAATCCAGATTTCTTTGCAATATCTGAGATAAATTAATTTACCTTTATCAAATGTACTCAGCTCTAACTGCCATCACATGTATATCGTCATGCCAGGACCTGAGCATCACCTGAAAAAGAGCAGTGAAGATACTGGGGAAAAAAATAATGAACAATAATGGCAACCAATATGTTCCTGCAAAACATTGACGGGTGATTCAGCCAAAGTAACTTGATGGTAATTGTGGTGCAACAGTGCTGCCAACACTCAAGTGACATTTGTAGGCCTAGCTCCCACCAAAGGATTAATGGAACTTGTCAGCTGGAGCATAGCTGTGTGTATGTCTATACATGATTGTGAAAAATTGAAATTATAGTCAATGTTTTTCCTATGCAAATATCAAGTCACACATGGGTACATGGAGAAATTAAATGCAACATAAGAAGAAAATAGTAACGCTCACTGCCGGGTTGCTGGCATACTTCTTTATTTCAGCATGTGGCACATATAAAAATGGAGACAAGGAACAGGAAGGAGGATGGGAACTACGCCACCTGTAGTACCTGGTGACTAAACACCAGCGCCGCCACAGTCCTCCAGAGGGTGGTGGTATTCCGGCTAGGGTGGAGCAGCTCCCTACAGGTAGAGCTAAGCCTCCGGGGCAGTGTGCAAACCATTGAAAAAAGTCAATGAGAGCAAGACAGAAACACATAGGCAATTCACTCTTCCAGATACTTTACTTGTAAAAGAAGACTGATCAAGATGGTGGTACAGCTCACAGTACTCCCGCAGGACGGCCGGCCGGGTAGTAGCAGCAGAATGCAGAATCTGTGAAAGTCTCTGGCGGTACCTTCTTGGACCTACCCTTGTCCTGTCCCTTTTCTCTCTTCTCGTGGTCTGCTTCTTGAGCAATAATACGTGCAAGGGGATGAACACCCTGAGAATGTCTTCGGAGCCGGGACGAGTACGGTCAGAGGATGAACACTCCAGACCGTGTTGTCAGACCCGTGTACTCCGGGTGAACACGTCAGGACCTTTCTGTCTGGCCTACTTCTTTCTCTAGCCCTCTCTTGAAGCCCCCTTTCTCTCTTGGGTAAACTTGCGTTCTCTGTCTTTCCTCGGGGAAGACATTCCTGAAGACTCCCCGTGCGTTCTACCTGCTCCTCTCACACTTTCCACTCTCCAACTCTCTTTTTGGGACCTCCCCCTGCTTGCATCGGTGTGTGTGTGTTGGGTCAGATCCTTCCACAGTGTTCCGCATTCTACTTGCAACAGGGGTAACCACACGCTCATCGTTGGGTACCCCAATTGTGACGCCTGACCAGTGGGGCACCACAGGAGCACACCATGAGAAGGACCTGATGTTAAGATTAAAGTTGCCACAAGTGTGGCTACTCACCAAACAGGTTGTGCAACCTTGCACAGCCCTGGTTAAGGCTGCTAGAGGAGAGCCGGCATAGAGGGAATGCTCCAGGACGCCAAGGCAAGGTGATCCTCCAATCGGCGATCATGGGACCCAACCGCATGACCAGAATAGGCGTTTTCTATTGACATCATGGCAGGCCCTTGACTCAGGATTTGGAATGGTGCCATCAAGCAGCTCCCACTGCTCACCTGCACAGGGCGGAATCGTATGTGAAACATGAAAAATATTATGCGGTGTTTGTTGGAGCGCTAAGGCACGTACGCCACATAGGAATATACCACCTGAGGAAAATAGCAATTGGCTATTGAAGTATTTTCTGGCGTATACTGAGCCTTTAATAAAGGTTTGCACTTAAACGCTCCAATCTTTGCACCTTCTGTGCCTTAATGTTCCAAAAAACACCGCACAATATATTTTTCTTGTTTCACATGCTGAAATAAAGAAGTACGCCAGCAACCCGGTGAGTGGTACTCTTTTCTTCTCATGATGTATTTAATTTCTCTATATACTCATGTGTCAGTTGATATGTGCATAAGAAAAACAAACATTGATTGTCTATAAATATTACTTTTTCACAATCATGTTTAAATACAGACATTTCTTCTTATGATGCATATAATTATGGACTGAGTTCTGTGAATATGCACCCGAGAGCATAAGTGCAGCTTCTGGAAGCTAATAACAGCACAGCAGGGCCACCGTTACGGCCTTACTGGCCTTAATGATTAAGGGGCCCTCCGGGTTTTAGAGGGGGCGTGGCCATTTAAACAGGGGCAGGGGGGCCCGGGCGCGCTGACGGGGGGCGTGGCTGTTTGGAGCGGGCCCCGCCCCCTCGTTTAGTTGCACAGGCGGCGGGCCCCCCCTCATCTGTGAGGCATCGCCGCTGCCGCCACCTGGCCCCGCCTCCTGACTTCTCTCCTCCGCACCCGGCGGGCCAGGCCAATGCAAGGGGGTGTCGGAGCGGCAGCAGTATCCCAGGATTTATTGAATACTGCTGGGACATTGCCGCTGCATTTACCCCCCTGCACGCTGGCACTTCCGGGATCAGTGAGTGAGCTCATCTTGGATATCAGAGCAGCTGAGCTCCTCCTGACCCGGAAGCGCTGATGCTGCGGAGATGCCGGCTGTGTGAGGACCGTCTGGGAGCAGGAGAAGATAAGCGCCAATGAGCTGAAGAAAGCTGGGGTGGGGGAACAGGGGCCACATAAAAGGGGCCACAAGAGAAAGAAGCAGGGTGAATAGAGGGGGCCACAATAGGGGAGAATCAGGGTGAATGGGGGTTCACAATTAGAGGGGAGAAACAAGGAGAATGGGGGACCACAAGAGGGGAGAATCAGGATTATGGGGGCCACAAGAGGGAAGAAGCAGGGTGAATGGGGGCCATAAGAGAGGAGAAACAGGGAGAATGGGGGCCACAAGAGAGGAGAAGCGGGGTTTATGGGGGCCACAAGAGAGAAGAAGCAGGGTGAATGGGGGCCATAAGAGAGGAGAAACAGGGAGAATGGGGGCCACAAGAGGGGAGAAGCAGGGTAAATGGGGGGGGGGGCACAAGGCTGAGTCCCTGCCTGTAAGTCCTCCATCCATATCTAGCCCGTATGTCCCTGGCTGAGTGTGCATGTGTGTGTGTACCTGGCTGAGTGTGCATGTGTGTGTGCCTGGCTGAGTGTGCATGTGTGTGTGCCTGGCTGAGTGTGCATGCGTGTGTGTGCCTGGCTGGGTGTGCGTGTCTGTGTGCGTGCCTGGCTGGGTGTGCATGTGTGTGTGTGCGTGCCTGGCTGGGTGTGCATGTGTGTGTGTGTGTGCTTGGCTGAGTGTGCATGTGTGTGTGTGTTTGGCTGAGTGTGCATGTGTATGTGTGCCTGGCTGGGTGTGCATGTGTGTGTGTGCCTGGCTGGGTGTGCATGTGTGTGTGTGTCTGACTGGGTGTGCATGTGTGCCTGGCTGAGTGTGCATGTGTGTGTGTGCCTGGCTGGGTGTGCATGTGTGCGTGTGCCTGGCTGGGTGTGCATGTGTGCGTGTGCCTGGCTGAATGTGCATGTGTGCATGTACCTGGCTGGGTGTGCATGTGTGCGTGTAGCTGGCTGAGTGTGCATGTGTGTGTGTTCCTGGTTGGGTGTGCGTGTGCATGCTTGGCTGGGTGTGTGTGTGTGTACCTGGCTGAGTGTGCAAACTTCTCAAACTCTGATCAGTGGGCTGGGCACAAATATCCTTTTTAGGGTTGTGACAGACACTGCTTGGAGGGAGGGCTTAGCTGTAGTGAGGAGTAGGGAGGAGTGGCAACAGGAGTCACTTAGAGTCAGACTTTGAAAGAAATTGAGTCAGCTGACAGCCTTCAGGCTGTGCAAAGTCTCCAATGTGTATACATCCCGCAGCAGTCATTAATGTGTATACAACCCGCAACAGCATTTAAGGTGCATACGTCTCCCAGCTGTCTCCAATGTTCATTTGTCCTACACCTGTCTCCATTGTGCATTTGTCCCGCAGCCATCTCCATTGTGTATACGGGCAGCAGCAGTCTTTATTGTGTATTCTCTATTGTGTGTATAGCCTGCAGCCATCTCCATTGTCCATATGGCCAAAAGCCATCTCCATTGTCTATACGGCCCGCAGTCATCTCTATTGTGTATACAGCTAGCAGCCATCTCTATTGTGTATTCTCTATTGTGTATAAAGCTATCGTGTATTCAGCCCACAGGTGTCTCAAGTGTGTAGGTGTGTAATATATAATAGAGAGAGAGAGCGTGTACAAAAAAAAAAAAAAAAGGAAAAACAGCACAAAAATATAGCTAAAAGTGGACTTTATTGCCCAATGGCATGGCCACACATTGGGCAATAAGGTCCATCTTTTTCTATTTTTTTGTGCTGTTTTTCCTTTTTTTACCCTATTATAAGGAACCATCTGGATTGCTGGTTGGGAAAGCTTTGCACATAAATTGAGGTAATTTTTGGTGCAGTTCCAATTTTTCACTATAAAGATAATGTATGTTTGGGTGGAGGGCGGAGCATGGGTGGAGGGCGGAGCATGGGTGGAGGGCGGAGTCTCAGGGGGGCCCCAAAATTTTGGCAGTAAGGGGCCCCGAAATACCTAGTGGCAGCCCTGCAGCACAGCCGTGTCTGTGGATCCCGATGTAAGCACTGACTGACAGTGGTGACCGACCTTTTCTATTATTGTGATTTAATAAGGAGAAATTAAGCCTAAACCACTGAAGATGCACCCACACTCTACTGGTTCCTGTACAGACTAGAATATCGTTTGCTGCACAACTAGAGAGCACAGCTCAGACCTGACTCTCTAAAGGGTCATTGAGCTGTTTCTTGTTCCTCATGAGGAACCAGAGGGGAGGTCACTACACCCAACCACCCAAATAACCAGGATAAGGAAAAAATGCAATGGTAGACAAAACCAAAGGGGAACAAACATAAAACATGTACATAGTGGATAAAAGAGAATAATAAATTCAAGCAAAGGTAACTGTCTACAAACCTAACATAAAACAAAAGATAGGTGTAAGGAAGGTAAATAAGAAATACACAGAGCAAATAAAACACTGGTCTTTGCCTAAAGGGCCTGTCACACGCATCAATATTGCCTGCACGATATCGGCTGCACGTGACGTTGCAGCGATATTGATGCGTGTGACATACTGAATCAACCAGCGATAAATCGCTGGTTGATGATCGCCAGGTTTTAGAACCTGCTCTAAAACCTGGCGATTGTCGCCCGGTGGACACGCAGCATCGCTGCGTGTGACATCGGGAGTAGCGATATTCCAGCTCCCAGCGCCTCTCACAAGCGCTGGGAGCTGGTAACTAAGGTAAACTGCGGGTATCTAGGCAGCGCGCTGCCTAGATACCCGACGTGTACCTTAGTTACCAGCCTCCTCCGCTCCGCTGTCCCTGTGCCAGTGTGGCAGAGGAGAGGGGGTTAACCAGGGAAGCTTCCTGCTTCCCCCGGCTGAGCCCGCTCGTCCTCTCTCTGCTGCTGCTCCGGCTCACAGGGGCCCCGCTGGACGCAGGTTAGCCCTGCAGGGGGGTCCCCAGCCGCCCCCCATGTCCCTGTGCCAGTGTGGCAGAGGAGAGGGGGTTAACCAGGGAAGCTTCCTGCTTCCCCCTGCTGAGCCCGCCCTCAAAGGCTGCACCAGGGCCCCCGGGCAGCAAGGTCCGCCCCTGGCTCACCGGCTGGTATCTAAGGTACACAGCGGGTAACTAGGGTCCCTAGTTACCCGCTGTGTACCTTAGATACCAGCCGGTGAGCGGAGGAGGCTGGTAACTAAGGTACACGTCGGGTATCTAGGCAGCGCGCGCTGCCTAGATACCCGCAGTTTACCTTGGAGACCAGCCTGCTCCCGCTTCCAGCAGGCTGGCAGCGGGAGCAAGACATCGTGGAAACGATATTTAAATCGTTTCCACGATGTTTCTGGTCAATTGATCGCTGGTGAGTCTGTCTGTGTGACAGCTCACCAGCAATCAGCCGTCAATGTCGTCAGCGATCATCTCACTGACGACATTGACGCGTGTGACAGGCCCTTAAAAGGCAAAATCCCTTATCTGCAGGGCTTATTTCCACAAAGAAATATAATCAGCAAAGAAGCCTGGAGAAAGGAGTATAAATAACCCCACCAAGGATGTGATAGGACAGAGACAAAATAACCAAGTAAGAAAACCTGACTAACCGCAAGCCAAAGGAAGAAGAGATAAAAGAAATATCAGCATTTGGACTGAGATTAACGAGGCTTTGACTCAGCAGGGAAGAAAAATAATTGAGTCCCAAACTAGAGGCATGACACGTGCGTTATCAGTGTGTCTGTTTTTAGCATCAGTCATCATTTTACATGGAAGGCTAAAAAAAATAAATAAATGACAAAGCTTCTCTTATACTTTTTAATGTTAAACATATACAGCACATGGATGGCACGCAGATACGGTACGTGTTTTTCCCTGACCCACAGACTTGTATTGGCCCTTTATGTATGTGCTGCTGGAAAAAACACATGAAAATTCTAACATAGGTTAAAATGGGTACGTTCTTTATCTGTGATGAAAATGGATACAACTTGTATGTGTTGCGGTCATAGGGCCGGGGGACTCGACCATCCAGGGCAAACAGTTCAGGAGTCAAAGTCCCGGAGGTTGTTGTCCTGGCTGGACATGTTAAGGGGGAATATTTACAGGGGATGAAGTTTATGGTTTGTCGTGATGCCATTTGGAGTTCTAGCCTGTAGGTGGCCAGGGGCTGCTGTGGGAACTTCCAAGGAGAATGGTGTGGCAGCCTGATGTTAAGCCCTCTCCAGTTAGGGCTGAGGTCCCTTGGAGAGTGTAGAAGGTGGATGGTTGGAGAAAGAGGATGAAGGTTGTAGTGTGCAAGGTGATAGCTCCGCAGGGAGACGCAGGAAGGTCCAGAAAACACACAGTTCTTGTCCGTCTTACCATTTACTGATGATTGAGTGTAGTCAGAACCCAGCCGGGTACATAGTCCAACAAATGAAAGCCTGCCAGCCCAGACGTATCCAGAGTCCACCTTGCTGGGTTATTTGTAAAACAAGAGAAAAGAATGGGCACAATGGGTAGGATCCTTCAGACTCTTATTAGTGGTGTGGGGCAGTGGCCACTCACCTGACAGGGTTGTTCTGCCATCACAACCCGGTTTGTAAGCCTCTGTTAGGTGTCCCCTTTGATGCAATGAACGTTCGTTCCTTCCTCCTTCCTCACTCATTCCCGGCTGCTTCGTCAGGACCTTTCCGGTCACGTGGTCACCCAAATTCCGGAACTACGTCACCGCATCCACTGGGTACCTAGTAACGCCAGGTCCTTTTTGCTTTTTGCTCCGTGCCTCTATTAGGCTGCTCCTGCCGCTCGCCCCCAAAAATGGGGATAGATATATGTTACAAGGATGATAAGCGGTCTTTGTGGGAGCGCTCAAATAGCAGGCACCTGAACCGATTTCATTAACAGGCAACTTTATTTCCCCTTAGCTCCACAACATGTTTCACCGCCTGAGGAAGACTGTCAGAGCACAGTTGAAACATGTTGTGGAGCTAAGGGGAAATAAAGTTGCCTGTTAATGAAATCGGTTCAGGTGCCTGCTATTTGAGCGCTCCCACAAAGACCGCTTATCATCCTTGTAACACAGGGTTATTTGGCCCTTTTTGCTGCCTTCTTCTCTCTTACACTTGCTACCCCTTGTCCTTGTACCTGAAGCCCAGTGACTTCCTGAAGCTACCCAAACCGAATTGGGGCTGGTCTCCTTAATGCAGTAGCTCCTCTGCCCGGCTTGATCAGCTTGCAGCAGATTCGTTTCCTCGGGCCTGTGACTAGCACCTAACTCCATGTGTACTCCTAGCTTTCCCAGCTGCCTGACTGGATCTCATTAGAGCTGTCTCCTTCTGCCTCACACCCCTAACCTAACTCCTCCTTCCATCCAGAATGTGGGGACTGCCCTGAATGTCGGTTTCTTCTGCCCAGCACCTCCCTGGCCTGGAGTTTAGAATTGTGTTGGGTGCAAAAGGTGGTCTCAGCAAAGCTTTCCCCTCTTACCTCTGGGCATGACACCATACATGTGAAATGCACGCAAGAACATTAGCGGCAGTCGGACCGCAGGGGCGCCACATATGTGCAACATGTGACTGAGGCCAGGACTAATAGGTGAGAGTGTACATGTTCTGGGAGTAGGGTTGTTTATGGCATTTTTCCCATTGGCTTTTCTATAATGGTTATGAAACAGCAAAATAAAAAATCTACACTTGTCAATTGTTTATCGGTTGCCCTTGGTGGTTGGTATCCAAAAGTTGGATTACCTTATTGATTCGTCTTTACTTCTCTTTTTCCTATCAGGAGAATGTAACATGACGTAAGACTTTCTGAAATTTGTATATGTATTCAGTGTATTCATCCTGTAGGTAAACTGTTTTCCATCAACATACAGGACATGGATACAATGCTGAATGGGTGCAGGGACAGAACAACAACTGTGAGCGCTCTGCCTGCAGTGAGACATAAAATCAGCTTGTCAGATGACGGCAGAAAGAATCATTGTGCTTCTAATTGCTTTGGATGTTTTCAATCTGCTCGCCAGTTCTTGGGATATATTCAATGTGTATTTCAGCTGTGAGCGGCTGATAAATAGCCCTGTGTCCTAGACGAATGCCCACCTCTATCGACTGACCTTTCAGTATCAACTAACACTTTGGACTGATGCTTGTAATCATTCATTTTATACTCTGTGCTGGAATATGCAATTATTTTTTAGAGAATAATTTTTTTCACATACTTTGCAGTTTTTCTTAGAAAAGTTGCTTGACCCCTACTTGTACCCGCACAATCAGCTGGACGCTGACGGCAAACGATCTATTTCTCTGCAGCGCCACCATAGTGGAAATTAAGCATTACGGGATTGCCCTCCTGATCTATCAATTTGCAAAGTCCTTCAGTCCAAGAGGGGCTCTGAGTTATCTACTGTAGTAGATGAAGGTCTTGATGTGGAGACTCCAACAGTGGTGCTATCGGGAGTATAGCGGTTGTGGTTTTAACTAGGCACTGGTTAAAAGGTAAAAAGTGCTGTATTTCCAGTAGCATAATGACAGATGATGGTTTAGACTCTAGAGCAAGGGTCCCCGCCCTATAGTACGGGGGTCCATGATGTGTGGCACTCAACTGACTTCCAGCATGGCGCACAAATATTAATTCAAGTAAACATCTAAGTAGAGCTGGTCTACCGATGGTGACTTGTGTATAGCCCCACACAGAAGAGCAGATGTGTATGCGGGTAAGGTAGGAACCCATGGATCTTTGTGTTCTGCCTCAGTGTAATTTTTGTGGAAAAGCTTTGGCTGTCATTACACCATCAGTGGGGGCTCTGGAAGTCACTACTGTGAGAGGGAGGGAGCGAGATGTGGCCTGCAACCCTCTGCCTGAGCTGAATGTGGCTCGAGAGCCTCTCTCAGAGCTGAATGTGATCATGACCCTCTCTCTGAGCTGAATGTGGCTCGAGACTCACTCTCAGATCTGAATGTGGCTCATGACCCTGTCTCTGAGCCTAATGTGGCTCACAACCCTCTCTCAGAGCTGAATGGGGCTTGCTATCCTCTCTCAGAGCTGGATGTGGCTCATGACCCTTTCGCAGAGCTGGATGTGACTTGTAACCCTCTCCCAGAGCTGGATGTGACTCATGATCCTGTCTCTGAGCTGAATGTGGCTAGCAAGTCTCTGAGTTGAATGGGGCTTGTGACCCTTTTCAGAGCTGAATGTGGCTTTCAAGGTACCGTCACACGCCGCAATATGGCTTCCATATCACTGGTGATTTGACTTGAGCGCGCATGTTTCGGGCACTTTTTCCTGATCGCTGTGGAACTGTCACACGTATCGATCTCGCATGCGATCTTCGGCGATCCTGCGTTCCGGAAATCGCCTGCAGAAGACCGGAAGCGATCTTCCCTTCACACATCGCCGCATCACACACCACAATCGTAGCAGCGATGTGGGCAAACTGTTTTGATAGGGGCATGCTAGAGTGGGTCCCTATCACTGCGATTGGTGGACGGAACTGCGTTCCCATTGGTCAGCCTTGCGTGAACGCACGGGTCATCAAATAAGGCGCCACAAACATGGCCAGCCCAATCGGAATGCAGTACCACCCATCAATTACCACAGATGAGGCGCGAAAAAAAAACATCCAAGGACGCCTACGGGATTTATTTCAGGATCGCTTTGTATGTCGCTATCACCCTGTCACAGGCACGATCTGCTGAAATCGCCTGGTGGATATCGCCTGATTTCACTGCAGTGCAGGGCAATCAGGGACGCTCCACCTGCGATTTCTCGCCTTAGAATCGTCCAGTCACACTCCACTACGCACATGCAATGTAGTTTCCACATCGCGAATTCGGGAATTGCCAGCGATCTTGCCGGCGATATGGCAGCGTGTAACGGTACCTTAAAGGTTAAAAAGGTTGATGACCTTCAGCTTTGAAACAGGGTCACAAGCCACATTTTGCAATAAGAGAGGAACACGAGCCAGCTTTCACCTCCCCTCACAGTAGTGACACCCAGAGCATCCATTACTGGCTTGATGACAGCCAAAACTTTATCTTTACAGAACTCACACTGAGGCAGTATACCAAGATCCAGGGTTTCCTATCTTATCCCCATTGAAATCTGGTCTACTATGTGGAGGCTACTCACAAAAGTCACCATCTGTAGACCTGCTCTTCATAGCGGTTCGCTAGACCTGGTGCTTATGCACCAAGCTGGAAGACAGTCACGAGCCACACATCAAGAGTCCGTGAGACACATGTGGCTCCCAAGCTACAGGTTGGAGACAACTGGTCTACAGCCATGTTACTGATCTGGTATTTGGTTAAGAAAACTTTCAATGCTAAAAGTAGAGATTAGCGAATCTTCCAAAATTCATTTTGGTCAGATTTGATTGATATGGCCAGCAGTATCTATCTATTCAGTCCAAATAAAATTGGTCTGAATCGTCCTTATTGATGTTTATTATGCTCCAAGGGCCTATCCAGACCCCAACGTATAATAAGCAAGGGGGGAAAGTGTAAAAAATTAATTAAAATACATTCAAGAACAAAACCTAGGGAGCAGAAAGGAGCAAATAGGGTCTTAATTGGTAACAACGAGTAATTGGACAAGATAATAAGCTCACCTTGAATATTTGTCTTACCAATAGTATGTGGCGCCCAAGGGTCCGGTTGCCACAATATTGAGCTTAGAAGCCAGGTAAGGCACCCACCTCAGGTAAAACAAACGCACATCACCTTCCCAACTCCAGGTCAGAAGGGGGAGATCTACACCCGAGTTCAGGGCAGGTCCCCTATAAATTCTGGTCTGGGGGCGAGGTCAGGCAGTTCAGTTGCTAGGAGGACTGTGGAAGACATCCTATGGATGGAAGTTGTGCTGGGCTTGTCCTAGGTTACTGATTAGCGAGCGTGAGTGTCCCATGGTAAGGGTCTGAGGGAAGTGGAGAAAAGGTGTGAGGAGTGGAGCGGTGCCAGCTTACCTCAACATCTAGCGTAGTACGGACACCAGAGTCCAAGGTTGCAAGGGTGGGTAATTCCAAGTTGCTCTCCCACCAGAAAGGCCAGGCGACACAGCTGCACCACAGAGCTCAGGAGACGCAGTGAAGGAGAATAGCACAAAAAGGGCTCAAGCCGCCTGTCACACAGCCAAGGCAGACAAGAGAGAGAGGGTAACAGAACAGCTTCAAGCAGCCAGGGCCCATCGAGAACAGCGCACCAGGGAGGTTTCAGCACTTGCGAGGTGTGGAAAGCCCAATTTGCTTCCAGGCTCCAGACCCTCTAACACACTTGTGATCTGTGCCCTGGATAAACCTGCTTCTGACTTCAGTAAAGGTAAAGGAGGCTGTTACCCCTGTGACCCCTGTGTCTATCAGTTTTTCCGTACACTAAGTCCTCGCACCCTCAACGAGCCCTGCATATCCACAGACTTTACGGTTGCTCTTCCCATGAAGAGCTGAAACATCGCAGCTGCTACTCCCATCATCCCCAGAGGTCCTGACTGCAGCATCGGCTATACCGGTCGCATTCCACGGGTGGCTTCACAACATTCTTTTATTTTTGTTCTATTTTATTTCTATCCATTTTTCCAATCCCCTTTTCAACTGCTCGCCCAACAAGGGGATCATAAACTGGGTCACGACACTGTGACATCCCGCAGCCCCAGACGGCGACGAGAGGGCTGGTTCCGTGTACCCAACGGTCCCCGCCAGGGGTGAGATAGCTTTTGGCATCACAAACAGGATATACTGACCCAGTAAAACTGGGTCTTGTGTGCCTAATACTGTGTTGAACTGTGCCACTTTTCTTTTTTGCCGTCTCACGCAGAGTGCGGAAAGGCGAAGGGGTGGGGCCACGAAAAGGGCGCGAAGGCAGGCCGAGGCCCCACGCTGTCACGTCAGCCCAAGCGACCCCTGAAACCCTGCGCCAAAAGGCCCTCACAGAAAGGCCCCCGCTAAAAATGAGAGACTTGTACTGGTTTAAAAGCCGAGGGAGGGTTGCAGTTCACCAAGGGGGAGAACGATGTCCGCCTCAGTCGAGGAGCAGCCCTCGGGGAGTAACCCGCAGAGACCGGCAGTGTCATCGCCGGTGGAGGGCCGTGGCACCTCTGCCTGCCGCCATTGTGCCGTTCACTATGCCGTACCTCCCGAAAGCGTCGTGGCTTCCGCAATACTCTGGGGAGCCCGACACCCTCAGTGACTTCTGCGAGTGGATGTAAGTGTGTTCGAAATGTACTCTATAACAAGAACAGCGTGTGACAATGGTAATGGGACAGCTGACGAGTGAGGGCCGGCGCGAGGCGAAAGACTGGTCACCCACTGACAAAAAGACTGTGAAAAAATTTTTGCCAAACTGAAAGAGGCCTTCCAGACACAAACGGCCGCTGAGTTAACGGTCCGGATCTTCAGGTGTAAGCAAGGTGTGCAGGACACTGTACGCTGCTATGCTTTGACTTTAGAAGAGGTGCTGAGGGCCATTAAGCGAGCCGCCACTGAGAGTGCACCGAATGAAAGCAAACTGTTAACGGACCAATTCATTGAGGCCTCCGGAACCCATCCAATATGGTCCAGCTGCGAGCCCTAGCCATGCAGCACCCCGGGGAAGACTTTGCAAACTTTAAGGGCTGGGCCCTCCGATTGTTAAGAGATACCACCGATAGCGGCCCTGCGCCCTCACAGTGGCTGGCCCTAACCTATCAGATGGAGGCAGCACCCTCTTCCTTGGCCTCTGCGGGGGCCATTGAACAGACTTTAGAACCCCTCACCTCCGAGGGCATGTGCCTCAGTTGTAACAGCTAACCCAGGGACTGACCGACCTGGCCAAAGTAGTTCAAGACATCCAAGGTGCCGGCTCGCCAGGGGGAATTTGCCTAGCCTCCAGCCCAGATGACGTCCCTTGGAGGCAACAGTAAAGGTGGGGATGGTACAGTTGAGGAACCAGGGACTCATAGTGGTTCAGGACAAACCAAATGAACGGGATCCACATGTGATATTGAGTACCAATGTAATGGTTAACTGCCTAGATGAAGTGTTGTTTTTGCTCCAACAGAGTGCAGATACCACTAAACCCGGCGAGAGGAGAGCTCTCCAGAGGGAGATCCGAGCTCTTGTGTATCAGCAGCAGGTAACAATGTCTAATGGTGAAATTGGTAGCGTACGTGTAACAGACCCAATTCCTATTGTAGTACCACCAAGAAGTGAAATGATGATCTGTTGTCGGGCAGCAGTAGGCCTCAGAGGCAGGACTACCAGGCAGTAGTGGAGCCAGTGATGTGTGACAGTAGTCCTACACTCCTGACAGCGAGGGGGGTGGTTGATGTACAAAAAGGAACGGTCCCTGTACGTTTCTTAAATTATGGTGATGATGAAGTAAAGCTGCCAAGGTTTTCCACTGTTGCAAAACTGTACCATGTAGATAACAACTCAATACATGAAGCTGAATTACTAGCTCAGACAGTGTCAGACGAACCCCCCGATTCCAAGAACCAGCTAGAGAAATGGTGTCAGGAGCACAGTATAGGACTGACAACACATCTTCTCACCAGAAAAATGGAGTTTATCGGGTAGTTCGGGAATACGAACAAGTGTTTAGCAAGCATCCACTTGATTTTGGGAGGATTAAAGGGGTACAACATCATATACCCACAGGTAACCATCCACCCATTAAGGAAAGATACAGGCCTATCCCACCAGCACACTACCAGAAAGCAAAAGAAATGCTACAGGACATGAAGAATGCAGGGGTCATTAGAGATAGTTGTAGCCCCTGGGCAGCACCACTGGTCCTGGTTAAAAAGAAAGATGGTAGTATGAGGATGTGCGTAGATGATAGGCAGATCAACAGAGTAACACACAAGGATGCATACTCGTTACCACGCATAGAAGAATCACTAGCTGCTTTAAAGTCTGCCAATTACTTTTCGATTTTGGATCTTGCTAGTGGGTACTGGCAGGTCTCTGTTGCAGAGGAAGATCGTGAGAAGACAGCCTTCACGACACCTATGGGACTATGCGAGTTCAACAGCATGCCATTCGGGTTATGCAACGCATCAGGAACGTTCCAGAGGCTGATGGAGTGTTGCCTAGGCCACAGAAATTTCGAAACTGTACTGCTATACATGGACGATGTCATAGTGTACTCCAAGACTTATGAAGATCACCTGCAACACCTGAGCGAAGTGTTTGAATCGTTGTCCAAGTATGGTATGAAGTTGAAACCGTCAAAGTGTCACTTGTTAAAACCCAAAGTCCAGTACCTGGGACATGTGGTCAGTGCAGAAGGCGTAGCACCCGACCCGGACAAGGTGACAGTCATCCAGAACTGGCCAGCGCCAACCACCTTCAGAAAGGTACGTCAATTCTTGGGACTGGTCCGGTACTACAGGAGGTTTATCAAAGGTTACACAAAGATGGCAGAACCCATGCAAGATCTCCTGGTAAGTCAATCCAAGAAAGGCAAGATCAGAGGCCCTCCATTCCGGTGGGGACCAGAACAAGAACAGTCTTTCCAGAAGCTGAAAGATGCCCTAACTGGAGAAGAGATCTTGACCTACCCTGATTACAATCTACCGTTCCTGTTATACACGGATGCAAGCAATGAAGGCTTAGGAGCAGTCTTGGCTCAGAAACAGCAAGGCAAGGAAAAAGTGATCGCCTACGCCAGCAGAAAACTCCGTCCAACAGAGAGGAACCTGGAGAACTACAGCTCTTTCAAGTTAGAATCCCTAGCCTTATCTGGGCGATCACCTGGCGTCCTCCAAGTTCCAGGCTTTCACTGATAACAACCCTCTAACGCATTTAGAAACTGCAAAGTTGGGAGCCATGGAGCAACGTTGGATGGCAAGATTGTCAAACTACGACTTCACTGTCAAGTACCGGGCAGGTCATAAGAATGGCAACGCTGATGCCCTATCCAGAATGCCTAATCTACCAGATGAAGGAGAAGACGTAGATGAACTGGAAGAGGTAGAATTACCAGCTTTCAACCGTCCAAGTATAGCCTCATGTCATCAGACAAGTCAAAGACGTAAAGAGAGAACAGTGAACCCATTATCTCATCATAATTGGAAAGAGACCCAAGACAGTGACCCGGATGTTAGTTTAATCAAAGAGCTAATAACCAAAGAGCACTCTTGTCTGAGTCCAGATGCTACGCAAGATGCCAAACGCCTATGGAAAGAAAAAGGAAAACTGTTCGTCTATCAAGCGAAACTATGCAGACGTCACCTTAACCCCAGAACCCATGAACTAATCTGGCAAATAGTTGTCCCAAAAAGAGAGATCCAGATGATACTAGAAGCTTACCACAATGATGCAGGACACTTTGGTTGGAAGAAACTGGAGATGCTGTTAAAAGACCGTTTCTACTGGGGCGGCATGAGAGGTTCTATTGAAAGATGGTGTAAGAACTGTGGACCGTGTCACCTTAGAAGGAAAGACCAGCAAAGTCAGAAAGCTCCGCTACAGCCAATCATTACCAAGAAACCTCTTGAAATCGTGGCCCTAGATCATGTGAAGTTAACACCCAGCAGAACAGGGTACACCTACGCTCTTACAATGGTTGATCACTACTCAAGATTCCTAGTAGTCATACCAGTTAAAGACTTAACCGCAGAAGTAGCCGCCAAGGCCTTCCAGGGTCATTTCTGTCGACGACACGGTTATCCAGATCAAGTATTGACAGATCAAGGTCCAGCATTTGAGTCGGAATTGTTCCACGCGTTCTTAGGATTGTATGGGTGTAAGAAAATAAGAACTACACCGTATCATCCAAATGGTCTATGCGAGAAAATGAACAACATTGTCATTGATATGTTGAAAACCTTACCACTTGACGAAAGAAATCAGTGGCCAGAAAAGCTACCTGACTTAGTGGATATCTACAATCACATCCCTGTCAGTTCTACTAGCTACGCACCAGCGTACCTAATGCGAGCAAGACCTGGAAAACTCCAAATTGACTTGGTAATGGGAACAGTAGAACCAACCCAAGATACCTCAGATGAAGACTGGAATTATCACCGCCAAGAACAGTACAAGAAAGTTCAGGAAAGTGTTGAGAAGAACTTAGATCAAAGCAGAAGTAAGCAAGAACATGACTTCAACAAACACGCATCAGCAGAACCCTTAATACCAGGTGAACTAGTTCTCAAAAGAAAAAGAAGAACAAACAAACTCGATGATCATTGGGAATCAGAGCTATACACGGTTATGCAATCCAATTTTGATAATCAAAGACTTGCGTAAGTAGCAGAGATGAAGGAAGAACAACCGCAACAGTATCAAGAGATCATCTAAAAAGATGCCCTGATCAGTTGAAACCACTGCCAATAACATATCCCTTATCAACAGTTGAAGAACCAAAAGAAAAAGTAATCCACACTGAAATTGGAGATCTACCAGAAGACTGGCCTCAATACAATGGAGCAGTTATCATATCAATCATTTCATTTTATCAACCTGTAGAAGAACCAGAACCAAGAAGACCAGAAGAACCCGTTCAAGTGCAAGAAGTGCAGCCTGTTGTACCAGAACCAGAGATTCCTGCAATCGGTGAACCTGTCAGTCCATTAGAAAGACTACATGCATACTATGGTATTCCAGAATCACGTAGATCCAATAGACGAAGAGAAAGTGCACGCACAACACCAGACTTAGACACTAATGACACACCAATACTGCACAGATCAACCCGTAGTACCTTTGGTCAGTTATCACTCAGATTCAGAGAATAGACTGTGAAGTGTCAAAAATGAATAGATGTAAATAGTGACTTTAGTCCGCAAGTGTGAATAGTAGTGTATAGAAGGGTGGAGGAACTGGGCACAGCCCCAAGCATATCAAGTTGGGAATAGAAAGTGCCAGGGGTAGAGAAAGTAGGTAAGACCCGGCCTCCTAAGCAGAGACACCCATAGGGAATTTGTGTAAAGTATAAAGTGTGTTAACCCGTAAATGTGTTTAAAGCCATCAGAGACTTTGCTGCTGGACTTTACCTTTTTCTCCGTTTGTTTAACCCGGACTACAGTCACAGGACTAGTGTGGCTAAAAACTACTTTTTCCTCCTTTTCCCAGCCTGCGGCAGATGGACTAGTGCTGTAAGGACTGCTCTCTCATATTTTTCAATTTTTCAATGATTTTTGTATATTTTCAGTTTAAGACTCTGTAAATACCCGTTATCGTATATATATGTGCATGCTGTAACAAAAACTCTTGCTCAGTCCGGGAGAACTGAGGTTAACTAGAGGGGAATGTGGCACCCTGTACCAGGTCACCACGGACTCCCTTGGGACACTGAGGGATTTCTTACAGCGAGTAACCCACTAACACACAACACCCTTTCACCCCAGGCCTGTAGGGGGAGCTCCACTGGTTGCCTTAAGTCAGTTCCCCTATAAATACGGGTCCTGGAGGGAAAACACCAGAGTGTGCAGTCACTACAGAACTGTGAAGAGCTGAGTGAGCTGAGCTGGTACTGGAGCCGCGCTAGGCCCATACCAGCAACCACCTGAGACAGTGGTAGACCCGCAGAGTAGGGGTCGAAGGCAGAGGAGAGAAACTTGCTACAAGAAAGGGGGCAGAGGAGTCACACCGACTCATCCCATCAGAGTTCCGGTCACTGGGTCTGAGCTGCAGGGACAGAGAGAATAGACCCGCAGAGAATCCAGCACTACAAGGAGGTTTAGTTTACAGGACGCCCGCAGCACCAACAGTTGAGAGCCAGGGACTGCTGGGGCCCCAGTGGGATCCCAATAGAGAGCCCTCAGTGCAGCAAAACCGGGTGTGGAGAATCACAGAGAGAGAGAGAGACAGAAAGAAGTAATGGTCCGGTCGGGTTCCAAGCCTGCCGGACTCCAGACAGAGCAACTGAGACAAGGAGGCCTACAACCCTACTCTCTGTGGAGATCCTAAGGTGTTTCTCTGAAATCCGGATGAGTGTACCAGTACAGAACACCACTAAAGGTACCGAAAAGACTTTATGTGTGAGTGTTCCTCCTTCCATCTGCACCACACTGACCGCGCTCCCCTACTCCCACCTTGCACAGAAACAACTGTGGTGCCCTATTACCCTCACTACAACTTACAGCCCGGGGGACCCACGCTCGTCCTGTAGGGAGCAGTTCCATCTTGCTGCCGCCCATCACCCCAGAGGCCCAAGCAGCGCCGGTGCCATCAACGGAACTCTACAGGTGGCGTCACGACAAACATTTTTATTATTTTCTTTCCACGCATTTTTCCTCTGCATCCCCCGGACCCACGGCCTCAGGCACCGCTACCCGTGACTTCCCCCAGAGACAGCGCCTGAGTGAACCGAGTACCCCCAGGGCCTGGGCTGGACATGAGATTTCTAGAAATCCCATCCACTGTACTTGTTTTGTTGAATGCAGCATTATGTATGCAGCAATAGTACACTGCATCCAAAACGCTGCTACTACTAATCGTCTGCACATACCCTAATAATCCCACTGCCAGGTAGTCCTCCATATTCATGAACTCTGTATAAGCCTGCCAAACCACTGATTGGCAGATTTCTGCATACACTGTGCATAGGCAGAAAGCTGCCAATCAGTGGTGTAGGCGGGGTTATACACATCTCAGCGTTCAGATAACTGCTAGATCTGCAACAGAGAAAACACTGATTTTATCAAGCAACCTAGTAAGTGACATATCACTGGAATCTGTATCTCGACCCCTACATTATGCTGCTCTCAGATGGGACAGCAAAATCCCTTTAAATATATATGATGGCATTTTTCAAACCACTTTTGATCGTAGGGTAAAATGTATTGTGATAGATGGGGGCTAATGATGACTTTTATTGATGCCAGATGCAAAGAATTTTACTGTACATACATTTTATGTTAATATGTGTCTGTATGTTACTTTATCCAACTGAACCGCAGTTGTTTTTGTTCTTGACGTTTAATAAAATAAAAATGTAGGTATTGTTACGTTACTCACAACCGCTGTGTTGGCTCCGAGGCTTTTGATAAATAGTCTTCATTATTTTCTATTATGGGGGGGAAATCCCAGATCAAAAACTGTGCACATCTATTCATGACGAGAAAGAGAAGAAATGTAACAACTTAATCATACATTTGATCTTGTATTTTCAGTGTTGCCTCAAGGGTTCCTTTCCCTTTTTTATTTTTGGCATTGATAAATGAGTTCGCTTTCTGCCAGGATGAAAAAATATAAATTTAAAAGGCCATATTCATTACTTATTACAGCTCCAAGAGGCAGAGGGGTCACAAAGTGTTGGCGTTTCCAAGTAAAGACAAAATTCTGAACATAGGATTTTCATTCAATGTTTTTGAATTATTATTATTATTATTAATATTAGGGTATTCCCATCTCCAAGATCCCATCCCAATATGTAGGAGGTGTGATAATAATAATGTTCGCAAATCCCTCCAATTAGAAGTGTAGTTTGGTTTTCCTGATAAGCAATGTCTTTTCGTCATGCGCAGGGCATTGTAGGACCTCAGGTTATGGATGCCTAAGGTCCTGCAATGCCTTGCATGGAAGTAAAAAGATATTGCTCACCAGGAAAACCATAATACTTTTCTAATTGGAGGGATTTGCTAATATTATTACACCTACTACCGGTATATATTGGGATAGGATCTTGGGGATGGGAATACCCCTTTAATATTATTGAGCTTGATTAAAGGATACCAGATTGTGTCTGAAAAGCGTGGATTGAATTATTGAATTATTAATACCAAAATGTAAACAAATCTGTGGGAAGTGATTGGTGATTGGTCGCATTACACATTACTGTGCCCCTCTGCAGCCCTGCGCTTCTGGGTTTCCCTCCGGTGTTCTCACTGTGGAGACACGGGGTCAGTGGGTGCTCTCGTCCGCTGGCCCCGCCGCCTTTAGCAAGACAACGTGGACCAGGGCTCATCCCCAAACTGAACGCCCGAGCTCCTTAACCGTGGGCGAAACACTACTCACACAACACAGGGTGAGGGAATCACAATATTAAGGCTTTATTGGATCCCCAAACAGTTAACAGCATATAACACATAACCGGCAAAATACAAAATGTAACAGGCAACAGAGTCTCACCCTTCCTCTGGCTCACCAGGGTTTAAAATATAGCACAGCAAAAGTCTGTAGCCAGGTGACTGGATCGTCCCAACCTGGGTTGCTTCCTCATGCAGTCTTTGTCATTACAGCTGAATCCGTTAATTCGATGCTAAAGTCCTTGTGGTTTTATAATCCAGGTTATCATCCCCTTGGTCGGCACCGAAATGCCTAGGCCTGGGGTTATAGCCTGCTAATCGGACCCGAAGATCCTAGATTAGCTGCCTGTATTCAATCTGCTGGTCAATATGAACAGTCCTCCTTATATACCCTCAGCCCTCATTGCAGGATATTGGGGACTTCACGATTGGTGGAATAAGGCTGTCTTTTCATTGGCTGGATCTCAAGCTGTTTACAAGACTACCTCCAGTTTTGTATTGCAGGCAAGGGAGAGCCACATACTGATTGACATAGCAATACAATGGAATGTTAGTAGGATTAAGTTCTTTGAGTGTCATAACCTTCTCTGACAAGGGTTGAGATAATTACATTACACACAGTAAACATCACCAAGCATCTACAAGACTCTGGGAACAATGCGTTGCTTATCACAAGGTAGGGAATAACATACAATACAAAGAGGCAAGATAATTACATTACCCACTTTAAATACTAGCAGGCTCCTAGAAATCTTGTGTAACCCATGAGTGGCATATTACAAGTTTGCAAACTAAAATACAATCTTGTCTGGAGAAATAAGAAATCTTCATAGGTTATACATTAAAGGGGTCCATTTCGTCACACTCACCATAGAAGATAATGGTGGCTAAAGTGGAAGCAAGCGCAAGGGCTCTGCATCTATGCACCAATGTGCTTGCCTGTGAGAGCGCCTGTGCTTGCATAGATGTGAAACGGCCCTAACAGTATACATGTTTGGTATCTACGAACCCGTACCGACCCGAGGCATCATACCGACAAGTCAGTTTTACCATATAGTGAACACGATGAATAAAAAAAACAACACGTAATTGCACTTTTTGTTTTACAACTTCCTCGCATTTGGATTTTTTTTCCCCATTTTCCAGTTCAGTATATGGTAAAACAAATGATGTCATTCAAAATCACAACTCGTCCCGCAAAAAACAACCCTCATATGTCTATATTGATGGAAAAATAAAAACGTTACGGCTCTTGGAAGAAGGGAGGGAAAAATGGAATGGAGAAAATCGCCCGGGGAGTGAAGGGGTTAAATTTAAACTTAAAAAGAAGTGTCCCAGGTCAGGTGAAAAAAAACAATCTTCTTCATGCAGCCATAAATGCGATGCTTACATCTATCAAAGGTCTTTTCAAGCTTACATTTACAGTCATCTTGAGGTACGGTTGTGCATGCACATTATTGTTTTCTCCAAGATTCTAAAGTAGACGTGATGCAAAATTTCATTGCAAAAATTATTTACCCTCAATACAAGCTGTCTTCAAGATTAAAAAAAAAGAATGGAAAAATCACTTTGACGGAAAATAAATCTTCTTGAAAAGAATCACACAACAAGCCGCTGCCTGTATTGTCTCCAAACCTCCAGTAACGGATTCCCAAATACTCGGCCACATCCGCCCATACAGAGACATTCACAACTATTCTCCCTCCGCATAACGAGCATCGCTCTCTAACCGCTGACAAAACCCTTAAGAATTGTCTAATTTCCTTTGTTTTTGTTTCAGACGTCTGATGTTTATTGCTTCGCTGTTTTTGAGTGTTTCGATCTTCTTTGTTGTTGACGTTTCCTCTCATATTTCTGTATGGATCAGATTAAATAACATTCTTTATGGCAATTAAAATCGTTTTTTTAAGCCACAAACTGTTCTGAGCAGCTTTCCTAAAAATCCCATGCTGAAAAGCCGCAGAGTCTCGGAATGAAGTTAGAAACCAGTCAGTTAGAAGTGTAATTCGATAATAACTTATTATAGTAACTTTTAGGAGGGTAAGTTCAGCTTGCAATTTCTTCCATTATAATGCAAAACTTGCATCTCTCCCTGTCTGAAGAGTGTAGCGGAATGTGATACTAAAATGCTTATTTGCATCTGCAGTGCTTTCTGGTCTTGTGCACACATTGCATTTTTATCTAGGAATGGGTGAGGATACAGTGGGAGTGGAGAGCAGACACCGTCTACGAAGACTCACACGCTACAAGGGATGGGTGAGAATACAATAGGTGAGGAGAGAGAACAGTGCCCGCAAGGGCTGACAGTCTACATGGGATGGGTGAGGATACAGCAGGTGAAGAGAGAGGACCCTGCCCATGAGGGCTTACAGTCTGCAAGGGATGGATGAGGATACAGTAGGAGAGGAGATAGGAGCCTGTCTGCGAGGGCTCACAGTCTACAAGGAATGGGTGAGGATACAGTGGTGAGAAGACAAGACCTTGCCCATGAGGGCTCACAGTCTACAAGGGATGGATGAGGATACAGAGGGCAGAGCACAAACCCTACATGTAAGGGCTCACAGTTTACAAGGGATGGGTGAGAACAGAGGACCCTGCCCGCTAGGGTTCACAGTCTATGTGGGATGGCTGAGAATACAGCGGGGCAGATTTCAAACACTGCCTGCAAGGGCTAACTGTCTACTGGGATAGGTGAGGATACAGTAGGTGAAGAGAGAGGACCCTGCCCCCCCGGCTCACAGTCTACAAAGGACGGGTGAGGATATAGCAGGTAAAGAGAGAGGACCCTGTATGAGAGAGCTTACATTTTAGGAGAGGATAGAGCTGGTCATACAGCAGCATAGTGGACTTACTGCAGGTTGTAGGCTTGTCGGAAGATGTGGCTCTTCAGGTTCCTTTTGAAGGTTTCCACAGTAGGCGAGAGTCTGATGTGTTGGGACAGAGAGTCCCAGAATATGGGAGAGATATCTCATGTATGCAATTGTGGAAAGAGGGGATAAGAGGGAAGGAGAAAAAGAGATCTTGTGAGGATTGGAGGTTAAATTCAGGTAAATACCGGTAGAACAGGTCACAGATGTACAGAGGAGACAGGTTGCAGATATCTTTGAATGTCATGGTTAAGGTTGTGAACTGGAGTCTTTGGGCACCAGGAAGCCAGTAAAGGGATTGACTGAGAGGAGAGGCTGGAGAATAGAGGGGGACAAGTGGATGAGTGGGGCAGCAGACATTAGAATAGATTGTAGGGTGGCAAGAGTATTAGAAGGGAGACCAGGAAGCAGGAGGTTACAGTAGTCAAGGCAAGAGATAATGAGGGCATGCAAGAGTGTTTTTGCAGATTTTTGGTTAAGGAATGAACAGATCTGGGAGATATTTTTGAGTTGGAGTTGCAGGAAGGGCTTAGATATGTGGCTTGAAGGAGAGGGCAGAGTCAAGGATTACTCTGAGGAAGCGAGCATGTGGAACTGAGGAGATGGAGCAGACATTGACTTGGATGGATAGGTCTGGTGGGGTGGTAGGGTGAGATGGAAGAAAGAGGATGAGTTCTGTTTTGTCCATGTTCAGTTTTAGAAAAGATAGATGAAATAGCAGACAGACATTGTGGGATTTTGGTTAGTAAGTAGGGGATCTCAGGTCCAGAAAGGTAGATCTGTGTGTCATCAGCGTAGAGATGATACTGAAAGCCGCGGGACTCTTGAGTTGTCCCAGGCTGAAGGTGTAGATGGAGAAGAGCAGGGGTCCTAGAACTGAACCTTGGGCAACACGGACGGATGAGGACGAGGGGAGGAAGTGGTGTGAGAGCAGGAAACGCTGAAAGTCCAGTCTGTTATCCAAGATCGGACCAAGCCTGTGATACCAAGAGATGAGAGAACATCTAACAGGAGGGAATGGTCTACAGTGTCAAAGGCAGAAGACAGGTCCAGGAGAAGGAGGAGAGAGTAGTGTTGCTGGGATTTTGTGGTTATTAGGTCATTGGTTACTTTAGTAAGGGCAGTTTTGAATGATGCAGTCGGACGCCAGGTTGTAAACAGTCAAAGAGGGAGAAGTGGGAGGACAGTACAAGATGGACATGCTGTTCCAGTAGTTTTGAGGCTTAGGTGATGAGTAATATGGGGAGATTGGTAGATATAGAGGGAGGGTCAAGGAAGGGTTCTTTGAGGATGGGTATGATCGATGCATGTCAAAAGCAAGGGGAGGAGAAACCAGTCATTCATGATAGGTTGAAGAGATATGTCAGGGTTGCAATGAAGACTGTAGTAAGGTTTGGGATATGGTGTGATGGGAGCTGCTCAAGGGCAGAGGTGGTCAGATGTAATCTGGAGAGTAGAGAGGAAAACAGATCTTTGTCATGGAGGAGAAGCTGGTTATGGAGGAAGAGGGCTAAGTAGTTATGAGAAGGGGTTCACAACATTATCATTCACAATAGGTGATATCACAGCTCACTTCCTCCTCCTCCTGTACAATGACTGATAACACCTCTATAAATAGTAGATAACACAGGATCCACCATTCACAATAGGTGATGTCGCAGCTCACCTCGTCCTCCTGTACAATGACTGATAACACCTCTATATACAGTAGGTTACATAGGATCCACCATTCACAGTAGGTGATATCACCTCCTCCTGTGCAATGACTGACAACACTTCAATATACAGTATAACACAGAATCCAACAATCACAATAGGTGAAGTTGATGCGCCCCAGGGCCGTGGGTACTCGGAACCGGGTTTTAATACTTCTGGGGAGTCACAGGGGTCGATACCCAGCTCTGTGACCCTGGGCATCAAATAAAAATTCGGGGAATAAGGGTTTGGGGATGGTTGTCGTGACGCCACCCATGATGTTCGACTATTGATGGCCAACGCTGCGATGAAGGGCCTCTGGGGATTTTGGAGTCAAAGCCTGGTGTTATCGCTCCCCACGGGTGGAGCGGTTCCCCAGGGCAACCGGTGTTGTCGGGCGGTGGCAGGCCACGGGATTCTTTGGGCTGGGGGAGATAGTCGGGACTCTGCTGAGGCAGGTTGTCTGTGGCCTGCTTGGCTTATTAGCTGGTGGCTCCGCAGGCGGGAAATAAACTGTCTCTCACACAGTTTCTGAGTTCTATACCCGGTTTACTTAGCGTTCACTTTAGCAATGCCTCGAGGTATTGTTCCTTACCAAGTCTCAGTCCAGATAGTCCTCAAAGAACCGGGATAGCTCATCCAAGACACCTCTTTATGTTCCTTTCTCTCATGAGTTGCTCTCCCAGTGCTAACTGTCCACCTCTCTCCTGCTCGCGCCTCCGCACAAAGAGCCCCAATCCGGTAGCCACGGGTCCTGTCGGGCGACCGGTACCAAGTCCCCTAACCCTAGTACAGTTACCTTCTCAGCTGATGTGTCGGGTGTTGGCCACAGCTCCTCTAGATCTCTTGGCCTCCGGTTCTGTGGTTGGAGTATGAAGTCTCCTCACCAACTTCAGGGCTGGTCCCCTGGCTCCCAACTAGCCCTTCCGTTCAACTCTGGTCAAAGTTGGATTCGGGTGCATGGGTGGTTATCTATGCCTCTGCCTGTGCCCCTGGGGCTCCCTCTGCCTCACTTGCAGTCTGTTTTTCTGTGACCCAGAATGAGCTCCTTGTTGCTCAAGTCCTCTGGATACTCGCTCTTCTCACTTCTTCACTCTCCTCTGACTACTCTAACTTCCCACCCCACACTTCTCTTCCTTCCATTCCCTGACTGTGCCCTCCCTCTATCGGGTCCATAACCGTCCCTGGGACCGGGTGTGTTGGGTGTTTTGGTGGGTGTCTCGGACTTACCATTCTGTTTCTTTGAGAACAGGGATACCACATCCATGGAATGGTACAGTACCCTTGTGGCGAACAGACCGCAGGGGCGCCACAATGTCACAGCTCACCTCCTCCTCCTGTACAATGTTTGATTACACTTTTATATACAGTGGATAACACAGGATCCACCATTCACTGTAGGTGATATCGCAGCTCACCTTCTGTTCCTCCTATTTTACTGATAACACCTCTATATACAGTAGATCAGGGGTCTCAAACTCCAGGCCTCGAGGGCCGCACACAGTCCAGGTTTTCAGAATTTCCATTGCATTTGACAGTTGTCAATCAAATTACCAACTGTCAAACTCTAAGGAAATCCTGAAAACCTGGACTGTGTGCGGCCCTCGAGGCCTGGAGTTTGAGACCCCTACAGTAGATAATACAGGAACCACCATTCACAATAGGTGATGTTGCAGCTCACCTCCTCCTGTATAATGACTGATAATACCTCTATATACAGTAGAAACCACAAGATCCACCATTCACAATAGGTGAAATCACAGCTTCCCTCCCCCTCCTCCTGTGCAATGATTGATAACACCTCTATATACAGTAGATAATGCAGGTGCTACCATTCACAATAGGTAATGTCATGGCTCAGCTCCGCCTCCTGTACTATGATGGATAACACCTGTATATACAGTAATTAACACTGGATCCCCCATTCACAATAGGTGAAATCACAGCTCAACTCCTCCTCCTGTACAATGACTGATAACACCTCTATATATGGTAGATAACACAGGATCCACCATTCACTATAGGTGAAATCACAGCCCACCTCCTCCTCCTTTGCAATGACTGATCACACCTCTATACACAAAAGATAATGTGGTGCCCCTGCGACCAGGGTGGCCACAAGTAGGAACTGCAGCTAGGCAGGTGAAGACAGTTTTTAAACAAAACACCTTCATACAATACACCCACAGAAACAAGAACCAGCCCGGAGCCCGGGACTCTAGGCGGGCAAGGGGTGGTAGGGCCAGTCACAAGTGGGTGGGACGTAGTCAAGGTGAAAGACTGGGTACATAAGGGGAAAACAGGAAGTAGTTAGTTAGTAGGCCAAAGTGAGCTGAACAGTAAAGACTAAGTAGGCCAGAGGGTGCCGAGCAGCAAAGACCAAGAACAGAGAGACACTTCCCTGAAGGTTTCGGGCTCCCTTGAGGCGCAGAATCCTGTGAGACAAAGTTCCCTGGAGAGAAAGCCCGCTCCTCAGCCTGTAAGCAAAGGGGGGGAGAGACCGGACCAGTGCAGCTGGGTTCGAGGAAACCGGCAGCATTGACAGAGCACTACTGGGAAAAGGGATCCCCTGACGTACACCGGATTTACAGGGGTAGGAGAGAGCCCGGTGATCCCCTGCAACATAGGGACACCCAAGGCTAGGCTGGACCTGAGAGTCGGCTCTGAGGTGACCAAAGAAATACACCGGATCACAGACACACCGACGGGGAGTTCAGATTCCATGTCTGATCTCCCAACACAGGTGCAGGAGCTTTAGCAACACATAGGACCCAGGCTTACTATCCACACACCAGGGGGAAGCCAAACAAGGGACCGAGTTGCCACCATACTGCACACGGGAGAAGAGAAGTTAGAGAAAGGCCTGAAAGGTATCAGAGAGAGAGAGAAGGGTCTCAGAAGGGAAACCTGGCTGCAGAGGGTTAAGTGACTGTCCGGAGTTATCTGGGTAAGGGTACCTTTACACGCCGCAACTTTTGGCGGCGATCGAAGGCAACTTAACATGCGCGTGCACATTTTTCATGGTTGTCTCTGAACGCTGAAGGCGCTTTTACACGCCGCAATTTCGCCCTCAACCTTAAGGTGATGTGTCTCCCCGGAAGTTCCCACACAAACTGCGGGAAACATCCGGTAAACTCCCGTTGCCGCTTCACACGCCACAATCCCCAAAGGAATGTGGGCGTACATGGTTAGCACCACAAGAACATAGGCATGACAGACTGGTGTATTCCGCGCCCCAAACACGCTGATTAGACAACGCAATAGCGTTATGATTGGGCAGCCTGCACAGGAAGGCTGGCTAATACATGACGCCATTGCCATTGTGTAGTGTGTATGGACAGCTGGTCAAATATGGCGCCCTGTGAAGGGACAGCCAATGGAAACACAGTAGCCACTACCAATCATCGCTGTGGCATGCCTCCAGGAAATCAGTAAGTGACGCTGATTCCATCCCTATCGCCCCTTCACACGCCAAAAGCAGGGAAATTCACCTTCATGGTTGCGTCTGGTTTTCGCGTAGTGCTCTGAAATTGCAACCGGGCGCAACTTTCAAAAGCAACACCGGGTTCCCCAAATACACGCCGCAATTTCGTAGCAATTTCACGGCGACGGTGATGGGGCTCCGGATTGCCTCTTACTTTTCACACCACAGTTGCGGCGTGTAAAGGTACCCTAGAGCAACTGTGCTATGTACTGTACTGAAGAATTTGCAAGTAAAACCCGGTGAACCCTGCTAAAGTCTCCTGTGTGTGATTCCCTGAACGTTGAACTGTTCTATACATTTTACATCCTGTCAGGAGCTGCCGACCCACGGCGGGCTCATCCATCTGGCTGCAGCACGATCCATCCTCCTGGTGGGAACAGCACCAAAACCTGTGGGTGGCGTCACGACAATCCCTGTAAATAACCCCTTTTACTTGTGGGCTCGGGACATGGTCTGGACCAAGCACCACCGTGATAACCCCGTGATACCTGGCTGGTACTGAGTACCCCGTCCCAGTTGGCTCCACAATAACACAGAGCTACCATTTACAATAGGTGGTGCATCACAAATCACCTTCTCATCCTCGCTTCACAATAACCATTGCACACGCTCATTAGATGCTTCAATATAAAAGAGGGTCTGAGTCAGGCCATTGATGCTAATGTTCATGTGCATTTCCAGAAAGAACAGGCGGTGCAAGGGTACCGTTACACGTCGCAACATTGCATGCAATTTCACTGGCAATTTGCTGGTTGCAGTGAAATCATGGACACATTGTTCTATTTTGTTGCTGTGTACAAATGGAACAATGTTTCCATGATTTCACTGCGACCAGCAAATTGCCAGTGAAATTGCATGCAATGTTGCGACGTGTAATGGTACCCTTAGGCTAAAATAGACCCAGTGGAAGTGTGAAAATAAAAAAGTTTCTAATTGTTTTTAAATACAAGTCAGGACATAAAACATCATAAAAAAACATTTTTTAAAAAGTTAAACATGCTTTACACATTAAAACACTGGTTTAACACTGGGGTAATTTTCTGATGGCATGTCTAATGATAAAAATCCAAATAATGAAAGTTGTCATATAAGGGTTAAATGGTCAGGTTTTCAGCCAAAATTACGGTACAGATCTAGAATCCCTTCCTGTTCACTATTGTGTGTTATGGGGAAGAAACGGAATAAAAACTGGACTATTTATTGGGAAATCGGAGCTCTTTGACTTGTATCTTGACATGTGTCCAGAATTAAACCTGTCCTAATATATTATATTTTGCACATAAATTCAATTTTATATTACTATATTTCCGGGCCATTTTTCCCCATAAAAACATTATTGGCTGAGTCTCTGCTCAGTTCGGCTTTGAGGTCTGTGCCTGAAACTCCTCAGGAGAAGATAAGCTGTTTATTCATTGTGTCCCCACCCGGCCTGAGTTTCCATTACACAATGCTCACGCTTCACACATTGAAACCTACTATATCCACTTCTGGGGAAGAACCTCAAGAATTATGTCAAATTGACACTGCCTAAATTAGCATTATCTGGAGATTTTCTACGGAATCAGGCTTTTGGATTGTGTTCCCTGTTATGAAAAAAGTAAATTGTACACAGATTAACCCTTTCCTGACTCAGAGGTTTAAGCCATTCGATATTCAGTTATGGCCGAAAGTGTTGACAGTTGACACCCTTGAAACTGTTCCAAAAAATGAAGTGTTTATGCAAGAAACTATTGCAATTACACATTTTGTCATACACATGTTTAGTTTCTTCATGTATATTGGAACATCACAAAAAAACGGGAAAAAGGAAAATTGGACATCATTTCACACAAAAATGGGCAAAATTGTTGGCACCTTTCCGAAATTGTGGGTAGACAAATTTGTTTCAAGCATGTGATGCTTGTTCACACTCACCTTGTGTGGGCAATATGGAAATCACACCTGAAACCTGATAAAAAGAGGGAGACGTTGACTCAATCTTTGCATTGTGTGTCTATATGTGCCACACTAAGCATGGGGAACAAAAAGAGGAGATGGAAACCGTCTGAGGACTTGAGAACCAAAATTGTTGAAAAATATCAACAATCTCAAGGTTACAAGTCGATCTCCAGAGATCTTCATGTTCCTTTGTACGCAGTGTGCAGCATAACCAAGAGGTTTACAACCCATGGCACTGTAGCTAATCTCCCTGATTGTACAGAGAAAAATTGATGAAAGGTTTGCAATGCAGGATAGTCTGGATTATGGGTAAATCAATCTAATCAGTTTCCAAAGAAATTCAAGCTGTCATGCAGACTCCGGGCACATCAGTGTCAGAGCAAACTATCCATCCACATGTGAACTAAATGAAATGCTATGGAGGAGACCCAGGAGGACTTCACTGCAGACACAGAGACAGAAAACAGCCCAAATGTACGTGAGTAATCACAATCCTTCTGGAAAAGCGTCTTGTGGACAGATGAGACAAGATAGAGCTTTTTGGTAAAGTTCGTAGATTAGTTAAGGATGAACAAGCGGTTTAAGCAGGCGCATTCTGAATAAACTCCGGGTAGTTTGTCCAATTTAATTATAAAACTTCTTTAATGAGTATTACTGGTCTCTCTCACTACGCGTTTCGGCGTACTAGCGCCTTCCTCAGGTCCTTTTGGTAAAGTTCATCATTCTACTATTTGCCAACAACAGAATGAGGCCTACAAAGAAAAGAGCACAGGACCTACAGTCACATATGGGAGGTCAGGAAAAGCACAGGGCCTACAGACACTGGGGGGGGAGGTCAGAGAGTAGAGCACAGGACCTACAGTCACATATGAGAGGTCAGAAAAGAGCACAGATCTACGTCACTATGGGGGAGGTCAGAGAAAAGAGCACAGGACCTACAGACACATGGGGGGGGAGGTCAGAGAGTAGAGCACAGGACCTACAGTCACATATGTGGAGGTCAGAGAAAAGAGCACAGGACCTACAGACACATATGGTGGAGGTCAGAGAAAAGAGCACAGGACCTACAGTCACATATGGTGGAGGTCAGAGAAAAGAGCACAGGACCTACAGTCACATATGGTGGAGGTCAGAGAAAAGAGCACAGGACCTACGTCACGTATGGGGGAGGTCAGAGAAAAGAGCACAGGACCTACAGACACATGGGGAGAGGTCAGAGAGTAGAGCACAGGACCTACAGTCACATATGGCGAGGTCAGAGGAAAATAGCACAGGACCTACAGTCACATATGGACATATGGGGAGGTCAGAGAAAAGAGCACAGGACCTACAGTCATATATGGAAGAGATCAGAGAAAACAGCACAGGACCTACAGTCACATATTGGGGAGGCAGAGAGAAAAGCAAGGACCTAGAGTCACATAGGAGGATGTCAGAAAGTAGAGCACAGGACCTACAGTCACATATGGGGAGGTCAGAGAAAAGAGCACAGATCTACAGTCACCTGTGGGGAATTCAGGGATGTTTAGGGTTAGTCTTGCTGCTCGCATTGGGGGCCTTGACTGTGTTCAAGGAAATCATGAAATCTGAAGATAACCAAAGGATTTTGGGTTGCAAAGTTGTGCCCAGTGTCACAAAGCTTGGTGGCATCCTATGTCATGGTCTCCAGCAGGACAATGACCAACTCAAGAAGCCACGGAAATGGAGGAAACATGTGCTGAAAATCTGAACTGACCACAATGAGTCTGGATTCAATCCTATGATCACCTGTGAGAATCTGAAAATTGATGTTGGGAGACCCCGAGCAGTTATAGGAACGAGTCGGTGTCATTTTTGAGTACACAATGAACGCCGTACAAACAAAACTGAAAATGGCAGAATTGCATTTTTTTCACCATTTCATCTTACTTGTACTTTTTATTTTTCCAGTTTTCAATACATTATTTGGAAAGTGAATAGTGCCATTCAGATAGGAAATTAAGCCAAAAGTTATGGGCCTTGGAAAACAGGGAGGAAGAAATAAAAGCACAAACCTGAAAATTTTCCAGGTCATGAAGGAGTTAGGCTATGTTCACAAGCATAGTTTATTTTGCTGCATTTCCCTTTTCTTCATAAAAGAATCTGCATTTTACAGTACCATCAAAAGCTATGAGATTTCAAAAATCTTTTACTATGCTTGTTTTTCCAAAATCGCTGCATGTTAACATAGCCTTAGGCTAGGGTCAGACCTGCATCTGCCCCTAGCCTGGCGGATGTGCCTGAAACTTAGAAAATTTCAGGCTCAGTGCATAGCATTACCAGCAGGTAACGCTATGCGCTGCCAGGCAATAGATCTCCATGGCAACCGGACGCTTACCGCACCTCCGACTCCACAGAGAACTCCCGGATATGCGCTCTTGCAGAGCGCACAGGAAATGCTGTTTGCAGGTTTCAGGTGCATCCGCTAGGCTAGGGGCAGATGCAGGTCTGACCCTAGCCTAAAGAGGTTTTCCTCTATTAATGTAATCCCCTTTTTGTGCAAACTATATATTCTACCCTGCTCATGTCAGCTTATCTCTAAAGGCCGTTTTACACAGTATGACATCGTGAACGATATCGCTTAAACGTTACGAGTTTGGAGTCGTTCAAGCGACATCGTTAGGATGTCGTTTCGTGTAAAACTGAGATACGACTATGATAAATCGTTGATCACAGATTTGAGAACATGTTCTCAAATCAAACGATCCACGATCAGTCAACCTGCTGCATCGTTCCGTGTGACACCGCGATAATGATGTCATTCATGACTTCGCCCATTCACACCTGTAAACAAGTATCGTTCGCTGGGTTGTGTGAACAATACCTGCTCACTACATCGTTGGTGCTTCGTGCACGATATCTACACGTCTGACAGCTCACCAATGATGTCAAAAAGATGTCCTAACGACTGAGATCGTTGGTGGTATCTAAACGACATGAAGCGTGTAACGGTACCTTAAGAGGCTCAAAAATACCTTTATTAATGTTTTAGCATTGATCATTCCGGTTTGGAGACAGGAATAAGACCAGCTGAGTAGGGCATAACACTGGTGAGGGCTGAGAGAGAGTGAAGTATGATCTGGCCATGCCACTAGTGGGGAAAGAACTGCTTCTTTGTGGGTGACCACACATGCCCAGATTACTTTTCACGCTCCTCTCAGCCCCACCAGTAGCATGCCCTGCTTTGTTGGTCCAATTCCAGTCTCCAGACCAGAAGGATCAAAGCTAGATCATCAATAAAGTTAATTATGAGCCTGAGAGATAAGATAAGCTTGGTAGATAAAAGAAGTATATTGGTAAAGTGTTAGGAATAGTTAGGACAAAAGAAAAGGGATCACATTAGTGGTGGAAAACCTCTTTAAGGTGACAGTAATTGAGAAACATTGTGAAAAAATAAAATGAAACCCAATATGTTTCAAAAAGGCCATGTTTGTGGCTAAACTTCACAAGAGTGCTAAAATGGCATCGCCACACACGGGCACTCCCGCAATGATGTATGTGATATTGCATTACAAGGTTGAATAAAAAAGCAGCAACCTCAGATAGGGATTTGTCCTTTTTAAGATGTCCTTTCTGATTTTCGTTGATCTTTTTTGCACTTGAAAAAACTCTCTGCCCTTGGTTTCATAGCTTGAAATCTAAAAAAACCCTGGGTTTCGATGGTGCTATAAGGGACACATGAGCCTTTGATGGGCTAATCCCTGTCCTTTCAACTCAAATGAGGCAAATTTGTAAACAGACATTGATTGGTTTTTGGGTAATGAGAACTTGTTATCAAGTGACTTGGCTGCCGCATTATGTTTACCAATCAAATACATGAAAGAAAACTATTGAGGTGGATCAATAAATCTGACCTTCATTGGCTGATAAATACAATCTAATACATGTTCAGTTGATGAGATAATGGTTAGATCCAAAGTCCTAAGTGTTAGAGTAATGATATTTCTATTTCACGAGTTATTAGGACTCGGAGTCGTTTGATGTGCATTCAAGAAGATTTCACGATGAATAGAACTTCCTTGGAAACTGTGAAATTCTAAGTTTATCTTATACTTAATCTCTTTGAAATTCTCTTGTCACTGTGTCTGAAGATCTGTGGGGACACAAACTCAATCAATTTTTATCTCAAGTTTCACTGATGGTTAAATATGGCTAAGAAAACCCAAAAGGTGTCATTGACCGTTTATCATGAGAACATAGGCTTGAGTTGATTAGATAGAGCTCTGCAGTTTCAGTATTTTTGGAAACTGTTGTTGGATACCTTATATCCCCACTAACAAAGCTTGGAGATTAAGTGGCAAAGTCCAACGCCAAAGGTGACAGGTGTAAGAATAGATTTAAACTACTATAACAAAATTAAATAGCAAACCCTGTCACTATTCAATGTACGACACCAAAAGTATCTTCCAAAAATAGTCATACCATGCTTAGTCAATGTTCTCCATCATAGGAGTCATAGAAAAGAAGCCATGTTGATGTCATTGATGAAATGTTGATTGTATTCACACCATTTGCTTTTACAGGAAAACCTGTCAGTTAATTCATGCTGCCCAAACTATGGACAGCATAAATGAGAGCATGGCTGCGGGACTATAGTCAAGTATGTCACAACAGAGAGAGACCTGAGTAGTCAAGCCAACATTTCTCTGCAATGTTCTATGTGATTGACAGGTTTTTTTCTATTTACAAACAATATATGAAAAAAATTGACTGGCTACACCAGCAAAGGTGAACGGGTGCCAGCTGAAAAAAAACACATCTATAAGGAAGTATACCGCTGCACTCTGGGACACAAGAAAAGGGAAAACATGGTGTAGCAAAATACGAGAGAAGTCACATATATGAAGCTAATGTAGAATGTAACAGAGGAAATGAGACATAGCAAAACTGCTTAGGAATATCTGAAAATGGAGAAACTTAGCTGATGTATTGACCAATCATTGTGAATCTGATAACCAACGACAAGTTGTTCTCCTGAATCCTGTACCTAATCTAGTGTCTCTGTGTGAGATTAAAGTCTGCATGTGTGCCCAATTAGGCTAAAAACACCCCTGCCCCATAGCCATGGTGTGTCCACATTCTTTTTTTAGCCAGGTTTCAAACTGCCCACGCATTCAGATTTTAGTGGCAAATAGAGGCATCTGGTTAGGTACCCGATACAGGAGAACACCTTGACGATGGTTATGGAGCTCACAAAAATTGGCCAATACATCAGTGTAAGTTTCTCCTTTTTCAAATGTTGTTTATCAGTTTTGCTATGCCTTCTTCCCTATGTTACATTCTACATTAGCTTCATGTATTTGCCTTCTCTCGTATTTTCACAGCAGTTTTGCTACACCATGTGTTCCCTTTTTCTTGCGTCACAAAGTGCAGCTGTATGCTTCCTTTATTTCTCCCTATATATACACACATTGGAGAGACCTGTCATTCACCTGGAGGGTATAAGGAGAAGCCGGCCATGGTTGGTGTTGGATTAGTCCGGGTCTTTAAACTTTGTTTTCTCTAAAACATCTATCGCATTTCAGAAAAAGAAAACAGGCTGCAATTGTGCTGCCAGGTTACGATTTTTACTGCCTGTGATTTGAGCATCATGAATTGAATGACCGGGTCCCTTATAAGCACCACTCCAGCCTTTTTGTTATTCAGTCCTGGAGGGGCTTCTTCACTTTTCACCGATGCTTCTCCGTTCCCGCAGTGTAATCGTATGCCTGTAATTTCTGATTGGCCGTAAGTCAGAAGTTACCTCACAAGGGCTAAATGCAAGTCTATGATAGCTAGAACAAGGCTCCCATAGACTTGTATTGAAATGTGACCTCCAGCGTGCTCAATGTACCTGCTGGCAGGTAATGAATGACAGGAGGCCTACTACAAAAAATGTGAAGGTGAGTGTCAGACAGGACAGGGGACTTACATTTAAACACTCCAGGGGGAGAATAAAAAAAATACCTCTGGAGTGCTGCTTTAAGATACACTCATCAGTATGAATAAGAAAACTACATTTAAGGGTACCTTTAAATGCCGCAATTTTTGCTGGCGATATGAAGCGATCTAACGTCCGCGTGCTCGCCTCAGATCGCCGATGGCGCCATTACACGCCGCAATTTCGCCCTCAACCTAAGGCGATGTCTCGCTTCACATGCCGCAATCCCCAAAGGAATGTGGGCGTACATGTTCAGCGTGGCGAGAACATAGGCGTGCCAAATTGTTTTACACTGTGCCCCAAACACTCTCAGTGGACAACGCAATAGCGTTATGATTGGGCAGCCTGCGCTGAAAGGCTGGCTAATATATGACCCCATTGTCTATCAAAGTTTGGCACCAATACACGCTCAAATATGGAGCGGAGTCAACTAACAGCCAATGGGAACACAGCAGCCACCACCAATCATCGCTGACGGGGCGCGGACTCCAGCACACTGTGGCACGCCTACGGGAAATCATAGGCGACGCAGATTCCATCACTATCACACGCCAAAAGCCGGAAATCTTGCCTTCATGATTGCCTCTGATTTTGGAGCAGTGCTGTGAAATCAGGAACCAGGCGACATGCGATTTACCGCCGTCAAATTCCCCAAATACACGCCGAACTTGGAAGGCAATTTGACAGCGATAGTTTCAGGGCGACATATCACCGTCAGGATTCCCACCAGATATTACGGTGTGTAAAGTTTCCTTGACTTTTTCAGACCATTGTGTTATGTTCTGTTTTTCTTTCTCTCTTAGGAAGACAATGGCTGTGAGATCTTCAGAAAGGATGCATCATCTGGTCATAGATGAACAGCAGGATTGACAATTATTGCCAACGTTTAGAAGGGAAGGTGACTTTGTTGTCTGTTTGTATCTTCGGAGCACTACAAATACAATATAATGTCATTATTGATTACTCATAGTACTACGGTAGAATGGTTATGCACCAATGACCTATACAAGGAATTATTTCAAAGAGCAAAAAGAAAGAATTTTTGGGGTGTGTTGTGGAACTAAGTAGCACAAACCACAGCGGTGCCCAACCAGCCAAGACAAAGTCCATAAAGTCCCTGCACAAATATAGGAAAGTAGAATAGGCAGCACTCACCGAACATGGTAAAAAAATCTTCATTATTTTGTCCAATTTTAACACATTGGTACAGAGGATGCAGGCAGATGAGCAAGAATGACGGCCGTTTCGAGCAAGGAGTGCACGTCTATGGGTCCATTAATCAATAACTATTGATTACTGTTCAACTAAAGAGGTCCATAAAAATTAGAGCACAATTGGCTAAAACGTCTGACTGCCTTAATTGAGGGTCATTGATCTCTTCCTATCGGGTCTCTATTAATTTTTTTATATGATGGCCACAATTGGGAAGATTGAAGGGACACACGCAACAAAGACAACTTGGCAATACATGAAAAGTTTAGAATTCATTTCCTGTCGATCCCAGGGTAGTCATTACAGTGTTGCACAACAGTTGACAGAAAGTTTAATTCCTGTATATCATTTACCCTCCCGAAAGGCTGGGATTAAATAGTGATGATTCAGAAGCGGGGACCTCGTCCACAATCCCACTATGATTTATGTGGATTTCCTGAGGAGAACCCACAGAAGCTAAACAAAGAAACAAAGCAAGAGCACAGCCGAGACCATGTACAGGAACAATTCTATCACTGATGATGATTTCCCTGACATACTGGTTGGACCTACATCTGAGTGTATAGTTTCAGCTTTTGTTCTATAAAAATGTATGAAATTTGATAATAGCTGTAGAAATTAACTTTATAATGGAAATATTAATGTTCTATTATTTGAATTAACTCTCAATCATTGTATTCATTACTAGGGAGTGTTCATATTTTTGAAGTCACAATTTACTTTTCTTAATGTCACTTGATGATTTTCCATTAGTATCAATGCAGGGTAGCAATAATTTCTCCATAGGATGCACCAGTGGGCACAGGTTCTACCATGATCATATAACCTTCCAGAAACCTGAGGCTTCTCATTCTTTTTTGTAGGGGGGGTTGTTAAAGAAAGTATTTTAACCATTATTGCTGATATGTTTTTATTCAATTTAATGTCCCTCAGCTTGATCTCAATCTATGAGGACTTGATGGATGAACACTCTGTCGAAAGATCAATCTTGTGCAGCCTAGATGGGTTCCTTTGGTGCCTTCTGCTTCTATTCTTCCAACCATGATGTCTTCACCAGTGATTTCTCTCTTCATATGATGTATAGACAAGTCATACCTTGGTGATCTTCCTTCCAGTGACGTCTGGCTTGATTTGTCCCAGTATTGATGTGTTTGCTCTTCTTGTCATTCATGGTATTGATAACATCCTTCTCCAGCTCCACATTTCTACGGCGTTGATTCTTCTTCTGTATTGATCCTTTCTCGTGCAGGTTTCACATCCATATGTTACTTCAGATTAGATCAGACTATGTACGAGCCGTGTCTTCATCAGCAGTGAAATGTTGCTTGATGTGAAGACCTTGTCCAGTGACTTCATTGTTGATTTTCCCATAGCTATTCTCCTATTGACTTCTGGTGTCATCACTGCATCTTGAGTGATTGAATCGAGTAGGGTGAAGTCCTTCACAACTTCCAGTTTTGTGCCATTTGTCTCAAATGTGTCCCGGTCGTAACTGGCAGTAGTCAGTATCTTTATCTTGTTTGATATTCTTTGTGTGCCATAGTAGCAGACAATATACAGTATATTATAATTAAAATGGGTCATACAATTGTACATTTTTGTTTTATGATGCGTCCATAATGGTTTTTCCTCCAACACAATTATTAGAACAATTATTGTCAATTATTTACTAGGCATAAGACTGCTGCAGGGCCATATTTGCCCTTTGGCACTTAAGGGCACGTGTCTAGGGCACCGGGATTCGGGGGGTGGCGGCGCCTGAGCATTTTTTGTTTTTGTGTGTCTCTGAAGTCGGGTTGGCCCATCCCTCCCCCACATCAGTCATACGGCCCGCCCACCTCAGTTATACAGCCCACCCACCTTAGCATGCTGCTGCTGCATCCTGATCCGGCGCAGTGCAGGCAGCACTGCCACGTCACAGGAGATTTGAATTTCCCACGCAGCCACGGGCAGCACATCGTCGGCGGCTGGTGTATAGTGCTGGCAGCTGCCTGGTGCTGGTGGCTGCTGGGTGCTGTCGGCTGCTGCCGTGTGCTGGCGGCTGTCGGGTGCTGGTGGCTACCAGGTTCTGCCGGGTTCCGGTGGCTGCTGGCTGCCGCCTAGTGCCGGCTGCTGCCATGTGCTGGCGGCTGCTGGGTGCTGGCTGCCACCGCCTAGTGCCTGCTGCTGCCTGGTGCTGGCTGCCGCCTAGTGCCAGCTGCCATGTGCAGGCAGCTGCCTGGTGCTGGCGGCTGCTGGGTGCCGGGTGCTGGCGGCTGTCGGGTGCTGGCGGCTGCCGGATGCTTTGGGTGCTGGAGGCTGCTGCCTGGTGCCAGGTGCTACCACCGGGTGCTGCCGGCTGCCGTCTAGTGCCAGCTTCCGCGTGCTGGCGGCTGCCATGTGCTGGCAGGTGTTGTGTGCTGGCGGCTGACTGGTGTCGGCGGCTGCCAGGTGTTGGCCGCTGCTGTGTGCCGGATGCTGGCATCTGCCGGGTGCCGCCTGGTGCCAGCGGATGCCAGGTGCTGGTGGCTGCTGGGTGCTGATGGCTGCCAGGTGCCACCTGGTGCCGGCTGCCATTTGCTGACGGCTGCTGTGTGCTAATGGATGCCAGGTGCCTTGTGCCGGAGACCGGGAGCCACTGAGGAAGAAGCTGCCAGGTACCTGGTGCCGAAGACTGGGAGCCGCAGAGGAAGAAGCTGCCTGGTGTCGGGTAGCTGGTGCCGGAGACTGGGAGCCACAGAGGAAGGAGCCGCCGAGTGCCTGGTGCCGGTGACTGGGAGCTGCAGAGGAAGAAGCTGCCTGGTGCCGGGTACCTGGTGCTGGAGACTGGGAGCCACAGAGGAAGAAGCTGCTGGGTGCCTGGTGCTGGAGACCGAGAGCCACATAGGAAGAAGCTGCCTGGTGCTGGAGACCGGGAGCCGCAGAGAAAGAAGATGCCGGGTACCTGGTGAAGGAGACCACAAGCTGCAGAGGAAGAAGCTGCCTGGTGCCGGAGACCGGGAGCCACAGAGGAAGAAGCTGCCTGGTGCCCGGTGCCAGTGAGCAGGAGAAAGGGAGCCGCAGAGCAAGAAGCTGTCTGGTGCTGGCGAGTGGGAGACCGGTAGCCGCAGTGGAAGAAGCTGCTAACATCAGGAGTGTGGAGTCAGGTAAGGCGCTGCTACAGCTGAAAATAGCAGCCTGGGGGGGACAGAGTGGGATAAATGGATGAATGGGGCAGCCTGGAAGAGGGGGCAGAATTGGATGGGTGGGGGTCAGCCTGGAAAAGGGGAGAGTACCGGATGGATAGAAGGATGGGGGTGGTTGCTGATGTATCTGGCAGATGGCACCGAATCTGCCGCCTAACGGCCGCCTTGCGGCACCTATCTGGCAAACCCCATGCCTTGTCTATGGGGCTTGCCGTTGGGTGCGGCAAGTGCGGTTCTGCCGGAAAGAACGTATCTGTCACTTGCTGCGGCAAAAAAAAACTGCTGCTAATCGCATTTTTTTTTGCGGCCGCAACTGTTGGATTTGCCGGATTGCTGCAAGCCACATAGAGAATGAGTTGGGGCTTGCCGCAAGGGCACCGCAAGTCGGCCGTTAGGCGTCGGATGCAATAAATCTGCCGCATGAGCCGGATCCGGACAGAACCACTGAGGTGAAAGTGACCTTAGATGTCTCTGGCTGCAGCTTATCACTTAGTGGACAAAAGGATCCTGTAATCGGACATGCTGGATCCTTATTTCCCTCGACCAATCATCAGTTAGAGCCCCCATACACATTAGACTGTCCTCACAGGTTTAGCCAACTTTAGTCTCATGTGTATGGAGGTCTTGACTACTATCTGAAGGCTACGAGCACTGACATCTGTGAAACCCCTGAATGCTGGAATTCAGATAAAAGATAGGACACACAAAAATAGTAAAACCTCAAAAGACTGAACATATGAACTGCAAGTCACTTTTACATTGCTGTGCATGAGTTCATTCCTTTTAGCATGTAGTTGTTGCTTTTTCAGGCGGAATACTGAGCGGATCTGCCTGAAAAATAAAATACTGTGTCTACATACAGTACAGACTAAAAGTTTGGACACACCTTCTCATTCAAAGAGTTTTCTGTATTTTCATGACTATGAAAATTGTAGATTCACACTGAAGGCATCAAAACCATTAATTAACACATGTGAATATATATAACAAAAAAGTGTGAAGCAACTGAAATTATGTCTTATCTTCTAGGATCTTCAAAGTAGCCACCTCTTGCTTTGATTACTGCTTAGCACACTCTTGGCATTCTCTTGATGAGCTTCAAGAGGTAGTCACCGGAAATGGATTTCACTTAACAGGTGTGCCCTGTCAGGTTTAATAAGTGGGATTTCTTGCCTTATGAATGGGGTTGGGCCCATCAGTTGTGTTGTGCAGACGTCTGGTGGATACACAGCTGATAGTCCTACTGAATAGACTGTTAGAATTTGTATTATGGCAAGAAAAAAGCAGCTAAGTAAAGAAAAACGAGTGGTCATCATTACTTTAAGAAATGAAGGTCAGTCAGTCTGAAAAATTGGGAAAACTTTGAAAGTGTCCCCAAGTGCAGTTGCAAAAACCATCAAGCGCTACAAAGAAACTGGCTCACATGAGGACCGCCCCAGGAAAGGAAGACCAAGAGTCACCTCTGCTGCGGATGATAAGTTCATCCGAGTCACCAGACTCAGAAATCGCAGGTTAACAGCAGCTTGCATTAGAGACCAGGTCAATGCCACACAGAGTTCAAGCAGCAGACACATCTCTACAACAACTGTTAAGAGTAGACTGTGCAGCAGGCCTTCATGGAAAAATAGCTGCTAGGAAACCACTGCTAAGGACAGGCAACAAGCAGAAGAGACTTGTTTGGGCTAAATAACACAAGGAATGAACATTAGAGCAGTGGAAATCTGTGCTTTGGTCTGATGAGTCCAAATTTGAGATCTTTGGTTAAAACCACCGTGTCTTTGTGTGACACAGAAAAGGTGAACGGATGGACTCTACATGCCTGGTTCCCACGGTGAAGCATGGAGGAGGTGTGATGGTGATGGGGTGCTTTGCTGGTGACACTGTTGGGGATTTATTCAAAATTGAAGGCATACTGAACCAGCATGGCTACCACAGCATCTTGTAGTGGCATGCTTTTCCATCCAGATTGCATTTAGTTGGACTATCATTTATTTTTTAACAGGTCAATGACCTCAAACACACCTCCAGGCTGTGTAAGGGCTATTTGATCAAGAGGGAGACCTGTCATCCACAGTCACCAGATCTGAACCCAATCGAGATGGTTTGGGGTGAGCTGGACCGCAGAGTGAAGGCAAAAGGGCCAACAAGTGCTAAGCATCTCTGGGAACTCCTTCAAGAGTGTTGGAAGACCATTTCCGGTGACTACCTCTTGAAGCTCATCAAGAGAATACCAAGAGTGTGCAAAGCAATAATCCAAGCAAAAGGTGGCTACTTTGAAGAACCTAGAACATAAGACATATTTTCAGTTGTTTCACACTTTTTTGTTAAGTATATAATTCCACATGTGTTAATTCATAGTTTTGATGCCTTTAGTGTGAATCTACAATTTTCATAGTCATGAAAATAAAGAAATCTCTTTGAATGAGAAGGTGTGTCCAAACTTTTGGTCTGTACTGTACGCTTAGTCTGACTGATTCTCAGGAAGCTGGGAAAAGGTGTGTGACAGTCCGCGCCACCGGGTACCAAAGAAATCACCTGGGATGCAGGAAGTTATTTCAAGCTTTGTCTTTATTCTCCAACATGTTTCAGCGCTCCACCTGGCGCCTTCCTCAGGGATATTAATCCCTGAGGAAGGCGCCAGGTGGAGCGCTGAAACATGTTGGAGAATAAAGACAAAGCTTGAAATAACTTCCTGCATCCCAGGTGATTCCTTGGTACCCGGTGGCACGGACTGTCACACACCTTTTCCCAGCTTCCTGAGAGTCTTCCCACGTGCGAGTGGTTGGTGGAGGTCCTGCAGCAGCCGGTATTGATTATATGCCTTAAAGCCAGTTGTGGGTCATCACAACTGGAATAGGTGAGTGGTTTTGACAATATACCTCTCATCTCTTAGTGTCTGAGTGATAGGGCACTATTGCGCCTCTTGTTCCCCCTTCCTATTTTATATTAGTCTGACTGATTGGGGCGGTGACCTCTGAAAGTGCCTAGGGCGACAGGAACTCCAAATACGGCCCTGGACTGCTGCATACTAAAGTAAATTGCACACAATAGACCTCGAGGCTGTAGGTCAGAGAAGGGTGGGGAGCGAGAAAACAGGCGCAGATCTAAATGTAAAAGTATAATATTTCTCAGAAGCACACTGGGCAAGAGAACTCACCTTTATTGTGTCTTGTTTCTTCGCATATCAACCCACTGGGGGTCTTACAGGGGTCTTTGTCTCCTTGGTATGCTGCTGCTATCCTCCAGAGAGCGGAACTCCCAGCTATGAGCCCGTGGAATGAAGCAAATAATCAAGGTATCCAGATGATTGAGCGCTCCCAAGGAGATTTACCTTATGATAAGGACACTGGCTCCTTTTTCCTTCTTGGAGATTTATTTCAAAAGGCTTCACAGTAGTAAACAGTCATAAAAGTCATAAAAGCATAATTAAAACAACGCGTTTCGGCTATAAATGTCATAAAATAGCCTTCCTCAGGTATATGACCTGAGATACCTTGATTATTTGCATACTAAAGTAAGACCAAAGAAATGAGCCGTAACATATGTTGTTATGAGTGCAAGGTGTAGATGCATATTCACACTGTGGCCATTTATGGTAATAGACAGTATCTAAGACAAAATGAGAGAATACACTGCAGTAAATGAGTACATAAATAGTAATAGTGTATGTAACTAACATAGGGGAAAATATTTTGATCTAAAAATCCTAAAAACCATCCCACAACAACAAGGTGTACCTAATCCGGATAGACCCTAACTTGTAGTTTGTGGTGGCCCTGTGGGTCCACTCACCACAGAGATACGGAACCTCAGCCAGAGGTCTGGTACCCCACTCTCAGGTTAAGAAAGGACACTACCCTGCACCCAAACACCCACACACATCATCCAGGTCCTGGGGTACGGGCAGACCTTGTTCAGGGAGAGCCCCATCCCAGGCTGGAAGGGGAGACAGGTAGAAGATGTGGGTGGAGAAAGTAGGAAAGAAGAGCACCAAGAAGTGGGCAGCAGGAAAGAGGATGTGCAGGATGGACTGACATAGGAGAACGTAGAAGGAGAACGTTAAGGGAGTTGGAGAGATGATACAGACATGAGCGGACGTGGGAGAGAGACATCCTGGGGACTGGAGCTGGTTGGAGCTTGTCCCAGAACAGGGAAGCCAGTGGAGAGCTCAAGAGGAACGGAAAGAGTCCCAGGGGCACGGGAAGTGAGCGATCCACCCGTGGCGCCCGCATCTGAGTTGACGGAGAACAAAAGGTCAGCTAGAGGGATAAGGCCACAGAGGGAACCGGACCCAGACTAGTAGAGCAACTGAAAGACTTAGCAAGTAAACCGGTAACCGAGGTGACTTCAAGTACCATGGTCTAACTTCACACTTATTCATTGAAAAGGTGGCTGCATAGGGTGGGGACCAGGACGAGGTTGCCTGACAGGACCAGAGGCTACCAGCTCAAGACATTGAGTGTGAGGCGCGGGGCAGGAAGGCGAGGGCCAGCACAAGAAGACGACCGAGAAAGAAACACCAGAAGGGGGTCCCGGTACATAGTCTATGAATTATCCGAGAGTTGTCTAGAGCCCTTACCTGGAGGACACAGCATTCCGTTGGAGGCTGGGACCACCTGGAGCCGTGTAACAACTGTAAGTAAAACTTCAAAGACAGTATCCTGCTGTGTCCTCACATTATTTACCTCGCCGTTGCCCCTACACCAACTTTACCCCCTGCCCTTGGGCCTACAGCTCTATCTGTGGAGAGCTACACCACCTCAGCTGCAATACCAACAGCCTCAGAGGATCTGAAGTGCAGCATCGGTCATTCACCACAATTGCCGAAACCCATGGGTGGCGTCATAAATACATTTCTCATATAAACGTTTCCCCCATTCAATAACACTGCCAGGGCCACGGAGCCAGGTGAGCCACTGTGACATTCCCTGAGAGAATCTGAAGGCGCAGTTCCAAGTACCCACGGCCCTGGTGGGCACGTCAACTTTGCGTCATGAACAGGATGTACTGACCCAAAAAATTGGGTCCCGTGCACCCAAAGACTATGTAATAGGACTGTGTAATGGCGCCCGCCAAAAAGAAGAAGCGCCATGTGCATGCAAAAGGGAGTGGTGCGGCCTCCCATTGTGGGCGGGGTTTCAGAACAGCGTGAAAAGCTGTGCCCGCCCACTGCAAGGACTATGATACAAGAGAACTTGTCTGTCAGCCAGGGGGATCCATCTCCTGGTGTGGCCGACGACATGACAAGAAGGGCCCGCCCATGGAGAGGGCAAAGGTGGAATAAGAACTGGGAGAGGTGCAGATGCATGTGTGGCTGTGCAGCAGCAACAACACACCCGATACGTGTGATGGAGAGATCGGCTATAGAGCTCCGGTGCTTGGGGTGAGAGTAGAAGGCTTCCCCAGCAGCCCAGAGAGAGCCCAAGAACAAGCGTCCCTGGTGGACATGGGGTTCCTGCATGCCGAAATGCAGGAGCTAGGGGAGCAGATGAAGCAGGCCCAGCTGAATGCGGTGGAACGGTGAAAGGATGCCCTGATGGAGAAGATTGTTCAGCGGTGGTCCTCCTCCCAGCCAGCTTCCCCAACTCCAGCTCGGAGGAGGAAAAGGAAGAGATGACCAGCACTGGTGGAGCAGCTGCAGCAGGTAAAGCAGACGCCCCGGTAGCTGAGGACACTTTAATTGGGTCTTTAGACCCCCAAACGGCCCTTGCACCTGGAAGGGTATATGGTGACACTGCATGGGATCGGTCAGTGCACGTAGAGAATCTGCTGGCTGCCCCATTACAACCCGAGCCAGTGCCCCAAACCATCTACACGGTGAGGGTTGTGTTCAGGTGGGAGAATCCAGGGGATGAGTTTATGGGGTTCCCCAGAGAGTCCCAGGTGACGACTCAGAGCTGGAACGAATATTGCCAGCAGCAGAGGCTCGGGTGGAAGCAAAAGAGCAGAAATGGGAGGCTAAGTGGAAGGAGATGAAGGAATGAAACATGCAGGCCAAGGTCCAGGCCTGCAAATATAAGACTGCTGAGCGAGGACCAAGAGTGGTGGGTACTGTTGCTAAATTCGACGTGGAAAAGGGCTGGGGTTTTATTCGAGACGCCAAACTATGAAAATACTTCTTCGTCACCAGGAGGGATGTAGAGTCACACTTGTTGAAAGGGCATCCTGAACGAGATTTGTACCCTGGGGATCGAGTCACGTACATCCGGCATCAGGGTGAGAGAGGATGGTACACGGAGGGTGCGTGCCGAAGATATGTCCCCAGTGCTTGACGAGAGCAATCAGTTGCGATACCCCAGGTAGTGATCAACAATCAGGTGGTGCTGTTGACGAGGCAGCAAGTGTATGAACTCCCTAGTCGAGGAGATGGCTTGAACACGCTACCCTGGAAGCAGTACAAGGGAAGTAGAACTGCTGAATGTAACTGTAAATAGTTATATTGCACTTTTCAAATTTAGACCACAGAACAAAAATCCATTTGGTGTGGCCAAACTGTGGTCCAATGAGGTGACCAGCAATGCCTTGCAGCCTGCCCAGGGCCTCAGTTGCGGGTTTTTATTAAACGGGTCCCCCATATTGCACTTAGGACAGTGGGAAGGACGACCAAAAAAGGGACCCCACTGAACCCAGTAGGACTCAAGTAACAATTTTATATAGAGACATGTTTTATTTTCTATGTTTATGCAATGTTAAAAAGAAAATTACCTCCCATACAGGGAAGTAAAGATACCTGTTTGATGCTTTAAACTTGTTGAGTGCACTCCAAAAATTTTTGCATTTCTTATTTGTTTTGTTTAGCTAGGTCCAGCTCGCAGATGTGCTGGGTTTCACGAGGTGGGTATGTGGCACCCCTGTGGGTCTAGTCGCCACAGAGGTACTGCACCCCAGCCAGAGGTTTGGTACCCCACTCTTAGGTAAAGAAAGGACATTACCCTGCACCCAAACACCCACATACACCACCCAGGTTCTGGGGTTCGGGTGGACCCTGCTCAGGGAGGGCCCCATCCCATGCTGGAAGAGGAGACAGGTAGAGGGTGTGTATGGAGGAAGTGAGGCGCCCCCAGGCCATGGGGTACTCGGGGCCAGGCCGGTGCTGTCTCTCTGTGATCACGGTAGTCGTGACCCGGTCCCGTGGCCTGGGCTCAGTCCAAAAAGGAAGGGGTTATTTACAGGGGATTTTGTTGTGACGCCACCTGGGGTATGTGGTCAGTGGGGACCACCACTGCCATATTCCTGAAGGGGATGGTGGTGAGGGGCAGTGTGAACGGTAAGCCCTCCGATTCTTCCTGCGCTGTCGGCCGACCCACCCATAGGCGGACGGAGCTACATTTTGTTGAGTGACAGCGCGCTCCCCCAGAGTGAAGGATGGATGGGGCGGATCTTCTTTTCCCACTCCTGGCTGGCTCGGCCCACAATGAGGGGCTCTGGCACGCCCATGGCTAATACATGGTGTCAGTCTATTTGGGCCGCCATTATTGGATTTTTTTTACATAGTCCAAACACAAGTCTCTGCAGGTACACAGTACCCAATTTGGAGGGCACAATATCCTGTTTGGACACCAGAAGAGCTGAGGTGGCCCCAGGCCATGGGGTACTTGGGGCCGAGCCGGTGCTATCTCTCTGGGGTCATGGTAGTTGTGACCCAGTCCTGTGGCCTGGGCTCTGTCCAAAAAAGAAGGGGTTATTTACAGGGGATTTTGTAATAACGCCTCCCGGGGTATGTGGTCAGTGGGGACCACCGCTGCCATATTCCTGCTGGGGACAGTGGTGAGGGGCAGCGTGGATGGTAAGCCCTCCTCTGGTAGGACTGAGGGTCCCCAGGACAGGTGAAGTGGTGATGGAGGGGACTGGTGAGGTATTATGCTTTGTACTAGTCACTTACTTTGCTGCTGCAGCTTCTCCAGCCAGTGTGTAGAAATAGCAGTCTGTGACTCCGCAGGCGGGACTCTGTTGCGTCGCTGGAAGGAAGCAGTCTCAGGCAATGGTGAGCTTACCGAATACTTTACTTAAAGTTCTTTAGCAGCAGTTACAAGTTACAGTTCACAGTTCTTTCAGTACAATACTTTACACTTTCACACTGCTATGGGTAACTGGGTTTATGCAGCTCAGGCAGCTCCTCTGTGTTGCTTCCCTCAAGTCCTTTCAGGCCCTTTCCTCACTCTCTGTCTCCTCACTCATGGGTTTGGTCTGGCCTTCGCAGGCTTTTGTGTGATGGGTTCCTCTCTCTCAGGGTCACTAGCCATAGTTTGACGGCGGTGTTCTTAGACCGTGGTGGTAGGTAGGCTGCAGGACATAGAGGTCACCGCTAGTAATAATTGGAAATGCATCACCCTGCCCTATCCTGTTTTACCTCTGATTTTGTATGGAAAATGTTACAGTCAGGTTCCCTTTAGTCTTTTGTATGTTAATATAGAATCATAGATTGGTGTAGTATGAGGTTGGGTTGCCCACCGGGGCCTTGGGGTACTCGGAACCAGGCCCTCTCGTCATCATCTGGGTGCTGCAGGATGTCACGGTGTTGTGACCCAGCTCCGTGGTCCCGGGTGAGTCTTTATAAAGAATTGTCATGACACCACCCATGGTTTGTGGCCAGAAGTAGCCACCGCTGCAGTCATGACCTCGGGGGATGATGGGAGTTGCAGCAGAGATGTTGCGCCCTCCACAGGTAGGGCTGGTCCCCAGGGTTACCACAGGCAGTGCAGGTGAAGTGTAAAGTTCTCAGTAACCTCAGGCAACCTCCTGCTGCCAGCTCGCAATGTCAGTCAGCTACCTCTCATGCGCACAATCAGAGTCTTACACAGTTCTGAGTTCTACCGGGTTTACTTTCTTGCTTGTCAGGTTTTACAAACACACACAGTTCAGTGCAATAGTGGCTCCCAGGGGCGTAACTACAATAGGTGCAGAGGTTGCTATCGCTCCCGGGCCCTGCAGCCTAGGGGGGCCCCAAAAGTCCCTTTGGTCCATAGAAAAAGACTAATATTATTAAAAATTTGCAATAATTGGTGGCCCCGTTGGAGCTTTCGCATCGGGGCCCCTAGACATGAAGTTACGCCACTGGTGGCTCCAGTCTGGTTTTAGCAGCTGGGACAGCTCGTCTGCGAAACCCCCCTTTCATGGTCCTTTTGGGCTTCTTCAGTCTTTCTGCACACTAACCACGGTGCAGCGGTCACAGGCTTTCAGTGTTTCAGTGGGTCTCCTAGCCCTAGTTCGACGGCCTTACTTTTGTTTTGCCGGAGGTTGGGTCTCGGGACATAAAGACACCGCAGCCCGCCGGAGTTCGTGTTTGGGGCATACAGCTTCCCTGCCACTTCAGCAGAGCTGGCACTTTGGTTCCGGCCCGGTCCCTTGGTGTCCCAGCTGACTCAGGCACACCTTGGACCCCCTCTGTCTTCCCTCGGTTCTCAGCCTGGGACCTGGGCTAGCCATACGGTAGCACAGGCCTCCAAGTCTGGGTTCTTTCAGTTTGGTCTCCCTGACTACTTGGCTGATGGGTGTCTCTGCTGTTATCTCTAACTATTGACTAACTAAAGACTCGCCTGAACTTGGTGTTGTGCATTCCTTTTTGCTCTTGTCTACCCTCCCTTTACCGGGTTCTGTCCTAACGTTCCACTCTCCACCTGGCTCTTCCTGCTATCCAGTTGCTAGACATAGAGTAACTTAGACTTGCGATTGGGGGATGTGTCGGGTGTGTGTGGGGTGACGAACTTACCAATCCCAGCTGCAGCACCATCTCGTAGTGACCGGTTCGTGGGGCGCCACAAAAGGACCTCCTGGGTCATCATGTGAAGGGACCTCTTCAGTCATCTGGTTAAAGCCTCTGCTCAAAGCCGGATTCACTGAATCTGTGTGAAGACTTCCATTGAAGATGTGGCGCCCCTAGATCCGGTTTCTACAGTTATATTGTGTCCTTCACCTGGGTGATGTCATGCTTGGAAGCAGGAGGAGATCCCCACGTGAGGTAACCACACACATGCATACACCAGTTCTGACTCGGGGCCAGAAGAGGGAGCTGTACGCCCAAGTTGAGGGGAGCTGCCCTGTTTCTGGCAAAGAGGAGGAGTTTAGAGAGTCTGTGAGGGGAGAGGGAGAGGAGAAGACGTAGGAGAGAGAGCTCTGGGGAGTGGAGCTGAGAGAGAGCTCACTCCAGAGAAGCACTACAGAGGACTCCAGAGTCCTGGGTCAGACGGGAACTGTACATCCCGCTGTTCAATTCTGGAGAACAGAAGACTGCAAGTTTCCTGGCCGCACATAGAGACCCAGTGGCACAACAGCATAATGAGAGCCCGGCGCTGCAAACAACACGTCAGTGTCCATTACAGGTTTGTGCTCTCTGCCATACGGGAGCGAGGGCAAAATGGCAGGAAGAGGGCCACAGAATAGCTCACAGGCAGCTGAGACCCAAGCTGAGAAGCGCAGCAGGCAGGCCTCCAAAAGCACCTGGTGAGGTGGAATCTGACTGCTTCCAGGCTGATTGGACCCTCCTGGACCTGATAACCAGTGCCCCGGACTGCACCATGTTTCTACAGTAAAGGTAAAAGAACTGCACCCTTTGTGTCCTCCTGCTTTTTTCCCGTGCCCTCCTTACTGCTTCCTAAAGCCTAACTGCTATTGTCATTATCTCCAAAGACTCCTGCATTACACCCTAGGGGCCTGCTCTGCCTGTGGGGAGTGTCACCATCCTGGCTGCCACTACATCTAATCCCTGGGAGGCTCATCTAAGCACCGCTGGTCACACCTTACCAGGTACCACAGGTGGCCTCACGTAAAGACTCATTATCCCCTGTAAATACTCCCCATTCCTGCACGTCCAGGGCCACTGTGACTTCCCCAAAAGACTACCGAGTACCCCAACGCCTTTGTGGCTATTGCAGAGAACGCACCACCTCTTGTGGCCGCCTGTTCAATCGTTGATCACCCTCACTGTCAAAATGTTTTTTCTAATATCTAATCTGTGTCTACTCCCATTCAATTTCATCCCGTGGCTGTCCGGGTTGAACATGACAGCCCCGGACCCGATTTTTTGTCCTAATGCAGACCTATGGGGCTGGATGGAACCGGATGGCAGCTATGTGCTATCCGGTTTCCATGTGTCCGGGAGGATCCAGGTGTATTCGGATTTTCCTCCCAGACACAAAAACGTTGCTTGCAACATTTTTGTGTCCGGGGCGAAAAGTCTGCCTTAATTGCATCCTGGACGCCGGCTGCTGCAGTTCTGCGTGAGCTACACTGAACTTCAGCACCAGGGAGCTGTCTCCTGTGAAGTGGTTCAGCACCATTTCAGCAGAGGACAGCTCCCTCAGCTGCGTTCTGCAGAATCCGGCTACAAACAGGATCGGAGGGCATATTAACCCTCCGGTTCTATTTGTCTGGAGCTGTCAGGCTGTGTCTGGTGCCTCCTGCAAAGCACCGGACACATCCTGACAGGGCAAAAAACATGGTGTGCTGCCGTCCTAAATTGTCCCGGACCAGACCGGATTCGTTTCTGTCCGGTTTTGTCACCGGAGCCCAAAAACGATGCAGACTTTGTTTTTGGGACTGGTGAAAAAACAGGACAGAAACGAATCTGGGACTAAATACACAAAACTGGATGGCCAAACAAGGCCAATCCGGCATCATAGGGATATATGGGAGGCAAAAACGATCCATCAGAACAGGATAACAAAAAACGTAATGTGAAGCCAGCCTTAGTAACAGCTACTCTAAAGCACACTCCTCATGACTTATGGGGGCAGGGTATGCTCATTTTTGACCAAATCAGCACTTCAGAAGCCAATTAGTGGTCACATTCACACCTACTAGTTGCTTTATCTACAAACATAGCATAGTGATGTTAATTGCGTCCTGCTGGAGCCCATGGCAATATTTTAGAGAATTCATTAGAAAGTAATGTGATGGAACCGAGAATATTTTCATTACATTGACTACGGGTGAAAATCTTTGTAGAGCTCGGGGTAATGATCCTCTGCCAGACGCTATGTTTACAAACTGCGAGATCATCCTCGTTTTCTCCAGCACCAAAACATCTTGTGGCTGAAATCGTTTACACAAATGACTTGAGTCCTGATGACATGATGTTGGCGGAGACAGATGCTGCATACACAAGGTTGGCTTCCCGCATGAGGTCCTGTGTGTGCGTCTGCTGGAGAAATCCCTGGCCGCGCACACGAAGGCAGCGCTCGTAGAAGCTTCATGTGTTTGTTGATAATTTCTCCATCCAAATGTCCTTACTCATTCTGGAATGTCTTCGGTTTATTGTTTGTGGATTATCGTGGGTTACAGTTAACTATTTTATACCCAGTATGTCATACTTTTCATAATGTACTGTGTTATTTGCTTATACTTTATTTTTACTGCAAACTAAAATGGTCACAGACTTTACAAGAGTCAATAGTACAAAAGAATATAAGAAACTTTGAGAGAAATCTGACCTTTTCTCCATTTATGAGCCACTTCATCCCCTGAACACATCATTCACTCTGAAATATTGGCTCAAAACAAGATGGCCTCCCAGTTAATCCAGGGATAAGATTCTATCACAGAGATTGAATCATCTTCAAGTGTTGCTTCTACCAAAGTATACCACTGTGAGGCTGGCTTCACATTACGGCTGTGATCCGATCCGTGGCTGTCCGCTTGAGGCAGACAGCCGCGGACCGGATCAGCACACAGAACTGGAGGGCTAATTTGGCCTCCGGTCCAGTGCGCAGCCGCATGCAGCTGCCGCCACTGATAGGTCAGGACCGCGGCTCGCAGGGAGCTAGTCGCGGTCCGGACTTATCAGCTGCGGCATCTGCGTGCGGCTGCACATCGGACTGGAGGCTTACAGTTCTGTGTGCTGATCCGGTTCGCGGCTGTCTGCCTCAGGCGGACAGCCACGGAGCGGATCACAGCCGTAATGTGAAGCCAGCCTTAGGCTGGTTTGACGCTGCTGTTTTTTGGCATCTGTGTGAATCAGGGCTACACTGGATGCACTGGCATCAGTTTTCGGCCACATTGAATTTCAATGGGGCCGGAGACACTCGCAGTAGCATCCAGTTCTGTACATCCGGGTGGATGCAGGTGTCCACAGATTTTTAATGGAGACAAAATCTGCATCTTTTTGCGATTTTCTCTCTGTGAAAAAAAACTGTGAACCCCCAGATCCAGGGCACCACGTGTGAAATCTTAATGTGGGCGTATGCAACACGAATTCATCTGGACTCCAGATCCCGGTGGATCCGGGGGTTCCGGTCCGTGTGCTATGGGCAGAACCCCTCACCAGAACTATGTCAAATATGCAATTGGATGCTCCTGCACAGTGTGCGGGTGCATCCAGTTTCGTCATTGTGGGGGAATCTAATGATGTGCAGGCTTTTCCTGCATGACCCCAGATTCCAAAAAACGCTAGCGTGAAACCAGACTTCCACAACATTGTGCAGAGCCAGTGATGAAGCTCATGGACATACATGTAAAAGCTCCAATAAGGCCCCCAATTATTGCAAATCTTTAAAAACATTAATCTTTTTCTATAAGCCAAAAGAAATTTTGGGGCCCCCTAGGCTCCAGGGCCCAGGTGCGATTGCAACCCCTGCACCTGCTGTAGTTATGCCCCGTGTAGATTACCATATACTGGCACACAGAATCCCTGATTTTATTTGGGCATGTCTTATGTTGTAGAATTTAACGAATCTCCCAAAATGTGATTTATGAATATGCATATAGTCTGTGGAGCCTCGGTTAGGAGTCTCAAACACAGGACTAGCCAGATATCCCTCCAGGGAAGGACCTAGCCATGGGGTGGCTCCTTGCAGAGAACACCATAACCACCATGTTAAGTGGCCCTTTCAGTCAATATCCAGCTCTTTTACAAGTTTAAAGATATGACAAGGGAATACCAAGGCCGAGTAGGCTTTGTGATGTTGGTCTACTAGGCCTTGCTTTCACCTAACCAGAATCCTACTCCACACTGATGAGGGGCAACACCCCGAAACATCTGTCTGTGGATGGATACCTGGCCTTGGTATTCCCTCGTCATATTTTTAAACTTGTAAAAGTTCCACATGTCAAAAACGGATCCAGTAACTGGATTGCAAACGCAAGTGTGGCCCTGGCCTTATGCCCAAAGCTGCAAACAAATCCTTATGGCAGCAAAGTCAATGGGATTCCTGGAGTTTTGAGCACATGTAGCTTTTTTTCCTGTCCAGATTTGGTGCAGGAATAAATCTGCAGAATGTCAATTCTTGCTGCATTTTTCCACCTCAAATGCATGAAAAACACATGGAAAACATGCATGCAAAAAAATTCCTTAAAATGCAGCAAAAAGCATAAAAAAACTGCACTGCTTTTTCGGTGCGTTTTTCCTGCCAGGAGATGCAGATTTGGTCTAGAAATTTTTGCAACCGGACACTCAACATGATTTTGAAGATTAGGATGGGGTCAGCACCACCTTGCAGCGTCTCCCATACAGCCTGGGGAGATTTCACCGCTGCCTGCAAGCTTTCAGCCCTTGGCTATGGAGGATGATGAGGAGGGTCCTCCCTGCTGCACCGCTCTGCACGCTCTGGTGCTCACTCCCAAAAGTCCGATACGTCACATCCAGTTTTGTATTATAGGAGAAGAAAAAGAAGTCGCACTCAGAGCTTCTATAAACAGCGGTTCTTTATTGTGCTTCAGTGCACACAGCAGGTGGTGGCATGCGGGTGGGAGGACGGGGGGCACGACGTTTCGCGCCGTATAAGGCGCTTCAACAGGTTAGTCCTGCTGAGGACTAACCTGCTGAAGCGCCTTATACGGCGCGAAACGTCGTGCCCCCCGTCCTCCCACCCGCATGCCACCACCTGCTGTGTGCACTGAAGCACAATAAAGAACCGCTGTTTATAGAAGCTCTGAGTGCGACTTCTTTTTCTTCTCCTATAATACAAAACTGGACACTCAACATGAGCACATAGCTTTAGGCCATGCTAGTTTCACAGACAGCCCATATCATATGAAGTCCTGTCTGAATCCTGTTTAGAGGTATGGTCACAAATAAGCAGGTTTTAAATATATCAGCTAGGGACTGCTTCAATCAGGATTACCGTGTCGATGGTGAAGCAGCTTACTGTACCTTCTTTGCAAAAAACGCACAAACCAAAAGCCCTGTTTTTGACAACTTTTTTTGGACAGCACTTGCTGCTAATTTGGATTTTTTATTATAACAGAGAGTTTTTGTCTTATTTTCTGTGCGGATTTTTGCCCTCAGTTTTTGTAGTTCAGTTTTTGTGGTGAATGGACGTGGTTATGCAGACGCCTTCATCGTGTGCATGGCTCATATTTGTCTGCGCACAGATGATAATGAATGCCTGCACTGTGGCCCGTGTCCTGGACAGATATTCTCTAGGTGGTGCTGTTTTCGTTGACCTTTCAACCAAACTTCAGTTATCAACCAAACTTATAGGCTTCTTCACATTCCAGTTTAACTGTACTTTTCCTATGTAACTGTAATTTACTTGATGTCCTATTGGTGGCACGGTTTTTGGGACAAACTTACAGACAGACTGGATAGGGCTCTTATATAGTAGATTCTACAGACAAGAGCCCATAAACAATATCAAAACCCTACATCAACCATTTCAGGATGTTTTTCACTACAATTCTTGATGTTTTTAGAGACAAACCATTTTTATTAATTTTTACAGGAATTTGTTTCTCACATTAGTGAAATATTAGAATGTTGTAGAAGTTTCTGATATACTTTGTTTTCTGTACAGTTGCTTTGCAGCCCTGTGATCTTGGGTTCATTTCCCACCAAGGCAAGGAGTTTGTATGTTCTCCGTGTTTGTGCGGGTTTCCTACAGGCACTCCGGTTTCCTCCCACATTTCAAAGACATACTGATAGGATGTTTAGATTGTGAGCACCAATGGGGAAAGTATTGATGATGTATGTAAAGCGTTGTGAAATTAAAGGGATCCTGTCACCTCCAAAACGCCTCCTAAGCTATCAAAACATGTCCCTGCACCATTCCATCACTAATCTCACACTCCTTTTGTCTCCTAAAAGCATCCTGTGAATGTGGAGAAAAACGTTTTAAAACTTACTCATTAGTGATTATAATTAGCATGGGCTATATTCTTTAGTCACCAGGTGGTGTTGTTTTGCAGCTCCAGGATCCACCCTCTCTCTGTCTGTGCTGCTGTGAAACTGAAACTGAAAGGACTAATGATTTGCATTCTGTGATTAATAGAGAGGGAGGAGGGCAATGCCTGCACAAGCAGAGCACACAGACAGAGAGAGTGGATCCTTGAGCTGCAAAACAGCCCGCCTTGGTGACTAAAGAATATAGCCCCTGCTAATTATAATCCCTAATGAGTGAGTATTAAAACGTTTTTACGCACTTTCACAGGATGCTTTTAGGAGACAAAAGAAGTGTGAGATTAGTGATAGGATGCTGCAGGGAAATGTTTTGCTAGCTTAGGAGGCGTTTTGGAGGTGACAGGATCCCTTTAATAGGGGTATGTAAGTGTAGAAATATTATATATTATTATCAACTCCCAGAATACCCTTTACTATGGCCATATATTATTCATTTATATCTAGGAGGAGGGTCCCAGAAAAGGAAGAGACCTTCCAGAATCGTAAAAGACTTGCCAAGTCTCCTAGGTGCAGTTATACCCAAAAGTTTAATTCATTTGAGATTGAGCTCTTGGGTACAAATCTGCATTATTGGGGCAAAAATGAGGCATGGTACATGACACAGCTATGGTCTCTAGTTGCAACAAAAACCCGATTCTACAAAACATTTTAAACAAATGGTCTAGTATGTTGTTGACAAGCATGCTAAGATTAGCCAATCTTTCTTTTTTCTAACCTATGATAGTGGGGAAAAAAAATCAGGGTTCCCCCCAAATAAGTTTGGCCCCCTCTGCCGAAATTGGTAAGCCATTTACTGTACGATCATCTTTAAAGTTCAATCTGTGGCGCCCCGCAACGAGTGCGTCACAAGAGGGTATTGCAGCCATAGAAGCAGCCGCAATATTCTCTGACACAGCATTGATCTGGTTAATTTAGAAATCCAAACCCTGCATGCATCACCTAGAACAGAGGGCCAATCCTAGGTCCTGGTGGGTGGAGTGTTAGGGAAGTGTAGTAGAACACACACAATAGACTAGAACTCGGAGAAGAGCAGTCGAGAACCCCCTCGGACTTTAAAACTGTGTGATCTCTCGGATGTAATCACCTACGAACGCTATGCTTGTCCAGATGGGTGGTTCGCTATCCGGGTGCGCCATCGTTCTCCGTGCCAGTGACTTTAAAACTTGAACTCATCCAATGACTCTGTTCCTGTTAATCACTGACTGTGTGATCTCGCGGCTACAGCCTGAACTTTTATCTAAGAACAGCCAACCGCCCGCCGGGTCCGCACCAAGAGTTTTACCTGTTTATTTTGTCTACCTCACTTTTATGCCATATAATGACCTGTCATTAATAAAAGTGTATAACCTGTTATAAAATACAAAAGCCTCTGTAATGTGGGTAGTGTGACGCTTGGGGACAAGCGTATTCAACCAACGGGGAGTGTGGCGCCCCGCAACGAGTGCGTCACAAGAGGGTATTGCAGCCATAAAAGCAGCCGCAATATTCTCTGACACAGCAGTGATCTGGTTAATTTAGAAATCCAAACCCTGCATGCATCACCTAGAACAGAGGGCCAATCCTAGGTCCTGGTGGGTGGAGTGTTAGGGAAGTGTAGTAGAACACACACAATAGTCTAGAACTCGGAGAAGAGCAGTCGAGAACTTGGAGAGGAGTGGGGGCTCCGCATCCCGTGCAACCCCCGGGCCATCACCGGTCGGGTGTCAGCACCTGAGGCCTTAACTACCGGGATTGGGCATTATTCACACGGGTTCCCAAAAGACTCCCGTGCCCACAACTCACAGCCGGTTCACTGGTACCGAAGCTGGCAGCAGTTCACCTCTGCTACGCGAACCAGAAAGCGTGGAGGAGCAGCTTTACAGGAGCACCCCACCACCAGCCAACTTCCAGTCGTCTAACCAGCGGTGTACCCACCGAGGGATCCAAGGCTCCCCAAAACATCCAGAACGTACATCATGGATAGGGCATTGAAGCAGCCTCCCCGTACCCGACCTGGTATTCCTGGGCGACACTGGCAACCAATTAGTTAGAATGGAGGAACACTGCGGATTTCTAAGGAACACCATCACTGCTGAGTCCACCCGGTCTACTACCCAACCACTGTATGCCATGTACTGCCTGCTGGTTACAGTAAAGACCCGTTGCAGAGACTTTCTGTGTCCGTGCTTCCTTATGAACTGTCCGTCCGCACTACAAGGTAACCGCAGCTGCCGCACAACATCTGGAGCAGCTCCAGCCTCCGGGGATCACCGCTCAGCCTGTGGGGAGCGTAACATCTTGCTGCTGTCCATCCCCCGGAGGTTCCGCAGCGTCGGTAACGATTACCGAACTACTCATAGGTGGCGTCACGAATAAATTAAAAACCCCTTTAATCTGTTCCACCAAGACGTCTTCAACACTTTTGATCTGCACTACACCGGGCCCCACTACCGGCAGGTGCGGTCCACCCGTGACAAGGATGAAGGAAGCATCGCCTGTCTAAACCGGAGTCCCGGCCACGGTGAGTCAAATCATTAACCAGCATCCAACAGACTGGAGTGACACTGCAATGAGACGGACAATACCCAGAATTCTTTTTTTTTACGTTACAGAATCATCAATACTAGAATCATTCTAGAAATGAGACGTAATCCTGTAGGAGTAGGGAAAAGTATTAGGAATAATCCTCAAAAGTTATATTACAGATGACGAAGGGAGACACAACAATACTTAATCTCAATAAAATTTGTAGCAAGACACAAGGGACATAAGTCAGGAAAAATGGAAAATGAATACTCGACATGGCTATTAGAGAAGAGGAGGAGAGTAGAGGAGGTGACAAGGGTGTGAAGGGTGAGATAGGGTTGAATGGCGGTATAGAGGATTTGAAGGCGTGTTGAGGAGGTGTTGATGGAAGTCGGGGAGGGAAGGACACTGGGGAGTATGATGAGGGACTGGAAAGGAAATGAACATTTGGATAAGATGAAAAAGGAATATACATAGGGAAAGAATGGAAAGCAGCTAGTTCTTGTGGATTGAATTATATTACCCACCTCTACAGCTCATATGTGTAGTATGTTAAATCTTCGCAAGTTCATGTTCAAACTGGCCATGTTAATTTTTTTATCAGGTATCTACAGCCAGAAAATAATAACACTAATATTTGCAAATGATCTATAGGTTGCAAAAATGAATGTATTCTCACCCAAATCAGATTTGTTTTTAAAACAAATATGCCCTTTTCCCATCTGTAGGACCCTTCTTTTCACCGATCAACCCTTCCAGAATGATCTGGTGTTCAAGCAAGGCTCTTGGGTGGTCTTTATACACTAGCATCTGGCCAGTAAGGGAAGACATGAACCAGCTAGTGAGAGAGAGAGAGAGATGGGGAAAGGACAACATTGGCACCAAAAGAATATTGAGAATAAGCTGGGTCAGAGGTCAGGCAGCGACGGCAGGCTGAGAGTATGAAAGTAAGGTCTGGTAGTCCAGAAATCGATAGAATATGTTATCCAGAAGTTAAACAGAAGATGAATCTGCTAACAGAGCACCAGGATAGTATAAAAGAGCAATATCTGTCAGGGGTGCCAACACTTTGATCTCATTGACCAACTAGCCCAGTCTCTGATTGATCCACAGAGGAACCCTAGTAATTGGCTAGTCAGCAGAACCACCCTTGTGCTTAAAAACTCTGTAAATCATGTTGAACGTATGGTAGACATTAGCCCATTACTAGAACATGTACTACACTGTTTCTTGACGCACCACTACAACATTTTTTTTAATTTTAGCACTGAAGTGGTGCTTTAAGTATAAATCCCCTGACCCTGGTCTTAAAGCCACCTAATCCTAACTTCATCTCTTTCCAGGGTTATTCAGTGTCATCGTTCTTCTGCCGTTTGTGACCTGCTATGCAAATAGAGTCCATGGCGCCTCGTTTATGAGTCTCAAATACGGAACTAGCCAGATATCCCTCCAGGGAATGACCTAGCCATGGGGTGGCTCCTTGCGGAGAACACCATAACCACCATATTAAGTGGCTCTTTCAGTCAATATCCAGCTGTTTATGAATTTAAAGATATGACAAGGGAATACCAAGGCCAGGTATCCATCCACAGAAAGCTGTTTTGCGGTGTTGCCCCTCATCAGTGTGGAGTAGGATTCTGGCTAGGTGGGAGCAATGCCTAGTAGGCCAACATCAGAAAGCTCTCACTGATCTCAGGGAAACCAGTCCAAGAAAACACTAACACAGAACATGCACAGAAGTTGACACAAATGAGTTTGAATGACTAATAGAGTTAACATCCTCACCTGTTTGCTTGTAATCAGTGTGTGTGTATAAAAGTTGAGGCTGGCTCCACACCACGGTGTGATCCAGTCCGGGGCTGTCAGGCATGAACCTGACAGCCCCGGACCGGATCAGCACACAGAATCGGAGGGCCAAATGTGCCCTCTGGTCCTGTGTGCAGCCGGATGGCTGTAATTGCAGCCGCAGCTGCTGATTTTTCAAGACCGCAGCTAGCATGGAGCTAGCCGCGGTCCTGAAACAACAGCGGCGTACAGCCGCCGATTCATGGATCCTCCCAGACCGGGGCAATCCGGCCCCATAGGCTCCCATGTTAGGGAGTGCCGGAATGCCCCGCATCTGGGAGTATCCGGGCGAATCCGGGAGAATCCGGGATACGGCAAATTGGGGAGATTTTTCTCCCCGGACACAAAAATGTTGCAAGCAACATTTTTGTGTCCAGAGAGAATAGACCGAATTCTCCCGGATTCCACTGCAGAGATGAAACCGGATGGTAGAGAGCTGCCATCCGGCTCCATCCGACCCCATAGGCTACTATGGGGCCAAAAACTGGTCCGGGGCTGTCTGGTTTACACCGGACAGCCCCGGACCGGATCACACCGTGGTGTGAAGCAGCCTGAGTGAGTTTCTGGGATTCAGACAGACTCTTGCATCTTTCATCTAGCCACTGACATTTCTGGATTGTGAGTCATGAGGAAAGCAAAAGAATTATCAACAGATCTACGGGAAAAGATAATTGAATTGTATAAAATAACAGGAAAGGGTTACAAAAAAAAAATCCAGGGAATTGATAATGCCATTCAGCATTGTTCAAACTGTGATTAACAAATGGAAAATCAGGGGCTCTGTAAAATCAAACCATGATCAGGTGATGCACAATAAGGAGGCACTTGAAGAAAAATGGACTACAAGGTCAAGTCACCAGAAGAAAGCCATTACTGCGCAAATGCCGCAAAGTATCTCGCCTACAAAACGCCAAACACAGAGACAAGCCTCCAAACTTCTGGAATAAGGTAATTTGGAGTGATAAGACCAAAATCAAACTTTTTGGCCACAACCATAAATGTTACATTTGGAGAGGTGTCAACAAGACCTGTGATGAAAGGAACACCATTCATGCTGTAAAGCATGGAGGTGGATCTCTGATGATATGGGGATGTGTGAGCTACAAAGGCACAAGAAACCTGGTCAAAGTTGCAGGAAAAATGCAGCACATTATCAGCAAATACAGGAGGCAAATTTGCACTCATCAGCCTGGAAGTTGCGCATGCGACATACTTGGACATTCCAACATGACAACGATCCAAAACACAAGGCCAAGTTGACTGTTGTTGGTTACAGCAGAACAAAGTGAAGATTCTGGAGTGGCCATCTCAATCTCCTGACCTCAATTTCATTGAGGACTCTGGGAAGAACTCAAGCTCGCAGTTCATGCAAGAAACCTCAGGAATTTACAGGAACTGGAGGCTTTTTGTCAAGAAGAATGGACCGCTTTACCATCTGAGGAAATAAAGAGTCTCATCCACAACTACCACAAAAGACTTCAAGCTGTCATTCATGTTAGAGGGGGCAATACGCGGTATTAAGAAATGGGGTATGTGAACTTTTGATCAGGGTCATTTGGATGTTTTTGGTTGTTATTATGATTTAAAAAGACAAAACACAGTGGTTTGACACGAAATGGCTTCACCCAATCACTAACCATGAGTGCAAAAAAAAAGTTTTCTTGTTATCATTCTTATTCTCTGAAAAAAGGTCAAGAATGCAAAAAATCTGCCGGGGTATATAAACTTTTGAGAACATATATATTTATAGTATATACAGTACATATACTTTGTGCTATTGATATATTGTGCATTGCAGTTTTCCGTAGTCTCTTGTTTATTTGCTATCCTGTATAAGATTCACCTCGGCAGCGCAAAGGCAATGATTTCCATTCACCCCATCCTGCTAAGTGACTGAATTATGTTTAACTCTACACAGTGCAAAAGAAAATAGTGTTTCCCCAAAGCCCCAGAGGAACCGTCTGTCTCCAGAATACAAATGATTATTGTAAAAAAAAAAACCCTATTCCTGTTCTAGAATTCATTTTTCTTAAAAGTCATTACCAGTGCACACAATCACCAGGATGTGACCTTCAAGTCTAATTAGTGGAATGAGGCTCAAAAAGGGCTGAGTGGGATGAAACTTCAAAGTCAACGTGTCGTCTGATGCCCGGTAATTAACTATTAATGAGGCAATTAAGTGCTTATAGACCAGGGTGTCAAAAAGACTTTTACTAATGGACAGCAATAGGAAAACCCCGCACAGTGTTTATTTTTGGAGTGGATGCACTGTTTAAGCCCTGCAGGTATTAGCTGCCAATCCCAGGCGCTCAGTTTGGATGAATGGAAACAAGTCATCCAACATAAGCCTAAAATAACCAAGAACCGACAAAAATAATTTACCCAATCAATGAGTAGTAAACAAGACTATGGTTAAAAAAAGAGTCAGGCTGCCTTCACACTGCGGTCAGGTCCGATCCGGGGCTGTCAGGGGTGAACCTGACAGACCCGGACCGGATCAGCACGCAGAATCAGAGGGCTAATATGCCCTCCGGTCTGGTGTGCTGCCTGACGCAGCTGCCACTGCTGATGATTCAGGACCGCGGCTCGCAGGGAGCTAGCTGTGGTCCTGAAATAACAGCGGAGTGCAGCCGCAGGTGTCCAGTTTCCGGATCCTCTCGGATCTGGGCAATCTGACTCCATAGGCTCCTATGTTAAGGGAGCACCACATTGCCCCATGGAGGATCCAGGGGAATCTGGGGGGAATCCGGGAGGATCCGGGAGACGCTAATTTTGGGGAGATTGTTCTCCCCGGACACAAAAATGTTGCAAGCAATGTTTTTGTGTCCGGGAGAACAATGCGACTTCTCTCGGATTCTTCTGGAGAGATGGAAGCCGGTGGCAGATAGCTGCCATCCGGCTCAATCCGGCCCCATAGGATACTATGGGGCCAAAATCCGGTCCGGGGCTGTCACCCCTGAGAGCCCCGGATCAGACCTGACCGCAGTGTGAAGGCAGCCTCAGAAAGAAAAGGCATAGCTACTTCTGAAAAAAAATAGCACCAACCTATCCACAGGTTGTTTGGTTTTACAGCTGAGCCTCAATTACATCAATGTAGTTCAGTTGCCATATAACACAGGATTCATGGATTGGAATAAGATAGTAGATAAGACTAAGGCCGGCTTCAGACTGCGTTTGAGATCCGATCCGTAGCTGTCCGGTTGAAGCAGACAGCCGCGGACCGGATCAGCACACGGGACTGTGGGGCTATTATGCCCTCCGATCCTGTGTGCAGCCGCACGCAGCCGCAGCCGCTGACAGGTGAGGACCGCGGCGCCTGCGGTCCTTACCTATCAGCAGCAGGAACTGCGTGCGGCTGCACACAGGATCGGAGGGCATAATAGCCCCACAGTCCCGTGTGCTGATCCGGTCCGCGGCTGTCTGCTTCAACCGGACAGCTACGGATCGGATCTCAAACACAGTCTGAAGCCGGCCTTAGCACTAGAGTAATGCCAGGAAAGGAACAGGCCATATATTCAATTTAGCAACGTTCTGTGCCCACCCTTCAGCAAGCTCTATTGTATTATCTGCCATCAGGAAAGAGTCTGATATGAAAACCTCTATATTGAGGTGGGAAGGTAGTTAAAGGGGTCATCCAACCCTTATGGAATTTTTGGGAAGCATTGCAGCTTGCACAATCCTAACAGTGTGCAATGTACATCTCTGCTTGTTGCTTGGCAGCGGTCGGCACATGATCATGATCGTGCAATTTGCAGATGTGACACCAGTCACTAATAATGGACAAGCCGTGAGGCAGAGTAGTCAAAAGTTCCGGAGTCAGATATCAGGAGAGCACATTGTGGACTATGGGATAGACAAAGGCATAGTCAGGTCACTGTTCTGGGTCAGAATACAAGGAGGATAGTGGATCATAGAAAAGGGACAAGGCAAATGGATGGTCAGAGTAGGTCGAAGATCTAGCAGCAATTGATCAAAACACAGAGCACAGGTAAAGAGGCCAGCAAGTACTATTGCGTATGATGCTATGACTGGCAGAGATCTGGGACAAACTGCTCAGCTAAGTAGCTGGGCAATCACCGGAGAACAGGGAACACCTGAAGCGGCCCAACACTTCACAATCTCAGATTGGATGGCTAAACTGCCAATCAACACATCGACGGCTCAGCGTACCCAAGCACTGGATTGGACAATTGATCTGTCACCAAACTGACAGCTCAGCCTGGCTCTGATTCCAAAGTGCATCAAACTGTCATTGCATCCAAGACGCATGGATCAAAGTAATTGTGACATCAGAGTTGTGGTCATGTTCCAACTAGATTCTCATCCACTTCTTTAGAACATTGAGAGAAAGAGTTACATCCTAACAGTGTGCTTATTACACGCAGTTAGAATTCAATAAACTGCAATGCTTACCAAAAATTCCATCATAGGTGAACAACTCACAGTGGTATTGTGGGAGAGTCATGGCGCTGGAACAGAAATGCCCTTATGGTAAGTATTGGCGATAGTTCCAATCCTTATCATTTAAGTTCTGACATAAATTGACCATAGCATTTATACAATTATTAAGGGGGCTGTTTCTGACTACACATTAACCCCCTGCAACTGTTTCACCACTTCCAACATTTCCAAACATTTCCAGATTGATGGCCCCATTAATTCACATAATTGTCTGACTGATCTGCTTAAAACAGGACTGTCGATACATATACATCAAAACTGTACATTAGAAAGCTGACATTTTAGTCATTTCACAAAAGACGATTAAATGTCTTATATTTACTAATTCAAAGGACTCGGGGCTATAAGCAAGTGTCCCATTATCTCTCTTGAGTAGTGGATTCATGCCCCCAAAAATCTAGTTAGAAAGTAGGCAACTTGGAAATCAGATAAGCAGTGCACACCAATACTAGGGCACCCTTAAGATGGCTATATACTTTCATTGCTACTTTTCCCCTCTGGCATTGTGTCACCATAAGACATTGCTTTCTCAGAAGCAACATTGTGTCATAGAATGATTTTTAAATGATGACTTTACATTCAGGCAATTTAACCCCAATATACTGTACACAGGATCAAGTATACATGCATACTTAGAAGACAGGAAAAACAAGGGTCAGCACCTACACCTATAGTGCTGGCAGACGTGTTTGTGCACCAACGACTCTCAGTTTGATCTCGATCTATGGCAACTTGATGGATGAATACTCTGTAAGAACATCGAGCTTGTGCAGCCTAAATAGGTTCACCATCTCTAAGCCTAGAGAGGTCCCCCAGAGTCTTCTCTAAGCCTAGATAGTTCCACCAGGGTCTTCTTCAAGCCTAGAAAGGTCTACCAGGGTCTTCTCTAAGCTTAGATAGGTCCACCAGAGTCTTCTCCAAGTCTAGAAAGGTCCACCAGGATCTTTTCCAAGCCTAGATAGGTCCACTAGGGTCTTCCCCACCGTTATCTTGATTGTGTCAAACTATCTTGCTGGTTGCTGGTCTTCCTCTGCACCTTGCACCTTCTGTTCTTCTGACCATGATGTCTTCTCCAGTGATTTCTCTCTTTGTATGATGTGTAGATAAGTCATACCTTGGTGATTCTTGCTTCCAGTGACATGTCTGTCCTGATTTGTTCCAGTATTGATTTGTTTGTTCTTTTTTCCATCCATGGTATTGATAACATCCTTGCCCAGCACCACATTTCGAAGGCGTTGATTCTTCTTCTGTTTTGTTCCTTTATCGTTTTGAGAGTAAAAGCGACTCTATATAACATGCATTTAGGCTTTATTAACCCTAATGACATCTATAACAAATCCATTTTAGAAGGGACTCTAATAAATGTTAATGGAATTATCCATTCTGAAAAGAGATGAGTGAACCTGTTCAGGGCTGGAGTCTATTGGAGTTTAATCCTCTAAGTGTCGGGGCAGGGGTGGCTGTGCTCCGATATGTTGGGTGGTTGGGTCAGTGCGAGCCGCTGGCAGTGTGCTATCGGGTCACACTAGAGTTAAATCCTGCGTTATCATCCACAGTGGGGTTGGAAAATGAAAAAAGTTAAAAACCCTGCTCTCTCGCCCCCGTAAGTCTTTTGCTTATGGCTGGCTGTATGCGGACGAAGAGCCAATCAGTGACTTCCAAGGTCGTACGGGGTCACATGCGGGTCCTAAACAGGCAGCACTTTCGCTTATCTCTTGTTCTGAATTATTCTTAGTGCTGTTATTTAGATCACATTTTTATTCATCTAAAGATCGTTAAACATGGCAGCATTTCCTGAACTAACAGGAATTACCATGTTCTCATCTGTTCTTCCTTTTTACGTGAAATACACGATACACACTTCAGGTAAGACAAACACACAATTCATAATGTAAAACAATCTGCAATGTGTCTGCCAATCGCTGAAACTATGTTCCCTCTTGAATGAGGTTTTCTTCCTGTGCCCATGACGAGCAATGTATCAATGTATTGAAATACTTTGTTCTTGCATTGCTCAGGGTGATCTGGACAGTGTCAGCCTCGGTGACTCATGATAATAAGATGTATCAAATGAAGTTCCGTCCTTTGTGCTGTAATCTGCTATATACACAAGAAGTCGGATTAGCAGAGATTGGTATAATCAATCTATGCTTCTATAGGAACTACACAAGGGACCTACAGCATGGTGACATATAGAAAGGCTTCCTTCACTCTCCGAGGATGGTCAAGTGCGAGCTGAGATTTTAATGCTGTGGAAGAGAAGAACCAAAATCGTTTTCCAATATCAGACAAGTGCAACATCATATCCTTGTACTTATGCAGCACTTGTTGTGTTGAAGAATTGGAGCAGGAAGGATGTTTAAGTGTAGGTGATCACCCTATAGATAAATAAGGTCCAGGTAATCATCCCTATAGAGCAGTAGGGTTCAGGTTATCATTGTATAGATGAGGATGGGTCCAGGAGGCCTCTCTATAGATTGGTAGAGTCCAGGTGATCACTGTATAGATCAGTAGGGTCCAGGTGATCTCTTCAAAGATTGTTAGGGTCCAGGTGATCACTTTATAGCTCAGTAGGGTTCAGATGATCACCCTTTAAAGCAGTAGTGTCCAGGTAATTACTGTATAGATTGGCAGGATCCAGATGATCACTCTATAGATCAGTAGGATCCAGGTGATTACACTACAGATCGGTAATGTCTAGGTGACCACCCTATAGATCGGCAGTATAGATGGGTTGGGTCCAGGTGATCACTCTGTAGATCATTAGGGTCCAAGTGATCACCCAATAGAGAGAAGGATCCAGGTGATTACACTATAGATTGGTAATGTCCAGGTGACCACTCTATAGATCAGTAGAATCCAGGTTATCACAGTATAGATTGGTAAGGTTTAGATCAGTAGGGTCCACATGAGCACCCTATAGATCAGTAGGGTCTAGATTCCTTTGTGATTGCTGAAACTACTGTTCAGATGTTCTTAGGACATGCATTAGTGCACTCATGGTGGTGTATAAATCTAGAGACTTTCTATAAACCCCATACATTTGCAGAAGCTTAGCTCTTCTGCACATTGATTTGAGCTTTTCATAAAGTTCTTAGGGTCCTTTAATTTATAGGACGCTTAATGGCCACAACATAACAAAGAACTAAAAGTTGAAAGGAATCTGAACAGGATTTAACACCTCAAACTATTGATATGCACATGTAACGTTTTCAAGGATAAGTCCAGCAATACCTTTCCATGGCCAATCAGCTCCTCCATTCCTGAGAAATCAATGTTTAATTTGATATTTAATTTGACTATTTGTAGATCTGAAGGCTCTGTCATTCCAACTCTGTTCCCTCGGCCAGTGCGGCTTTCTCCTGCTTGACTGATAGCTTCTAAGCTGTGTGACTTTACACAAAGGAGCCATCAGTCAAGCAGGAGGAGGTGGTGCTGGGTGTGTATAGAGCTGGAGTGGCAGAGGCTTCAGATCTACAAATAGTTGTTCAGCTTCATTTGCATATCAATTTAAACCCTGATTCCTCAGTAATGGAAGAGTGACTGTCTAGAAAAAGTATTGCTGGACTTGTCTTTGAGAGAACTATATGCTAATAAAAATACTTTGGGGAGTGTAATTCTCATTGATAAATTGCTTTTAATGCCTATTATTTGATTGTCTAGGCGCAGCAAGCATTATCTATGTAGATGGCTTGATATACAGTACAGACCAAAAGTTTGGACACACCTTCTCATTCCAAGAGTTTTCTGTATTTTCATGACTATGAAAACTGTAGATTCACACGGAGGGCATCAAAACTATGAATTAACACTTAACAAAAATGTATATACTTAACAAAAAAGTGTGAAACAACTGAAAATATGTCTTATATTCTGGGTTCTTCAAAGTAGCCACCTTTTGCTTTGATTACAGCTTTGCACACTCTTGGCATTCTCTTGATGAGCTTCAAGAGGTAGTCACCGGAAATGGTCTTCCAACAGTCTTGAAGGAGTTACCCGTCCCATTTCCTATGTACTTCCTTTACTATTTAATCTTCCCCGTTGTTGTCTATAGGGTGTCTGGCTGTCTACATGCCACAGGTAAGATGTTATACATTTTCCAGTTTATCGTTTAGACCATCCGGATGTAGACTTCTCAATTTATATATCCAGAAGGCTGCTTTTTTGTTAAGTTGTTGTATTCTATTTGGAGTTATAGAATTTTGCTGGCCATGTGCAATGCTTTGCTAAGCAAAATATTGTTTCAAACAGCACGGGTGAAACTATCCCAATCAAGGAACATTTAACTTGCGCGAGCGACTTTGTAATTTATGTCATCACTTGTGGCTGTGGCCTTCAATATGTGGGGCGGACCACTCAAATGGTCCAAGCCAGGTTGAATGGCCATAGACACAATGCAAAAGTCGGCCTCCTAACCCATAGTCTCTCATGGCATCTTCTAAGACCCTGCAAAAAAGAATTCTGAATAACTCTAATCCCTGAGGAACAAGTTTCAGTAGATGTTCCAAATAGAATACAACAACTTAAGAAAAGAGAAGCCTTCTGGATATATGAATTGAGAAGTCTACATCCAGATCATCTAAATGACACCCCATAGACAACAACGAGGAAGATCAAATAGCCCAACCAGTGAAGGAAGGAAATGGGACAGGTAACATCTGCGTGCACTGCACACTCGATGATTCATGTAATATCCCTGAAAGATCACGAATAATGATCCCTACATCATCCACCCACGGACAATGGGTCTGTGTGGAGGAGAGGGAAGGGGAAAAAAGAAAAAAAAAGGGGGGGGGGGGGGGGGGTGGTAAAGAAATTAAAAAAAAGCCAGGACTAGGGAGCTTTTGAAGCGCCGGATATTCCGAACTTGTGGATTTTGGTGATGTCACTGAACTGTCTGACTGCAACAGTGGGGTCCTGGTCTAGAACCCGATGATTGGCAGAGACTGCTGTCATCCGCAGCAATCGGCTACAACTCTTTGCTGCATTCTTTTCTTCGTATTTGGATTATTAGTAAGAGTGTTATTAAGATGGTAGCTTTTGTAACTTGTAATTTGATTATACATTTATAATTATAATTTGATGGACAGTAGCCGCTCAAAGTCAACAAAAAAGCGAGTTGATATATATATATATATATATATATATATATATATATACATAATGCTGAGAACCTACTGGTGGGTGTTTCCTGCCCCTGGATGATAGCCTTGTCGCTAACAGTGAAGGAACACCGACGCTCCTCTATATCCATCAAGGGAAACCGGTAGGAGCTACAGACAAGTGGTAAAGAAATGTCCAGTACATGCATGGGGAAGCAAAAGAATTGTAATGTTGCGACTTCAAGACAAAGCAAAAGATGGTTTTCTTCTTTTCCAAAAAATCTGAATAGCAAAATAAGTCATAGAACAAAACTACAGGGTACACATAGAAATTGTCCCTTTATGGTGCATATAACCCAGACGATACAAATAGAAGTATAAAGAAATGCAGAAATTCTTTATGAATTTTTTACACAAAAAAGAACAAATATACCATACTGTAATATACCATACTGTAATATAAATGAAGATTTATTGTATATTTAATGTTTTGTAACTCTTGAGCATAGATTTATATATGGTTTTATTACTAAGCTAGAGGAAAAAGATATTTAATACAGTATTAATGTTTTATTCAATATGTTTTATTCTTGACTCCAAAAGGGGATGAAGGAATTTTGTCCCCACTGGTGAACAACAGTACAATAGCTTTTCCGTCATGACAGAAATAGCTGGGATGCTGCAATGTAAATATGAGTGTAGAGACATCACTACCTGTAAAAACAAAAAATAAAAAATAGGTAAAATAATGAGATAAGCAGGCACAAGAATAAGTGCATAATGTAGATAATGCAAAATAATGTCTTCAAATAAATGCCTTCTGTGTTTGAAGGCAAAAGTAACTCTTCCAGGGTCTACTCACATTAACCAAACGAAAGATCCCACAGGGATATCTAATTAGATAATTAGTGAAAACACCACACCTCTCTATTTAAATGTGTTTACTACATATCACTATCTATACCTGAGGAAGGCTATTTGTTTTAATATTTTAGCCGAAACGCGTTGTATGTTCTACTTGTATTACTAAATACATTTTTTTTGGAGAAAACCGAAGAAATTTCATCCTTTGATTCAGGAAGAGCTCGTTGCATGAATCGGATGTTTTTACCTCGAAATTACCACTGACGGACCTACCAGCTGGGCGGTCCAATTGTCCGGCACAGAGCTGCAAGCCAGATTGACCTGACTATGATCCAGATACGCAGGCTCGGGTAGATACGCAAGCCTACAAGACACCAAAAAGGTGAAGCGATTACATTCACTTATTTTGACTGTCCTAAACACCTACACTTAGATATTCGCCCTCTTCTCTTTTTCACCCAGCAGTCTTTTGAGGTGGTTTCCAAATAACACCTCCTCTCCAAATCGCATCTCACCACTTGTGCATCGGGCCCCATCCCTTCCCACTTCCTCCCCAACGACCACCAAGCTTATTCCAGCCCTAACCCACCTCTTCAACCTATCTGTAACCTCTGATACCTTTCCTTCCACTTTCAAACACACAACAATCACACCTATCTTAAAAAAGCCATCCCTTGACCTGACCTCCACATCCAGCTACCACCCCCTATCGCTGCTCCCGTTCGCCTCCAAACTTTTTGAAAAGCATGTCCACACTTCACTTTCCTCCCACCTCTCATCTAACTCTCTCTTTGACAACCTTCAATCTGGCTTCCGCCTGAACCAATCCACCGAAACTGCCTTAACCAAAATTACTAACGACCTACTTACCGCCACAATTCTTCATCCTGCTCTTTTTTGACCTGTTCTCTGCATTTGATACAGTTGACCACTGTCTCCTATTGCAGATCCTCTCTTACATTGGTATCACTGACCTTGCCCTCTCTTGGATCTGCTCCTACCTTTCCAACCACACATTTAGCGTCTCCCACTCCCACATGACCTCCTAACCCCATCCCTTCTCTGTTGGGGTCCCTCAAGGCTCTGTCCTGGGACCCCTTCTTTTTCCATCTATACTCTTGGCCTAGGACAACTCATAAAGTCCCATGGTTTCCAGTACCACCTGTACGCTGACGACACTCAGATCTACCTCTTTGGCCCAGACATCACCTCTCTGCTGTCCAGAATCCCAGAGTGTCTATCAGCCATATCATCCGTCTTTTCCTCTCATGTCCTTAAACAAAACTTAGACAAAACTGAAATCATCTTTACCCCTCCTCGTGCACCTTTCTTACCTGATCTATCTATCACAATAAATGACAACACACTTCACCCTGTACCTAAAGTCCGCTGCCTCGGAGTAACCCTTGGCTCTGCCTTATCCAAGCTCTCACCACCTCCTGCCGCCTCCAACTCAAAAATATTTCCAGAATCCGTCCCTTCTTCAACCTTCAATCTACTAAACTACTAGTGCATGCCCTCATCATCTCCCGTCTCGACTACTGCAACTTCCTCCTCTGTGGCCTCCCTGCTAACGCTCTTGCATCTCTCCAATCTGTCCTTAACTCTGCTGCCGACTAATCCACATTTCTCCTCACTGCTCCTCCACGACTCCTCTCTGCAAATCCCTCATCTGACTCCCAATTCCCCAGCATATCCAATTCGAACTACTAACATTGACTTACAAGGCCATCTACAATCTGTCTCCCTCATATATCTCTGAACTAATTTCCCAATATCATCCAACTTGTATTCTTCAATCCTCCCAAGACCTCCTGCTGTCCTCCATACTTGTACGTTCCTCATCTAACCACCTGCAAGACTTCGCCTGAGCATCCCCCATCCTCTATAAACTCTGCACCCCCAACACGTCCGACTATCCCCTACACTCGGAACCTTCAAGCGGAACCTGAAAACTCATCTCTTCATAACATGCTACAGCCTGCAATGACCACAGTGTCACCTCAGCACCACTGGACTTGGCGCTCCACCACCATCGGAGCCGGCACTTCACCACCATCAGACCCGGTGCTCCACCACCACCAGCGCAGACCTAACCTACTGTCTACCTCCCCATTGCCCTGTAGAATATAAGCCTGCAACGGTTAGTTTGTTCAGTGTATTTTTAACTTGTTTGTATGTATCCCTTTATCATGTACAGTACCATGAATTCAATGGTGTTCTATAAATAATAATAATAATAATAATCATTATAATAATGTGTATGGTGGTTAGCTTTATATTTCTCTTTCTGGAGGCCACTCTTTATCTTAGCCACATGCAGAAGATGGTAAGGATCTTTCAATGATCTGAAGATGAATATTTCATGTAAGTTGTGTAGCCCTGAGTTCTGGCCATCATAGGAGTAGTTACACCTACAAGCCAGTTTTTTTTTCTTTCAATGGTCAAGTTATTTTGATAGAGGGCTAGGGAAGAGACTTGAAGCTTTGATTGGATAAAGAAAAATCTAGACAACTTTTGATCTCATGTTTGTAGCCATCTTGGCCCCTTAGACCAATTATTGGGTTAGAATTTGTAGCTATTTTGCAATTGTATAAAATAGTTATTATTTTGCTACCTTACTAGAAATTCGGTTTCAGATGCTCTACTGCTAGATAGCCATGTTTTTTTTATTTTGCATTGATAAATGTAAAAAATCCCTGTCTTAGGCTAGGGTCACAGTTGCATTTTTCACAAGCGTTTTTGGAGACCTGCGTTTTCAAAAACGCATGTAAAAAATGCACCCATAGGCCCCCATGTTAAAAAACGCATGCCCTAATAGCAAAAAAGCATGTGTGACAGTACCATGCGTTTTTGGTGCATTTCCAAAAACGCATGCGTTTTTTAATATGGGGCCCTATGGGAAACGCATGCAAAAACACATGTACAATTAGTACCATTCAAAAACGAATGCGTTTTCCATAGGAGCCCATGTTAAAAAAACGCAAGCGTTTTAGAAAACGCTTGCGTTTTTTTAACATGGGCTCCTATGGGAAACGCATGCGTTTTTGAATGGCACTAAAAGGTACTAATTGTACATGCGTTTTTACATGCGTTTTCCATAGGGGCCCATGTTATAAAAACGCACCAAAAAATAGTACATGCACTATTTTTGGGTGCGGATTTGAAAACGCAGCCAAAAACGCAGGGAGCCATCACACACCTTAAAAAACTCATGATGACATGAAAAACGCATGTAAAAAAGCATGCGTTTTTAAAAGGCACTAAAAAACGCATGTCAACTGTGACCCCAGCCTTAGTTCCATCATGGAAAACAGTGATCACTCACTATACCTTAATAAAGAAAGGGAAAAAACTAAGCTCAACACTCCTGTCACTGGTGAAGAGTAGAGATGAGCGAACTTTCCCCGAACATGTTCACCAGTTTCAAATACGGCACGAACATGGAAGATTCTATTCGCGATCGGAAACCTGAGCAATTTATGAAAAAATATGCCCAGTGAAGATGTGTGTTCAGAGAGAGCTGGTGGAGCATAGCGCTATAAGAGAAGAAACAAGGATTTCCCAGCACATCCATCTGGTAGCTACAATTACATCTTTTATTTCCCTCTGTTAAAACAAAGTGATAGCAAATGGAATAAAAAACTATTGAGTTTCTGGTGGAGTGATCACCCTTAATCATAGTATAACTTAATGACATTGGTATGATTGAGCTGCTTGGGAAAAATTTGACAAAGTAAAAGTGGAACCAGAAACGTATGTGGCATGGCTTGTGCCCAACGATAAAGTAAGTCTATGGAGATTCCAGCAGTAAATGTGAAGGATAGGGTTCATATTACATCACATCCACAGTACATCAGGTCAACCATGACCTTGGTCTCAGTAGAGATGTCAGGAAGAACAATACTTACGTTGGTTTTGCCATGTGAATAAATCGTCCCTAGGGCACCGACTTGCAAATCCATTTATCTTGGGGAGTTTTAATTTGCATTTGAGTTATTTCATGGTGACTGATGGATTGAGGATTAGTTATGTGACTCCTGGTTGGTCGGGTCAAGTAGTCAAATGAGTGAGAAGAGTTATTGACATGGAAAAACTTACATGAGATATAGAGGAAGGCCAAAAGGCCATGTGAAGGGGATACAGTAATAAGACAGCCAGGAATTGACTTAATCCCTCTTCTTGTATTTCTCACCTACTTGTGTTAGACCTTGTTGTATCAATTCATCATTGGGATCTTCTAAAAAGAGGTTTTCCAAGCTGATTTTTATACGTGCTTTCCATGATTTTTTAAGATTAGACAAAGAATGGGTAATGGTCTAAAATAAATATATATTACTTAATCCTTGCATTCTCCACTACTTCTGCCTGCTGGAGGTCTCAGTTGTACCAGAAGTGATGACATACTGTCTTCTGTTTCAAATGGTGAGAGGGGAGGAAGCTACTACCAGATATCTCAGGCAGTGGCCCATTCCCTTGAAAATAAAGGATCAGGCATGTTAAAAATCATCATGCTGTACCCAATGTTGCCTCAACATTAGCCGAATGAAGGTAAATCAAATATCAAATGATTCAATGCACAGATGTTGTAGAGATCTATAGAAGCGCTTTAGGGAAATAATAGCACATAGGATTGGTTGGCAAACCTTTATTGGTCCCCTTTACAGCTCCACAACGTGTTTTGACAGAAGTAGTCTGTCTTCATCAGATGGTCCAGCGTATCCCAGGCTTATCACCGGGTTGTGCAGGCTGCATAACCCCACCAGGTTAGTGGCTCCCCCCCGGCCCCAATATTTTCAAATCATTGTGGTCCTTCACAGTGCGCCCCTCTTTTCTCTCTATTCAAATGATTCAATGACTTTAGTTTGTATGGCCACCTTAATATTTGTCACTCCTTTCTTTTTAGCCCAGAACCACTCTGTGTGTTTGGCCATGTCTCCATGATGGCTTTCTTGGTGACCTCATCTCAATCTTAGCTATTTCCATGGACCTCCCATGTCAATACTGCACCATTTAATCTGCTGATATTGTCTTTAGCAGTATTTTCCCTGGACATCTCAGATCAGCACTTCTTGCTCACGCCTGACTTACTTTTATTTTTACATGGGCATTATGACTACAGTGGCCACAAACTACCTTACCATCAAACGTTATTTTCAGGTAGGGCAAAAGACTACACCCTCCCTCAAATGGGCTTTGGAGAAAATACAAATAAGGTCTCTATATGCCAAAATGCCATCCACTTACAGTTAGGGAAGGGTACCTCCTTAACCCAATGTACAGTGCACACTAATAAGTAAATGCATTCTTATGATGGGTGCTAAACTCTTGAGATAGGGTACACTGAACCCCACTGGAATTATATAACTTAATACTATGTGAGAACACAATGTGGAATATACCAGCAATTATGGAAAATATACTGAACAAAAATATAAACATAACACTTTTGTTTATGTTCCCAAATTTCATGAGCTCAACTGGCCACAATAAAAAGCCACTCTAAAATGTCCAGTTTTACATTGTTGGAGGGGTCCGGAGTAAGGGAGGGGAAGAATACTAGTCAGTATCTGGTTTAACCATCATTTGCTAGTCTGCCATCTTTCCTGTGCAGTGAAAACTGGAATTAATCCATGAAGAGAAGAAGAGAACCCCTCTGCAATGTGCCAGATGACATTGAATATGAGTATTTTCCCACTCAAAGCTGCAGTCAAGTGGAGACCCCAATGAGGACAGCAAGCTGCAGTCAGGTGGAGACCCCGATGAGGATGACGAGCTGCGGTGAGGTGGAGACCTCAATGAGGACAATGAGCTGCTGTCAAATGGAGACACCGATGGGGACGATGATCTGCAGTCAGGTGGGATTCCAATGTGGATGACAAGCTGCAGTCAGGTGGAGACCCCAAGAAGGATGACTAGCTACAGACAAGTGGAGACCTCGATCAGGATGACGAGCTGCAGCAGGTGAAGACCCCAGAGGAGGATGATGAGCTGCAGTCAGGTGGACACCACAATGAGGATGATGACCTGCAGTCAGGAGAAGACTGCGATGAGGATGATGAGCTGCAGTCAGGTGTAGACCCCAATGAGGATGATAAGCTGCAGTCTGGTTGAGACCCTGATGAAGATGGCGAGCTGCATTCAGGTGGAGACCCCAAGGAGGATGACTAACTGCAATCAGGTGGAGTATGTGATAAGGATGACAAGCTGCAGTCAGGTGAAGACCCTGAGGAGGATGACAAGCTACAGTTAGATGGACACCTCGATGAGGATGATGACCTGCAGTTAGTTGAAGACTCCAATGAGGATAATGAGCTGTAGTCAGGTGTAGACCCTAATGAGGATGACGAGCTCCAGTTGAACGACAAGCCGCAGTCAGGCAGAGAACCGAGGAGAATGATGAGCAGCAGTCAGGTAGAGACCCCAATGTTGACGACGAGCAGCAGTCAGGTGGAGACCCCGATGAGTTTGATAAGCTACAGTCAGGTGGAGACCCTGATGAGGATGACAAGCTTCAGTAAGGTGGAGACTCCGATGAGGACGATGAGCTGCCGATGAGCTTCCCTGAGACAGGTTTTTAAAGTCTGCAGAAATTCTTTGGTTATGTAAACTGATTGTTGCAGCAGCTGTCCTAGTGGCTGGTATCAGGCGATCTTGGAAGCAAACATGCTGGATGGTCCTGGGCTGTTGTGGTTGCTAGTGGTCTCTGGTTGTGAGGCCAATTGAATGTTCTGCTAAATTCTCTGAAACATCTTTGGAGACGATCTAGAGAGAGAGGTAGAGAGGTAGAGAAATGAACTTTGAGTTCACTGGCAGCAGCTCTGGTGGACATTACTACAGTCAGGGCCGGTTTTAGGCAAAGTGGGGCCCTAGGCAAAAGGTTAAAGTGGGCCCTAAATGCTCAGGCCCCTTTCACATCTAACGCTTTGCTGCATTTTGCTCAATTTGCATTTCCATTCGTTTTTACCGCAAAAACGCATCAAAACGCATGCGTTTTTGTTCCCATTGATTTTAATGGAAACACATGCAAAAACGCTGCCCAAAACATCGGGGAAGACGTTTTGTGCTGCGTTCGCAAAAATGCATGCGTTCCCATTGAAATCAATGGGGGAAAAAACGCTAGCGTTTTTAATGCGTTTTTAGCGGTAAAAACGGCTAGAAAGGCAAATTTAGCAAAACGCACACCAACCTTAGATGTGGAACAGGCCGTAGTTATATGGTAAGAGTGACTTCATAAGTTGATTATCTAGGTCAGAATAAGAACATACTGAACGCCATTTTTATTTCAATCATAAAAAAAAACCCTGAAATTTGTAAAAAAAAAAAATATTTTTTTTTTATTTCCGAGACCCATGATGTTTTAATTTTTGAAGATACAGGGCTATGTGAGGGGTTACTTTATGTGCCCTGAGCTGACATTTTTACTGATACCATTTTGAGTCAGATACAACATTTTGATTGCCTTTTATTGCATTTTATTGTAACAACGTGGTGGCCTAAAAAACATAATTCTGGCGTTTTTATTTTTTTCCCATTACGCCATTTACCAATTGGATTAATTTACTTCATATATTGATAGCTTAGATTCTTACGAACGCAGCGATACCAAATATGTGTATTTTTACATTTTTTTCACTGTTTTATTGCTATTTTCAGTTCAGCTCCTTTGGGGGCCCCTAAGAGAGTGGGGGCCCTAGGCAACTGCCCAGTCTGCCCCCCCCTAACGCCGCCCCTGACTACAGTCAGCATTATCCTGTGGGATATAAATGCAAATTTTAGAGCGACCTTTTATTGTGGCCAGTCTAAGATGCACCTGTGCAGTAATCATACTGTCTAATCAGCATCTTGATATGCCACAACTGTGAGGTGGATTATCTCAGCAAAAGAGAAGTGATCACTAACACAGATTTAGGCACATTTGTGGTACATAGAAAAAGTATTAGATCTTTGAATTCAGGTTGTGAAAAATGGAAGCAATAACAAAAGTGTTGTGTTTATACTTTTGTTCAGTTTATATATTGACTTTGATCCATGACGTTCAATACTCAATAGGATTTTTTCCCCTTTAACAGCTTTACGTTATTCCACTTCCTGTTTAGTCTTTTCACATCCAGACTAATGATGTTCTCATCCGTCAATGGTTCCTCACGTGTCACCTAATCCTTTGGAGTTTGGAGAGTTTGACTCTGGTCATGCCATGTGTGGTCGGCTACTCATGACTTAATCATCACATCTGTATTGATTAATAGACTTGAATATATTCATTAATGCTAGGAATAGCGGTGACATATCACGTAACTCCACCAAGTAAAGCTTGACACAGTGTGCAAAATGTCAGCTATAATATTGTGTCATTTCTTATTTTCCTTGAGAAGTTTACTGTTTATCAAATCACATGATTTACACATTTATGTATGATATATTTTATGGTAAAAAAAAGTTTTGTGAACTCTTTGAAAGTTTATGGAACTTCTTTGAGTTGCAAGTAAATGCAGTCCAACTGTCCAATAATAACTAATGACTAATGACCACCCTGTAATAATTAATGATCTTATTAGAAATTACAGAAATGACAATAAGAGTTCAGCGAATCTTTTAAGATTTAAATTTGCACAAAATTTTTTAAAGAAATTTGGATCTGCAGTGAATTGAACCACCGTGAATCACAATTACTGCAAGTCCTCTAGTTGCCCTAATAAGTGGTGTGTGGAGCACTCTGGGGTCTTCTAGGGCTGTGTTGCACACCTTTCAAGCACTTTAATGCAAACACAGCCTTAGCATAAACGGTGTGAGTAAATGATGATAGCCAGTGCCATTTTTAGTTTCCGGCAAGAGTAGTTTAGTCTTTGGTCTGCCCCCTTGGTTGTTTGGTGGCAATCAGGGCGGGCAAACAGTTTTGCGCCTCTGGTATGGCCCTCCCATGGTAAGGGGCCGAGGCACGCCCTTGGGCCAGCTCACATCTTTAGACCGCCATCTTGGGATCCCACTGGAATGGCGGGAAAGGGTTCTTGGGTGCCGTGCATAAACAGTTCAAGTCCTTTTTAAAGTGGCCAATAAAGTTCTATAAGGTGCACAAAATCAGGTTCACGGGTTGGTTCATCCTGTTCACAGCGCCAAATTTGTCGGGCCCGCATGGATCTGGGGTACTCAGATCTCGGGCGTTTGGATACAGTGGATGTCACAGGTGGTCGGTGCCCAAGCCTGTGCCCTTGTGGTGACAATTAAAGAGGGGGTATTTACAGGGATAAAAGTTTTTGGATGAATGTTGTGACGAAACCTGTAGATCCTGAGATGACATCGGCACTGCTGCAGACCTCCGGGGTAGGGATGGATGGCAGCAAGATGTTGTAGCTCCCTACAGGTATAGCTGGGTCCCCAAGGGCAATGTAGTGTGATAATAGAATAGGGCAGCGCAGTCAGTGCTGTGAGACTGGAATGTCACAGTCAACCAGGAAGAAACACAGATACTTGCTTGCTCTGCATGGGTCTTTACTCCAGTTACCTTCAGCTTGTAAACAATTCACAGGAATTACAGCTCAGGTAGTGAACTAGGTGTCATAGGAGTAAGCAATGTCTCACTGAGGCTCCAGTGATGTTCCTTCCTTTATCTCTTTCTCTGTCCTACCTCTGCTTACTCCTTCTTCCTCGCACTGCCCTGCACGAATCCCACTTACTACGAGGCCTGTTGGGTGATATGAGATACCCTTCTCTCTAAGGGGGCTCAACCCGGTTTGGTGCTTCTGGTGGGGATGTATGTCGGGCGGATCGTGCTCCTATCAAGCTGTTGATCATACCAGTATTTGCGGCTCAAGAATGGACCTCTGCACTTCTTCAGAGCCGGTACCCCGCTTTGGACTGGGCCAGAGTGTTCAGTCACCCTCTGTCTGCCCCTCTCTTTCTGGGCTGCCTTCCTTCACAGGCGCCCTCCCTCTTAGCTCCTATTCCTTCTCTTTCCACAGACGTTCTGCCTCTCTGCTTCCCGCACTCACACTGCTCTAGCCTGAAACTCCTCCCACTGGGACTGGGTCTCTCAGCAAAGGATTTAACCCTATAGTCCCCTGCTCTAAGTGTGTGAATGCAGATTGAGAGCCCCAGACCCACATTACCTCCCCCCATAACAGGAATACTGCACTCTCTGTCTTGGGTGCGGTACCTCTCTGTAGCGCACTGACTAGTGGGATGCTACAGTGGCTCTGGATCAAAACTTTTGTAAAGGAAAGTTCATTGCTGTACAAAAGGACTTTGATATTAGAATTCCCATCCAGTCCATTTGACAATAAGTACAAAAAGTATGCTGCAAATGTTGAAAACATCCATTAGTTTGTGATAAGGTCCACTTCATTGGCACTGCTGTTGGAAACCAATGGGTTGAGCTGTGTCTTCCAGTAGGATTGTTGATGTCAAGCAATACCAGGTGTTGTACGGACACATTAAATATGTCTGTACAACAACCGGTATTGCTTGGCATCTACAATCCTCTTGGAAAGATACAGCTCAACCCATTGGTTTCTGCCAGCAGTGCCAAGAGTAGAATCTACATAGTCAATGTATGAATTTTCTAGTTCCATTTTGTTTACCAATGGTGATGAAAATAGCTTTTCAGTGGGGATGCCAGGTGCCAGACCACAGTCAATCTGGTAATGATGACCTATCTTAAAGATAAGTCCTAAATATCATTAGCCTTGAAAACCCCTTTAAAGGGAACCAACCAGCAGGTTTAGGGCTATAAAGTGAAGCCAGTGCCTTACAGGCTCTGGGATACTGATTGCCTTCATATCTTTACTTCAATGATTACATGTATGATTGCAGAGAAAACTGTTATCAAGCACTGGGAAAACAGTGCAGCACATCAGCATATGTTCAGCACAGTGTCACTATGAGGGATTGGGTTTATTGTTGTTACTCCCCTGTGGATTCTAAGCCAAACCATCCTCCCTCCCTCTCTCCACTCTCACTCCTTCCTACTCAGTATATACTAGGAAGTGACACAGGACGTCTGACATCGTGCATAATGATAGTACAATGTCATGCACCCTATGTGCTTATTGCTCACTCCCTCCTGCATGTGTCTCTTGGCTTCTCACTGCTTCTCCTGGCCTGGTCACAGAAGAAGACTGCATCCCCAGTCTCCTCTCCTCACAGACCGTGGGAAGATCAAGGATAGGAGACCGGGACAGACCTCCGCTTCTGTGACTGTGATTACAACAGCGGCGATCCATTCCGGTCCCCTGTACTACATCTTCCTATCGTCAGTAACGAGAGGATACCGGGGATGCGCACAGACTGGAGGGGACAGGGCCTTCTGTGACCAGGCAAGGAGAAGTTGTGATGAGCCGGGAGAAGCCAGAGACAAAAGCGGGAGGAAGTGATGAGCAGAGAGGACGCCAGACATTGTGCTATGACCATACACGATGACAGATATCCTGTGCCACTGCCTGGTATATACTGACAGGGAGTGAGGGGGAGGAAGGAGGGAGAGAGGGTACGGGGAAGGGTTTGGCTTGAAACCCACAGGGAAGTAATACAAAGAAACCCAACCCCCCATAGTGACATTGTGCTGCACTTATGCTAATTTGCTACACTGTTTTCCCAGTGTTTGATAACAGTTTTCTCTGCAATAATACATGGAATTATTGAAGTAAAGGTATGATTGCACTCAGCATCCCAGTGCCTGTAATGCTCTGGCTTCACTTTAAAGACCCAAAACCTGCTGGTTGGTTCCCTTTAAGGCTTCATGGTTTTCAAACACATTAGATTATTTTAAACCAAAGCACCAGATTTAACAAGTCATCAGCCATTTGACACTCCTCTGGAGGCAGACTTAAAGTAGTTTTTCTGAACAAATTAATTTTAATCAATAGATCTTGGAATAATAATAATTTCCACAATTGGATGTGTTAAAATGATCCTGCGTTAAGGTAATCTTGAACAGGATCTACCAACCCGATAAAAACAGGGTCTTGTGTGCCAACAGACTGTATTTTTGGGCCCAAGGCCATGGCGGCCCTGAAGGACTGAGACCATGTGCTGGCAGAGGGGTGTTCCGCAGCTCCTCATCATGGGCCAGGCCAGCACAGGGCATGAAAAGATGCCCACACCCCTTCCATTCTCCAACAATCGGGAGGGCGGCTCTACAGACTGTGAAATCCCACCCTTGGGTGTGAGGGCGGACGATGACCGAGAATGGTGATGCCCACAAAGGGAGGGAGAGAAAAATAACAATGCCACGAGGAGCGAGAAAGGTGGCTGCAAAAGGTGTGCATGTGAGAGCCCGGCAATGGCAGAGGGTGGAGGGGATGGAGTGACTCCCCCGGTCCCATGAGGGAAGACCGGATACCAGGGCTGGATCTCACTTTTCTAGACAAGGATGCCCCAAGTTCCCCGGAGGAGGATCGGGGCCGGTCCCTTCAACAGGACCCGAATTGGGTGCCCTCAATGAGTTGCCGACTTTGACGGCCAGGGAACTGTAATCACGCCATGGCGAGTGTCAGTACCCGGAGAGTGTCAGCACGAGCAATAGAGGAGGCGGGTATCCCCAGCAGCCGAACCGGGCCCTGAAATGACCGAGGTCAGTGGCTGGAGAGATGGAGGACAGCACGGTGCTAGAATTGAGAGGGACACGTAATATCCCGGCATGTCGTGTAGCTCTGATGCTCCAATGGCCTGCACCCTCCATGGTTGAAGCCCGCTGAGTGACCAGCCACTGTGCTCCCATGCGACGCAGACCCCAACTTCCTGATTACCCTGGAGCTCGCCGAGGTGGAGCGACGACTGGCCAGGGCCTAGATGAACGCGCTTGTATGGTGGAATCAGAATGGGAGAGAGCGACGACTCCGCTTTGGCTAATTCTTTAGGAGGTCACGGTGGCTGTGGCTCAGCTGCGTGGCCCTGGCCATGCAGTGAAGGGGTTATTCACAGGGGAGTTAAGTAGTCTTTTCGTGACGCCACCAGTGGAATTCTGCCAGGGAAGGCCAACACTGCTGATTTGGGACCTCTAGGGCAGATGGTGCAGCAGCCGGGATGTTATCGCTCCCCACAGGTGGAATGTGACAGTCTATGAGGACAGTGATGGTCAGGGTGCAGTAGGCAGCAGTGAGGGCATGCAGAATAACAGGGCACCGGGTTTGCAGTTCTTGAACCTTTTACTCACAGTTTGATAGTCCAGCCCAGCAGGGGCCTGTGTCCTCTGGGTCTGCAGTCCAGCCAACTTTCAGGCAACTTGGGTCCACTCCTGAGACACCCTGTTATAGGCTTCTCCTGGTTGGCTTCCATGCTAGCTGTTCTCCTCTCCTGCCCTGTGTCTTTGTGCACAGTGTCTCAAGCAGGTGGCTGCGGGCCTTGTCATCAAAATGCACAATTGTACCTACTATTGAGGTAGAAATGGCCTCCTTAGCTCTTGGGCCCCTGTGTGGCTGCACAGGTTGCACCAGTGATATGTCCGTCCCTGACCCAGGAGTTTGACGTTCCATCTCTGATTCTCCGGTCATTTTGCTCATCTATGACCCCCTTCCTAGTAACGACCACTGGCAATGGAATGACAGCATCTCTATTGATCACCCTGTCCTGTCTCAAAAGTCTCAACATATTTTTGTATCTTTTATACAATATTTCATTTTACATTTCTAATCAAGCTTTTCTACAAAAGCGTTTTTTGGTTTCAAGGTTTTTTTGTTTGTTTCACGTGTACATTTACAGTGATATTCAGTTCTTGAAAGAAACCAGAAAGGTATGAAATGTCTTCAGGGTATAAAACTCCAGAAAGTTGTCTTCACTCTAATTAGAGGCAGATTAATTGGTTAATTAAGTGATAATTAGACAACTCTTGGAAGCTGGTTTGTTGATCTCTTGTGGAGACTGGGGTACGCTGGCTCTGTTCTATAATTACAGAGTTTGGGGAGATGAAGGTTGTCACGTCCCGTAGAAGTCAGTGATTACATGTTTATGTAACATCCAAATTAAACAGATGATTGTTTCGTTCCTGTAATCTAAGATGAAATTTATTTTATTTTACTTTTTTAACTTTCAGAGGTTGTAATTGTCCATAAACTTTCTCTGCTTTGTTAAATGCAGCCGGGAATACTAATTCTTTTTTAATAAGTTCGAATTATTACTGCTATATAGAAGGGTAAATGATATGTTTCATAATTGGATATATTGTTTGTTGGAGGATTTAGTTGTGACATCACACAGTTTGATAATTTGATTATAGCTGGGGAAAAGGTCTTCATCCTCAGGTCATTCATTGTTGAACACTTAGTTTATCAGTCTACTAAAATCTGAACAGTAGCAGTAGGATATAAAAAGGAGAAAAGATACCGTAGTAATCACCGACAGTGTGCTCTTCAGTTTAATTCAAATAAAGTGTTCCATCAAACAGGTAGGGGCCATGGGGCCAACAGTGAGGGGAGGGAGAGAACGGCAGGGTGCCGAGGGGACTGATGACGATCGTTTCGTTCAAATGAACTTCAACGGGTCCAGTGAAGTTAATTTGAACAAAACGATCGTCGTCCATCTGCGAGTGCCGCCTTTTTGCTTTTTTAAGGCTAATCTAGATTGCCCCTTTGTTTGGAACTTGGATTGTGCACTTGTGACAGCTTCCATTTTGCTTTGTGGGATACCAGTGGTGGACGTAGTGCACAACACGTAATGAGGTTGGTGCCAAATTTCTCTTGTTCTATCTCTATTATATATAAAATACTTGGAAATGTTGCTGCCAAATAACATTTCGCTATGTTTAGCCATGATGGCGGTTAAGGGTAGTGGAAGTGGAAGTGAGTACCCATCTCTGTTAGCCAATAATGCTCAAGATATTAAAGGGGTTATCCACTACATGGACAGCCCCTTTTCATTCCCCATGTGCTACGCCATAAAAGTAAAAAAAAACTATACTCACCTCCGTTGCTGGCACAACTATAGCGATGTTGGAACTTGCATTCTTGGGGCCCACATGACATTGTTATGATACCCAAGCCATGGGTCAAAACATAGCTGGCTTCCATCTCCCCACCTTCGGACACAACAGTACTCAACAGGAAGTGAGTGGTAGCCGCAGCACTCACTTCCTGTTAATTGATCCCGTGTCCAAGATCAGGAAGATGGAAGCCAACAGTGATTGGGCGTGACATTTGGGTGTCATAACAATGTCACATAGGCCCCGAGAATGAAAGTTCCAACATCGCTAGAATTGCACCTGCATTGGAGGTGAGTATAGGCTTTTTTGGTTTTATGGATTCGCACATGGGGAATGAGAAAGGGTTGTCCAAGTAGTATCCACTCTCTTAAAGAAAGTTTTTTTGAGAAATTGACAAGTCTATCTAAAAAAATGTTTGCAATAAAATCTGGAAGCAAAGAAGAAGCACAAATAGGGTCTAATCAAACAATTTACGAGGGGACCAATTAAGGTTAATGTAACATCCATCCGAGTAACAGGTAAAAGGGCAATCCTGGACAGACTAAATGCAAAACACGCCGTCATGTACAACGTCGAGATATCTAGACATCCTATAATCCCTATGCAGGGATATGGCTTTGCTGCAAAATCCAGAGGGATCTGCCTATAGTTAGGTTGCAGTCCAGGAATAGAAAATTCGCCAAGGAGGGTCAAGGCTGAGAGGTCAGAAAAGTACAAAATCTAGAGAATAGTACAAAAACAGGTGAAAAATAACAATAAATGAACAAATACAATAACAAGTGAACCAGGGACTATATCTGACAACTAGCAGCAACACACAGATCATTCAAATAGGCTGCAGTATTTTCTAATTGGCTGAAGTCAGAGTTAATGACTGCAGCTGGGCAGCCATATAACACATCCACAAGTCAGACTACTACATCACCAGCCACACCTTCGGAGTGAACACAAGCAGGTGGCAGAAGCAATAGTCACAGGAGCAGACACTGAGGATGGGACAGGCTCACCTTTTGTGGTTGTGACAGTCACAACCACTATGATAGCATGTAACCGGCTGTTGCAGACCCACATTTCTAAAAACTGGACAGCAGAAAGGAAAGGGTTTTCTTCTACACTACCGATAAAAGAAACTTCCAGGGAGATCCAAATAAACCATTTTATTCAATACTTTGATTCTCCCTATAAGTCCTTTAATCGACAGCATAGAAGGAAAACCCTATTCCTTTCTGCTATCCAATATTTGGAGCAGACATGTTATGGAGTTTTTCTTCCCCAATTAAAAAATAATAAAAAATAACACCCCAAGAATCTTAGAAAAAAAATATTTAAAAAATAAAAGAAGAAAAATATACTTCTTTGTCACCCAGGTCTCCTGTAAATGGCTTTATATACATTGGACCCGTTGAAGCGCTAACAGCGTGAAACAGTTAGCCGTTGCCCGACTCTGCACACTCTCCCTCCCTGCACATGTAACCCCGAAACAGAAAAAAGAGCTTCACAGCAACCACCTGTGAGTGCCGCTCCTTCTTTATACATAATGATGGGCTGTATAGTTTTAACCATTTGCCAAAATTAATGAGCCCAATTCGAAAGTGACATAGAACTAAAATATCACTGACTGATGACACCAGGCATGTCACTAGCACGTGTTACCACTATTATATTTCATTTAGATAATTTTGACAAAGTATTTGAAGTGGTTGTTCCATCTTCTTTCTTCACGAGAGCATGGCTCCCTAGGCTCCCAGCTCTTTGCTTGCTGGGGGGAGGTGCGATCTTGAACATTGACAGTTCAAATCATCGGCATAATCACACCGTGGAGCCAACCGGTGATCTCTCCTACTCTGGTAGAAAATTCAGTTATCTGGCCAGTTTCAAAGCAACACTTACAAGCTCTAAAGCACAGATCTTGCAAGCGTGCACTCCTTGGTAAGAACACCAGCCATCTCTGATTGACTACAGAAGTGGACATTAACAGTATACAATAGAATAAAAAATTCCTTCATTTTTTAGAATGGAGAAGACTGGTAATGAGAGGTAAATTGCAAAATTGCAACAAAGTTGGAGGTCTCTGGTCTAAAGTCTTCATCATGATTAATGTCAGTTATGCAAGAATGTAAGTTCCAAACCCAATTGTTATATAAACTCTTAATAAATTACAGAAGCAAGAATCACTCACCTGTGTTCTGTCATCCAGGTATAGACTGTGATGCATGGATGGCCATGGGTATCCTGACCCAAACTATACAGGCTCATGGGCATATATAAGGCTGTCAAAATTGGGTGTTTACAGCCAGTGGTCCATACTCGGACTGTGAAAGAAAGATGTGTGAATCTGGTAAAAGTTGGCTTCTACAGATGATTCAATTCTGAGCCGGAAGAGTCTTGGACTAATCTCACTAGGTACTATCTTTTGCAACTCTTTACAATTTTTAATAGCAGTTTTCAAAATCCAAATGACCAAAAATCAGAATAATGGGTACACCAGAAGTAGACAAAGGAGAGAGCGATAGGCAAGAACAATATATGGGCCCATTGCTCCTCATAAAGCATAATCCCGCCTGCTTTGGAAATGGTAGTGACCCCATGACCTCTTGCGCCTTGCTGCACAGATTGCATCAATGATAAGTCAAGCCCTAGGCTACGTTTTCCGTTTTCAGTCACAGCCCTATATCTGATTACTTTTGCTAAAACAGATTAGCTTGTTGGTACCCCCAGCACTTGGCACATGGCGGGCATGCTGAATTGCCTCCCCTTAACAGCTTTCTGTGTCGGCGGCTTACTGTCTGCAGACGGTGACGGAGGATAATCCCACACATCTGGCCTGTTTTGATGCCTTCGCCTGCAGACCTTGGAGAACGTGCTGGTGACTCCAGCCACAACCATGGTGAAAGACATTGGTTGCAGGTTAGAGAAGGGGAAAGGGGACATGAAACTTTATTTGACTTTTTTCTTCTTTGTTTGATGCTTGAAAACCCACCTCTTCCGCCAAGCCTACAACTTGCAATGAGACCCGGTCCACCGCACCGCCACACGACCAGCACCTTCCCCTCCTACTGTATCCCCACCCGTCCCTCGTAGACTGTGAGCCCTCGGGACAGGATCCTGTCCCTTCTTGTATCTGTTCGACCGAATTGTCCACATTTATTGTACTTGTCCTAGTCTCCCCCTTTTGCATGTAAAAATGCCATGGAATATAATGGCGCTATATAAATATAATAATTAATAATAATAATAATAATATGGAAAATCTTGGTGGTTGACCTATCATACAACCAAACCTGGCTACTGATATTCTTAAAATACTGATATCTTTATAAAGATTGCATCCCTGACTGGTGAAAAAAGCAAACACTCTACCCTGCGTCAGTGGAAAGGTTACATAATAAACAAGTCTCCCGATTCCTGAGCACACTTCATAGATGATTAATGTATATTTTTGTTTGCACTCATGAGGCATAAATGAAAGCACCATTTGCTGACAGTGGTTTTCTGTTGAAATCTTGGCAGTCAGTCTTACCCCGGCCTAGGTGTTATTCTTACAGAGATCTCTGTTCCTTGAGCTTCAGGCAAGTGACTAACTCTAGGCAGAGTCCAAGACAACATGGATAAACACCTTAAGAGTCGGGGAAGGAGATCACAGGAACCCGGAGAATAGATCGTAACTCCACCCTGGCTCACGATGACTGGGATCTGGAGCGGAGCCTGACCAAAGTCTGGTTTGTTCTTTATTAGATAATTTTAAAAATGTTTCCTTATCGAAAGTCAGACAACAGATTCCAGAGAATGTCTGTGGAGTCTGCAACATAACTTAAGCCCAGAAATACCGACGTGAGGATCAGGATTTCATCAGGGAGACGGCTGTCTGGTACAGGATTTTCCACTTAGTTATATCATATGAGATTGATTAATTAATGGATGTATAACAAGGCATTTATGTCAGTTCTTTGAATAAATACATCCCTATGGTCCAACCTTTGGCAGATCATTAGAGATTAAGTCTTAGAGATGAGACCTATCAGAGAACATGAGGTGGCCTTCACTTATGTGACCATTATCGTTTGGAGTTTGGCAAGATCATTGGTGGGATTATAAAGTTATGTTGGTTTTGATAGCAATGTAGCAATAGCTGTATTGTTCCGAATGTTTCCTGTCAATAAAGTATCAAAATACAGTGTATAAGTGCATTAAAAGTGAGCTACACTCAAGACACCGATGCCTCATTATGGCAGACTGATTGCATCACTGCATTACATTTCCCTCTCCAATCCACCAAAAACACAGGCTAAAGGAGGCACCAGCCACACAACACACTATGCATCTCAATCAATTAGAATATCATCAAAAAGTTGATCATTTCAGTAATTCAGTACATAAGTGAAACACATTTATTATATAGAGTCATAATAAACAGAGTGATCTATTTCAAGTGGTTGTTCTGTTAATGTTGATGATCATGGCTTACAGCCAATGAAAACCCAAAGGTCATTATCTCAGAATATTAAAGTAGGGACGATGAAGGTTAAAAACTGTGCTGTCGTATTCCACGAGGCATCAAAGAGTGGATATAATATTGATTTATTAGTCAACGCGTTTCAGGGCTCCCAGAAACACCCTGAAACATGACAATATGACATTGATTTTTGGTGATATTCTAATTCATTCAAAAGCACTAGTATTGTCGGAATTCAGTTCAATGAGTATTGGGCTTTTTTTTTATCTTCAGGACTGATAATGATATGGAAGAACACAAAAGTGGGCATTCTTAGGCTGCATTCACACCTTGATTCTTTGTTGCTTCTTTATCTGCAGCCAAAACTTTACCACTTGGCAATAACATAGCTTAAGCCAAAAAAACACGTTTTTCTGCCTTTCTGTGGTGTATTCCAAATTTGCTGCGTTTTTAAGACTCCCACCTTGCAAGAAACGGTCATTGTGCACTTTACACATTGGTAGGGCATTGTGTACTTTGAACATTGGTAGGGCATTGTGTACTTTGCACATTGGTGGGTCATTGGGTACTTTACACATTGGTAGGGCATTGTGTACTTTGCACATTGGTGGGTCATTGGGTACTTACACTTTGGTAGGGCATTGTCAGTGGTGTAAATTGAAACTTTTGGATCCCAAAGCTCCAGCAGGGTCTCCAATTATTGCAAATCTTAAATAGCAATAGTCTTTTCTGTAAGCAAAAGGACTTTTGGGCCCTTCTAGACTCCAGGGCCCGGTATAGTCACACCCCTGCTTCTGTTGTAACTAAGCACCTGGGCATTATGTACTTTACACTTTGATAGAGGATTGAATACCTAACACTTTGGATTTCACTGTGTTTGAGCACTTTATCCGGCTGCCCGCAATGTTTTCCTTGACTGGTCTCCCTGAGATCATTGAGTGTTTTGTAACATTTTAGTAGGGCATTGAATACCTAACACATTGAAAGGTGCTCAAAATCAAAAGTAGGAGGCAAAAATTTCAAGATGAACTCTTCTTTAATGGTCATTCATCACTAGACCTGAGAAAGGCGGAGCTCACCACCATAATGCATAGTGATGAAATGACCTTGTGATGAATGATTATTAAAGAAAAGTTCATCTTAAAATCTTTGCCCCCTGCCTTTGAATTTGAGTGCCGGACACGACCGCTTCTGTACATTTGTAATTCAGACTTTCCCCATGAGGGTAAGCAGTCAGTGCTGTACAAAATCACTGGCAATAGACTAGCAGGACCTGGGGCTTTAGGACCTTTGGTGATGTCACTGCCCATGTGATCACTCACATTACCCAGAAGCAAGCGCATCATGTGGTGAGCGTTGTCACCGAAGGCTCTAAACCTCGGTTATGCAGAATGCATAATCTTCCCAGGTTAGTTTGTCTATAACTGAGGTATCCTCCATTTGACCATAGGAGTGCCCCCTCTCTTCTTTTTTTGTTAACACATTGGAAGGGCATTGTTTACGTTCACACATTGGTAGGGCATTCAGTTGGTCAGGCATTGTTTAATTTAACATATCACTAAACTTATTATACTGTGCTTGGAGTCAGGACAAGACTTTATGATTCATAGTTAGGAAAATCACAAATATCAATGGGAATGGACTTCACATCCTTCTGTAGCTGCATTTTGTTCATCATAAACTAATAGCAATGTTTTTGCACTTATTGATTGCTTTATAGGGGTGAAAAATTGCTGCAAAAATGCTGAAAGAAGTGAACATGGCCTTACAGCGCAGGGGCACACATGTGACCACATTTACAATATGGAGCCTAAAAAATACTGTATCTGTGGGGGATCTAGAGGCAGCTTTGTTATGATTTGGGCTAAAAAAGGGAGTACTAGTCATCTGTAGAACACTTCTGCTGTTTGCTGCACTATCACCACCTGGGGCACTAGTATTATCTATCAGGCAGTATTGTTTCATGGGTGCTATCTACATGCCATTTTTAAAATTTTGGGATCTCTATCTAGATTTACTATTACTTACTAAGGGGTAAAGTTTCACCTTGCAGAGAACACCAAATTGACATAGGGAGCTTTATAGGCCTCTCAATGCTCCCATGGTAATTTAAATATGCAAATGGCCTCTTTAGACACAAAGAGGAATAGAATTTTAGTGCTGCCTACTTAAAATAGCTAATCCTAAAAGTCATTATTAACCCTTTAAATGACCTTGCCATAACACATAGCATAAGAAGGTTTAGGCTTCTACTTGTAGAGGGCTCCAAGTTGGTGTAGGTTCCAGCAATCCCGACAATGATGCGACCTGGTAAGGATCGCTCGAACGTCGCTACATGGTCACTGGTGAGATGTCAAACAGTCAGATCTACTCAACAACGCAGCAACGATACGGTGACCCGTATAACGACCTCGGCGACTGTTGGGACCCTGTCACACACCAGCTAGTCTGACGACTCAGACAGCGTGGCTGAGTTCTGAGTCGCCAACGAGGTTATTGTTAAGGCGTCAAACACACCGATGCATGCTGGCCAGCGGGAGCCCAACGGTCAAAAAAAATGGTCCAGGCAATTCCGACACGATTGCCGATGTCACAGTGGGGGCCTGGTCGCTGCTGCATGTCAAACATGGCGAGGTCGCTGTTGCGTAACAAAACCTGTGACGAAACAGCGATCTCGCTAGTGATCTTGCTAGGTATGACGGGGGCTTTATAGGCCATGCAATGCACCCCATGCAATTAAATATGTGTCATGATTGACTTGTATGATTGCTACCTTCAATAGGTGACACAAGAGTTCTACTTCCTCCCTGAAATGACAATTTACATATCTCCCAGAGGAGCATTGTGGCTATAAATCTCCTCACTGCTGGCAAGCAGGATTAATCTACATCTGGAGAATAACTATTCCCCCAAATTAATTCATGACACACCATCTCCAAAAGCAGGGTTATACTTTGTTTATTTGCCCAAAGTTATGTGCATGAGTGAATTCAAGCTAAAGCAAGAAGAATTAACCTTTTTTTCTTCCATTATATGGGCAGCTAATTTGTGGACACAACCCATCTTCAAAAGGTCTGGAGTTACATGTGCTAAGTGCACGGTAATTAATAAAATATAAGGCAAAATGCTGTTGGCACGGCCACCTTCTAAATGTTTAAAGTAGGGATCGGTTCCAATTCCTATGCCTAAATGTTCTGATGTATTGAAAAAATACACTAGTCGTCCTTATGGAAAGGTTTGAATTGGAGGCCAACTTGCTGTCATCACTGCATAAGCCAAAGCTGATGAATAGAAGGGCAGCCAAGTTCTGGCCAAATCATCAAAGTCTTATCAAGAATGTCAAATACAGGGCTTTTCCCTTAGTGCTTGATGCAGCTGACATGTGTGCATAGAGTGTGATCAGAAATGAATAGATATATAGTTCTGGGCAACGGTTATAGGTAGATGCAGAACAAATGCTTCGATGTAAGAATGCTTTAAAACTAGAAGCATTAATAATCACATTTTTATTTATTACTGAAAAAGAGAATGAAGAAAACGAAAAATCTAAATCAAATCATTATTTGGTATGACCACCCATTGTCTTCAACACTGCATAAAGTCTTCTAAGCACATTTGTACAGGGTTTTTGAAGGAACTCAGCAAGGAAGTACTTCCATACTTCCAAAGTTCTTGGAGAACTGACCCCAGATCTTCTGTGTATGATGCTTGTGCATATCCTTCTGTCTCTTCCTGTGATCACAGATTGGGCTCTGTGGGGGCCGGATCATCACCTCCAGGATTCCTTCTTCGTCTGTACATTCGATATCATTCTTAATGACATTGATTTTATGATTAGGGTCATTTTTGTTCTGCATTAGAAATTTGGAGCCAATCAGACACTTGGCATTCCATGCGTCTGCCTACATATGAAACTTCTGAACCACTTTCTTCATTCTGTAGTGCTTTATCGTTCCCTATCATTTTTTTTTGTAATTCCTACAAAGCGGGGATTTGGTAAAGAAACTAAGAACAATCTGCTTTATAATCATTGTTAATTGCCTCAATAATTGATAAACAATAATGTATTGTTACATATTGTAAGATGTGGACTGCATACATTGTAAATGGCTGCTATGAATCAAAGAGGTGGTTGTCTACTCTGGTACCTATAGTGCCACAAGACTTTTAAGGTGTTCCAGGGCCAGGTTAACAGATAGCTAGAGAGATGGGTGTGTCTAACTATCCACATACCTCCACCCATAGGTGTAGCTTATGCAATAGTGTCTTCTTTTTTTTAACCCAGTTTTCTATGTTTGGAGGCAGCAGACCTCCAGAGTGTGTGTGGAGGCTTCCATGCCTCCTGAAGAAAATGGTCTTAAAACGGTGTGTATACCGACCGGAGTCAGTGAGTGGAGCCTAAGATTGCACCCCTGGCTGGGATGCTACAGAGGAGATGTGTATCTAAACTAGGGATGAGTGAGTATACTCGCTACTATTCGGTATTTGCCGAATAGTAGCGGTATTTGGGCTACTCGCTACTCTCCAAGTACTTATGTGTACTCGGGAGTAGCGAGTAGTCCTAATACTTTCACAGTGTATCTGTAGATACACTGAGAAAGTAGCTTAAAAGTGAGTAAAAGTTGTTAAAAACCAATAAACTTACATACTCACCTGTCCGACGCCTGCATCGGGACCGGAAAACCTCACCTCCGCTTGCTGGACAAGGACCTTTCACTACCAGCCAATCAGATGGCCGGTAGCGATCTGGCAAATCAGATGGCGCCACGTCACACCACGTGATCGCTAGCGGCCACCTGATTGGCCAATTTGCAAGGTCCTAGATGTACTATCAGGTGGCTGCTAGCGATGACGTAGTTGTGACGTGGTGCCATCTGATTGGCCAGATCGCTACCGGCCATCTGATTGGCTGGTAGTGACGGTCCTTGTCCAGCGAGCGGAGGTGAGGTTTTCCGGTCCCGGTGCAGGCGCCGGACAGGTGAGTATGGGTATGTGCACATCAGTCGTTTTGTGGGCTGCTTTTGGACGTTTTCCGTCGGCGTTTTCCGCTCAGTTTTATGTTAATTTATGTTAATCCTATCCTCCGGTTGGATTAACATGCTAGTCAATGGATTTTAGAAAACTCTGTCTTCACTAGAACGGTTTTCTTCTGGTCGTTTTCAGTCAAAACTGAGTTTTCTCAGTCAAAACTGAGTTTTTCCACCGGTTTTCCAAAAATAGAGCAAGTGACTTCTTTCCTCCGTTTTTCCAGCGGTTTCAGCTGATCAAGTGCACAAAAAACTCAGTTTTCAAAACCGCCGAGAAAAACGCCGAGAAAAACGCTGTAAAACCGGGCGGAAAACGAGCAAAAAACGAGGGACACTGCTGAGCACAGAAAACTCAGTTTCTGCTAAAAAAACCCAGGTTTTTGGACGGACTGCAGAGATGCACAAACGTCAGATGTGCACATAGCCTATGTAAGTTTATTGTTTTTTAACATCTTTTATTCACTTGTAGGCTACTTTCGCAGTGTATCTATAGATACATTGCGAAAGTATTCATACTCGCTATACTCGCTACGAGTAGCGAGTACCGCTACCTACTTGTTGCGAGTATAGCGAGCACGAATAATAAGGTACTCGCTCATCCCTAATTCAAAAGTGTGTAACAAACCATATAGACTTTTAAATGAGAAGTTTTCCGATCTCTTCTTTGTGGTATAGTAAACTGACTAACTCCACCACATATAATGAGTGAACTGTCACAATATGTTAGAAAAGTAAAAAATGCCCACTTCAATTAAAAAATCTGAAACAAAATTACAAATAAAAAAAACAAACATTAATCTCTTTTATTCATATCTTTTTCTTAATAAATAAGTTTGTAAACTGGTAAAATATTACAGAAACCGTACCATGAATAATATATTCCTACATTCCTTCAATATACGGAATCAGAAATATTTAATTCCTATAATTCATAAAATCATGTAAAAAACCTCATATAGTTACTAGAGATGAGCAAACCTGTTCAGGGCCTGTTTGGTTGAATTCCATCTTCTAAGTGCTTTAGCTGGTATTGCTGTGCTCCAGTACTCTGGGTGGTCAGGCCAGTGTGAGCCACTGGGGTTAAATTCTGCTTTATTGTCCATATTGCGGTTGAAAAATAAAAAAAAAGTGATAATCCCCACCTTCCCGCCCCCGGAAGTCTTTTGCTTATGGCTGACTGTATGTGGATGGAGAGCCGAACAGTCAATCGGTGACTTGTGAGGACATACAGGGTCATGCGCTGGTCCTAAATAGGCAGCACCGGAACCTGAACATCCAGATGTTTGCTCATCTCTAATAGCTACATAGAACAAAAAAAATGTCATTAGGAAAAAGTTTAAACCTTGACATGATCTTTAAGGACAAATAGTTTTGTTGATTCTAGAATACTGTACAGTATATAGGTCCCCAGGCCGATCTGAAAAATATAAAAAAAAGCTTTTATTATTCTCACCTATGGGGTGGTCCAGTCCAATGGGCACCTCTGATCTTAATCCGTCGTCTCCTCTCTGCTTACGATCGCCGTTCTCCTTCCCTGCTTCGTGTGGATGATGCATTCTACATCATTCACACAGTGTCATCCATTGCTCTTCTGCACATGCACTCTTCTCTCTTCCAAATACTGTAATGCACAGGCGTGGAGAAAGGTCAAAGTCCACCCGCACATGCGCACTACAATACTTTGCTCTGCTCTCAGCAGGTAAGAGAGAAGAGTGCGTGTGCAGGAGCATGATGGAGGACACTGTGTGAATGACGTAGAACCTTGTCATCTACATGAAACAGGTAATGAGGACGGTGATCACATTCACAAGCAGAGAGAAGGCGCTGGATCAGTGACACTGTATAATATAAGGTATTTTTATGTTATACAGATCGGCATGGGAACTTATATACAGTGTTCTACAATGCAGTATATAGGGATTACTGGGGGTGGCTGCACTTCCTATAGGAAAAACGTGGTGACAGGTTCTCTTTAAGTTATCACCCATCCATTGGATAAATAATAATATAAGATGAGAATAACCCCTTTAAAGGATAATTGAACTGTTACTGTACTGTACATATTTGGGCTGCACTAACTTATGTGAATGATTGCATTGTTCCACCTTCAATATAAATAAATCACCAATTATACCACATTTCCTCTCTGATTACAGTCTAAGCTAATCTCTTACTCAAACATCTACTTACTGAAACTGGCTTCTTGATATAAATGAAATTTATCAAAGAAGATTAAATCATCAAATGTGGCAGGTCAGATTAGTTGGATTTGTTAACATTAAACCATCTCTATAATGAGGTCTCACATGGTTGGGCTTGGATCAGCTTTTGGAAAGTCATGCCTACCCACAGCTGAAAATTATTAACCTTTTTGCTGCAAAATTATTTGGAGTAAACTTCAGATATGATGTCAATGCTGAGGCCATGCTCCTACATGCAAAAATGCAGATTGTTTTTTTTTAGTTGCAAATTCTTTATGAGTTTTTTTGCATCATTTTTGGTTCAGGTTTGAAAAAGCATTTTTGTGCATTTTTTTAGTGCAGAAATATTGGGATTCTGCACTTTAGAAATGCTAATGCATTAATAGTGATCATAAAATAATAAGTTATCAAGTATACTTTAATAACATGTGTAGTAGAGGGGCTACAAGGACACTAAACTTCAGGAAGGCAAATTTCCAACAGTTGAGAGATGATCTTAGTGCAATAAACTGGGACGATGTCCTGAGACATAAAAGTACACAAAGCAAATGGGAAATGTTTATTAGCATCCTGAATAGAGCCTGTGCACAATATATACCCTATGGGAATAAGCATGCTAGAAATAGGAGGAAACCACTATGGCTAAATAAAGCTATAAGGGGCGCAATAAGTGACAAAAATAAAGCATTTAGGGAATTAAAGCAAGTAGGTAGTGATGAGGCATTAAATAAATACAGAAAAGGAAATAACATCTGTAAAAAGCAAATCAAGGCAGCAAAGATTGAGACAGAGAGACTCATTGCCAGAGAAAGTAAAAATAATCCCCAAATATTCTTTAACTACATAAATAGTAACAAACTAAAAAATAATTGTGTTGGCCCCCTTAAAAATAATGTGCGTGAAATGGTGCATGAGGATGAGGAAAAAGTCAATATGCTAAATTACTTTTTTGCAACAGCATTTACACAAGAATATCCCATGACAGACAACATGATCAGTGATAACAAAAATCTCTCCATTGAATGTCATCTGCTTAATAGAGATGAGCCACCACCCTGATGTTCGAATTTGATTCGATTTATCGAATGTTCATCGAACACCGTCAAATACATATAAAACATCTTCTTGTAACTTAGGACTGGCGGGGGGAGCAGCTCCAGTGAGCGGGGAGCGCAGCACCAGGGAGTGGGAAGCGAAAGACCCAGGCAAGTCTTCTCACCGCTGGCTTTCCTGCTCTGTGCTGCGCTCCCCATTCCCTGATGCCCCCTCCTCGCTCCTTAGCGCTGCTCCCTCCACCCGTTCCTAACTTAGGATCAGGCAGGGAGTCTACCATCCGACGTAGTCCAATCCAGTTTTCTTCTTTAGCTCAGCTACATCTCTGGTAGAGAACCTCCATAAAATGAGAGAAATGGGGATAGGGGAAAATATTTGTAAGTGGGTTAAGATAGGACTGGCTTAGTGATAAGAAACAAAGGGTGGTTATTAATGGAACACAGTCAGAATGGGTCACAGTTAACAGTGGGGTACCACAGGGGTCAGTATTGGACCCGCTTCTTTTTAACATAATTATTAAGGGCATACAGAGTAGAATCTCAATATTTGCAGATGACACTAAACTCTGCAAGGAAATCAATACAGAGAAAAATTTTATATTACAGGAGGATTTATGTAAACTAGAAGCTTGGGCTGATAAATGGCAAATGAGCTTTAATGGGGATAAATGTAAGGTCATGCACTTGGGCAGAAGAAATAAAATGTATAATTATGTGCTTAATTGTACAACACTGGGCAAAACTACCACTGAAAAAGACCTGGGTGTATGGGTAGATGACAAACTCACATTTAGTACCCAGTGTCAGGCATCTTCTGCAAAGGCAAATAAAATAATGGCATGCATTTAAAGAGGCATAGATGCTCATGAGGAGAACATAATTTTACCTCTATTCAGGCCACTAATGCAACCACGCTTAGAAGACTGTGTACAATTCTGGTCTCCGGTATATAACAAAGACATAGCCGAACTAGAGCAGGTGCATAGAAGAGCGACCAAGGTTATTAGAGGGCTGAGGAGTCTGTAATACCAAGTGAAAAAGCCCCACAAGCCCGGTTTGTTCGTTTTCCGGGGTGTTCGACGGTGTTCGTCGAGCATTTGACAAACATTCGTCGAACACCCCGTCGATTCGACTAATCGAATCGAATTCGAACACCGGGGTGGTGGCTCATCTCTATTCTTTAGTTTGTAAAAATGAAGGCTTAGGGGTGATCTCTATCAAAATGTATAAATATATGAGGGGACAGTACAGAGACCTTTTTAATGATCTTTTTACTCTTAGGCCTGAGACGGGGACAAGGGGGCATCCTCTACGTCTGGAGGAAAGAAGGTTTAATCATAATCACAGACGTGGATTCTTTACTGTAAGAGCAGTGAGACTATGGAACTCTCTGCCACATGATGTTGTAATGAGTGACTCACTACTAACATTTAAGAAGGGCCTGGATGCCTTCCGCTGGATCAACATGTTAGGCTATGGGTTGAACTAGATGGACTTAAGGTACCGTTACAAGTCACGATGTTACGATGTTGGCCGCGATGTCGTGGACGCGCGGTCATTTTTTTAGATCAATTCAACATCGCTGGTGAAATGTTGATGTGGACAACTCACCAACAATGTTGTGAGCAGGGACTGTTTGCAAACCCCGCGAATGATCCCTGCTCACTGCTGTGAAGTTGTCCACGACATCTTTATCGTGGTGTCACACAGAACGATTGGTTGAGGTGAAATCGTCAGGTTTTTGAACATGTTCATAAACCTGTCAACTCCAACTTGACTAATTATCATAGTTGAATCGTTCGGTTACATGCAACGACGCACTAACGATGTTCTTTCAACATTGTTGAACACGTCACTTTTGAGTGATGTTGTGGACGATGTTGTGCTGTGTAACTGACCCTTTAAAGTCTTCCTCCAACCTTAAAAAAAAAACATTCATTCTCTATGGGACATGCGGCAGGTGCGGCAAGTGCGGTTTTTGCCATGATCCAGCGAATCCGACACTTGTGGCAAGTCAAAAAACTGCGGTTAGCTGGAGTTTTTTGACTTGCTGTAAGTGCCGCATTTCCCGGATCACGGCAAACAAAAACGCACTTGCCACACCTGCTGCAAGTCCCATTGAGAATGAATGGATGCTTGCCGCAAATCGTCCGTTACGCGGCAGATACAGTAAATCTGCCGGATCTGCCGTGTATTAGCAAAAATGTTGATGTGAAAGGGCCCTTTCACATTGCGTTTTCTACACTGTTCTGTGGCGCCGTTAGGACTTATGCAAAATAGGATTTGGGTGTATGTACCAATGGGGCCATTGACTATAATGATTCATATGGAGTCACCGTATGTTCTGTTGTATATTATTTTTTGCTGTATATGCCTAATGGAAGCAGAAACCACTACATCTGGATGCTCGATCAGATAGCTATATTTTACTGAAAATGTTGCACGTCAGAGCACACAGTGACTCCATCTGCATCATTATAGTCAAGGGCCCCGTAAACACATGTGCCTGAATCCTGTTTTTTTGGGAGGGAGGAGAGCATAATCCCCATAAGGGCCATAGAACATAGGAGATAATGCAGTGTGAAAAAGGTCATAGAGGGAATCTGCAATGGATACATATTTGAATATTGTCTAAGAAAATCAGTGCCAAAGGGAAAGGAGCAAAAGTTTTTCTTTTGTATTTTGTTTAGGCCCCACCACAGCTTATTATACCGATATACTGAATGTGACAACTCAGCATCTGATCATTTGTGCGGGGGTGTACTATTTTTAATTATACCTGATATTCCCTTGTTATGCTAGTCAAGAAACAAGAGGCATTATTTCATGTGAGAGTGTCCGATACACCCTTTTGTCTAAAAATTTGTGGAATGTCCGCTAATTACAGGTTGCATTAGTCCACTGCGGTGCACCCCACTGCATCATTCAGAGGACAATTATGCAATCTGACTAAACTAGCGACCAATGAGGTAAAAGCCTTCTCCCACCAATCCTGTGGGGCACAATGTCCTGAAATGGGAGCTGAGGAATATAAAAAGGGTCCTTGTCTTGTCACCAGTGTGATATTACAGGACCTCAGCCTAGGGACCGTGGTTCCAGCTAATAAATAACAGAATTTCTCTATTGCCAAACATTGAGCCCAAGAGTTAATTTAGAGAACCTAGGTTGGGACAATTAAATCACCTGGCCGCATACCTCGCTGTGCTTGGTCAGTTTCCTGAGTTTGCCACTATCTTTTCTCAGTAGGTGACCACTATAAGCAGGGCGCTGCTGGCTGGAGTACTTAGTTCTGGATCCTTTCAAGTCACAGAGGTTTTCATCCCTGATGAGCCAGCAGAAGGGTGAGACTCTATCACATGAACCATCTTGTGTCCTCGCTGGGAATGTACTACAATATGTTGTTCAACAAGAGAGATAAGCTGGTCACTACTAGGTCACAATTTTCCAATAAGCCAAGACCACACTGCGGTCAGATAGGGTATGCTTACTTCTGCGGTGCACACATAAAATGAGCCAGTCATATAGCCAAGTATTTAAGAATGAAAATTGAAGCACTCACCCAGGAGATGGTCAAAGTCTTCATCATTGCGGTAAAGCCACTACAAGCTGTGTAAGAAGGGAGAAAGACGGGAGTGACGGACGGTAAACTGTTTCACGCTTACTGGCACTTCTATGGGTCCTCTTTAATATGGTGCCTATTGGAGAACCAATAAAGTCTTGTTAGAGTGTGGCAACCTCACCCTGTGTCATCTGAGTAGAATTCTGCCCACTGGAAAGTAGCACAGGCATTCAGTAGGATAAACCCTGACCCTCTTCGAGCTTTGTAAAGAGAGCCAGGCCAGTGGACTAGACAGTGGTGGACCTATGGCCCCGGGGGCCCTGGTGCAGCCGGTCATCGGTCATGAGAAGCGGGGGGGGCGGGGTGCTGGCGGCCGTCGGCGAGGGGGGAGGGGTGGGGGCATGTGCTGGCAGCCGTCGGCTTTCCTACCTGCGATGCGGAGCGGGCGTATGCATTACTGGGAGCCGGGATCCTGGTGGATGGGACAGCAGAGGAGAGGAGGGGCGGGATCAGGCATGGGAAGCACGAAGCTTCCCTTGCCTGACCCTCCTCTGGCATCGGGTTACGGGGGTCGGCTGGGGGTACCCCTGCAGGCTTTAGGGGCCCCCTAGCCGGTCGGGGCCCTGGTGCAGCTGCACCAGCTGCACCACGGTAGGTCCGCCCCTGGGACTAGAGCACCCACGGACCCTCGTGTTTCCACACTGAACAGGGAGCTCATGACCACTTTCTAGCCAAGACTAAGAAAAATTCCAAGTGTGTTGAGAAGATTGTCTAGGTGGTTGCTTTGGTCAACTCTTCTATATTTGCCTTCAGTTTATAGGATTCAATGATGCTTATGTCAGCGCCTGCAGAAACGAATCCCATGACATCTCTTTCTTGTTCCAGTGAAATGATATAATTGCGTTGTTAAAACTGATCCGTGTAAGCCACAGTAACTTTTTGCAAATTCCAACTCTGCCTAAAGCGAAAACGCTAGATACAAAATCATCGGTATTAAATTGTATCCTAATGAAGATGAGGGCGATGACAGAAAACATTATAATATTGAATCTTCAAGTGACATCCGAGTCGAAACATAGAGAGCATTGAAGTCTCGTGTAAATGGCAACGTGCCCAGGAACATTGAGTTTTATAAACTTTTAACTGCAGGAAATTGACGTTAAGCCAGGAGCTGATATGTACAAGACAGAATTGTGAAAAGAGAGAAGATCAGACTCGGAATACGGTATATAATTTCTTTTGAGCAGAAATCTGGCAAACGTCTTTAAGTCTTTGGTTACTTGAATCATTTCAATTTAGCATGTTACTGCAGTAATATGTTTCTTTGTATGTTTTTCTTTTACCGAATCGCTTGCTATTGGCAGGGAAGTCAGATTTATAATATTCTGTAAAATATATTACTTTACGTTATGATCTAAAAATTAGAGCAGAACTTTATATGAAATAATGAAGAACATTCCGCCAACGAAAAAAGTTCAGACAGGCAATTTGTACAGATGTTTTTTGACACATCTCTGGGGCAAACTGGTCTTATTCTGCAGAAACCCATTTAAGGGGAATTTGTAGGGCAGAAATTATCTTAATATATGAAAATAATTGCTTATTAAGGCCATCATGTGCAAAATGCCATGCATATCTAGATCCAGGAGCATCTCAATGAATTAGAATATCATCAAAAAGTTAATTTTTTTCAATGATTCAATACAAAATGTGAAACGCATATATTATATAGAGTCATTGCACACAGAAGGATCTATATCAAGTGTTTATTTATGTTAATGTTGATGATTATGGCTTACAGCCAATGAAAACCCAAAGGTTATTATTTCAGAAAATTAAAGTAGGGACGATAAAGAGTTAAAATTCGAGCTGCTGTATTCCACGAGACATCAAAGAGTGAATGTAATATTGATTTATTAGTCAACGCATTTCAGGGCTCCCTGGAACATGGCAATATGATATTGATTGTCCTGATGAAGGGGCCAGGGAGGCCTGAAATGTAAATCAATATTATATTCCCCTTTGTTGTCTCGTGGAATACTGCAGCATGATTTTTAACCTTTCATCCTCCCTCCTCTATATGCTCCACGCTGGGGACTGCAGCAACCGTGATCTGCTTTTATAGTGGTTGTGACTCTCACAACCACACAAAGTGAAGCCTCTGATACCTATTTAGGTCATATTTCGTCTTTCAACCCTTCATCCTCCCTTCATTAATTATCTGAGATAATGACCTTTCGATTTTCATTGGTTGTAAGCAATAATCATCAACATTAACAGAAATAAACTTGAACTAGATCACTCTATGTGTAATGACTCTATATAATATATACGTTTCACTTTTTGTACTGAATTACTAAAATAAATTTACTTTTTGATGATATTCTAATTCATTGAGATGCACCTGTATGTGATTAAGGCTATGTTGCATACTTGTGTGAACCTTCTTAGGTTGCCTTCACACTGCGGCGTGATCCGGTCCGGGGCTGTCCGGGATGACCCTGACAGCCGCGGACTGACCAGCACACAGGACTAGAGGGCTAATATGCCCTCCGGTCCGGTGTGCAGCGCACGCTGCTGCAGCCGCTGACAAGTCAGGACTGCGGCGCCGCGGTCCTGACTTATCAGCAGCGGGAACTGCGTGCGGCTGCAGACCGGACCGGAGGGCATATTAGCCCTCTAGTTCTGTGTGCTGGTCCAGTCCGCGGCTCTCAGGGTCATCCGGACAGCCCCGGACCGGATCGTGCTGCAGTGTGAAGCTGCCCTTAGCCATTTTACAGCCACTCTAGGGCTATGTGCCGACACAACTGTTTAGCAGTGCTCCATTCTGAATGAACAGTGGCTACTGGTGAGCTGGACTCCAAATATCACCAAAGAAGTCTTAAATGAGAGCAGAACAGTAACTTCTATATGTTCATCATCACCATGGGGCTGTTGGGGATCAACGAGGTCAATGTTGCATGCAGCTGGATGTGAGTGAGGGGATGAAGTAGGAGAAGCAGCAGGGATATGTGAAGTGGGACAGTGGGTTACCCCAAGCACGAGCAAGTGACTAGGTTGATAGTAACAGTGAAATTGATGATGACGATGGCAACTCTGGTTTTGATAGCCAACTGTCACAGCTGGGCATGGAAAGTTAACCAACAGGACCCTCAGTAATGCTATAATCATAGCAAGCTGTATAGTAAATGACAGGTGTACTATTAGCACCAAATAAAAGGATGACTATTGGATAGTAATGGTTTAAACACTCATTAAAAAAGTTACATTGTTTCCAGCTTCTGACAGGTAGTCAAAATTATCATATTTCCAAGTCCAGCTACATTCCCTGCTCAGCAATGGTTTCACCATTCAGTGGCCTGATAACTGCATGTCTCACCAGGAGAAAATTAGACCGTCCTCTATAAATGTGAAAAACCTCATATTTGTCAAAATATATCAGGCATGGATTGATGCTGATTATTATTGACTGATGACTGATGCCAATGATTTAATCAGCCATAGAATGTGTTCATTATGTCTTTCTTAAATTGTTATGCATCCTCCAGTGACAATGATCCCATGTCCAACAAAGCAACCCCTGCCTCTACATCATGTTATATCTCTATTGTGTTACTGCTGCTGCCGAGGCTGCTAGTGCTGGCCCTACACAGTCAGACATTGTTTTTATTGTTCCATCATATTCTTTACTCTTTGGCTATGACCATTTCCACTACCAATTGCAGCCACACATGTTCTCCAGGTCAACTGTGTTCTATATACTGTATACTGCACTGCTGCTGCTGCTGGGGTACCAGTAGTGGTTCCACACAATTGGACATCCCCTTGTCTACCCCATCAAATTCTAAGTGGCTTCTGTTACTGGCACTAGACAGCCACATATCTACCTGTTCATAGAATTCTATAGATAGACTTTACTGCTGTTGCCTTTTTTGCTAATCCTGGCCCTACACCCTCTGACATCTTTTTGCCTGTCCCATCATGCTCTATAATCTGTGGTTGCTCCTGCTGATACTGCCACTGCCCATAGACAGCCACACACATCTACTGTTTCTCCATAGAGATCTGGTGGGATAATGGACTGCTTCTGGGTATCTTAATAAACATAAATAAACTTGAAACATTTCCTAAAGAAGGTACAGTTCTTCCACGGCTTTTTTAGAAGCCATAGCTTTTTCATTTTCCAATCAACAAACCTATTGCTGCTCCTAAAAATGGATAATTTTTAGACACCTTGTTAAAATAAAAACCATTGCTTTTGAAGACTCTTTCAAAACAGCAAACCTATTACAGATCCTAATAAAGGCATAAGGATTAGAAGGCTTGTCACAAATCTATAGCTTTTTCACTTAAAAAAACAACATACCTTGTACTCCCCAAACAGGGATAATTTTTGAATCACTGTTTGACAAAAAGCCATAACTTCTTCCATGTATAAATACCGTCAAGGTAGTCATCATGTAATTCTTCATTTAGCTTGTGGTGTTCCTACAGAGAATGTGAACCCTTCTTGTTAGATTTCCTTGTAGAGTAGATCTGATCATCGAGAATCACAGAACACAGTAGCGGTTTTAAAGGGTACGCGGAATCAGATCTTTTCGGACTTGCACCCTACACAGGATACCTCAATGCTCTATTTTCTGCTATTCTCCAATACATGAGTTTCTTACCGAATGTTTCTGTTAAAATATTTCTCAGCGGTGTTACCATTTGCATTATAATTTTCCTATAAAGAATTTCATTGCAGGTCTACAACTTTACAGCGTTACCTATTTTGAGCTATGGACTTTCCAGATCTCCCAATAAATACCAAAGGTCTGTGTGTAAAATAAAAGCTTTACACCCAATGACAAATCTGTGCAGCTGAAATAACCCACACTTCAAGTGTTTGCTGAATCTAAGTGGGTTTTTAATGGGAACAATGAATCGATCTCGCCTGTGAAAATATCACTTCAATTAATGGTGCTTACATTTACACCATATAGAATAAAGCGCATATTACTTCAGAGCTCGTAGGACATTTTTTCCGAGAGTTGATACCAGAGCTGGGACGTTATACAACAGATGTGGAGTCTGTGTTCGGTTTATATATTTTCAAGTTGCACTATAGACCTTTATATTAGAGAGTAAGGCTCGCTTCACGAGTACAGATGACAACTTCAGGACCAGCAATAAGTCCCAAGACCCAAACTCAGTGGATTGTTACCTTTCAGGAGTTACATTGCCTGTCCGGAAATCACTACCTGAACCCGAATGTGTGAAGCCAACTTTAGACTTAGGTTGCTCAATGAAATTAAAATGGCACTATTTTTATTATGGGGGAAGGTCATAGTCCTAAGATCATCACCAATTGATCAAAACACTGCATTGAAGTACACAGCTTCTTTATGAGTTGCAAGCTCCAACCAATAGTAAGTCTAGGCATCGTCCACCTCTTTAGTGAGACTAAAGCACAGATCCATGGTGTTACTATTGTACACATTAATCAATCTTTCAACTTTGCTCATGCTGGAGCTGCAAGTTTTTTTGAGTGATTGATAGGGGCCACCATTGATTGGGACAGGACCTGGACCACCACTGTTTAAAGGCACATCGCAGTCACTATGATATATGTAAGGTAGCGGTTAGGATTGGCACGATGGAAGGCAGTGACCCAGGCAACTGTTCACACAACACACCGTTTATTGGCACAGTTCAGGTATTTACAGACCTCCAACCCACAGACCATATGCTCTGTGCCTCTGCAGGGGCTCTGTCCTGATCGGGGCCACAGCCAATCCTCTCAGCTAGGCTGTGTTGTCCGCACACAACCTTTCCCTTCTCACCGTCCGCTCATTAGTCTCATGAACGTCCTCTCTGAGAGAGCTCCCAGGCTGTGTTAGCTTCACACAGCAGCTCCTCCTGTTCTGTCCCACTTCTCAGACCAGGGCAGCTCATATAATCTCCTATCCCATCACAGGTGGGTGTCAGTGCTTTCAATCAGCACTCAGCTCAGATCTCACTGCTGTTAACCCTGTGAGTGCTGCCACAGAGCAAAAGATACAATCCCCCATGTGCTGTATACCGGTCAGGGGACACATCGGGGTTGCATCACCACATATATTAAAATATTATTAAACAAAACACTTTACGTTGTGTGAGGCATGATAAAATATTGGACATCATGCAACTTAAGTTGTTCTCTACGGGGGTGAATGACAAGAGACCTTGCACCAATGTTAAAAATCCTGGAAATGTTTTTGCTTTATTTTGGGAGGGCAAATAAAAATGTGTTGTGCCAATAAATTTAAAGGGAACATGTCATCAGTTTTTTACCCGATAAAGTGGGTCACCACCAGAAAAGCCCTTACATACAGCATCCTAGAATACTGTATAGAAGTCCCCAAGCCAATCTGTATAATATAAAATAAGACCTTTTCTGTTATACTCCTCTATGGAGTGGTCCGGTCCGATGGGCATCGATGGTCTTGATCTGGCACCTCTTCTCTTTTTACAATCACCGTCCTCCTTACCTGTTTTGTGTGTGGATGACATGTCCTACGTCATCCACACAGTGGTTCCCATTGCGCTCATGCACACACGCACTTCTCTCTGCCCTTTCATAGGCAGAGCTAAGTATTGTATTGCGCATGTGTTCTTTGGCCTTCCCCTGCACATTTCCATTGCAGTGCTTTGCTCTGCCCTTAGTAGGACAGAGAGAAATGTGCGCGCAGGTGATGTGCCCCCAGGCTTTGGGGTACTCGGGAACTGGGCCGGTGGCGGTCTCTTGGGGAATCACGGTAGTTGTGACCCAGTCCCGTGGCCTGGGATCAGTCCAAAAAGGGGGTATTTACAAGGGATGATTTGTTGTGACGCCACCCGGGGTATGTGGTTAATAGAACTATCTCTGCCGCATTCCTGATGGGCACGGTGACTTGGAGTAGCATGGATGGTAAGCCCTCCTCAGGTAGGGCTGAGGGTCCCCAGGGCAGGAGTAGTGATAATGGATGGATTGTTGGATGGGGCTTTGTGAGGGATCGTGCTGGGTACAAGTCACTTACTTCCAAGCTGCAGCTTCTGCAGCCAGTGTGAAGGGCTGACAAGCGGTGGCTCCTCAGGTGGGACGTTTCTGCGACGCTGCAAGTAAACAGTCTCAGGCAAGTGTGAGCTTACTGGGTACTTTACTTGATGTTTCCACAGCAGTTTCACAGTTCGCACAAGTTACACTTAAACACTTCAGCACTGCTCCGGGTTACTCAAACTCTGCAGCTCAGGTAGCTTTTCTGTGTTGCTCCCTCAAAGTCCTTTCAGGCCCTTCTTTCAGTATTATCATAGTACCTCACCCACGGGTTCAGTCTGGTCGTCGCAGACTCACGGGTGAATATATTTCCCTTACAGTCAGGGTCACCAGTCCTAGTATAACGGCTGTGTTCCTAGTCCGTGGTGGAAAGTTAAGCTGCAGAACATAAAGTCTCTGCCCCACACCGGTGTGTCTCGTGATTAGGGTACAGAATTCCCGGTCACCTCTTCAGAGCCGGTTCTCTGGTGTCGGCCCAACGCTCCAGTGTCACGGGTTCAGGTATTTAGGCACACCAGGCTCCTTCTTTCAGTCACTGTGCTAAGGGTTCCTCCGCGCAGCACGGGTCTATCAAGCTGCTAGGCCCTTATCCTCCCACCTTCCTCACCTGTGGGCAGGGGCGTTGCTAGGGTCAAAAAACATCCGGGGCTCGGGCCCACTGAGCTGCATTTTTCGGAATAAATTTAAATAAGCGGCAGCTGCAAGGGTGGGATTCATATTTTTAACAGGTTCCCGCCTGTCCTTACCACTAGAGGTGGTTGAGGGTCCGGTGGGTCCTTCCTGTGAGCCCTTGTGGCCAGTGTGCCCCTGGCTGGCCCCCTGCACTGCTGCCTGTGCCCCTGTGGCACGTCTGTGGCCACTGGCCCCTATGTCCTGCCCCAGGTGCCCCCTGTTCTTACCTCAATAAGGCAGGTCGGCAGGTGCCTGTTTCCTCCTGTGCGCTGTGCCTCTCCCCTGCGTCTGTCTCTTCCCTGTATGATGTCTCTCCCCCATGTGCGCTGTTTTCCCTCTCTGTGCCAGTCTCCCCTTGTACACTGTCTCTCTCTCTGTCTGTTTCTGGGAGAGATGGCGATAGAGGAAAAAAGAGAGAAACATTAATTTGGTAGAGTCTGGAACCGAAATGAAAACAAAAACAGACAGCAGAGCCCACCGGCGGCAGCAGAGTCCTCCAGTCTACACCTGTGCTCAGTGCAATGCAGCAGCCAGTGCACAGAGCAGGGCTGGTGGGGTGGGATGCAATGCTCTGCAGCCCCTGCCCATCACATGCACACAACTGCAGCAGAATAGCTGAGCACTGGACACAATACATGATCTGCAGAGCAGTGGGCACTAGACATAAACAGCGCAGCCCTGGATACACAGATCAGCCCCAGGCACACAGCGCAGCCCCGGGCACACAGCGCAGCCCCGGGCACACAGAGCAGCCCCGGGCACACAGCGCAGCCCCGGGCACACAGAGCAGCTCCAGGCACACAGCGCAGCCCCGGGCACACAGAGCAGCTCCAGGCACACAGCGCAGCCCCGGGCACACAGTGCAGCCCAGGGCACACAGCACAGCTCCAGGCACACAGCGCAGCCCCGGGCACACAGAGCAGCTCCAGGCACACAGCGCAGCCCAGGGCACACAGCGCAGCCATGGGCACACAGCTCAGCCATGGGCACACAGTGCAACTCCAAGAACACAGAGCAGCCCCGGGGTCCCCTCTGCTGTGGGCCCCTGGGCACTGTGTTTTTGTTCCTGACATAGGGACCAGGCTCCCTGTGTGCTGGGGGGGCCAGGCTCCCTATGTGCTGGGGGGGGCCAGGCTCCCTGTGTGCTGTGGGGGCCAGGCTCCCTGTGTTCTGGGGGGCCAGGCTCCCTGTGTGCTGGGGGGACCAGGCTCCCTGTGTTCTGGGGGGCCCGGCTCCCTGTGTGCTGGGGGGGCCAGGCTCCCTGTGTTCTGGGGGGGCCAGGCTCCCTGTGTTCTGGGGGGCCTGGCTCCCTGTGTGCTGGGGGGACCAGGCTCCCTGTGTTCCGGGGGGCCCGGCTCCCTGTGTACTGGGGGGACCAGGCTCCCTGTGTTCCGGGGGGCCCGGCTCCCTGTGTGCTGGGGGGACCAGGCTCCCTGTGTTCTGGGGGGCCCGGCTCCCTGTGTGCTGGGGGGGCCCGGCTCCCTGTGTGCTGGGGGGACCAGGCTCCCTGTGTTCCGGGGGGCCCGGCTCCCTGTGTGCTGGGGGGACCAGGCTCCCTGTGTTCTGGGGGGCCCGGCTCCCTGTGTGCTGGGGGGGCCAGGCTCCCTGTGTGCTGGGGGGACCAGGCTCCCTGTGTTCTGGGGGGCCCGGCTCCCTGTGTGCTGGGGGGGCCAGGCTCCCAGTGTGCTGGGGGGACCAGGCTCCCTGTGTTCCGGGGGGCCCGGCTCCCTGTGTGCTGGGGGGCCCGGCTCCCTGTGTGCTGGGGGGCCCGGCTCCCTGTGTGCTGGGGGGACCAGGCTCCCTGTGTTCCGGGGGACGCTCTCTCCTCTCACTCCTAACCTGCATGCAGCTATTATGTGGCAGACGCGATCATCACTGAGCAGCTGGAGGAGAACTACAGGTCATAGACTTCAGCTGCAGGCTCAGTGCAGAAGGGCATGTGTTTCACATGCCCATCTGCACTGAGCCTGGTCCTGACATCTATGATCTGTGGTCCTCCAGCAGCTCAGAGCGTCTGCCACATAGCTGAACACAGTGACAGGTTAGGAGTGAGAGGAGAGGGCGGGGGCCGTAGCAGCACACAGGGGGGCTCCCGGGGGCCAACTATCAGGGGCACATTAACAGCGCCCACTGTCCCACAGCCATCGGAGGATGCAGGGCAGGAGACGCTGTCCTGCAGGCTGCAGCAGATCACCTCTGGGCCCCCCAGACAGCTGACGCCGGCGAGATTAGGGCTCTATGCTTAAGAATCGGGGCTGCAGCCCCGATTCTTAATGCATAGCGACGTCCCTGCCTGTGGGGTCTCTTTGAGTCTTTCCCCTTCCCATCACTTCCAGGCTGTGAAGTAGGTTTTCTCTCCAGGGGTCTGTGCCTCTCAGGCAGGCCCAGACTGACAGGCGGGAGATTCTGGACTTTTCCCGATGGGCTGGTGGTTGTGGAGTGGGCGGGGCCACAGCGCCCGCTCCTCTAGCCGCAGGCCAGCTTTTAAATGATTTTGCAGCGGCCTGGCATACTAGGTCTGGGGAACGGCGCCAGCCGCTACCTCTTCTCACAGACTCACACCAGTAGGAGGGCGGGCAGCCCTGACAGCGGCTCTCAAGGAGAGAGCGTCTGTACAGCACATTGTTTGTGGGCGGAGAGAGCACACACTCTGCTCTCCCGCCCACAAAATGGATCACGGCCACCCCGGCCATTACCAAGTGTGCCAAGTGTACAGGCAGTGGAGCTGGCCTGAAGGCAGCAGTCAGCAGCCGGTGAATTTGTCTCTCAGTCACAGACTGAGTCTCCTCACTCCTCCTCTGACCTGTCTCAGCTCAGCTGCGGACCCCGGGGCTGCAGATTGCAGTGCGGCACAACAAGCAAAGCTGAGGCAAGATACTTTCACTTTCGTTTGTCTGACCTGAGATGTGTGGGGTGGGGGTGGAACAGGGCAGACTGCTGTGTGTGTATTTGTGTGTGTGTGTGTGTGAGACAGGCTGCTGTGTGTTTGTGCATCTGTGTGTGTGACAGGCTGCTGTGTGTGTGTATTTGTGTGTCTGTGTGTGAGACAGGCTGCTGTGTATGTGTGTCTGTGTGTGAGACAGGCTGCTTTGTGTGTATTTGTGTGTCTGTGTGTGAGGACAGACCGCTGTGTGTGTGTGTGTGTTTGTGAGGACAGGCCGCTGTGTGTGTATGTGTGAGTGTGTGTGAGAGACAGGCTGTGTGTGTATTTGTGTGTGTGTGTGTGTGTGTGACAGGCTGCTGTGTGTGTATTTGTGTGTCTGTGTTTGAGGACAGGCCGCTGTGTGTATGTGTGTGTTTGTGAGGACAGGCCGCTGTGTGTGTATATGTGTGTGTGAGAGACAGGCCGCGTGTGTGTATTTGTGTGTCTGTGTGTGAGGACAGGCCGCTGTATGCGTATGTGTGTGTGTAAGACAGGCCGCTGTGTGTATATTTGTGTGTCTGTGTGTGAGGACAGGCCGCTGTGTGTGTGTGAGACAGGCCGCTGTGTGTGTATTTGTGTGTCTGTGTGTGAGGAAGGCTGCTGTGTGTTGTTGCTGTGGGCGCTTAAGGCTGTGCTGTGTGTGTGTTTGTGTGGGGTGTGTGTTTTTTGTGTGTTGTTTGAGGATAGGCCGCTGTATGTGTGTGTGTTGTGAGGACAGGCTGTTGTGTGTGTATTGTGTGTCTGTGTGTGAGACAGGCGCTGTGTGGTATTTGTGAGTCTGTGTTGAGGACAGGCCGCTGTGTTATTGTTGTGTGTGTGTTTGTGAGGACAGGCCGCTGTGTGTGTATTTGTGTGTCTGTGTGTGAGGACAGGCCGCTGTGTGCGTATGTGTGAGTGTGTGTGAGACAGGCCGCTGTGTGTATATTTGTGTGTGTGTGTGTGTGTGAGGACAGGCCGCTGTGTGTGTATTTGTGTGTGTCTGTGTGTGAGGACAGGCCGCTGTGTGCGTATGTGTGAGTGTGTGTGAGACAGGCCGCTGTGTGTATATTTGTGTGTGTGTGTGTGAGGACAGGCCACTGTGTGCGTATGTGTGAGTGTGTGTGAGTGTGTGTGAGACAGGCCGCTGTGTGTGTATATGTGAGTGTGTGTGAGAGACAGGCCGCTGTGTGTGTATTTGTGTGCTGTGTGTGAGGACAGGCCGCTGTGTGTGTATGTGTGAGTGAGACAGGCCGCTGTGTGTGTATTTGTGTGCTGTGTGTGAGGACAGGCCGCTGTGTGTGTATGTGTGAGTGAGACAGGCCGCTGTGTGTGTATTTGTGTGTCTGTTGTGTGAGGACAGGCCGCTTGTGTGTGTGTGAGACAGGCCGCTGTGTGTGTATTTGTGTGTTTGTGTGTGAGGACAGGCTGCTGTATGTGTATTTGTGTGTCTGTGTTTGAGGACAGGCCGCTGTGTGTGTGTGAGACAGGCCGCTGTGTGTCTGTGTGTGAGACAGGCTGTTGTGTGTGTATTTGTGTCTGTGTGTGAGGACAGGCTGCTGTGTGTCTGTGTGTGAGGATAGGCTGCTGTGTATGTGTGAGTGTTTTGTGTGAGGACAGGCCACCGTGTATGTGTGAGTGTGTGTGTGTGTGTGTGTGTGTGTGTGAGGACAGGTCGCTGTGTATGTGTGAGGTGTGTGTGTGTGTGTGTGTGTGTGAGGACAGGCCGCTGTGTGCGTATGTGTGAGTGTGTGTGAGGACAGGCCGCTGTGTGTGTGTGTGAGACAGGCCGCTGTGGTGTGTATTTGTGTGTGTGTGAGACAGGCCGCTGTGTGTATATTTGTGTGTCTGTGTGTGAGGACAGGCCGATGTGTGTGTGAGACAGGCCGCTGTGTGTATATTTGTGTGTCTGTGTGTGAGGACAGGCCACTGTGTGTGTGTGAGACAGGCCAATGTGTGTGTATTTGTGTGTCTGTGTGTGAGGACAGGCCGCTGTGTGTGTATTTGTGTGTCTGTGTGTGAGGACAGGCCGCTGTGTGTGTATTTGTGTGTCTGTGTGTGAGGACAGGCTGCTGTGTGTATTTGTGTGTGTCTGTGTGTGAGGACAGGCTGCTGTGTGTATTTGTGTGTGTCTGTGTGTGAGGACAGGCTGCTGTGTGTGTGTGTGTGAGACAGGCTGTTGTGTGTGTATTTGTGTCTGTGTGTGAGGACAGGCTGCTGTGTGTCTGTGTGTGAGGATAGGCTGCTGTGTATGTGTGAGTGTTTGTGTGAGGACAGGCCACCGTGTATGTGTGAGTGTGTGTGTGTGTGTGAGGACAGGTCGCTGTGTATGTGTGAGTGTGTGTGTGTGTGTGTGTGAGGACAGGCCGCTGTGTATGTGTGAGTGTGGTGTGTGTGAGGACAAGCTGCTGTGTGTGTATGTGTGTGTGTGTGTGTGTGTGAGACAGGCTGCTGTGTGTATGTGTGAGTGTGTGTGAGACAGGCTGCTGCGTGTGTATGTGTGAGGACAGGCTGCTGTGTGTGTGTGTGTGTGTGTGTGTGTGTGTGTGAGGACAGGCTGCTGTGTGTATGTGTGAGTGTGTGTGAGGACATGCTGTTGTGTGTGTATTTGTGTGTCTGTGTGTGAGGACAGGCTGCATGTGTGTGTTTGAGGACAGGCTGTTACATGTGTGTGGGGATCGGGGCAGGTTGCTGTGTGTGTGTCTGTGTGTGTGGACAGTCTGCTGCTACCTGTGTGGGGGCCAGGGCAGGCTGCTGCATGTGTGTGTGAGGACTAGCTGCTGTGTGTGGTGGTCGGGGCAGGCTGTTGCATGTGTGTGGGGCCGAGGCAGGCTGTTACGTGCGTGTGGGGTCCTGGGCAAGCACTACGTGCAAGTGGGGGCTGAGGCAGGCAGCTACGTGTGTGTGGGGGCCGGGTCAGGCAGCTGTGTGTGTGTGGGGCCTGGGGCAGGCTGCTACATGTATGTGTGGGGGGGCCGAGGCAGGCTGCTGCATGTGTGTTTGTGTGGCAGGCTGCTACGTGAGTGTGGGGTCCGGGGCAGAATGCTTCATGTGTGTGGGGGCTGGATCAGGCTGCTACATGTATGTGGGTGACTGGGTAGGCTGGTGCATGTGTGTGTGGGACTGGGGCAGGCTGCTACGTGTGTATGTGTGTGTGTGAGAGGGCACGCTGCATGTGCGTATGTGTGTAATCCTCAGTATCTGTAATATTCTGTATATATACACTGCACAGTACCACTTCTCCTGTCCTGTATACTGGGTGTAATCCTCAGGATCTATATTATTCTGTATATATACACTGCACAGTACCACTTCTCCTGTCCTGTATACTGGGTGTAATTTTCAGTATCTGTATTATTCTATATATATATATATACACTTCACAGTACCACTTCTCCTGTCCTGGATACTGGGTGTAATCCTCGGCATCTGTATTAATCTGTATATATACACTGCACAGTACCACTTCTCCCGTCCTGTATACTGGGTGTAATCCTCAGTATCTGTATTATTCTGTATATATACACTGCACAGTACCACTTCTCCTGTCCTGTATACTGGATGTATATATACACTGCACAGTAGCACTTCTCCTGTACTGTATACTGGGTGTAATCCTCAGTATCTGTAATATTCTGTATATATACACTGCACAGTACCACTTCTCCTGTCCTGTATACTGGGTGTAATCCTCAGGATCTATATTATTCTGTATATATACACTGCACAGTACCACTTCTCCTGTCCTGTATACTGGGTGTAATTTTCAGTATCTGTATTATTCTATATATATACACTGCACAGTACCACTTCTCCTGTCCTGTATACTGGGTGTAATCCTCGGCATCTGTATTATTCTGTATATATACACTGCACAGTATCACTTCCCCTGTCTTGTATACTGGGTCTGGGTGTAATCCTCGGCATTTGTATTTTTCAGTATGTATACACTGCACAGTACCACTTCCCCTGTCTTGTAAACTGGGTGTAATCCTCGGCATTAGTATTTTTCAGTATGTATACACTGCACAGTACCACTTCCCCTGTCTTGTATACTGGGTGTAATCCTCGGCATTTGTATTTTTCAGTATGTATACACTGCACAGTACCACTTCTCCTGTCCTGTCGTCAGAGAGGTGGTTTTGAACTTTGATTTTCAGCATTTAAATGTTGCTTAATTTGATTATCCCTAATATGAAGTCATCACTTCTCTTCTGTACAGGTGATGACTTGTCTAACGCTGTGTATCTGACTGCTGGGACCCCAGAATCCTGAGAAACGTGGCTTTGTAGATCACCATGTAAATGGAGCTGTGGTTGATTATTCCCTCTGCTGCACCATTCACATGTGGCTCTTCAAATAACTCCTTTAAGAAAGTGATGAGGCCACGGCAACTTAAAGGGAATCTGTCAGATCCATAAAGCCCCCAGAATATCACTACCTGTCCCTGCATCTTCCTATTACTACTCTAACTATCCCTTTCTGTGCTAAATGTGCCCTGTGACTGTAATAAAAGCTTTTTATCACTCACTCATTAGTATGATAATGAACAGGGGGGCTACCGTTGCTAGACCCCCTGAGCGTCCTCTCTGTGTCCCATTGCCGCCTCCTGTTTAGTTTATCGTGCTCCGATGGGCGTGATGTTGACATTCAAATGTGCACCCCCCCAGCCTGACTCATCCGCTCTGCAGAATGGCGGGTATGACGCCGAGCGTTGTCATTTCCGGTGCTCATCCACAGACCTGTGCATTGCGCATGCTCTGTGGAGCATGTTACGTTAGTTCATCACAGATATCATCACAGATGAGCTGATGTAATGTGTTCCATAGAGTATGCGTACTGTGCAGCCTGAAGTCCGGCCTGCAGAGTACCGGAAATGACGCGTTTGAGTGATAAAATGCTTTTATTATATGGTCACAGGGCACACTTAGCACAGAGAGGGATAGTTAGAGGAGTAATAGGAAGATGCAGGGGCAGGTAGTGATAGCCTGGGGGGCTTCATGGAGGTGACAGGTTCCCTTTAAAAGCAAATTTCACTTATTGGGGCTAATGGGTGATATAGTGTGTGGGCTGGTGGGGTTTGTTTTCCAGGGCTGCTTTTTGGTCCCAGTCCGGCCCTGCTCTCAGGGGTCTGTGTCTCCAAGGAGCCAGAAACTGTCTGGGAAGTCTCTCTCTGTTCTGTTCTCACTCTGCTGCAGCTTTGCAGCTCCCTTCTCACTGTCTGCTTCTTCTCTCCTCTCTACCCCTGTGTGTTCCCGGGTTTTGTTTAGGTCACTTCACCCACTTTGTCAGTGTCCTCCTACGTTCCACCCACAGTGCGACACGCGCAACCCGTTGCCCATCCTAGAGTCCTTGAAGTAGGGTTGGTGTTTGTACAGTGTGGGTGTTTTTGCAACCTTGCTTATCTGGCTGCACTTTCCTCTTGTGGCCACCTGGTCGCAGGAGCGCCACACAGGAGCATGATATTAAGAAGGACCTGCGGTGACGTATATCTGAATCGCAGGTCACGTGATAGTTGCTTCCGGGAGGGAGCCGAAGCGACAGCTGTGGGGGAGAGCGGTGCCCGGAGTTCAGGCGATAACTGGTGTTGTGCGGAGGCGCACAACATAGGAAGGTGAGGAGATATATATGAAAAACCCCACAATAAAATTCATGTCACATAGGTAACCCTCATTGCGCCTCATCTGTTTTTTCATTTCATACAGGAGCATGATGGAAGACACACTATGTGGAGGACATAGGATAACAATCATGAGTGTGGGTGGGGTTATACAGGGCTCAAGTTGGTAGAGACATGTTATGTATGCTATGATAGTAGGCATATTGGGTAAATCCTATACCCTCCAGACTGGTGGAGTAACTTGAAGTTCACGGGCTCTAATGCAAATCTCAAAGAGGGCCCCCAAATATTGCAATTCTTTAACAGCATTGGTGAAACTTCATACAGGTCAAAAGGACTTTTGAGTTGCAAATGCAACCTCTGCACCAGTTGTAGTTATGCCCCGGCTCAGAACACTGCTACTGAAGAAGGCATAAGAAATGCTATCTGCCTCTACCCAAGATTATGGCCCGAACCTGCCTTCAGATCCTTTCTCCTTATACTAATGAAGTTCTAAGATTAAATTTAACGGCAATACTCTACAATTAAATGGAAATTAGAAACAACCTTCTTTGAGGAATGACTAATTTGTTCTGTTTTTGTTTGCTTTGTTCCATAAAAAATGAATTTCACATTTACCTTTCATATGACGTGGGTGTTTCTTTGAAAGTTTCTTAAAATAGATGAATTCCATATGGATCTAGTTATGGCAGAACAGCAGGGCTGGATTAAGAAAATGCTGATAAAGCTGCAGTTACGGGTCACTTTCTCCAAACAGCCCCATCATATTTGCCCATTTTTAAACCAAGTGCTCAGATTTATTATGACTATGTCATTTCCAAGAAAAAACTAAGGACAACACAATAAGGGCGGATGACTACAACCATATTTTCGGCCCGAGTGAAAAAACCCAACATTACTCGAACTAGTTTTATCCAATGGTGCAGTGCAGATGACAAATATTTTTTAATGACAGAATGTGTGTGTGAAAAAAAATCACAGTATGCACAATTTTCCTTCAGAGATTGGATGAAACTTACCTACTCAAGTCTATGGGTGCGAGAAAAATGCCGATGCCACAGTATAGTTTCCAATTTGTATGGATACATTGCAATTCTGTAGCATAGTATATGTATACTATATGTGTATATGTGTAGTGTATATGATCCTCTGAATGATTAAAAGCTGCTGCTGTAAAAAAACGGATTGCATGCAAATGACAAGTGAGAAAAAAATATGTCAATTTTTCTAGATGAAAATCTGACCGATTTATTACCGATAGTGTGAATTTAGCATAAGTAGGCGTGAGAAAGAGGCTATAGCTGGAGGCTAGGGTTTTGTTAGCGCCCAAGCAGTCTTCAAAGAGCAAGGGGGATTGGAGAGGCCCTTGCTGGGGCCATGGTCTTGGGCTGTGCCAGTCATACCTTCAGACAGACCACTTGTCGCTGTTACTTCTGTCGAGCTAGGAACGGTTGGCAAGCAAGTCAGTGATTAAGCACTCGGCAATGTTCTTTCAATACAACGTCATTGTGATACAACAGATATAAAACTTAAGCACGGTTTCCATAGTACACTTCTTCCTCAGATTTATCCATGACCATTGGTTTCTCTGAGGTTTCTAGTCCATACTACTCTACCAAACCTAGCGTCACGATCCCGCATGCAAGAGACATTAAATCCCAATTGGCTTGTGCTACCCCACCCATAGGGAGTCGTTCTCCAAATGGTTTGACTAAACAACTGGAGTGCACAGACTATATTCCTTGCCTCACATCTGCTTTCGAGTTGGCCTGTTTGCCGAGACCTATGCTAAGTGTCCTCCTTTAGCTACATGAGTCAGTCTGTTCTTAGCTAAGGATAAATAGTAGCGTTGATCTTTAGTATGATTATTTGGATTCTCTGATCTCGCTGCCCCACTAGGATGTTAGCAGTTGTATGTTGCCACAAAACACCAACTACATGTTACCATTGTATTCTATCAAACTTGCAAATGTGAGCTAGTGACTTGCCAAACACTAACTTCTAAGATGTAGCCAGTCTTTTCCCTAGGAACTGCCTCCTCCCCCTGTGGGCTAATCCCATGCTCCACTATTGCCTGTCATGCAGTAAGTAGCTAACAAGCTTCCTGTCTTGCCAATATTATTATGCAACCATTACTACACATCAACATTGCTAACACTGGAACATGTATTCATTAAACTGCATGAAATACATAGAAACAACACATTACATTACGGTTCGCATTATAACATAACAAAGCATGTGGTGTCTTCAGGGGCAAGAACATATGACTGTAGGTCACCCTCTTACAGGGGACTTCAGTGGTAATGTTTATAGGTCCAACAAACAATTCAGTAAATGCTTTAAAACCAGATAACAATGTGATTGAAATGATTCAGAAAGGAGACACTTATCTTCCATTTGCCCATAATATTTTGACCAAGGCAAACTCACACAACACATTGTTTAACCCAACAAATTTGTGTAAATTTGGCCATGTGGTACAGGTGTATGACTGCTCAATGATATTTTTTATTTTTGGCTTTGAAGGGGTAGACTAACAATCCAGTGTATCACAAAAGGGCGAAGAGATTTTGTTTGTGGGCTCCATTATATGATTATCCAAAATGAAACAAAACAAAGGTATCAGAGATAGTAATTGATGACCAAACTATCAACCAAAAAATCCCATTTGTCTATGCCCAGTTTTCAGTTTTATTAATGCCTAGACCAATGTTAAAGTATTTTTATCTGGAATGCATTACAAACTTTGGAGGGACAGTCCAGACTGTAAAATGGACGTGTCTGTGAGGAGCTATGGGACTATTCCAGCACGGATGGATAGTTACATCAATGTTATTGTTCACAAGTTGAAGGGGGAAGAGGATGTACCAGAATGTCCCAACCTGTGCTCATGGGCCATAACGCAATCAAACCTACATTAACATTCATTGTCATGCATCAGGTGGGGGAATCTGTGCATTTCTTTCTCTCGGCGGGGGGGTCTCCTGAGTACACACCTGCAGACTGGCCGGTGACTTTATTGTGTTGAATTTAATGTACCTGATGGTTAAAGGGGGTGGCTGTGTTTGTGTTTGCTAGGGGGTTGGAAGGAGAATAGAAGACACATGTTTGTGGGTAGGTCAGTTGGTGCTGGGATTTGGAAGCAAAAAATACTGAGCTGAGGTCAGGTCCTGAGCTTATGAATGGACTATACAGTTTGTTTTGGGAATTGAAAGCCAGAGGATCAGTGCTAAGGCCGGTCCTGAGACCTATGGATGGACCATAGAAGTTGGAACTTTGGTCACGTGCTACAGTCATGATATCTACCTTCTGGATTTTATGAGTTATCCTATGGACTGTTTTGCTGGCTGGTTTCTGATCTTGTGGACTGGGGGCATTGCATTGTGGTAATCTACCTGGATTTGCTGAAATACCCTGTACAGATACAATGAAAACTTGTATCGTTAACCTGCCTAAGTGATTATGACAACCCACAACTTCAGATCCTCACACTGTCCTAGCAAAAAAAACTGCTCTTTCTTCCCACAACAAAGTTGAACTTTTTTGTGCATATTTCAATGTAATATATCCAGAATCTTTTTGGATTCTCTTGCTCTGTACCTTGCCATCCACTCTCAACGGGCAATTCTTTATCAGCATTTTTAACTTCCCAGCACGCTCTGCTCTTGCAATTGTTCAGTGGCTTGCTTATCTACCTGTATGTTACAGCAGTGTGCAGAGCTCCAGACAGGAGAGCAGGAGCAGAGGGACAGTGACTCTCTTCCACTTCCTTTAATCCATGTTAAAGAGAAAAAACAGAGACAAGTGCAAATAAGATAAGATAGTAGCTTTATTGCACATTCAAGCTCATAACAAATGCTTGTTCAAAAATAAACTACAAACCTATGAACCTATGTAGTCTATTTTTTAAAAAAGAGTTTGGTATGAACTTTAATGCATAATAAAGCTATTATCAAATACCACCACAGTTTAAAAAGACTACTTTTCCAGCAGCAGCGCGGTCCAATCAGACATGTCAATCTCCTTTTACTCTAAAATATACTTTAATCCTCGTTAGCATCTTTGGTGTTAGAGACAGATTACACCCAACAACAGGCAGTAGACCGCAAGCTAGGCAGAAAGGAGACTCCTAGTGCCTGGTCCTTTGCAGGACATTATTTTAGGACTAGATGGAGCCCCGATGCTATCGCCTCCAGAGTGTGGTGACCTCACAATGGGGTTGGGCTCCGTAGAGTCGGGAGCATTGGCCATCTCTCCCCCTGTGTGTTGTCTCTCTCCCCTTGTATGCTATGATGTCATAATCCCCCAGTATAATGTCATAATAACCCACTGTGATGTCATACTTCTCCACTATGATGTCATCTTACCCTGTTGCGATGTCATAATACCCCATCGTGATGCCATAATACCCCGTTATATACCTTTGTGATGCCATAATGCCCAGTGTGATGGCATAATAACCCACTGTGATGTCATAATTCCCCACTGCGATGTCATAATAGCCCATTGTGGTGTCATAATACCCCATTGTGATACCGGGTCAACCGGACACAGAAAGCAAAAACAGACACCACAAGGCAATTATATATATATAAAAAAAGTAATAAACAGCAAAAGTAATAAACAAAGTGATATGCAGTCTAATAATTTATTGCATTATATCTATGGAGATCAAGTTTTCTGAAAGTTCAGGGAGCATTTAAAGACCAAAAATATGTAGAGCTAATGTGTTTGGTCTCAGATCCTCCGGAGATGTCAAACCTGATGAATAAACCAATTCCCTTCATAGGAAGTAAAACCCTATTCATTTCTGGTGGGTTTAACGTGTTTTCATCTGACTGGAATTCCTCCATACTGTCTCCACTGCTGCCGAATTCCACAGACCAAATCCCGGTGAAATCTACATTTCTACATTCCACAGGATCAAAATGGAAAGATTTATGGGTGAATTCAATCTCATGGCCATCTTTCAAAACAACCTCTACGCATATCCTCAATACTAACAGAACGTTTTATTCTATTTCATAGTTTTGCTTTCATACGCCAATGGAAACACAGCAGAATTCTGCAGCTATAGTTATAGTTGTAAAGGACTGGAACCGGCTGTATCAAATTGCTTGAGTCCAGAGCAGCCGGAATGAGCTCACATGGTTTAGGTTGCCTTAGATTGGATGGGAAGACTAGGAATGTGATGTGACAGGTCGTGATTAGGATGAAATGGGCATGCTTTCATTCACAGTTGTGTTCTCTAAGGACCACACACACAAGCCAATTTGATCTAGGTTGGATAAATATTTTTTGGTCGGAAACATGAAAGGTTTGTGGTTTGGTCAACCCAAAGTGATCTTTTGCAGAACTGCATTTGCCAATGAATATGCAACCCAAGCTCTGATATAACTTTCTGGAAACTCTTGGCGGTTCTTAGAATATACATAATGTTGTAATAATTGAATTGGTAATTAGTCTGTATATTTTATTGAAAAAAAGAATAAAATTTTGCAGATGAAAGTATCCTGCCATTTTATGTAGTGTATACAGATCTATGTTTCCATGTAATGGCGTAACTTTAGGCTCGTGGACCCTGATGCAAAAGCTCCAACAGGGCCCACAATTATTGCAAATCTTTAATAGCATTAGTCTTTTTCTATAAGCCAAAGGGACATTTGGGGCCCCCTAAGATCCAGGGCTCAGGTGCAATTGCAATCCCTGCACTTATTGTAGTTAAACTCCTGTTTCCATAGTTAAAGTCACTTGGCACTTTGCAACTTCACACACAAAAATTATCTTCTTCCAGCAGAAACATTTTTAGTAATCTACAACCCATCGCAAATATTATGGAATCACCTGGCTGGGAGGATGTCCATTCAGTTGTTTAATTTTGTAGAAAAAAATCAGATCAGACATGGCACAAAACTATAGTCATTTCAAATGACAACTCTCTGCCTTGAAGAAACACTAAAAGAAATCTTGAAAAAAAATATGCTAGCCAGTAACGGTTACTTTTGTAGACCAAGCAGGGGGAAAAATTATGGAATCACTCAATTCTGAGGAAAATATTATGGAATCAGCCTGTAAATTTTAATTCCCAAAACTAACACCTGCATCAAATAAGATCTGCTCGTTAGTCTGCATCTAAAAAGGAGTGATCACACCTTGGAGATCTGTTGCACCAAGTGGACTGACATGAATCATGACTCCAACACGAGACATGTCAATTGAAACAAAGGAGAGGATTATCAAACTCTTAAAAGAGGTTAAATCAACACGTAATGTTGCAAAAGATGTTGGTTGTTCACAGTCAGCTGTGTCTAAAATCTGGTCCAAATACAAACAACATGGGAAGGTTGTCAAAGGGAAACATACTGGTAGACCAAGGAAGACATCAAAGTGTCAAGACCGGAAACTTTAAAGCAATATGTCTCCAAAAAAGAAAATGCACAACAAAACAAATGAGGAATGAATGGGAGGAAACTGGAGTTAATGTCTGTGACCGAACTGTAAGAAACTGCCTAAGGCGGCCGTCACACGCATCAATTTAATGCATGATATCGCTTAAGCAATCTGCTTTTTGATCGCTTAAGCGATATCGTTTGTGCATCGCTGCGTGCAATCAAGCGATTTTACAATGTAAAATCGCTTGATTGTTAGATTGCAGATTGGTGAGCAAGAGCTCATATCAAGCGATAAACGCTTGATCAATCTGCCTCATCGTGGTGTGTGACACCACGATGAATGATCTCCCAGCGGCAGAGCCTATGCTGGGAGATGGTATCTATGGTAAACGTCGGGTTACTAAGCGCCGCGCGGCGCCTAGTAACCCGATGTGTACCATAGTTACTAGCGATCTCGCTGCTCCACATCGCTGGTGAGTTTGTCTGTGTGACAGCTCACCAGCGATGTGAGCGATATTGTTAGCGATCGCGCGTGCACGTGATCGCTAACAATATCGCTATCGATATTGAAGCGTGTGACGGCCGCCTAAAGGAAATGTGATTTTCATACAGAAAAGCTAAATATAAGCCATCATTAACACCTAAACAGAAAAAAACAAGGTTACAATGGGCTAAGGAAAAGCAATCGTGGCCTGTGGATAACTGGATGAAAGTCATATTGAGGAATAAATCGCGAATCTGCATTGGGCAAGGTGATGCTAGAACTTTTGTTTGGTGTCGTTTCAATGAGATTTATAAGGATGACTGCACGAAGAGAACATGCAAATTTCCACAGTCATTGATGATATGGGGCTGCATGTCAGGTAAAGGCACTGGGGAGATGGAGCTCACATCAAACACCCCTTACCCGCCCATGACGTTGTATAACGTCATAGATCGGGAAGGGGTTTAAAATGACCAAAAAGGACCACCAAAACATTTGAATTGTGTTCTTTTTTTCCGACATGGCTTTTTTGTCCAACAAGGGTGGTGTTGGAAATAGTGATTTGGACTTACTGATTTTTATTTTCCCTGGTTCTTTATTTATTTATTCACAATTATTTCACTCTCTGTTTCTGAATCAGATCATATATAAAAGGAGAAAGGAAAAAAAAACGGCTTCACGATCGCGCTGTTCTCAAAGATAATAAATCCATGTGCCCATGGACTCCGACCAACTCTTTATCCCACTGTAAACTCTACGCGTTTCGTGTACACACTGTACACTTCCTCAGGAGTTGAAGTTGGTGCAATTTCATGGGTACGTGGATTTATTATCTTTGAGAACAGCGTGATCATGAAGCCGTTTTTTTCTTTCTCCTTTTATATTTGATCTGCTATACCGGTGGATTGCTGCAGTTCTGTGGATGCTGTGGATTTTACTCGGAGGTGCATATGGTTGTTGTGTCACACACAACTAAACCAGGTGAGTGGATCCGTATAGAAAATTGACTATATACAATTGAGATAAGACCCTATAGTGCGCTTTCTTCCTCTCTATTATAGTTTGAATTAGATCATATAATATTTTGGGGGGCACTTTAACTGTTAAGTAATTTTTTAAAATTGTTTCTGATTTTCCTTTCAACCGGGGACAGCTTATTAATTCCAGAGCTTCATATATTGTGTCACAGAACTTGTTTGTCATTGTGTATACATTGAACAGGAAGATAGAGATGTTAATAAACCATATCTGCCTTAATAATAGGGAGTCTGGCTGTGTCTGGCAGTCAACACCCTGCATCTGCAGCTAATGTGACCCTAGTCCTAAATAGGACAAGTCATGAGGCAAGGAAGTTGAGCGCTGCGGGGTCAGATACCAGGCTAGCACATCAAAGATTAAGGGGATGAGACGTAGTTGCGACGCCCACAGGGCTGTGGGTACTTGGAATCGGGCTGAGAGGTCTCAGTGGCGGTGACCTGTCTCCGTGGCCCTGGGCATGCAGTTAAAGGAGATTATTTGCAGGGGAAAGTTTGTGATGCCACCTGTGGTTTTTGGCCAGGAATGGCCGACGCTGCAGTTTCAGACTGCTGGGGCAGATGGGAGGGCAGCCTGGATGGTATCGCTCCCCACAGGTGGAGCGGAGCCCCAGGGCAGATGGTAAAGTAAATATTAAGGACAGGACTGTGATGCTGGACAGAGCCGCAGGGTATGAAAGGAGGAGACGCAGACAATTCATGCAGTTCTTTACCTTTACTTGCAGTACGGGCAAGGTAACCCAGCCAGGTGCTGTGCTTCTCCAGAGTGCAGCCAGGTTAGTCCCCAAAAGATCAATATCCCTCTGACGAGACACTGTTAATAGGCCTTCCCAGGTTGCTCTTCCCTCTGCTGGCTACTCGCCTCTCCTACCCTGCGCCGTTGTGAACAGGGTCCCAGGCTGATGGCTATTGACCTTGTCGGGCAACTGCAGCAGCACGTCCCCTGGCCCTAGTTCTAGCCACCGGCCTGCAGATTATTCACGGTTTGTGACCACTGCTCCTGCAAAGCCAGTGGCCTCCGGTTTTCCTGGTCGGGGCCTGGAGCACTCAAACCAGTTAGGGGTCGGTCCCCTCCAGCAATCAGTCCCTCCGCCCGACTCGGGTCAGGACTGGATTCGGGGCACACGGGTGAATCCCCCACTCCCGTCTCCCCTAGACTCTCTCAGTCCTGCATCCGCTCCAGATGCCTTCCTCCTTCATTCTCCCCTCGCTAACTCTCTACTAACCTACTGCTAACCCCTCCTCCTGACCAGGAGATGGGGCCCTCCCTCTCAAAAGGGTTCACTTGAATCTCCTAGCTCGGAATTGGGATGATGTTGTGTGCAATTCTTTGTGTCTCGAGTGTGCGACCCCTCTCACCTGGGAATGGTGACACCATACCTATGGAGTAGGTGCAGCATCACTGTGGTGACCAGTGCGTAGGGGCACCACATTCCCCCTTGGCAAAGCACAGCACGTCCACGGGCTGCAAAACAGGTGCAAGGTGTTATACAAAGAACTTACAATTTTTCTTTGTACATATTTTAACAATCATCAACAATACTAACAGTTTCTTCCCTTTATGGGAGGTGCTTCACTTAAAACGTTACTCAATTATAAACATATAAAAGTACAAACGGTATAAAAACAAGTGCAGGTTCAAGACAGTCTTGGCTAGTTCACCAAAACAAAGTGTCCCTCGGTCGGGTAAAGTGTATCTTCAGTGGGCACCACCCCAACCCACCTTAGTTTGTCCCTGGGCATGGCTACAGGGTTCCAGACCTGTCCTCATTTGGCTCTTCAGCCATGCCAACGGTTTATGTTTAACCAGTCCTAGCTGTTTTAGCATATAGCTTGTCCTGGTAAAGTGCAGCAATGTTCACACATGCACCTCACCATATCAGCTTAAAAACCAACAAAAGGCACGTTTGAGAAGTGCAATATTGTATTAAGAGTTCTGATTATTCATTGTCCATAATCAAATGGTCCATTATTTCTTATTTGACTATTATTTACACATTTTTAAATTACTATGCAACTCTAATAACTATCAAGTTTACGCTATCTACAACACATTAGCTATATACACTATAAAGGTTTCTAAACCTATCCAGGTTACGCTATCTACAACACAATATACACTATCTAACTATGTATATTCTCAGCCCTATTCAGGTACTGCTATTTACATTTATACATATAGTCCTCTGTCTCTACTTTTGCTGCTGTTTCCACGGCATCACAGTTACATCTCCTCTGCCGGGGAGCACTTGCAGTCCTCCTCCATAGTCGCTAGACCACAGAAGACCCCTACCAATGGGGTGACCGTCTGTTCTGGGACGACTTGGATGGTTGGCTGGACCGAACAACCGCAGCAGGGGCTGAAGTTGCACGATATGCTGGAGGTTCAGGTGCTGCTGGACTTTCCTTACATTCAGGGCATGCCACCCACGGTGGCCCACATGCTTGGTGTATTCCACCCAGTCTCACAGGTACAGGTCTCATCTGGGTGACTCCTTGGGCAGATGGGAACCCACATTCCTACGGTTTACAATGATTTTGTTTATCATGTGGGGCTCCCAGATATAGCTCCACCCTTCATTGAGGTTGAAATTTATGACGGAACTTTGTTTTCTCTCCACCTGGTCGTGGCCCAAGTCTTATGGGCCTGGCTCTTGGCGTTGAGTTTCTTGTCTTCATGGGCTCACCACCCAGCCATGTATCATTGCTCCTCTGCCTCCTCTCCCTTCTGGCGGTACTCTGCTTCAGGGATTATCTCCAGCACACCCCCCATGCGAGCTTCCCCTAAATGGGCTTCCCCAGGGAACCCCATATGTTCGTCCCCCCGGAGCACCCAATGAAAGTGCACCACCTCTTGGGCTGCAATGGAGTTGGTAAGTGGGCTCCTGGAATTTCTCTCTATCCCAACCCACATCTCTTGGCACCTGGTCAGTCTTAGGGGCTGGAGGTGGCTCTATAGGACCCAGCAAGGTGTTCTCCATCTCTGGGGCAGTGGTACCTGTAACAACTGTTGTTCCTCTGGGTCCGGCTTGCTCCTGTGCCAAGAGAGGTGGCCCGACCAGCTGCTGCTTTACTCTCTCCAGCAGCTCTCTCCGCCACTTATTGAAAGCGGTGGTCTTTACTTCCAGCAACTGTCTACTCAGCTCCTCCATTTCGGGGCTCAGGAACTCCGGGTCTATAGGTGGCAATGGATCTAAGGGCATCCTCAGGCCACCAGGGGCATCCATCCGCAGGACCCCTAGTGCCAACGCCCTTTCCTGGCTCTCTGCCATCATGCTCTTCGTGGTCTTTAAACTCTGCTCCACTCTCTCAGCCTCGCACACACTTCTTTCACCTCCCTTTCGTGCACGTCTCTAACTCTCTCTGCTGTCGGCCACACCAGGGAGCGGAGTGGCCATGTCTTTCGGCAGGCCCCCTTGGCTCTCTGTGGCCACAGGGGGTAGACTCAATTTTTCCCGGTCTCTGTTGGCCCATGCCATGACAGGAGACTGCGGCACACCTCCTGACCAGCACATGGTATCAACACATGGTGGTCACTATTACGCAAGTTCACAAGCACAGTTCTCTCAATGCACCGTTCTTTTAGGTGCATGTTGACCAATGTTAGCGGGGGTCTGAATCCTGTTCGTGACATCAGATGCGACACCCACAGGGCCGTGGGGTACTCGGAATCGGGCCAGTCGGTGCTTGTGAAATCACGGTGGCGGTGACCCGGCTCCGTGGTCCTGGGCTTGCAGTTAAAGGGGATTATTTACAGGGAAAGTTTGTGATGCTACCTGTGGTTTTCGGTCAAGGATGGTCAACGCTGCAGTTTCAGACCACTGGGGCAGATGGTAGGGCAGCCTGAATGGTATCGCTCCCCACAGGTGGATCAGAGCCCCAGGGCAGATGGTAAAGTCTATAGCAGAGATGGGGCTGTGATGCTGGACAGAGCCACAGGGTATGAAAGGAGGAGACACAGACAGTTTGTGCACTTCTTTACCTTTACTTGCTGTATGGGCAAGGTCACCCAGCCGGGTGCTGTGCTTCTCCAGAGTGCAGCCAGGTTGGTCCCCAGGAGATTGAGATCGCTCTGCCGAGACACTGTTAATGGACCTCCCAGGTTGCTCTTCCCTGCACTAGCTACTCATCTCTCCTGCCCTGTGCTGTCGTAACAGGGTCCTAGGCTTATGGCTGCAGGCCTTGTCGGGTGACTGCAGCAGCACGTCCCATGGTCCTAGTTCTAGCCACCATCCTGCAGATTATTCACGGTTTGGGACTACTGTGGCCTCTGGTTTTCCTAGTCGGGGCCTGGAGCACCCAAACCAGATTGGGGCCAGTCCCCTCTGGTAACCTCTGCCCGACTCGGGGCACATGGGTGGATCCCCCACTCCCATGTCCACTAGGACTCTCTCAATCCTGCGTCCACTCCGGAAGCCTTCCTCCGTCATTCTCCCTCTAACTCTTTACTAACCTACTGCTAACCCCTCCTCCTGGCCAGGAGATGGCGCTCTCCCTCTCAATAGGGTCCGCCCGAATCTCCTAGCCTGGAATTGGGATGACAGATGATGTTGTGTACAATTCTGTGTGTCTCTAGTTTGCGACCCCTTTCACCTGGGAACGGTGGCACCACACTTATGGAGTAGGTGCAGCATCACTGTGGAGTCAGAATACCTGGAGAGTAGCAGATCAGAGAATGGACTAGGCAAAAGTCAGATGATGATCAATGGTCTGACAACAATACTCAGAACACGAAGCACAGATATAGGCCTACAAGCGCCAAAGATCTGAATGGCAGGGTACTGGGAAAATCTGCTCATTTAGGTAGCTGGGCAATCACAGGGAAAAATGGAACACATGTGGAAACCGAGCACCTCCCAGTATTTCATTTTATGACTAAACTGAAACTCAAATTACCGACTGCTCAGCACACTCCAGCTCCAGGTTGGATAACTGTGCTGTCACTCACCCAACTAACAGCTCAGCATGCCCTGATCACAGAATGGAGGAATCATGACACCCTGTAATTAGATTTTACAATGTTATTGCAGAGTGATATGTGGACCTCACTTAATGTCTTAAATGGTTAGTCTAAATGTAGTTGTCCATAGGTGCAGGGTTGATGTCATGTTGCATCCTGTTGAGATCTCAGCCTGGGGATCTGGGATCAGAAGGTCACAGCATTTAGTTGATGGCAGATTCTCTTTAGAGCCCTCTCATCCTTTATCTTGAGTAGGAGATTATTTAACTACATTTAGTGCTAAAGTGGTGAAGGTTCCTTTTCTATCTTGCTGTGATTAACACGTAGTTGTAATTTTAGCTGCTGCTACATCTTTCCCCTAAATAAACCCACTCCTTACCCTATACCAGCTATATTCATTCTATGCTGACCCGTGAAGGAGTTGTCTACCAATGGTGTTATCTTTCCAGTGAATGCAGTGGAGTCCCTCTCTGAAGAAAAATTAGAGTTCTTTTGTACCTGCGTCACTTGTCTATCACCCTTCCCTCATGTTGTCTTTATAATAGTAGTAGGACTAGAGTCTTTCTGGCCTGCTCACTAGTCAGGGTTAGTCCAGGGTGAGCCAGGGCATAGGCACGTGATCGCGCACAGTGGGAAGGACCTGTTTAGGGACATTAGGGAGCTCAGGGATCAGGAACAGGTGAGATAAGTGGTAAACCCTCTCCCTCCCCCTATCATCAGGGCCTTCCTTTACATCTTCCCTGGTGCACCCATCCTGTTGTGCCACGCATCGGGTGTCCCCTCGCTCTGTCACGGCAGTTGATCTTTGGAGCGGTGCCACCTATGCTTCTGCTTAGTGCGCTACCAAAGAAATTCTGGCACCAATGTATGGGTATGAATGCTTATATTATATAATGGTTTTATTTAGACTCCGAACAACGCTGAAATTAAAATATATTTGGAGCTGTAATTTGGTCAATGTATGTTGGTACTATTAATGCACTGCACAATATTAGTGTTTACTTATTATGTGGCTATATATAGCTATATATATATATATATCTTTTTTTTTTTTCTTTTGCAGTGTTGGTAGCGGCATCATTATATGCCAACTGTCTGGAATTGGTATTTGGGCTCTCTAATACATGGTGCTTGACATTATAAGGTACTATGCAATTATTTGTACATTGAATAACTGTACACTATTGGGTGGCACTAATTGAATATAACACAAAGGGCGCCAGATTTGTTATAGCATATCCACAATGAAATGTAAGCACGGGCAAATGTCATGGGACTACGGTCCGCCTTCAAATTCCTTGTTTTCCTTTCTTTGCTGCTCTCAAATCTTAAAACCTTCAACAGAAGTGGAAGTAATTGTTTAATATGGCCACATACCTAAGCACTGAACTGTAGGTGTGATGATCTGGTTCATTGAAATTGTGCCTGGGGTAATCTTTTTCTGATGACCGAGATCTTTCAGGTCATTGCTCACCCCGTTAGGACACACAGGAATTCAATTCCCAATTCAAGCATTGGTGTCTATTGAATATGTCATTTGGTCAGCTTGGTAAGGAGACATTTCACGGGTGGATGAAATGAGCATCTCTTCCAGATGACTGCACAGGTAAATCTTGTTAGGCTGTTAATTTTTGCTATTTAACATTCAATCACCCTTTAACTTGACCTGCTACTTAAGGGACTTACACATCACCACGTCCTTTGCGCAAAGGCGTCTCACTGTGATTTGTAGTAAAACATACAAGGAAAATAGATCACACGACCTCTTATATTTGTATGGAGACCAGTTTTTCTTAATTATTTCTCTTAGATCTTGCTGACAAAACCTTTTGTTCTCTGTGGAAAAGTTGGAAATCAATGTCATTATTTTATGATTAGATTCATTTTAGATGCAATTTTTATGCTTACTGTTGGATGCCGGCAATGTGTAGGTGCTCATGTTGCAGATTACATGGTCTAGTATTACTTGTATTCACTTGTGCTTTTCTGCAGTGAGTTGGTAGGTAACTAGCTCTCTGCTGGGAGCCATGCGTAGGGCTTTCTTCTATATAAACTCCAACAGACAGCCTCTAGCTGCCAATTATTAGTTTGTATTCAGGTAGTGACAAAGGCTCTCATGACTTGACTCTTAAACTCTGATTGTGGGATAGGTTTATCTCTTTTTGGACCACAGCCATTTTTTGTCATTGTTCTGTTGCTGGCAGTTCTATTGTCTTTCCTTTCCTTTGCCTTGTTTCCTTGTATGAGGTGCTTTCACTTCCTCATTTGGTTGGTCCTATCACATCTTGGAAGGAGCTATTTAAACTCACTATGCACATGCTTTCCTTGCTGGCTTTATTTCAAGGTGGATGAATGTTTGGAGTCCCAGCTATTCAGTTAAAGGATTCTCTTGCTGAAATATCTCTAATGGTTTTCCCTGTGGTTTGTTTGTAAGTTTTCCTTCCCAACATTGTTCCCATTCTGTTATGTTTAGTGTTTGGGGGTCTTCACGTATTCCGTTGGTCTTTTGAATTATCTCCGTTATACTCCATCTTTTCAGTATGACTGCGTGAACACGTTCTTAGCCCCATGTCTCACCCTCCCTCTATCTGCACCTCCTAATATTACACTTTGCTTACAGTTGAGGGTGCAGTTAAGGACACTCAGGGTCAGTCTACATTGAGTGGGGGGCGCCATTGCATAATCTTAGGGTACAACCTCACCAGTCAGGCAGGGAAAAATCAGGGTCAGATTTAAGGCTTCCCTTAGTCTCTTATTATTTCTCCTAATTTGTTAATTCCTTTGTGAGTGGTAGGGCTCAGATATAACACTAACCTAGCTCCTCTGGTCTATTTTGTTCTTACGCTGGCTTGCATTTTGGCTATCCGCATGTCTCCTAATTTTGTCCTTGACATCACTTCCTGGTTTTGACCCTTCCTGCCTCTGATTTGCACTTCCTTCCATGGTAGCAAGCCCCTCGATCCTGTTGTTAGACCAAATCCCTATTCAAGGGGTAAAGGGAGGTCAGGGTTTCTCCTGAATCTGCTAGATGGAGTGACTTGTGACAAGTCTGTCTGAGTTAGCCTTTTTGAGCACTTGGCCTTTGACAGATGTCACAGAAGTAGAGCCCAAGAATATAGAAGAACTGAGGAGGTCAGGATGCCCGTAGTGGCAATGTAGCAGATCCAAGTTAAGTAGCAGACTGACAACAATGCAATTAGTGATATGGACACCAACTACTTGAATTTTAAGATGGCACCCAGCCAACGGAGCAGACCTATAAGGCAAATGAGTGTGATGTAGCTAAGCATGCTAACACAACACGCAGAAGAATAGAGGGAGAGAGCCATGGCCAGAGGAAGCCAAATATCCTGGAGCTTGTGCCGGGAGAGGTGAGTAACGAAGTACTAAGAAAAAAAATGTAGAAAAAGTATGAAAAACAGTTTTTTTTTGTTGGAGAATACTTATTGACAGAGATGGGAAATCAAGAGGTTTTTAAAACTACCCAGATGACCTAGACATGTGAGCGACCATATGGTGGATTGATTAGGAATGTAAAATGCTAGGAAATAGCTGTTATATAGTGTTTAGTCAAGGTAAAATGATATGCTTATTAGGTGTATAGTAAATGAATGTTATGAACATAGAAGTGGATGACATTACTTTGAAATCAGGACTGGTTTGTTCATTTGTTCTCTCTATCTCCACATTTGAAGCCTCACTTATCTGGGTCATCTGTGTAGTAATGGATCACGGATTCAGTTGTGTTCATTCTCTTCTGCGTGACCATAATCTACAGTCTGACAGGTCTCTTACCAGATTTCACGCTGTATAACAAGTTGTGTGCCGCTAACACAGCAGCATTGTACACAACAATTAGTGTGTCAAGTCACCACACCAGGCAACAAAGAACAGGAAAAAGTGTCATTCACCCCTCATGCTGAAGACTTTCCCTTCTTCAGCTCCAGTGACCCCACAGGAAGGGTTAAACAATGGAAAAACAGAATAGAAGCTGGAGAAATTCATTAAGTACCAAAGACTTAGAAGTATTGCATAGAATTAGGAAACCGCACAATGCTTCTCTATATCTCATATTGAAGCTCAGCCTCATTCACTACTTAATAAAACTATAATATTAGTGACATTTTTAGTCATTATTTTTTTGAGCTGTTTAAAAAAACTGGTAAAGGTAAGGAGATTCTCGAAACTCTTGGCCTGGAAGAACAGTGCGGACTGATTGAGCTGATGCAGCAGGGAGATGATGATAAATGTAGTGGTAGAAAAGCAATAAAGAGGAACAAACACATATCACAGGACCTGATATAATGCTCATGGACAGGTCAGTGTTGGAATCATCATGGACACAGGAGAGGCTTTGCAATTAGAAAACAGGTAAGCAGAGCTGCGTTGGCCAACAATATGGTAGCATTGACTCAGCGGTTAAACAGAACTGAGTTTGTTGATACAGAGTGGTATGTAGTAAGGCAAAGATGACTCACCTAGTAAAATGGAGTACATTGCAGAGTACAAGGCAGAGTTGTCTAACTGTATAAAAAGGGAGCTGTGTTTATCGATCTTCCAGGACCTTTCACCAGTGGCGTAACTAGAGTCCAAAGGGCCCCGGTGCGAAATTTGGACCTGGGCCCCCCCTTTCCCCGTGCGCGCACATTGGCCAGATGTGCGGGCCCCATGTAATGTTCTAAATCCTATAAAGACTCACAAGTTGACCTCTTTCCCCTTCATTATGTATTAATGTCCCTTATCCTGCTATATATTGTCCTCCTCCTGGAATATGCCCTCATCATGGTATATATGGTCCTCCATTATAGTATAATGCAGCCTCATAGCCCTCCAGATAGTATAATGCCACCTCGTAGCCTTCCATATAATATAATGCAGACTCATAGCCCTACAGATAATATAATGCAGCATCATAGCCCTCCAGATAATATAATGCAGCCTCATAGCTCTCCAGATAATATAATGCAGCATCACAGCCCTTCATATAATATAATGCAGCCTCATAGCTCTCCAGATAATATAATGCAGCGTCATAGCCCTCCAGATAATATAATGCGGCATCACAGCCCTTCATATAGTATAACGCAATAATGCAGTCTCATAGCCCTCCATATAGCATACATCCTCCCCACAGACTCACTGCCCCCTGTACAACCTGCCCCACTCACCCAGTCACACTGCCCTCTGTACAGCCCTCCCCCCACACACACAGACACACTGCCCACTGTACAGCCCCCCACACCCAGTCCCACTGCCCCCTGCATAGCCCACACACACTGTCAAACACACAGTCACGCACACACACAGTCACACAGACACACACAGTCACACACGGTCAAACACACCCAGTCCCACACAGTGAAACAAACAATCACGTACTCACAGACATAGATACACACAGTCTCACACACACAGTCACACACACACGGTCACACACTCACGGTCAAACACACACACAGTCACACACAATCACACACACGGTCACACACACAGTCACACACCCTAGCTGGCGGCAACCTGGCACTGGCACTGCCCGGGGCCCCCCCTCACCTGCTGCCAGTCACACACCATACCTGGTGGCAGCCTGGCACTGGTACACACTGGCACTGCTCGGGGGCCCCCCTCACCTGCTGCCAGTCACACACTGTAGCTTGCGGCAGCCTGGCACTGCCCGGGGCCTCCCCTCACCTGCTGTCAGTCACACACACCGTAGCTTGCGGCAGCCTGGCACTAGCACACACTAGCACTGCCCGGGGCCCCCCTCACGTGCTTCCGTCACACACCGTAGCTTGTGGTAGCCTGGCACTGGCACACACTAGCACTGCCTGGGGCCCCCCCTCACCTGCTTTCAGTCACACACCGTAGCTTGTGGCAGCCTGGCACTAGCACACACTAGCACTGCTCAAGGCCTACCCTCACCTGCTGCCAGTCACACACCGTAGCTTGTGGCAGCCTGGCACTGGCATACACTGGCACTGCCCAGGGCTCCCTCACCTGCTGTCAGTCACACACCCTAGCTGACAGCAGCCTGGCACTGGCACACACTGGCACTGCCTGGGTTCCCCCCTCACCTTCTGCTAGTCACACAACTTAGCTTGCAGCAGCCTGGCACTAGCACACACTAGCACTGCCCAGGGCCCCCTCACCTGCTGCCAGTCACACACCGTAGCTAGCGACAGCCTGGCACTGGCACACACTGGCACTGTCCGGGGCCCCCCCTCACCTGCTGCCAGTCACACACTGTAGCTTGCAACAGCCTGGCACTGGCACACACTGGCACAGCCTGGGGCCCCCCTCACCTGCTGCCAGTCACACACCGTAGCTTACGGCAGCCTGGCACTAGCACACATTAGCATTGCTCGGGGACTCCCCTTACCTGCTGCCAGTCACACACCGTAGCTTGCGACAGCCTGGTACTGGCACACTGGCACTGCCCAGGGCCCCCTCACCTGCTACCAGTCATTCACACACCGTAGCTTGCGGCAGCCTGGCACTAGCACACACTAGCACTGCCTGGGGCCCCCCTCACCTGCTGCCAGTCACACACTGTAGCTTGTAGCAGCCTGGCACTAACACTGCCCAGGGCCCCCCTCACTTGCTGCCAGTCACACACCTTAAGTTGTGGCAGCCTGGCACTAGCACTGCTCAGGGCCCCCCTCACCTGCTGCCAGTAACACACTGTAGCTTGCGGCAGCCTGGCACTGGCACACACTGGCACTGCCTGGGGCCCCCCCTCACCTGCTACCAGTCTCACACCGTAGCTTGCGGCAGCCTGGCACTAGCACACACTAGCACTGCTCAGGGACCTCCCTTACCTGCTGCCAGTCACACACCGTAGCTTGCGGCAGCCTGGCACTGACAAACACTGGCACTGCCTGGGGCCCCCTCTCACCTGCTGCCAGTCACACACTGTAGCTTGTGGCAGCCTGGCACTAGCACTGCCGGGGCCCCCCTCACCTGCTGCCAGTCACACACCTTAGCTTGTGGCAGCCTGGCACTAGCACTGCTCAGGGCCCCCCTCACCTGCTGCCAGTAACACACTGTAGCTTGCGGCAGCCTGGCACTGGCACACACTGGCACTGCCTGGGGCCCCCCCTCACCTGCTGGCTACTGCTTGTCCAGCATAAATCTTCACTTTTGCTTCTCTCTCTCCTCCTGCGAGGCCAGGAATCAGTGCAGACTGCAGAAACATCACACACTCAGCGTCTGAAGGAGGCGGAGCCCAGCAACTCCTTACTTTTAGTTGAATTGAGAAAGTGAAACTGTCTGAGAAGCAGCTTGCTCTTGCTGACAGACTGCTGCTGCTTCTTTGCTAGACCTAGACTGGGCGGGCACCGGTACTCCTGAGCCGCCGGGCCCGATCGCACTTGCAACTGCTGCGACCTCGGTAGTTACGCCACTGCCTTTCACAATGACACTCCGCCTGTCACATGGTATGCAGGATCTGGAAGATTGATAATCACATCCACTGCTGGTACATGGATGAAAATATCCAGGGATCATTGCGGGCTCACAGGAGATGGTGAGAAAGTGTCTGTGTTTGTGTGTGTGTCAATATATGTGTGTCTGTCTGCATTTTTGTGCTGCGTTTGTATGTGCACAAATGCAGCACGAAAAAAAGCACAGTTGGCACAAAGACTTGGACTTTTCACCTTTCTCTTAGATAGAAAAATTGATTTTCCGGCTCTTCCAACCATAAAATTAATCTTTGTATCAGAAATTAATTTTAAAAACGGGAGGATTCATCATGCATATAAAACCTTACACATTTCTGGTGTACATTACAACCTAAGTAGTAGGAATATTCCATAATCCTATGACCAAGAGCATAGTGTACACCAGAAATATGTAAAGATTTATCCGCATCATTGATCTTCCTGTTTTTATATATATATTTCTAATAAAAAGATTAATTTTATGATTGGAGATATCAGAAAATCAATTTTTCTTCAATGAGTCTACATTAGTTGAGCTTCACCAGCAGGATTGGCAGCCATTCATCAACTCTCCAATATATCCAAAACAATATTGGCTTGAAGAGCTTTCTCTTTTCTTTTTTGTCCATTAGATAGGCAATATTTGGTAGACTGCTATAATGGGGAGCTCCCACAAGCCCTGTATGAATAGAGGGGTGGTTGAACAGGCGCCCTACTGCTTGATTCATTTTCTTTGGTATTGTAAAAGATATCCAGCTCTCTGTCTGTTCTATAGACAGTAAATAGAGGGGCAGTGTACATAATTCCACCTCTTCTGACAAGCCTACAATCTGCAGTAACCCTAACTAACTTGCATCACAACTAGTGATGAGCGAGTACCGTAACATTTGTAATCGCTATACTCGTAACGAGTACTTTGTAATACTCGTGAATTCGTTCAGAATGGCAAATACAATGTAAGTCAATGGGAATCACAAGCAATTTTCTGCTGGATTCTACAAAGAGGACTATGAGGCCAGTAAAAAGGCAGAGATGGCTGAAACAGTGTTCAAACTACATGGGAACAATAGGGAGACATGATGTACATTGTCTGTGTACTGTTCTGCCATACAGCTGTGACCGAACCTAGTTAAGATAGATAGAAGAATAGGTAGTTTGGACTTTCCAGACTCCTGCTGCTGCTCTCGGGTCAGCTCAGTCTCCTGCTCTCCTGCAAAATCAATTCCAGGTCAGCTCAATCTCCCTCTGAATCGCTTCTTGGGCCACCTATTAAGCTAACTGCATAATCACTGCACTGTCAAAAAGCCAATCACAAAAACTCACACTCTGTGATCACCTCTGTGATTGGCTATTGCAGTCAAAGTGGATTTCCATAATCTGGACAGTGATTGTGCTTAATTACCATACAAATTGGTGTATGTCATCCAACCTGCCCTCATCGGGTGTTAAATAAATAAATAATTTAAAAAAATGCGTGGAGCTTCGCAATATTTTTAAGTCTAGCCCAGTGAAAGCCGACAGTTGCGTGCTGCCACCCTCAGCTGCCTAATTTTACCTTGGCTGGAAAAAAAATGCAATGGCTCAGCCCTATTTTTAATTGCCAGCCAAGGCAAAACTAGGCAGTGGAGGGCTGTTATTCTCAGCAGGGTGAGGGCCCATTGTTTTAGGACCCCCGCACTCTAAAGAATAGCAGCCCGCAGCCACCCCTGAAAATGGCAAGTTTATCATAGCGCCATTTCCAGGAGCTTTACCAGGCTCTTCCAGCAGCCCTGGTGGCGGTGGCATTCTGGGTAATAAGGGGTTAAAATCAGCTTTGTATTGCCAGCTGGTATTAAGCCCTGAGATTTTTAATGTCAGGCCAAGTTAGACCCGGCCATTAAGAATCTCAAATAAATAGTAAAAAATTCACAAAACATAGAAAAATTATTTTATTCAAATAAAGAAACTGCACCAAAAACTGGTTCTCACAAAATGCAGCCAAAATGCTGTGTGTGAATACAGTAAGTGGTAAGGTCACCATTGCCATAGTATCCGCTGTTGCTACGGCATCAGTGACCTCACTGTCTAGTATATGCAAGGGCTGGGACCTGGCTATAGTAAAATGCTGCTCTCAGTGCTGTCACATACTAAGCGGTAAGGCCACCATTGCCATAGTAATCACTGCTGCTATTGGTAAAAATTGGAAATAACTGTTACCCCTTTAAAAAAGGATAAATTTATCAAAAGAAAATCTGTCACACAATGTTCAAAAAGAATCGAGGACATTATTCCTAGTCATTTTGACCCAGAATCCTCCACTTCTGTGAAATTTTTCACTTTTATAATTTCTTTATTAGTTTCTCCAAGTTTATTAACAAAGTCAACTTAAAAGACAAACAGCTGAAATGAAAACATGGTGTTTTTGAAATTGTTCTTTTTTTCTTTAGTATTTTGGCCAAAAAATAAAAGCGAATGTTCTTCAGAATATTATAAACGAGTCTGTTTTTAATATTTCGTTGTGAAAGTATGTACTTCATGGCAGAGGATTAAATCTTTGTGTAATCTGATTTTACAGTCCAGTTGTATTGAAAAATAAAGCTTTGTATACAGCGCTGTATCGTCATTGACATTTATTTATACTAACGTGATGTGAGACTCGTTATTTTCCTATAAATATTAAGTCTTGCTGTTTAATTTCTAATAATAATAACCACCTCTGGCCAACAGGAGAAACTAAATTATGCTGATATATCCAAAACATTTCTGGATTCCTCTCCCCATGTGTTATGTTTAGTAGGTGGAAGTTTAGGTTCTAATATAAAACATGGAACACTGATGAGTGAAGACCCTCCGGAACATTATTTGTATGTTCCATTACGTTATTTGGATATGCAATATAAATAAGGAGGTGACTGAGGATATTGAAAGGGAAAAAAATGCCCAAATTACAACACAGAGGTATATTTACACAATTGTTCCAAAATAGCTATAACTGTATCCTAAACTGTGAGCCCACATGGGCAGGGTCCTCTCTCCTCACCTACTGTATCCTCACCCATCCCTTGTAGAGTGTGAGCCCTCATGGGCAGGGTCCTCTTTCCTCCCTCACTATACCCTCACCCATCTCTTGTAGACTGTGAGCCCTTGCATTCAGAGTTCTCTCTCCTCCTGTACATGTGTGTGGATTGTATTGCTCAAAATTATTTCACTTGTCTATATTTGCCCCTTTTCACATGTAATGCGCCATGGAATACCATACTTTTCGGATTTGAAAACGCACTTTTGTACTACTAAATTTTGGGGGAAAGTGGGGATGCATCTTATAATCCAAATCTACTTGGTGGGGGTGGTCTGGAGCAGTGTCCGGGGCCTGGAGGAGGCTGGCTGCGGGCTGCAGGTCACGTGCTCCCGCTCATTTAATAGGCACTGCACCCACCGCTGTCCACCTCTCAGTGCTGAAGTTGCGCTGGGAGATGGACGGGGGGGATATTGAGTGAGCCTACTGTCACCCGCTCCATTGTGCATATGCCCCCCCACGTCCTGCTGTCATCCCCTCCATTGTACATATGCCGCCTCCCCATCCTGCACTGACCCCTCCATTGTACATATGCCACCCCCATCCTGTGCTCACACCTCCATTGTACATATGCCCCACATGTTCTGCTGTCACCCTCTCCATTGTACATATACCCCCCGTCCTGCACTCACCTTATCACTCTTATATGTCCTGATGCTGGCGTGCAGCATGTAAAATTAAAAAAGCTGATAATTTACCCTATGGTGATCTGTGCTCACAGTGTCACTGCCAACTCCCGTCTGTGTGCTGCCTGGCATCTTCAGATCATTTGACTGGGTACACAGCGATGACATCATCCTTTGTCCTGGGGCTCCTTGCAAGATCTTGCCTCATGGGATAAAAATTGATTCTGAGACAGGTCAAGAATCAGCATAGAACTACACGGGGGTTGACCTGAAAAGATCTGGGACCACAGTCTCAAAGATTACCGTAACACACTACACCATCATGGAGTAAAATACTGCAGGGCACACAAGGTCCCCCTGCTCACCCCAGCACGTGTCCAGGCACGATTGAAGTTTGCCAATGATTATCTGGATGATCTAGAGGAAACAAGGGAGAAGGTCATGTGGTCAGATGGGACCAAATAGAACTTTTTGGCATCAACTCAACCAAGCATGTTTGGCGTAAGAATAAGAATGAGAACAACCCCAAGAATACTGTCCCAACTGTGAAGCTTGGGCTGGAATCATCATACTTTGCAGACACTTTTTTGAAAGGGGGATAGAGCGACTGCACCATATTGAAGGGAGGGTGGATTGGGTCATGTATCACTAAATTTTGGCCAGAAACCTCTTTCACTCACTAAGAGAATTGAAGATGGGTTGTGACTGGGTCTTCCAGCATGACAATGAACTGAAACTTACAGCCAGGGCAACTAAGAAGTGGCTCCGTAAAAAGCATTTCAAAGTAGTCCTGGAGTGGCCTAGCCAGTCTCCAGACCTGAACCCAATAGAAAATCTTTGGAAGGAGCTGAAGCTCAAAGTTGCCTAGCGATAGCCCAGAAATCTGAAAGATATGGAGGAGATCTGTAAGGAGGAGTGGGCCAAAATCCCTGCTGCAGTGTGTGCAAACAAGAACTACAAGAAACGTCTGACCTCTGTAATTGACAACAAAGATTTCTGAACCAATTATCAACTTCTGTTTTTCTATTGTATCAAATAAACCATGTTACAAATTATTATGCAAATTGGTTTTAAGTGTCATAGGCCAGGGTCAGACTACCGTTTTTAGCAGATGTCACAGACATCTGCTAGAAACATAGTCATTTTTTCAGCAGCACATATGCGCTATGCAGCACCGCTGCTGATTAACGCTGTCCCTGGTTACCCGATGTTGATCGTGGTAACCAGCCACACATCCAGCAGAATATTGTCTGCTTAAGCAGAGCGGACAGGGAAACGCTGCATGCAGCGTCCGTGACATCTGCTAAAAACGGTAGTCTGACCCTGGCTATAGGGTTTTTTTTTGTTTTGTTTTTGTCAGTGAAACCCATTGATGGTATTGTACCTCAGGGTGCTTTGGATCATTGAAATCAATCTAAGATACCTGTGATAATTAGTTTGGCAGGTGAGCCCAATAAAAGGAAAACTGGGTGTTCCACAATATTAAGTAGGCACAATTTTCAAGTAACATGGGAAAGAAAAATGATCTCTTTGCTGTCGAAAAGCAACAAATAGTGCAATGCCTTGGACAAGGGATGAAAACATTAGATATTGCACGAAAACGTAAGCGTGGTCATCGTACTGTGAAGATATTTGTGGCTGATTCTGAGCACAGACATGTTCGTGCAGGTAAAGGCAGAATGAGGAAGGTTTCTGCCAGGCAAGATCATCGGATTAAGAGAGCAGCTACTAAAAAGGCCTTTCAACTAGGGATGGGCGAGTCTACTCGCTAGGACTCGTTACTCGGCGAGTAGTAAGGGACTCGCAGGACTCGGTACTCGGCGAGTTTCCCAGCGATTACTCGCACAGTAACGAGTCCAATGCAAGTCAATGGCAATCCTAGTTTTGTCAGAGTTTACTTTTTCTCACTCGCTAGACTCGCTATATCACATCGCTATGTAGCTTGAATCTCCCCAAATTGTTTAAACAATCGCACCGCTTCACGGATACCCGCTGTCAGCAGCGGCCGCCTATTAAGCTCATTACATATTCACTGCACTGTCAAACTAACAGCCAATCACAGGAGCTCACACTCTATGGGAGCCTCTGTGATTGGCTGTTGTAATCAGACTGGATTTTCTCAGTCTGGACAGTGATTCTGCTTGGTTGCCATACACATTAGTGTATGGCAACCAACCTGGCGTTGTACGGTGCAAAATAAATAATTATTTTAAAAAAAAAATGCGTGGGGCTTCGCAGCATTTTTAAGTGTAGCCCGATGAAAGCAGGCAAACTGCGAGCTGCCACCCTCAGCTGCTTAATTTCCCCTTGGCTGTCAAAAAAAAATGCATGGGCTCTGCCCTATTTTCCATGCCAGCCAAGGTAAAACTAGGCAGCTGAGGGCTGGTATTCTCAGCGGGGTGAGGGCCCATTGTTATAGGGCCCTCCACGCTAAAGAATAGCAGCCCGCAGCCGCCCCTGAAAATGACGCATTAATAATAAGCGCCATTTCCAGGCGCCTTACCGGGCTCTTCCAGCGGGTAATAAAGGGGTTAATACCAGCTTTGTTATACAAGCTGGTATTAAGCCCGAGATTCTTAATGTCAGGCCAAGTTTGACCCGGCCACTAAGAATCTCCAAAAAGGGTTAAAAAAAACACCACACAGAGAAAAATTCTTTTTTTATTAAAAATAAAGACACAGACAGCATTAGGGACACCATCTTTATTACCACCACATATCCCTCCAAAAATCCAGGTCTTCTCTCTTCTCTCTTCTTTCTTCTGTCTTCCTTCTTCTTATTGAACTCATTCAGCTCTGCTACATCACACAGTAGGGGGCGGAAATGCGCTCCCCTGCTGTGTGATGAGTCAGTGAGGCTGTGAGCATTATGCGGTGACGTCACCGCCGGACCCGTTGCTATAGTAACCAAACTATCGGTTACTATAGCAACGCTTAAGCAGTGCCGACTGCACAGAGCCGACTCATTCATAAGCTGCTGGATTTAACTCCCTGCTTACCGATCACTGCAGCGTCGGTAAGCAGAGAGTTAACTGTGCTGTGACAGCGGCTGGTATATGCGCCGCTCATACTGCAGCCGGTGTCACAGCAGAGTTAACTCTCTGCTTACCGGCGCTGCAGTGATCGGTAAGCAGGGAGTTAAATCCAGCAGCTTATGAATGAGTCGGCTCTGTGCAGTCGGCACTGCTTAAGAGTTGCTATAGTAACCGATAGTTTGGTTACTATAGCAACGGGGCCGGCGGTGACGTCACCGCTTAATGCTCACAGCCTCACTGACTCATCACACAGCAGAGGAGCGCATTTCTGCCCCCTACTGTGTGATGTGTGATGTAGCAGAGCTGAATGAGTTCAATAATAAGAAGGAAGACAGAAGACAGAAGAAAGAAGAGAGAAGAGAGAAGACCTGGATCTTTGGAGGGATATGTGGTGGTAATAAAGATGGTGTCCCTAATGCTGTCTGTGTCTTTATTTTTAATAAAGAATTTTTCTCTGTGTGGTGTTTTTTTTAACCCTTTATTGGAGATTCTTAGTGGCCTGGTCAAACTTGGCCTGACATTAAGAATCTCGGGCTTAATACCAGCTTGTATAACAAAGCTGGTATTAACCCCTTTATTACCCAGCATGCCACCGCCACCAGGGCCGCTGGAAGAGCCCGGTAAGGCGCCTGGAAATGGCGCTTATTATTAATGCGCCATTTTCAGGGGCGGCTGCTATTCTTTAGCGTGGGGGGCCCTATAACAATGGGCCCTCACCCCGCTGAGAATACCAGCCCTCAGCTGCCTAGTTTTACCTTGGCGGCATTGGAAAATAGGGCGGAGCCCATGCATTTTTTTTTGCCAGCCAAGGGGAAATTAAGCAGCTGAGGGTGGCAGCTCGCAGTTTGCCTGCTTTCATCGGGCTAGACTTAAAAATGCTGCGAAGTCCCACGCGTTTTTTTATTTAAATAATTATTTATTTTACACCCTACAACGCCAGGTTGGTTGCCATACACTAATGTGTATGGCAACCAAGCAGAATCACTGTCCAGACTGAGAAAATCCAGTCTGATTACAACAGCCAATCACAGAGGCTCCCACAGAGTATGAGCTCCTGTGATTGGCTGTTAGTTTGACAGTGCAGTGAATATGTAATGAGCTTAATAGGCGGCCCCGGAAGTAACAGTGGGAGCCTATTAAACATGATTTAGCTATTGTAGCAGATAGAGCCTGAAGCTTCCGAGACACATCTGCGATTTGTAAATCGCACATTACTCGCTATTACTCGCTTCCCCATTCATTAACATTGGACTCGCTAGACTCACAACGAGTAGCGAGTCCCGGGCTCGGACTCGCTAGAGTCAAGCGATTTCGAGTAATTTAGGACTCGCCCATCACTACTTTCAACCCAGAATACAGATTTGAAGCTGCTGGTGCCTCTTGAGTCCCTCGAACCTCAAAGTGTAGGATTCTTCAAAGGCTTGCTGTGGTGCATAAACTACTATTTTGCCACCCCTAAACAGTGCTCACAAGCAGTGGGCCCAGACATACATGAAGACTAATTTTCAAACAGTCTTGTTTACTGATGCTGCTGAGCAACCCTGGATGGTCCAGATGGATGGATGTGACATCAGCAAGGAGGTGGAGGAGTCATGTTTTGGATCGAAATCATTGCTGATTCATGTCCGACAATGACTCCACACTGCTAATCCTGATGTCACCTAGCAAGTGGCTCCAGAGGACTCCCTGCCTCACCCCACACTTTCCCTATAAATAACCTCCCCTATTAGCCAGCCTCCTTAAACCTCTTTACTAATCCCCCTCCAGACACGTTCTTCCTTACAGATCCACCCGCTGACGTCCATATCACCCCTTGTCAGTTAACCCTCTCCATTCCTTACCCATAAACTTGTCATGGCCGCCTGTCCACCCTATTCTACTGTTCCCTGGCTATTCTGTACACTCTTTCTTTGCATTTTAGCTGATAAAATTAATTTTTGATTTTTCTTTCTGCAAGAGTGTGACCCTTCTTTGATATAATGCAGCAGTTGTCTTTAAAAGTAACTACATTCCCTTTTTGCGTAAGCTTCTTTACTGACAGAAGATTGATTTCAAGACTGGGAACATAGAGAACAGCCTTTACTGGAATCTTTCTGCTTCGTGCTGAGGAAACTAGACCATGGTCCAGGGGTTAATAAAGATACAGTCCCTTTTATTTATATTGTTTTATGGATTTGTCAGAAAAAAATTTGACATGGGCTTCGCCGTATTTCTGTAACCTGCCGGATCCAGCAGGCAGCGACGGGCTGCCCCCAACCCCCAGGTGCCTATTTGTACCTGGCCAGACACAAGAATATAGGTGAGCCCCCTTTTTTTATTATTTCATGAAATAATAAAAAAAAAAATGCGTGGGGATCCGCGCAATTTCTATGTCCAGCCAGGTACAGCTAAGCAGCTGGGGGCTGGAATCCGCAGCGCAGGGAGGCCCAAGCTTTCTGGGCACCCCCCGCTGCAAATTGCAGCCCGCAGCTGCCCCAGAAGATGACACGTTCATTGAAGTGCCATCCTCTGGCGCTGAACCCTGCTCTTCCAGTGGCCCTGGTGCCGGGTGGCTCACTGGGTAATAAAGGGGTTAGGGCCAGCTTTGTATTATCAGCTGGCCCTAAGCCCGAAATTTATGGCGGTCACGCCAATATTAGACATGACCGCCATGAATTTCCAGTAATCAATAGAAAAAAAACACAACATAGAGAAAAATAATTTTATTAGAAATAAAACAGAACACAATTAGGGACTCCATCTTTATTTAAAAAACCCTCTTCCGTCCGATGTAGTCCAAAACGCAATCTCAGCTCTGCTACATTCCTGTGCTTAGACACACAGGGATGTAGCAGAGCTGTGAACTGACTAAACAGTCAGGGTTCAGCTCAGGTCATTATGACCTGAGCTGAACCCTGCTGTCAGCCCGACTCTCTCTGCTTCCGGAGATTCCCGAGCGGTGACGGAAATTAATTTATTCACTGCTTCTCACACCGCTCGGGAATCTCCGGAGGAGGCAGCAGCAGAGAGACTCTGGGAGCGAGTCTGCGGCCGGCGCCGGCGGAGGCAGCGGTAAGTAGCCGGCCGGTCCGGTGCACTCACCCGCCCCCCCCAAGCCCTCCCCAGGTCAGGATTCAGTGGTGGAAGCGGCAGTGAGCAAATTTCATCGCCGGCTTCCCTGCCTGAGTCCTGCGTCCCTGCTCCTGCTCCCCCCGCTCAATCCTAACTTAGGATCGGGTGGGGAGGCTGCGGGGTTGGCGGAGGGATGATGGACTCGTTACTGTGCGAGTAATAGCTTGGAAACTCGCAGAGTACCGAGTCCTGCAATTCCTCTATTACTCGCAGAGTAACGAGTCCTAGCGAGTAGATTCGCCCTTCCCTAAAGCTGATTTATTCTTGCTTTCCAAATTCTGCAGTCTGCTTTAAGGAGGCCAGGCTTTTTATAGACAAAACATTCACACGTATCCCTTAGATTGCTCTTATTTTTAGGAAAGTCCTGTGTCTTTAATGATGTTTCTGCTGTGGATTCATTACTGCTGCTTACATTATGCGTTTTTCGCTTGAATTCAACTACAAGCTTGCCTTTGACATATTCTAGTGTGAGCTCATCATCTGGCTATGCATCAAGTGCAGTGACAAGTGTGTCATAACTTTCTGGAACAAAAACGGAAAGAGAGCGCTCCCTGTGAAGAATCTCCTAGGATAAAGAATTAGGGAAGGCCAGTAAGCCACTCACCTTCTGGGGTTGTGCGCCCTCGCACACCCCTGGGTAAAGCCTCCTATGGGTGCTGAGTCCTCAGGATGCGGTACTCCAGGGGCGACATCCTCCTTTCTTAGTCCTGTGGCTCCTCAGCGTTGTTCTTCCGGAATTCCGGGTCACGTGCCCACGATTACTGGAAATACGTTACCGCAGGTCCTGGGACCAAGCAGGCGGTCGCCCCGGAGACCACAGGTTCTTTTCACTTGTTAATTGTATCGATCCATCTAGAGCAGCTCCTGCTGAACTCCCATAAGGGAGTGATAGCATACAGAGAAAAACGGATTTATCGGCTTAAGGAGCACTAAGAAGAATGATATACAGGGAGATAAATTAAAACAGACCTTTATTGGCCCTTTATGCTGCCACGACGCGTTTCAACAGTATTGTACTGTCTTCCGCAGGTGGTCAAATAATATCATTAAGGAAACTCATTAAAAAAATGTATTTAATAAAAGAGAGAAAAAGTTTTTGAACATCCCACAATTCAAGACCCCACACTTATTTCGCCCAAGATTCATAAGAACTCCTCTAACCCACCGGGCGCCCCATCATATCAGGGGTGGGATCCATAACTAGTAACATGTCCCATTACGTAGATTTATTTTTGCAAAAGTACGTGGTCCAATAGGACTCATACCTTAAAGATTCATAAGAATTGATAATAGAGCTTCTCTCACTACCTCCTATGAGAGAATGTTTATTAGTGACACTTGATGTCACAGCACTTTATACTAACATCCCTCATGATCGGGGAGTGGAAGTGGTTAGGCAAATATTGTTAACAGATGAAGACATAGAAGAAGAACAGAGGAAATTCATTGTGGTGGCTATAAATTTCAAACTGGAAAATAACATCTTTTCATTTGAAGGGACCCACTATAGGCAAACCAAAGGCTGCGCAATGGGGACGAGATTCGCACCCAGTTACTCTAATTTGTATATGGGTGCCTTTGAGTCCATCCTCATTGTGCAGCCTAGGGTGGGGGTGGAAAGATTAAATTCTATCAAAGGCTCATAGATGACCTATTTATGGTATGGGGGGATCTGAACACGAAGCCCTCACTTTCGTATCAAACCTGAATAAGAAAGACTGGGGGTTACAATTTACGGTCCAAAATCTAGGACCTCTCTCCAGTATTTGGACCTGTAGGTGCGGGTGGACCAGCTGGGGAGGTTAAGTACATCTACCCACTTCAAGCCTGTGGATGTTAACAGCTATCTCAGGTTTGATAGTGGGCATCTTCCCGGCTGGATCCTGAACGTCCCGTATGGCCAATGCTGGAGAGTCCGTAAAAATTGTACAACAGTGATTTCCGTAGTGAGTCCCAACTTCCTAAAAAGAGGTTTCAGGAAAAGGTCTATCCCAATAGAATATTAGTGGATGCCTATAAAAAAACTAAAGATCTGACACAGCAATCTTTTATGGAGAAGATGCGTGAAAAAAATGAAAATAGGATGGATTGAGTTTGGACCGCACAAAGTGGAGTGTAGTTACAACATTTAACCAACAAAGATCTAAAGTACAGAATTTACTGAAGAAATATTGGTTTATTCTGAGAGGAGATCCAGTACTGGCTGGACATGTACCCAATAAACCATTGGTTATTTTTAAAAGAACAGGAGCTTGGGGAACTTGGTGGCACCAAGTAACCCCACTATTAAAAGAATACCAGTAAAAGATGTGGACAGTTGTAACTGGGGTGTTATGCATGCCGGACACCGAAATGCCTATGTTGTCACACAATAAAGAATGGCAGTAAAACATATACCTCATATGCAACTGGGGAAGTATTTACCATCAAACATGACTAACATGTCAATAATGTGGTTTATTACTGGAGTGCAACGTGCGCTACAGTATGTGAATCGCACGGTGCAGACCATGCATGCCCGCTTAAATAAGCATATGTGGATGCCCACTGGAACGGGGTACTCGTGCCGGACTGGGTATTGCTGGGATATCACGGCGGTCTTGGGCGGACCGGTCCGGTTCTCACAAGTAAAAGGGGTAATTAAAGGGATAGTTTGTGTGACGGCCCACGGGTTGTGGTCGAATGGGACAACCGCATGCAGCTTAAGCTCTGCCGGAGCATGGAGGGTGGATGGACTGCCCGCTGGATGGATTACGCCGCCGCAGGTCGGGCTGCTCCTGGAAGGGTAAAAGGACAATAACAGTACGTATACTGGAATCAGACACGGGGAAACTGAGAGCAGGGGTTCCCCTGTGGTTTCTTTCAAGTACAGTTCTTCAAAGTCACAACAGTCACGGTTACAGTTCTCAACACAGTTCACAGTTCAGTTCCTCACTCCGGGAACACTTAATCCTTTGCAGCCAGGCTGTCGCTCTGAAACCCCCACTCCTTCTAAATGTCCTTTCAGGCTGCTCTCGCAGCTTCCCCCTAAGTGTGTGTCTTCCAAGGTGTTACCAGGCTCCTTCTAACCTGTTTGATTCCAGTACAATCAGGGAAAACTACTCTGCCAGCAGTTGGTCGGTGCTGCCATGTTCCACGGACCCGGTGATACCGGTCCGATCTCTGTCCTCACACTCCCCTGGAATGCCGGCTATGGATGAGATTTCTCTCCATGGATCTGTGTCTCTGTGGATTCTGCGTCTCCAGGGAGCCCAATCCCACAGGGAAGTCTGTCTGCTATCTTTACCTCTCGGCTCACTCTGGCCTACTAACTCCTTCCTCCTCTTTTCCTCTTTTTGTACTATCTGTCACCTGACCTTCCTTCCTTCCCACCCACTTCCTCTTAACCCCCACACCCATTGCCCGCCTAGAGTCCCGGGCTCCAGGTTGGTTGCTGTGCTCCTGTGGGTGTGTGTGCTGTGAGGGTGTTTGATGCACAAACTGTCTACCTTCTGCCTGGCTGCAGTTCCCTATGTGGCCACCCTGGTCGCAGGGGCGCCACAGATAGGCAAAATATAAAATCTGGATTCCAGTTACATAGTGTTTCTCGCCATTTTAGTAATGTCCATCATAAGGATCTGGGTCAGATGAATTTAATAGTGATAGATAAAGTTGATAATAAGCAATCAGCCTAACAAAACTCATTAAAAAAGAGAGTTTGGGGGTTTTTAAGTTGGGGACACTCACCCCTGAAGGACTTAAGCTAGCTCTAGATAATGTCGCCAAACAGTAATATAGTAAAGGAAAGAAAAGCTGAAAATAATACTGGCTAAGATGTTAAAAGAGAGGAGTATAATCATTTTATTTTGAATTTTGAAATAATTATTAATTATTTTAATACGTTTTTAGGGATATATTATGCTGAATATATAGTATATTTTTTTTACTAACATACCGTATGTATCCATCTGAAATTGATTGTTGGATTTGGGTTTGATTTTAAGGGAATTGTTTTTTATTTTTGTTATACTAGGAGAATGTATGGTTTAGGAAGATCTTTGTGGAGCGTATAGAGTTAAACATTGGTTGATCAGTGTAGGCAATTATCCAATTGTAAGTAGACAACCCCCTTTATAAGCTAATTCTCCTGATATCCCCTTGTACCTCCTGAGGAAGACAGTAGAGTACTGTTGAAACACGTCGTAGCAGCACAAGGGGCCAATAAAGGTTTGTTTTAATTTACCTCCTGTATATGATTCTTCTTAGCACTCCTTAAGTCAATAAATCTGTTTTTCTCTGTATAACTTCTGGAAGACCACTTAATAGAAGGGCAAACATGAAAGTCTCTGATTTCTTCTCCAATACCCTGAGATGCTCCACAATCTCTAGGGTGTTTCTTATATAGTCCTGCATATTCTGGCCATCACTTTGCTTAAACTGGTACAGCTTTCTTATGAGATGAATCTTATTGCTGAGATTTGATCTTTCATGCACTTTCTGTAATTCATCCCACATCTCTTTTGCAGTTGCACACTTGCATGTATGCACAACCTGATCATGATCTACACCAAGGGAGATAGTGCTTTGTGCTTTCTGATCCTTCTCTAGCCAATCATATGGTAATGGATGAGCCTCTTGTTCCTGTGTATATTTCAACGTACCTTCTCTTATGAGCAGCATCTTCACCTTAAATTTCCAGGATTGACAATTCTGATTGGTGAGACTTTGCACTGAGAACTTGCCGTGATCTCTGCTTGTGGACATGTTCTCTGTTGCTCTGTGCTACTTTGATTTTGGCTTCTGTTGCTGTATTACTCTTCTGTGTCACTCTGGGGTTCTGTGTCACACTGGAGTTCTGTGTCACACTGGAGTTCTGTGTCACGCTGGGCCCATAACCTGTTGGCAGCGGATCATTCAGGATACTCTCAAAGCGTGTTGACAACAGAACAGAGCTTTGATTAGCAATAAATAAGTACAGATATGATAGGCTTTGTGGAATCAGGAATATACATATCTTAAGTGTTGCTGTGCAGCATCAGTAGGCTGCTTCACCTCTCATGCACAGACACAGGAAACTGGGGGCAGTTACATGGTCTTTCCTGTGTGTGAGCCTCTGGGAGTGCTTTATTTTTATCTAACTTCATAGACAATATACAAACCTAGAAATAGAAGACTTACATATACAGGAATGGAGTAGTTGCACTAAACATATTCCAACATAATGTAACCCTCAGTAGAGGTCATTGAAATACACTCATTGATTCCCGAGTGAAGTCAGGGGTAAAGAAGAAAGATGACAGAACTGGTCCATGTGTTCTGAGTGTTAGAGAGTTGATGAGCATTGGAGGAGGAAGTCTGGAGGAGACCTTTACAGCAGAGTAGGACAAAAAAAACTGAAAATGGGAACATCATCAGAGTACTAGTCACAAAGCCACTAGATTAGTGGGAACCTGAACCAAGCGGCCAAGAACAAAAGACATTGGCATTACAACAGTCAGTGGGAAACAAGAGTTCTATGGCAGCATAATTTTGAAGTATTATTGTTATTCATTGTTATAGCGCCATTAATTCCATGGCACTTTACATGTAGAAAGGATAGACAAAGGCATGAGCAAAGAACAGACAAAATGAGGTACACAGGTACAGAAAGAGGGGTGACCCTCACAATCTGCAAGGGGGCGGGAGAGGATACGATAATACAAGGTAGCGACTGTCCTGTGGAGGTGTGGTGGACCGCGGCTCACAATACGTTGTAGGCTTGCCGAAAGAGGTGAGTCTTCAAGTTTCTTTTGAAGGTTAACAGAGTAGGTGTGAGCCTGATGTGTTGGGGCAGAGCATTCCAGAGTATAGCGGAGGCACGGGTGAAGTCTTGTATGTGGTTGTGGGAAGACGAGTTAAGGGGGGAGTAGAGAAGGAGGAACACAGGTTGTGTGAGGGAAGGTAGCCGAAACCATGTTAGAAATGTACAGAGGAGACAGGTTGTGAATGGCTTTGTATGTCATAGTTAGGGGTTTTAATCCGGGTCCTCTAAGAAATGGGGAGCAAGTGAAGGGCTTGGCAGAGCAGGGAGACTGGGGAATAGCAGGGTGACAGGTGGATTAGACGAGCTGCAGAATGTAGGATAGATTGGAGTGGAGTGAGAGAGAGAAGGAGGGGAGGCCAGTGAGCAGGAGGTTACAGTAATCGTGGCGAGAGATGAGGGCGTGAATAAGTGTTTTTGCAGTGTCGGGGAAATTGAGCAGCCATTGACTGTGATGGATAGGTCAGGTAGGGGGGGAGAGTTGTTTGGTGGAAAGACGATGAGTTCAGTTTTGTCCATATTCAGTTTCAGAAAGTGAGCAGAGAAGAAGGATGAGATAGCGGACAGACCAGTATGGAATTTTGGATAACAAAGAGGAGATGTCAGGTCCGGAGAGATAGATCTGGGTTTCATTGGCGTAGAGGTGATACTGAAGACCGAGGGAGTCAATGAGTTGTCCCAGACCAAGGGTGTAGATGGGAGGGTGTAGGGGGATCGGATCCATCTGGCCACTGGCATCCTCATGTGCCCCGCAGGCATACGTACCAGGCCCGTGCTCTCACAACGTCCTCTCTGGCTGCAGCAGCTCCTCGGACATCTCTCCCCTGCCTCCTCACTTCCTGGTTGTGGGGGATAACAAGCATAGGGCACATGCGTGGCAATCTCAGTAAATTTAAAGGGCCAGTACATCCTTTTCTGAAACCATTTCTCAGCCAATCGCTGGCGAGGATGATGGGTACTTAAGGCCCTCACTTCCCTTGGGAGGTGCCTGGGCAACTTTGTTCTTAGTGTAGTTGCCAGCTCAGGTCCCTAAGCAGTGCTTGCATTTTTGCTTGTAAATTCTGACATTCTAACGTGCCTTGTCTTCTTGCTTTCAGTGCTGGACCCTTCCACCTGCCTAACTCGCCCGCAGATCTGTACAGCCCCCACTGATCCTTGGCAGCTTCTTGGATCCCTCCAGCAACACTGAGCCCCTTTCTTGCTTTCCTCCCCGGTTCCTTGGTTTCCGTGTTCCATTCCATTTGGTATCTCTGTTCCTGTGGGTCAGACCTTCAGGTTGCTGGTTCATTGGATGCTCCTTGGCTGTACCAGCGGGACAGTCCATGTACTGAGGTCCACCCTTGGTGCTCCCTTGTGGGAACCCCGATGCTCTGGTCCTGAGGACTTCCCTTGGGGGTTTATTCCAGTTTTATTATTTAAAACTTAATTGTTCCTTGATCTGACGTTCTTGTCCGTCTTGTTTCTGTGTCAGCTTCCACGGTATCTTTCACGGGTTCACTCTTTAGCTCAGCCTGTGGTGGCGTGATACACCCACCCAACCTGACCAACAGCTGAAGCCTTTACTGGACAATTTGAGATTTCACAGCAGGTTTTCATAGATAAAACACATACTTTTTATAGTCTATGGAGCTGTTCATACGTCTGTGTTTTTGGCAAACTGCACATCCCTGCAAAAATCAACAGGTATTGTTTTTTTTTATTGGCATCACTGATGAAAAATGCCAATGCAAATCTGTGAGTCCAAGGCAATACCCATAGGGTTTTCCTTTAGGGTTGTCAACTTAGGGTAACATTTTTAGAACCTCTGATTAAGGGCCTTTATGGGTCTGAAATGCTTAAGGTCTATGCTTTTTACACTCTTTTCTTTTAACATGAATGTTTTTTACTGAATACTAATAAAATTAACTTCTTAACTTAACTTGGAGTGGAAGCCAGAACTGGATTTCTCTTGTATTTGCATTCCTCATTGATCTTCTGGGTGTGCCACCTTAGAAAATAGCTGCAATGATGGGGACCCTAGGAGGGCAACTATTTGTTAGACTGAATACAATATTCTTTTTCCTTTTTCTATTATAAAAGTTTTAAAATAATCTCCTAAAAATGAGCTAATTACATGTCGTCCTACTGTTTTAATCACAAGGTTTTCGGACGAAGTCCTTATGTCCGCGCTGCTGCCAGGAAGATATAGACACACCAACGACACTGGACGTCTGGGTACTGGTGATATAGATTAATTTTCCGACGCATTTCGGAGCCACGTACCGAGCTCCTTCCTCAGGGAATATCCATGGTTGTTCCCTGAGGAAGGAGCTTGGTACGTGGCTCCGAAACGCGTCGGAAAATAAATCTATATCACCAGTACCCAGACGTCCAGTGTCATTGTTATATCTTCCTGGCAGCAGCGCGGACATAAAAGTACTTAGTCCGAAAACCTTGTGATTAAAGCACCGCATCCTGTGGAAATACAGTCCCTGCAGCTGCTGCACTTTTTAAGCAATTACGCTGGTTGTGTGCTACACAACCACACAGGTGAGCAATTCTAATATTACCATTTTGCACCTGTCTATAAAGGATAAGACTCTATTTGCGCATTCTCAACCCTTTAGATAGTCCTACTGTTTTGTCTCACATACCGAATGGCTTAGGCTTCATTCATACAGATTGTTTCTGCTCGTTTTTGTTGATCCATTTGTGGTGTAGTTTCTGCATCAAAATGGATCCTCTTTTTGCAAAAAAGCATCAGAAGTGCATCATCCATTTGTGTTGTTGTTTTGCTCAGTTTTTGGGGACACAGACAGACACACACACACCACACACACCACACACTTTCTTACCGTCCCCGGCGATCCCACGGTGAGCCCTGGAATGTCTTCCTTCCAGGCATTGACAGTGTCTTGCAGGCAGTATGAGTACTTACAGGACCTGGCACCATGTGACTCTTAGCCTGAGTCACATGGTCAGGCCTGTCAGTGCAGTAACCCAGGTCCTTCCAATGCCCGGAAGGAAGATATCACCGAGGCTCACTGTGGAATCGCGGGGAGGGTAAGTAATGGAGCGTTGGTGGTGTGGAAAGTACAGCAAAAAATGGAGCAATAATTGACGCTCATTATTTCTGGATTGCTTTCTGCATCACTAAACGCAGCAGTAAAAAACCAGCATCTGCACAGCAAATTGGAAATCTCATTCACTTTGCTGGAGAGGCAGTGACTGATCCGATTTTTGGTGAAGCTTAAAAAATATTGCTGCATCAAAAACGGATCAAAAATGTCCAGTGTGAACATAGCCTTAGGATATGTTCACAGTACATTTTTTATCACTTTTTTGTGATTCTTTTTTGCATTAATAATGGATCGCTTCCTGTGATGCCCATCAAAGTCAATGAGTTTTCAAAAATTCTTTTCCAACGCTGCGACAGATCTTTTTGATAAAAACACAGTTAAAAAAAAGAATGAGCGTGTCATTCTCCAACGTTTTCTCCATTGACTCCATTGTAATGGAAAAAAAAAAAAAGAAAACATTCATCAAAATTGAGTCAAAAATGCTTTTGGATCCATTTTTTGGCCAAAAATGTATCCAGTTTAGCTGCTAAAAATTCTACAAAAATACAGCACAAATAAGGAGACCAAAAACGCAGCGTGTGCTCATGGCCTAATTCTCCTGCTGCGCCACCAATGGGGTAAATAAGTCATTACAAAATATAACCATGGTGTGCTGAGTCTTATAGAGGGAGATAATCATAAATGGGCATTCTCAAGTTTGTCTAACCATGGATAAAACCGTACGTAAAAAATGGATGTCTGAATAAGGCCTAAGGCCATACACTACCATTTATCTTCATATGGGTCTTCTGTTTTGGAACGCCGCTTTGTGATAGAAGCATCCAGTAGTTTCCCATTCTAAACAGTTGATATAAAAGTATTGTACGGGGCCAATGACATTTTTCTTAATCTCAGTTCCCATAACTGGTAAAGCTATTTCAATGGACCCTTCATGTAGGTGATAACTGAAGCGGATGCGTAGATCTACTTTAAATATTCCCCTGGCTACAAACCATGTGCTTTTACTAACCTGTAACCTCATAACTCACACTAATTCTCTTTTCCGTTATCTTCAATGAACCATGTGCTTCTGATTATCAGTGGGCTTCATTTAGGTCTGCACTGATCAGGGTCAGTTACCAACCCCCTTATACATCAACCCTTTGTGGGCCACAGAATACAAGGGCCATGCTGTGAAGGGCAAGACGAGCTTTCATATGTAATGTGTGATAATAACAAGACAAGCTTTGCCCTATTATTGTTTGGAATGGTTTTTCCATATTCTGAATGTCTAGTCTTTCACCAACAATATTTGCCAGATAAGTCACATGTCTAAGGTTTACATTTTTGTAGGAAAAAAAAACAGGACAGTGACATATTGCATCAAAGGGTATAGGGATGTTATGTCGGGTTTGGGTGGGGAATAAGCCAGAAGAGCAATGTCGTAGACACGAACTCTGTACAAGAATTTTCTTTACTCCAAAGGGCACAAATCTTGAACAACAAAAACTTGATCCACATAATGAAACAACCACATCTACATTCAGTGGTGGAACCCCGAAGACAGATTTGGACCCGCTTCCCTCTTGCAATTTTTTGTCACATGTATGGGTCCTAATTCATTGTAAATCCTATAAAGACATATGTTGCCCCACCTCCCCCTTCATTATGTAGCAATGTCCCTCATCCTGAAGCATTATGTAGTAATGTCCCCCATCCTGAAATAATGTCCCACTTCCTAGTAAATATGTCCCCCATTATGGTATATATGTCACCATCCTTCCGATCCTGGTATATATGATTCCTCATCCTGGTTACACATGGCCCCCATCCTGGTATATATGGGACATCCTTGTATATATATCCTCCATCCTGGTCCCCTTCCTTGTAAATATGTCCCTCATCTTAGTATATATGTCATCCATCCTTGCCCATCCTGGCATATATGATCCCCTGATAATATGATCCCATCCTATATGTGCCCCTTCTTTGTCCCCTTACTGGTAAATATGTCCCCCATCCTGGTCCCATTCCTGGTAGCTATTTCCCCCATCCTATGTCCCCAATCCTGGTTATATGAGCCCTTATCGTGGTATATATGATCCATCATTCTGGTATATATAGTATGTCCTCCATCCTGGTCCTCTTCCTGGTAAATATGTCCCCCATCCTGGTATATATATCCCGCATCTTGGGCCCATCCTGGTATATATGATCCCTCATCCTGGTATATGTGTCCTGCCTCCTGGTTTCCTTCCTGGTAAATAATTGACCTCATCCTGGTATTTATGCCCTCCATCCTGGCATATATGTCGTTATTCTGGGCCTCTTCCTGGTATAAGTGCCCTTATCCTGATATATATGTTCCCCACTCTGCATTTAATGGAAAAAAAACAAAAAAACATTCTACTCACCTTCCCTGGCTCTCATGTTGCATGGCGACCTCCTCTGTAGTTGGCACTGTGGCTAAATCACTGCCATGTGTCCCCCAATCATGGGCATGCCAATGTTACCTGCTGGCCTCTGTTTGGCTGGTGCTGGTGTTACATATTGTAGTTCAGGGACCTGATGTCACGATGCAATGAAAATGCTGATGAGGGAATGGCAGTTATGACAGGTGACCAGGGAAGACTAGTCTGACCCTAGTCTAGGAACCCTGAATGGCCCTGATTCTGAAGGTATCTCTGAAGGTGAGAAGGTTCAGGCCTCCAGCCCTCCCTAAGACTCCTCCACCAGCCCAGCGCTATCCTCCCACTCCTCCTTCCACAGAACTGGGATACAGCAACTCCAAAGGAAAGGACTTCAGAAACACAAACACACAGGTCAGCACAGCACGGCTTCCAGGCATAGAGTGAAAGCTCTATCAGCAGCACCACCTGGTGAAAGGAGAGGCTACTTAAAGGCTAGGTGGAAGGCAGTTCAGGTGATCACACATTAATCACTCAACCAGCAGTTGAACCTAATAATGAATGCAGTTCTGGAGCACAACACAGGAGAACAGGACCTTCACAACTATCAACCATGCAGCTCTTAAAGACAAACATACACAGCAGCATCCAGCAATGTCAGCGCCATCTAAGCGCGTGACACCCGAAGGGTCTCTGCCAAGCAATGCATTTCACTGGATGTGTGTCCTCAGATGCACATCCAGCTGAGGTAGGCACTAGGGTCGGCTGTCCCTTGTACCCAAGTGCCTGGTCGCAGTCGTGACCTCTACAACTACGATTGTCACACCCTTGACATTTTATTACAATCACCCTTCTTGAGATAGATGAGGGTCCCATTCTTGGTATACATGTGGAATACACATGTATGGGACATTTATGACATATCCCGTATACATTTTAGAAATATCCTAGATGGGAATACCCCTTAATGTCTAGAAGGTTTTTCTTTTAATCCTCCCTCCTTTCTTTAACATTTGGGTTGTGTCCTGTGTTGGAACTTGTTGCTATTGAGCAAAATGGGGTTAAACTGTAATATTAGACTCAGCCTGGACTTTCTCCTTTAAGAAGGACATATCCTGAGATACAATTCGGACTGTGTCCAATATAGAAGGTCTTTCAGTATACTGAACTCAGGAAAACATAAAGTCATTGGATTCCAAACATGATTTGTTTAGAAAAAGTAAAAAAATCAGACTTATAAATATTGCCAAGATTTTCCATCCGGTGCCGTATAAGGGACAACTAAAGGACAGGCTCTTATCGGCACCTGTGTCTCCTCCACCTTTAAAATGAACATTCTCTTTTGCTGACTAGCTCCGGGGTTTTATATATGTCAGGAACTCATCTTGGAGACACTTTATTTACTAGAAGCAATGTTCTTTCAATTATAGAATTCTGGTCCTCATTAAACTTACTGTACTTGGGTATAAGTATGGAAATGTGTGGGAGCTGGAAAAAATGAACAAAGGATAAAAAATGGAAATCGTGATGTTCTAATGCAATGATCAGAATACAAATGATCAAAGTCATATTGTGACATTTATTAAAAAATAAGTACAGTACATTAAAGGGAATTGTCAGCAGGATTTTCTCCACCAGCACTGTATGTGCCTTCAAGGAAGCCTTACGAGCATGCCCTTGACATAGTAACCAGTCCAAGCAGGGGGATAACAATAGCGGTGCTGGAGAAAGGCCTTCTGACACTGGGGCCTATCGCAGCTGGATCGCACATTCAGCTAAACTACATGGAAGAACAGAGACTCACCAGGTCCATGCATGGCAATACCTGCAGCTGGCCAATCAGTGTCCAGCTGGGACATCGGCGTATAAGTCACTAATGATGCATGGCAGTGATATCATACACTGCTTGTTGCACGCTGGAGTCATCTGTCGGCTTCTGCAAAAGAGGATGCCAAGGATGGCTAACAACAAGTTGATACAATTGTAGATCATTGTGGTGGAGAACCAGAACTTGACTTCCCCTTGCTGAAACATTGGGAGATTCTATATCCTGGGGTTTATTTGGCTGGAGAAGTGAGTGGCTCCCAAGAAAGGAGAAGTTAAGAAGCTACAGAAGATGAGAACCCAGATGACCACAGACATCCTGTTACACCTACCTCGACCCCATTTGTAAATCACCTGAGCAATGTGATGTATGCTTTAGAGATATGCTGCTAGTTGTTATTTCCCCTTGCTGTATCCAGTGTCCATGCCTTGTTTTATCTGTGTCTGTTTTCAGTCCTGCTTACCCACTAGCATGTGTCTGGTCCAGTCCTCTGCCATACCAACTGGTTCAGCCTACTGTCTTTTCATCTGTACCAGACCTGCTGCCACACCATCTGTACCAGTCCTGCTGCCGTACCATCTGCACCAGACCCGCTGCCATATCTTGAGCCTGCACCTGCCTGCATCAGATATCCTGGCTGCACCTGTTCTAAGACTATACCTGTCTGTGTCCAGCTGTTCTGGCTGCACCTACCCTTAGACTTTGCCTGTCTGTAGAAGATCAACTCCTAGAGTCACTGTTGTGGTCCTGAGACCTCCTGGAGTTGCACCTAGCAGCTACCTACCAGCATAAGCCTAACCTCTCCATCTAAGGCTCTAGAGAAGACTCAGTTGCCACTTAGGTCACTCCTTCAGTCGAGACTGGTGCTTGACCCAGTTGGTGCACTTTCGGAGGCTCGCCTGTAGAGCGTTACACATCCATCCTAGACCACTGGGCACCCTAAATAGGATTGTATCTCTAAAACAGTCTAGAGAGAAAAACTGTGTAAAAAGTGCACATAAAGTAAAAAAAAAATCTGATAAATGTCTTGCTTTTCTTTAATTAATTTATAAGGTATTACCCATTCCATCAGTCTCGATAGCGCACTTTACTTGGCGTCTTCTTCTCTTTTTTCGATTTGCCAACCTAGAATGACATCACATCAATGACGAATGATGACATTGCACCAGGCTGGCTAATCACAAAAAGAGCTATGGATCTGGCAGTTAGAAGGCGGTACTCCCATTTTCCATGCAGTGGCCGTAGACCATTGTTGTGGCCAATGGAATGGAACGTTCAAATAGATTTAGACTAACCGTAATATTATTATACAGAAATTATAAATATTGTGTAAATATTCAATAAAGGAGATTTTCTTTTTGGTTTTAGTTGAAAGCTACTGAGAAATCTGTACATCATGCACTAAAAATAATCTAGGATATATTTCATGTGGATTACACTTCAGATAAAAATCTGGGAATCAACCGAGAAGTGATCTATGGGAGCTGCTTTTGGAAATATCTTACGACACCAGACAGCAAAGTTTATCTAGTTCTCCATCATCACATATGTGGATGTGAGTGTCAAGAAACTAAACATATATGTAGCCAAACCACTGATAAGAAAATCTCCATAGAAGGCAAAAAATGCCGCCGATTGTTTTTCAAGTAACTTTTCTGCACTCATCATCCCTTAGGGACACAGTTCGGAGCATGTGGATACAGTATAACAAACATCACATTTCTCTGGAGCTGATACTCCGAATATCCCTCCGAATAGGACAGGATTTGCATGTCTGTGTTTCTTTTCACTTTTTTTATCCAGATGGCTGGAAATTGTCTACAGCGTATTTTGGACTGTAATCTAATTCGAGGCAAAGACAAAAAAATTAAACTTTTGGCCTAAAGTATGGAGCTCTGCTCGCCACCTAGGTTTTTTTATACTGGAGATTCTTTCAGCTCTTTTTTATTAGACTGAGTTCACACATCCAGTAATCATAAGGTAGATCGGATCCAGCACAATCCATTGTGCAAACACAACTTTTTCGTCCATTTTGAAAAAATGGATTTCTGCAGAATCCCTATTTTTTACATTGGAGTCTATGGAGAACGGATTCGGTAACTGATTGCCATTTATTTTATTATGAAGCAAAAAGCAAATCCTTTAGAAATTAAAGTACAATGAATTATTAAATAGTAACTAGTTAACTGATCGGTTCTCCATCGACTCTCATGTTAAAACAAACGGATTCCGCAAAAATACATTTTTCAAAATGAACCAAAAAGTTGTTTGGCCAATGGATTAACTACTGAATCTGTTTTAATAGATGATTACTGGACATGTGAACTCAGCCTTAGTTTACAGCTGAAGCCTGAGTTGGGCATGACAATGGAGTAAACCCATGACCTTGGAGTAGGGATGGGCGAATCTACTCGCTAGGACTCGTTACTCGGCGAGTAGTAAGGGACTCGCAGGACTCGGTACTCTGCGAGTTTCCCAGTGATTACTCGCACGAGTCCAATGCAAATCAATATCAATCCTAGTTTTGTCAGAAACGCTGACAAAACTAGGATTGCCATTGTTTGCATTAGTGCGAGTAATCACTGGCTACTGTGCCAGTGATAGCAGGGAAACTCGCAGATAACTGCTGTTTCTTTGTGAGCCAGTCCAGCTGTCTTCTCTGTGCAGCTCCAGGGTCCTAGAGCCCGCCTGCTGCCTGATGTAGCAGTGCTGAGATTGTTCTCAGTCTGCTCATTCCCTGTGTACAGACATGAATGTCTGTGCACAGAGATGATGTAGCAGAGCTGAGATTGTTCTCAGTCTGCTCATTCCCTGTGTACAGACATGAATGTCTGTGCACAGAGATGATGTAGCAGAGCTGAGATTGTTCTCAGTCTGCTTATTCCCTGTGCATAGACATCTATATTTATGCACAGGGGATGTAGCAGAGAGGACATCGCGTTTTGGACTGCGTCGGACGGAAGAGGATTTTTTTAATTAAAGATGGAGTCCCTAATGGCTTTTTTTTTTATTTCTAATAAAAAATTTTCCTTGTGTTGTGTTTTTTTTAAAACAATTTAATAGAAATTCATGGCGGTCATGTCTAATATTGGCGTGACCACCATAAATTTCGGGCTTAGGGCCAGCTGATAATACAAAGCTGGCCCTAACCTCTTTATTACCCAGCGTGCCACCGCTACCAGGGCCGCTGGAAGAGCCGGGTTCAGCGCCAGAGGATGGCGCTTCAATGAACGCGCCATCTTCTGGGGCGGCTGCGGGCTGCAATTTGCAGCGGGGGGTGCCCAGAAAGCTTGGGCATCCCTGCGCTGCGGATTCCAGCCCCCAGCTGCTTAGCTGTACCTGGCTAGACATAGAAATTGCGCGGAGCCCCACGCATTTTTTTTTAATTATTTCATGAATTTCAGAGTCAGAGTCTCAGAGTCAGAGTCAGAATCTCAGAATTTCATGAAATAATTAAAAGAAAATGCGTGGGGCTCCGCGCAATTTCTGTGTCTAGCCAGGTACAGCTAAGCAGCTGGGGGCTGGAATCCGCAGCGCAGGGATGCCCAAGCTTTCTGGGCACCCCCCGCTGCAAATTGCAGCCCGCAGCCACCCCAGAAGATGGCGCGTTCATTGAAGCGCCATCCTCTGGCGCTGAACCCCGCTCTTCCAGCGGCCCTGGTAGCGATGGCACGCTGGGTAATAAAGAGGTTAGGGCCAGCTTTGTATTATCAGCTGGCCCTAAGCCCGAAATTTATGGCGGTCACGCCAATATTAGACATGACCGCCATGAATTTCTATTAAATTGTTTTAAAAAAAACACAACACAAGGAAAATTTTTTATTAGAAATAAAAAAAAAAGCCATTAGGGACTCCATCTTTAATTAAAAAAATCCTCTTCCGTCCGACGCAGTCCAAAACGCGATGTCCTCTCTGCTACATCCCCTGTGCATAAATATAGATGTCTATGCACAGGGAATAAGCAGACTGAGAACAATCTCAGCTCTGCTACATCATCTCTGTGCACAGACATTCATGTCTGTACACAGGGAATGAGCAGACTGAGAACAATCTCAGCACTGCTACATCATCTCTGTGCACAGACATTCATGTCTGTACACAGGGAATGAGCAGACTGAGAACAATCTCAGCACTGCTACATCAGGCAGCAGGGGGGCTCTAGGACCCTGGAGCTGGGGCAGCCAGAACACAGAGAAGACAGGATCTTATCTGTGCGAGTCAGCGATTACTTACAAAGTAAACTAGCAATGCAAATAAATGACACAACTAGGATTGCTTCAGGCTGAAGCTTCCGAGACACATCTGCGATTTGTAAATCTCACACTACTCGCTATTACTCGCTTCCCCATTAATTAACATTGGACTCGCTAGACTCGCAACGAGTAGCGAGTCCTGGGCTCGGACTCGCTAGAGTCAAGCGATTCCGAGTAATTTAGGATTCGCCCATCACTACCTTGGAGTCATCATATAAAATACTACAAGTGTTAGCTGCCTCTAGTGTTGGTTGTACCGTAGTTAATGGAGAAAATTTGGGAAATTGTGTCCTTTACTGTCATGGGGTGGTATAGCGGAAAGGGAATCAGGAGGCAAGATGGTAAGATGGGCAAAGGCATTCAGGGGAGCTAATCTGACCCTAAAGGGCCCGTTACATGCTACGATATCGTTAACGATATCGTTTGTACGTCACAGCTTTTTGGGTGGACCAACAACGTCGTAACGACGTCGTTGTGTGTGACAAGTAGAAATGATCAATGATAAGTCGGCTGATCATTGATCGGAGGTTTTTGAACCGGACCTAAAGCAAGACGATGATCGTCCGTCAAACCTGTTGCATCGGTGAGTGTGACACCTTGATAACGATGTTGTTAACGACTTCTCCTATTTAGAACTGAAGGACGTAGGCGATCAAATGACCGCAAGTATCGTTAACTTGTTGTGGAATCGTTGCTGCGTCGTTAAAGATAACTGTACGTGTGACATTTCAATAGCGATCATTGAACGACGTTCAAGCAATCAAGGCAAGCCGGATCATTGGTCGGATCATTCGACCATTGAAACGTGTAATGGGGTCTTTAGACTAGTGTTGCCTAACTCACCCTGTTCCCAGAGGTACCTCAGTTGGCGGAGAGGTTTGGGTCGCCACCCTAGCCTTTTGCTCCTTATCAGCACTAGGCTAAGAGCCCCTACCTCCACCCACAAACTGGAAAAACCAAGCCGCTTCAATGGAAGACTACAGCAGTAATAACTCATCACAGAACAGCACAGCATGGGCTTCAAGTAGAAATGAACTGCATCTGTGACACCTAGTGGAGGGAAGTGGAGCTATTTCAAGGCTGGGGAAGTGGAGATCTGAATACTAAGATACACCCCTCCAGCTCCACCCAAATGCTATGACTCACCCCTCCACCTGCAGAGCTGCACACAGCAGACTAAGGAAAAAAACTCAGGTTAATCACAGCAGCTCTCATGTCCTGCATAGCAGTCAACACGTGACATTTAAAGGCAATATATGAATGACATGTTTCAAATTTACCAAGTTTTCTTCCACTTTTCTTATTTCCATGACAGAACTGTGCTCCATTTTACCATTTGTGCCATTTTGAGGAATATGAACTTTCCCCATATTTTTTATCTTTAAAATCTGCAAGTCAATAACACCCATAAGAATCCCCCAAAATTATTTTGCATAGTGCTTGGGTAAGGTTGTAGGAATAGCAGCAGGCGCGCCCAATTAGATCTAACAGCGTCTGTGAGAGAACATTGCCATCTGCTGGTAGGAGGAATAACTCGGAACTGATCAACAACAGGATTGTTTCCTCGAAGGAAGAGATTCAGGGAGACACTGGGTTAGGTGGTAGTTGTGGGGCAGCAGCAAAGTATAAAAGCCTGGAACATCAGGGAAGAGGGGAGTTTGTGCCAAATCTGAAAAGGAAGCAGACATGCGAGCTGAGGGCAAAGTGATAGCTGTCCTGCTAAGGACGAACCCAGAGTTCTTGAATCCTGATAAGGCCTGCATTGTATTTCCTACAAGAAAAAGATCATAAGCCTAGACTACATGGTCAAGAGCCGAAGACTGCGTAGGTCAAGCATCAAAGGCAGAATATCCACTCCCAAGAATGATTTGAATGAGGCGGGCTGTTGCATCTTGTCTAGCCGTATAGTAGTCAAGGTAAGGGAGTTAACCGATAATATTGAACATAATTCTTAGCATGTTACCCTTTTAGATTCATTAAAACGAGTGTATTCAGAAGAGGAGTTGTTAGATAAGTTTGACTGTGGCTGACTTCAGTTAGATAGTGACTCTGTAAAGACAGAAAAACCTTGACTTCAGTTTAACTCAGACCTAGTGGTTATGTGATCTCAAGGAAGACATAGATTCCTTAACCACATTTAGAGTTTGCATATTATGTATGCAAATTTGTGTATTGAGTATCCTCTCTGCTTGTTCTGTAACCTATTGTATTGATTTCTAATTGATCTGTTCCTTATTATATCTATATATGTCTATGACACTGCTCCCGGAGGAAGCCAAGGCGAAACATGCGTTTAGGCTTTGGACACAGGATGACATTGAGCATTGCACTACACACTTTAACTAATGCTGCAATAATTTATTTAAGTGTATCAACATAGAAATAAGCTATTAATCTATCTCCTATTTATCTATAGTCCCCACTCTTCCATGTGTTGGTAGTCCCTGATGTAATTGCGTTCCCTCAAGTGGCCAGACCATATTATTACTACTGTGAGATTGAATTGTTGAATGTACATGTGTGGATTTTTACTATTGATTAATTCATACTTTTGCAGCACCATTTGTATGTGTTTTTTGCAACCCAAGGTACCTTTATCATTTCTCAGTTGTCATTCATGATGTGGCATTTTTTAATCCCCATCATTCATTTACTATTCATGCATCATTTACAACACCATGTCTTATGTTTTAGTTATTGTCCAAATAAAATGAATTTTAAACTAATTATTAGATTTTTTTGGGAAGAGGGGTTTACTATACTCCACCTCTGTTCATTGTTGTGCCTATTGAACAGGAGCATCTCCAACTTATTTTGGATTATGGTCCTTTTGACTATGCAATTTTCTAGCCTCCTTAAATTTCATAACAAAACAGAATTTTTGGGTTGCTATTGCACAAATTGTGTTAGTACAAAGAGAAGTGTATATACTGAGTATACACACCTAACAGGATATATATCCCTTGTGGACAAATATCAACCAAAAGATTGTTTAATAATTCCTGACAACCTGGGTAGGGAGTAAAAAGTCTAATGAGTGGATGTATCATTACCTATTAGCACACATATGCAGTAGAAACCTTTAGAATAAGTGTCCGGCTGAATTAGGAAATCCATATTAACCAATCTTTTGGTTGATATTTGTCCATGACGGATATATATCCCCTTAGGTGTGTAAACTCAGTTTGTACACTTCTCTTTGTACTAACACAATTTGTGCAATAACAATCCTAAAGTTCTGTTTTGTTGTTTCTAGTTGTGCACTGGTAGTAGGGAACAGTGTTGTTTGCTATTGCAGCATCCCCAACATTGGGTCTGGATCACATTAACTCCAATCAGAGTTAAATTTGGGACGCGCATTTGCAGAGAGCACATTATATTGATGGAAGTGTTCCTACTCCATATATGTGCAAGTGAACTTTATCCTTAAATTTTATATCTATATTTGTGCAATAAATCTTTTTGTGAGTCACCAATATCTTGCCTTCATCTTCATCATTGCATCCTCAGAATCTGTATTTCACATGGATAAGATTTGGTAAAATCCGTTTTGTGGCACCCCTGCGGTCTGGTCGCCACAGAAGTACTGCACCTAATCCATAGGCACACACACACACCTTGCAACCAACATCCATCCTAACTCCAGCCCAGGGGATGAAGGGCGGAAGAAATTCTATCTGAGCAGACCCCATCACTGGCTGGAGGAGGGAACAGGTTAAAAGGTGGTGGGAGGAAAAAGGTAGTGTTTAGAACAGAGCAGTCATGGGAAGAAGGAGTTGGAGAGAAGAGTCAGTAACAGAAAGATGGAGTTCTAGGGGAACTCTGGTGCTGGGGAAGAGTGGGGACCAGTAGGCAGGTCACCCATGGAACCCAGGCTAGTGTGAATCCCGAATTCACCGCGACCCTGCGTCGTGGTGGAGGAACCCGGGGGTCACTGAACTTTATGTGCAGTGGCCATCTACCGTGGACAATCTCAGGTACAGCGGCTAGACCTAGAGCCAAAAGGACGTGCTGACGGTCACTTGACGAGGCTCGCCGCCACCTGCTTGGGATCTTGTAGCACGAAGGCACAGGGAAGGAGTAGAGGAGGATGAGCACAGAGGAAAAAGGGCAACCTGGAAAGACACACAAAAGGGTGTCTCAGTGGAGTGACCCTGGACTGCCTGGGAATTAACTGGATTGCTTACCTGGAGAACAGAGTGCTTGGCTGGGAGTGTACTACTGCAAACTGTGAATAAAGGTGTAAGAACTGCACCCTTTGTGTCCTCCTGATTATTTCCCATGTCTTCTGTGCTGCACACGGCATGATAACTACCACCATCATCCCCAAACATTCTTACACTCAACCCCTGGGGGCCCGCTTCATCTGTGGGAAGTGTTCCATTTCAGCTGCTACAACTCCTATCCCCCAGGGCTCATCCAAGCAGTGCTGGTCATCCTTGACCAGGCACCACAGGTGGCGTCATGTAATCCCCTGTAAATATACCCCAGGGTCACTGAGCTAAGCCACCGCCACCATGACCTCCCCTGAAAGACTGGCTACTGAGTACTGAGTATACCGCAGGCCCTTATGGCCGCTGTAGTTTCACTTTGTTACTATTGTAATTTGTTCATGTCATGTCAGAGCTTGCCAAATGTGCAGTGCAACACAAGGGTGACAACAGGGATGTGTGGCTCACTGCGTGTGTTGGGGAAAACTCAAATAGTGGCGGGATTGAGGCAAACAGGCCCATTTTACAGTAAGATAAAATCCAGCAGTATATTAACACATCATAACCGCATAAATGATACAGTGCACAGTTCATTTACAATACATCAATGGAACATTAGTGACATGCCAGTCTGTCCGAGTGGTGGATACGCCCGCCTGGCATTTACTTTGTAGCGCCCCACTAGTCAGTGCGCTACAGAGGGGTACTGCCCCCAAGACAGAGAGTCCAGTATTCCTGTTATGGGGGGAGGTAATGTAGGTCTGAGGCTCTCAATCTGCATTGACACACTTAGAGCAGGGGACTAAATGGTTAACCGGATGTTTGTGAAGACCTAGTCCGGGTGGGAGGAGTGTGGGAAGAGCGGGAAAAGCACAGTCAGAATGTGGGAGGAAGGAGAAGGAGCTAAGAGGGAGGGCATCTGCAGAGTGGCGGCCCAGACAGAGAGAGGCATGCAGAGGGTGACTGAACACCCTGGCCAAGTCCAAAGCGGGGTTCCGGCTCCGAAGCGGTGCAGAGGTCCATCCCTAAATCGCAGATGCCGGTGAGATCGACAGCTTCTTAGGAGCATGATCTGCCCGACATACGCACGGTCCCCACCAGAAGCACCAAACCGGGTTGGGCCCCTAGAGCGAAAAGAGGGTGTCCCATATCACCCAACAGGCCTGGTTCACAAGCGGGATTCGTGCAGGGCAGTGCAAGGAAGAAGGAGTGCGCAGAGGTAGAACAGAGAGAGATAAAGGAAGGAACATCACTGCCTCAGAGAGACATTGCTTCCTCCTATGACACCTAGTTCACTACCCGAGCCGTAACACCTTTGAACTGTGTACAAGCTGAAGGTAACTGGAGGAAAGAACCCGTGCAGAGCAAGCAAGTGTCTGTGTTTCTTCCTGGTTAACTGTGACATTCCAGTTTCACAGCAGAGACTGCGCTGCCCTATTCCTATCATCACACTACACTGCCCTGGGGACCCTGCTCTACATGTAGGGAGCCATAACACCTTGCTGCCGCCCATCATTATTATTATTATTATTGTTATTTATTTATATAGCGCCATTGGTTCCATGGCGCTTTACATAAGCAGTGGGGGTAACAAGGACAGGTACAGTACATATGAGCAGACAATGCTTGCTTATACACGACGGGAGAGGTTCCTGTCCACGAGGGCTCACAGTCTATGGGGGTGGGGGAGGACACGATAGGGGGGGGGGTAAGCGTCAAGCGGTTGGTGGAGCGGCGCTGGGTCTCATCATGGGTTGTAGGCTTGTTGGAATAGATGAGTTTTCAGGTTCTTTTTGAAGCTCTTGAGTGTGGGCGAGTGTCTGACGTGCTGGGGGAGGGAGTTCCAGAGTCTAGGGGAGGCGCGGGAGAAGTCTTGTATGCGGTTGTGGGAGGATGAGATGAGGGGGGACAGGTTGTGGATGGCTTTGTAAGTCAGGGTTAGGATTTAAATTTAGATCTTGGGTGGGTGGGGAGCCAGTGGAGTGCCATGCGGAGAGGGGAGCTAGGGGAGTAGCGAGGAGAACAGGTGGATTAGACGGGCAGCTGAGTTCAGGATAGAGTGGAGAGGTGCAAGGGAGGAGGCTGGGAGACCGGTGAGCAGTATGGTTGCAGTAGTCAAGGCGGGAGATAATGAGGGCGTGGACGAGAGTTTTTGGCGTGTGTACGTGGTTAAGAAACGGCGGATGCGTGAGATGTTCTTGAGTTGGAGTCGGCAGGAGGTGGCAAGGGCTTGGATGTGGGGCCATCACCCCAGAACCTCCAGCAGTGCCAGTGCCATGACCGGATCAACAGGAGGCATCACAACAAACATTAACTCTATTTCCCATCAAAAACTCCCCTTTTTATTGTCACCCCAAGGGCCCAGGCTCGGGCACCAACCACCCGTGACATCCTGCACCCAAGCGCCTGAGATCTGAGTCACCAGACCCTTGTGGGCCCGACAACTTCATAGACTTCAAAGGAACATTGTGACATATCAGTCTGTCCCAATGGCGGATATGACCACATGGCATTATTTACTCTCATACTTTGTTACAGTATGACAGTGCAAGCATCATAACTTACACACAGACCTTGCAGTCCACCATCAAGGAAACTCCCTTACTGGAATCACAGACTCCTGTCTGTTCCAGACCCCCAGCTGAAATGAAGCTTCCTGAACACCAAAACAATCCGGGCTCCCCCATGTCACCGCATGTCTTCCAGGACCCCAGACACTTCCAAGCATACCATCCCATATGCCTTCCAGGATAATGGCTGCTCCAAACACTGAGAGCAGGACCTCACAGGTTCTGCCAGTCTCTGCAGACATTCATGGTCTCTCTGTCAGCTCTGCTCCCATATGCTCACACAAACACACATTATAAGGTATAAGCTACACCTATCCCCTCAGCAACTTGCAAACTTAACCCTTATGGCACCATAAATCCCATAATGACCTTTCTGGGTTTCTATTGCAGAGCATAACTTACTGAACTATAAGTCCGAGCATACATATTGGCAATGCAGAAAACCGCTGCATCACAGATGTAAGAAGTAAGGCCCTGATGATAGGGAGAAGGGGGAAGGGGTCACTTCCTTAAACTCACCTGAGTCTGTACCCTTTGCTCCCTAATATCTCTATATGGGTCCTTCCTCTCATCACCATCACATGCCTAGGCCATTGCTGGCCCTGAAGTCACCCTGGCTAGTGAGAAGGCCAATGAGGACGATAATCTAACCACGGCAATAGTATAACACAAAGGAAAGGCAAACAGACAGAGGGAAATAGACACAAAAAGGACAAAACTCCAACTCCTCCAATGCAGCTAAAAATCAAAATTGCAATTGTCACGATTTCTCAGCTTCTTCTTTGTCTGAAAACTCACCGCTGCACACGGCATACCTGAGATCCCTCTTTGGCGGCCGTCACACTCATCAATATCGTGAGCGATATTGTTAGCGATCACGTGCACGCGCGATCGCTAACGATATCGCTCACATCGCTGGTGAGATGTCACACAGACAGACTCACCAGCGATGTGGAGCAGCGAGATCACTGGTAACTATGGTACACATCGGGTTACTAGGCGCCGCGCGGCGCTTAGTAACCCGACGTTTACCATAGATACCATCTCCCAGCATAGGCTCTGACGCTGGGAGATCGTTCATCGTGGTGTCACACACCACGATGAGGCAGATTGATCGATATGAGCTCCGGCTCACCAATCTGCGATCACACAATCAAGCGATTTTACATTGTAATATCACTTGATTGCACGCAGCGATGCACAAACGATATCGCTTAAGCGATCAAAAAGCAGATCGCTTAAACGACATCGTTAGCAATATTGGACCGTGTGACGGCCGCCTTTCCCACACTGCCATATGTAACATGTAAGTTTTTTTTAACTTTCTCAACTAAAGAGGATAGAAAACGATTCTATTACTGACATCAAATAGTAAGCCATGTGACTACATATACTGGAGGGGAGTGCTAACAGAAGAACTGCACCTGAGTTTTATGCTTCAAAAAACAGCCAGATAGGAAAGAGTTCTTAACCCCTTCAGCCCTGAAATAAAGTAGGTTCACTCCTATATCACTTGTAGACCTGAGATCAATAAGACTTTCATGGTGGATTTACACACACCAATTTATCTGTTCAATATCTGAACAGATCTCTGGTTGCAGTGAAATCATGGACACATTGCTCCATTTTGTGGCTGTGTACAAATGATACAATGTGTCCATGATTTCACTGCAACCAGAGATCTGTTCAGATATTGAACAGATAAATTTATGTGTGTAAACCCACCATCAGACTTTCAGATCCCAGATTCGTCAGAGATCTCCCTGGGGTGGGACACACCCATGGCAGAGCCTCCATGAAAGAACTGACAAGCAATGGGCATAACAGTTTGGTTGGTCAAAACTCCCATTACTTGTACTGTACATTTGAAGACAGGTGCCTTTACCAGAAGCTTCGTAAACAATTCATTTTTATATTTTGTACTTTATTCAGCACACAGAAGAGAATTTATTTGCTATTCATCTAGCCTGTGTTTGCACTATGTACTTTTGCTTTCTTGAGGGTGGTTATGGACACGCTCCTTCAGGGCCTTAGGATTATCAGAACCGGACGTTCTTGAGGCTTCATTATCACGGGGATCACAGGGACCGAGACCTGGCTTCATGACCCTGGCGGTGTCATTAAAAATTCGGAGTGAGTGGCTCACTCTCTTAGGGATAGGGACCTGGCGTAGAGGGTTCATTCTGGACTGGGATGACTGGACTAGGGGATACTTGTTAATTTACACGTGACGCCACCCGCAGGTTGCGGCTATAGATATCCGCCGCTGTTCAACAGTCATCCTAGGGGAGGCAGCAATGTTCTTAAGCCATCTAAGGTAGGGCTGACCCCCTAGGGTAACTAAAGGTACCTGAGTGAGTTGGTAGTAGTGTTTCTGGTGATTTTGATGTATAAGAAAGTTCACAAACACAGCGGGTTGCATTCTTCAGTTCTTTACTCACAGTCTTTGTACAGCAGCCCGCTGAGCACTAGGTTCTCGGAGGCAGGGATCCAGCTACTCACTGGTAATAGGATGGTACGTAGCCAGCACCCCTTCTCTGTCCTTTCCAGGTCGTCTCACACAGCCCTTGCTTCGCCCTTCCTGCCTTGCCCCTCGCCACACAGAGCTCTGAACCAGTGATTGTGAGCTTTTCCCTAGAGGTTCCCCTGCAGAGTCTCCCCTTAGCCCTATAATTGCCACCTTTTCTACAGATGTGCGTGGTTGTCGACTTTGTCACCTTGGAAGTGGCACAGCCTACGGCTTTCTAGCTGAGCCTGGTCTTCTCCACTAGTCTTTTGGGTTCCCAGTGTCCCCTGCCGCCTAGTCTCTCCACTTGCCTGCGCTTGACAATGGATGTGAGTCCCATGGGTGGATTGCTCACTTCCAATGCCTCTGTGACCCCCTCTTTCTCCCGGAGCCACTTGAGTGATGATATGCTTTAGGGTTCAGCCTTAGGAGGAGCTCCCACTTGCTCCAGTCCTCTGGACACTTCTCAGACGTATATTCTCTAGCTGCCCTCCAACTCGACCTTGGTGTTCAATGGTCTCTCCTCAGCTGTGCTACCACCTCTCCTTAGCAGTCACTCTCTCTGTTAGCCTTCTTTCTTCTCACTGTCGTCTCCTACGTTCTAGATGTTTCTTCCTCTATTTATACCCTTTGTCACATGTCCCACGTCATCTACATGTGTTCTTTCTGACCTCACTCCTCCCAAAGTGCTCCCTCTAACTATCTCCCTTCACCACCTAACCCCACTACAATCATTTGTAGTGTTGTCTGGGTGTCCCGGCACCGGTCTGTACCCCCCCATAACAGTGAGCGGGATACTACACCCTAAGGGTACCTTTACACGCGGCAACTTTTCTAGGAATTTCACTGGCAACTTACTGGTTGCAGTGAAATCATGGACACATTGTTCTATCTTGTTGCTGTGTACAAATGGGACAATGTCTCCATGATTTCACTGCATCCAGTAAGTTGCCAAGTGTAAAGGTACCCTAACAGGGATGCAGTACCTTTGTGACGACTGGAACCGCAGGGGTGCCATATTACTAATTTAAACACATTTAGCTAATATATTTTATCTGGATGACTCCTTTAAGTGTCTAAACTACTTTATGATACACAAGTATTGCATTGCATTGTTACCCGAGGCATCTGCACAGTGGCCGGTGAGGAGGGTAAATATCTGTAGGACGATGGCCGGTGTAAAGTTGACATAATGTTTATGGGTGGTCCACTGAAATCTCCATCAACAGCAGTTCCTTCCAATGGGAAAACAAAACGAGGGGGAGGAATGAAAATGAGATCCAACAAAAATTAATCAAACGAACTTGGACTGCGTGTGACCTTGGAAATGAGCATTGTTGTTTCATAGATTCCATGCACATGAGACGCGGTCCTGCCTGGGACTGTTCTAATCACATCTAAATATATGATTATAACTTTCATTAAGAGTTTAGGGAAGGAAAGATCAGAGTTCGTATCATTACGTAAACGTAAGTGTCCCCAGAACTTATACAATTAGGTATCTGAGACAATTTGTGAGTGTAATGATGGATGGGGGTCAGTACAGACTATGCAGACGTCATCATTCACAATACAATGCACAAGGCTTCTTGTTTAGTCCCAACGCCCCGTTAGAATTCTTCAATTTCTGCTTATGGCTTGGTTAGAGAAGAAAAAATACACAAGACGGAAAAACAGAGGTCACTTTTTATCCTGTCTGAGAACTTGAATGGCTTTGATGGTGAGGATACAGTAGGTAAGGAGAGAGGACCCTGCAAGCAAGAGCTAAAAGTCTACAAGGGATGAGTGAGGAAAAAGTAGGTGAGGGGAGAGGACACTGCCAGCAAGAGATCCCAGTCTACAAGGGATGGGTGAGAATACAGTAGCTAAGGAGAGAGGACCCTGCCCAGGAGGGTTCACAGTGTACAAGGGACGTGTGCGGGTACAGTAAGTGAGGAGAGAGGACGACGCCCACGAGGGCTCACAGTCTACAAGGGATGGGTGAGGACACAGTAGGTGAGGAAAAAGGACACTGCTCACGAGTGTTCAGTCTGCAAGTGATGGGTTAGGATACAGCATGTGAGGCGAGAGGACCCTACCCATGAGGGCTCACAGTCTACAAGGGATGGATGATGATACAGTAGGTGAGGAAAAAGGACACTGCTCACGAGTGTTCAGTCTCTGCAAGTGATGGGTTAGGATACAGCATGTGAGGTGAGAGGACCCTACCCATGAGGGCTCACAGTCTACAAGGGATGTGTGAGGATACAGTAGGTGAGGAAAGAGGACCCTGCTCACGAGTGTTCACAGTCTGCAAGGGATGAGTGAGGATACAGTAGGTGAGGAGAGAGAATCCTTCCGTAAGGGCTCACAGTCTGCAAGGGCTGGGTGAGGATACAGTAGGTGAGGAGAGAGGACTCTGTCCATGAGGGCTCACTGTCTACAAGGAATGTCTGAGGGCACAGTAGCTATGACGAGAGGACCCTGACCATGAGGACTCACAGTTTTTAAGAGATGGCTGAGGATAGAGTAGGTGAGGAGAGAGGACCTTGCTCATGAGTGCTCACAGTTTACAAGGGATGGGTGAGGATACAGTAGGTGAGGAGAGAGGACCCAGTCCTGAAAGCTCACAGTCTACAAGGGATGGGTGAAGATACAGTAGGTGAGGAGAGAGGACCCAGTCCTGAAAGCTCACAGTCACAAGGGATGGGTGAGGATACAGGAGGTGAGAGGACCCTGTCGATGAGAGCTTATAGCCTTAAAGGGATGTTCAGAATAAAGTAGATGAGGAGAGAGGACCCTGCCCAAAAGGGCTCTCAGTCTACAAGGCATGGGTGAGGATACAGTAGGTGAGAGGAGAGTACTATGCCTGTGAGGGGTCACAGTCTAAAAGGGATGGGTGAGGATACAGTAAGTGAGGGGAGATGACCCTGCCCAAAAGGGCCCTCAGTCTACAAGGCATGGGTGAGGATACAGTAGGCGAGAGGAGAGGACTATGCTTGTGAGGGGTCACAGTCTAAAAGGGATGGATGAGGATACATTGGATGAGGAGAGATGACCCTGCCCAGGAGGGCTCACTGTGTACAAGGGATGTGTGAGGATACAGTAGGTGAGGGTAGGTTGTAGGCTTGTTGGAAGAGGTGGGTCTTCAGGTTCCTTTTGAATGTTTCCTCAGTTGGCCAGAATCTGATTATCTCCTCTTGACATCTTCTAATGGCTCCTCATAAATGAAGAAAAGAAGAAATGACTGCAACTAAGAAACAACTAAAATGAAAATGTTGCAAGGTGGAAAGTTCATACGTCTCATGTAAACACATACCCCAAATCGGCTTTACACTACTAGTCAAAGGTGGCAATAAAATGAGGCCCCTGAGTGTTATTATGCTTCCTATTATGTTCGGAACCATTTGGAGCTCTCTACGTTCTGCAATTATTCTCTCCCCAGACTTAAACGCATGCACATGTGTCTGACACCGTCATGAATGGATACAATTTAAAATAATGAAAAGCGCCGCATGCATCTAAATTGGTTTGTAAAGATTAAGGGTTACTCTATGTACACTGAGCCCGAGACCCGGAGGAGACCTCGGATCTGCTAACATTACACTACACAGCTGTTCCACAAACTATGATTTACCTTGATAAGAACAGGAACGACTTTCTGTTTTTTTTTTTTGCACAGATGTTTTGAATCCGTCTGAACCTTACTGATGATACACAATTAGATCGGTATGGCATTACATGGTAAATCGCCATGATGGTCCCTATGATGAAGGCAGGCACTGGGCAATTGCACACAATATTTGTTGACCGGGTATTGATTGCAGACCCACTTGGTGCTTTTCCGAGTTTAGGATGAAGAGTTCCGACTCCCTCCATGGGCTATCGGGTAACACAACGAAGCTCATTTGTTCCAGGAAAGTCTTGGAGTTTCGGGGGTGCCATATACAATAAAGTCCATGAACATGATTTGCCCCCCACTCGATATTTTACCTAATGGCTTTTTTGTGTGTGTATCTGCTACACTGGAAAGAATAGTGGTACTGAGAATCCTACAAGTCCTGCTCCTGCCATGACTTCATCCTCCAGCAATGAGGATTTGCAGCTGCATGTTGCTTGTACAGGTCAGGCAATGAAACAAATTAACCTAGAAAGAAAAGAGGTTTCTGAACCCTGGGGGGATCTGTAGGGTATTCTACAAGATCTAACAGACCCTTAAAAGTAACTTTTTAAATAGTGCCTGGGGACCCGCGGAGCTAATATACTGCTAATTAAGGGCTGGTAAAACGTGCAGATATAATTAAGTAGCCGAGGAACATGTAAATAGGTTTTATTGACCTGTGTTATAGCATTGGCATAATGGACAAGATGATAATAGATAGAGGATAATAGATAGATAGATAGATAGATAGATAGATAGATAGATAGATAGATAGATAGATAGATAGATGTCCTCCCTCCCATCAGCCCTAGGCGCCTCTGATGAATGTGTATCCTCCTACTTCCCCTATAAAATATAGGCTTTAAGAAGCCCAAGAGAGGCCATCAGATAAAGGTCACATTGCCGCGGTTGATGGGTAAACATCTGTTCTCCAAAATTTGCACCAAGCACCTTACTTTATAACATAAGTACTGGTATATAAAAAAATTTTTTCCATCTGAGGGTTTTCTAAAAAAGACATACATTTTTATTTTTTCACAAAGATAATAGTGTTTTATTTCCATCTAACTATGTTTACATGGATATATTTTTGCATTAACAGTGTTCTGCTATGAATTTATTTGTAGATAGATAGATAGATAGATAGATAGATAGATAGATAGATAGATAGATAGATACAGTGGCGTAACTTCAGGCCCAGGGCCCCTATGCGAAAGCTCCAACGGGCCCCAATTATTGCAAATCTTTAATAATGTTAGTCTATTTCTATGGGCCAAAGGGATCTTTGGGGCCCCCCTAGCTGCAGGGCCCGGGTGCAATCGCAAGCCTGCACCTATCGTAGTTACGCCCCTGGATAGATAGATAGATAGATAGATAGATAGATAGATAGATAGATAGATAGATAGATAGATTAAAACATAACTAGATTTCTACAGCACACAACTGCATTCCTGTTCTTACTTCTGGATTTGGGACTTCAGAGATTTGTACATCAGACTCTCTCAGCTACATACTGATCCATAAACCTCTACAGTTTCTGCTTTTTCTCTACTGTCAGTTTTATACTTGTTCACTCCTCTCTACAGGTTTATATAACTATTCAATAACCAGGCAAATCACTTCCTATTGGCGGGAGTTCAACAAAACTAATGGGGTTTTCTTATTGTTATTTATTATTATTATTATTATTATTATTATTATTATTATTATTTAGGATAGCACTTTAGGATTTGAACCACCTCTAAAGTTGCCATGCTTCTGTTATTACCAAAATCTGGCTAAAAGGAAGAAGCAGGTTATGTTTTCCTACAGTTTCCGGACTCTCCTTGAACTTGTAATTTTGTGATAGAAGAGACAGGAAACTTTTTGGAGAGCTATGAAAAGTGTAAAAAATATCTCCTGTAAAAAAAGTGAAAAATATAATATATTTTACAGTTTTACAGTCAGTGTTAGGGTCGGGTTTAGGCAAGGTGCCCAAGAGGAACCCAAGAGGTGAGGGGTCTATTTCAACCTCCACTCTGTGGAATTTTTCATTATGATGATGATGAGCTATTGGACGGTAAAGGGCCCATACACTGTTCTTGCAAAAGGGTCTTCGTCTGTCTTTGTCCACCAATGGGTTAAAGAGGTTGTCCACAGTGGTGTAACTTGAAGCTCATGGGCTCCGATGCGAAAGTTCCAACAGGGCCCCCAATTATCAAAAATCTTTAATGGCAATAGTCTTTTTCTATAGGCCAAAGGGATTTTTGGGGCCCCCTAGCCTCCAGGGCCCTGATGCGATTGCAATCCCTGCACCTTTTGTAGCTAGACCCCTGGTTGTCCACTACTTGGACAGCCCTTTTTCATACCTCATAACAATAAAAATGCCTATACTCACCTCTGGTGCTGGCGGGTTCCAGTTATGTTGGCTTCCTTCTCTCCACCTTCGGACAGATGTTGGAGATGCAAATGCAAAAGCAGCCTTCATGTATTGCGGACAAATAGTTCTCGGGGTCCAGCAACATCTTTTTTTCCCTAATTTAGGCCCCTTTCACACTAGCGTTAAAAAACGCATCTGCCGCATGTGCCGCCTACTGGCTGCACTTGCGTTGCACTTGTGGCAACCCTGATGCATTGTCTATGGGGCTTGTGGCAGGTGCTGCAAGTGCAGTATAGCCGCGGTTCTGGCGCTTGCAGCAGTTGCGGAGGAGAAAAAAATCTGCGGTCAGCAGCATTTTTGTTCACAGCTGCAACTGGCGCAAGTGTCGTAACCGCAGTTATACCGCCCTTGCCACACTTGCTGCAAGCCCCATAGACAATGCATGGGGTTTGCAGCAAGTGCGCCCGTTAGGCGGATTCAGACAAAAAACGCTAGTGTGAAAGGGGCCTTACTGTCTATTTCATTTTTTTTTCACAGCCGGTCTGTTACACATCCTGAGAACATAAAATACTTTTCTAGAAAAAGATTTTGTGTATTAAAAAGCAAGCACATATTTGGTGTCATTTATAAAGGGGTAGAACAATGTTTTTAAGGTCCCTTTTATCAATCACTAATAGTTTGTGCGACATTTGATAGGTGGCAAATAAAAATGTACAATTTTTTTACATTTCAGGTTGGGTCGTTTGCTGTTTCTTTCTTTTCCGTTCACCTCTCTTTCTTTTTTACATTGTGTTATTCACTGATATATTTCACATTAAAGTAATCAAAAAGGTGTACACGGTTAATGAATTTTACGTAAAGTCAAAAATTGTATTTTTTTTCTGTTTCATTCAATCATTTTTGGATCAAAAAGACAGCAGCACTCTAACACTAAGACATGCTATCCTGAATATAAAACAGCATTATAGCTAAGAAAATATGACAAAAATGAGAAATATAGCTTATATATATGGCCATATCGATAACCGCCCAGTAGTCATGTCGAGGTGTGTCTCTTTTACTGGGTCCTAACCTACTTTTGTATCTGTCACAGCCTCTCTCAGGATTAAAGCCTCTCTTTGAATGAGTGAGTAGGAACCTGCTGTGGGTACTTTCACATCTACGTTTTTCAAATGAGGCAAGATTCCGCCTTTTTTTTAAAAGGTGTGAAAGTACCCAAACTATAAAAATGTTTATTTTCCATTAAAATCTGGATTTGACAAAAATGCTGATGTGAAAGTAGCCTAAAGGTACCGGTACACGCTTCAAGGTCGTTAAGATATCACTAACGATCTCGGTCGTGAGGACATCTTTTTGACAGCGTTGGTGAGATCAAAAAAGGAAACAAGGCTGGCTCACAACCTTTTATAGAGTGCTCAGAATTAATAGATTATATTCAATAGTGATCTGGCACACCAAATAATGTCAATAAAGTACAAACGTTTCAAGAAAATTATGTTCTTTATTTTGGTTCTCAGACAAAAATAGATATTTGCTTTATCATCAGTTTATTAGTGTCAGACATTTCGACCTTAAGGGGCCGTCACACGCGTCAATATCGCTGTCAATATCGCTGCTGCGCGTGACGTTGCAGCGATATTGACGCGTGTGACAGGGCGCATCAACCAGTGATAATTCGCTGTTGATGGTCGCCAGGTTTTCGGACTGGACCGAAAACCTGGCGATGGTCGCCCGGTGTACACGCAGCATCGCTGCTTGTGACACCGGGACGAGCGATCAGCCAGCTCCCAGTGCCTCTCAGAAAGCACTGGGAGCTGGTACCCAAGGGTAAACTGCAGGTAACTAGGCAGCGTGAGCTGCCTAGATACCCGATGTATACCTTGGTTACCAGCCTTTCCGCTCACCGGCTGGTATCCAAGGTACACAGCGGGTAACTAGGACCCTATTTACCCGCTGTGTACCTTGGATACCAGCCGGTAAGCGGAAAAGGCTGGTAACCAAGGTATACATCGGGTACCTAGGTAGCGTGCGCTTTACCTTGGATACCAGCCTGCAGAATTGTGGAAACGATATTTAAATCATTTCCACGATGTCGGTGGTCCATGACGTGGTGGTTGCCTGTGACAGCTCACCAGCGATAGCCGTCAATGTCGCCAGCGATCAGATCGCTGACGATATTGATGCGTGTGACGCAGGTTTAGTCTTCTTCTTATGACACAGCTGATTAGCATATAAAGGATAAAAATACAATAAATCAGATTACAGGTTGAAATCACCATATTACAAAAAAGAAGTATCATAACATTGTTTGTTCGCCACTAGGATACAAATAAAAATCAAACAAAAAGTGATATACATAAAAGTCAGATATACTGAATAATGATAAAGCAGAGTTTCATACAACCTCCATCTTAGTGGAAAGAAGGAAATAGATGTATAATAGCTGAATATATGCTGTGTTAATAATTAATACTGTGGTAAAGCACTGTATACCAGTCAATTTGTCTAGAATGAAAATCATAATCACAGAATTAGTATCAGTTATCAAGTATATACACTCCAGTACAGGGATCTACAAAGAACATAAGATAACGGGAAAATCTGGGGACTAATCCCATATAGGAATAAATAAAGAGCTTGATTATAATAGTATTCCACCATTATTGCAAATATAATTACAGGAACAAGAAGAACACAATCATATTCTATTAGTCATTAAAGAGGACCTCCATGTGGTATAGAATACTAAAGAAAAACTTGAATGTACTTGTCCAACTTGACATAATTAATGTATGCTATATTATTAGGTATCACTGTAAGCATATGCTGCAATGAACTATATGTCCCATAATCAGATACAATATTACTAACATGGCTTATTAATATAGTGCATATAAAGCATAATGAATACCTGCAGTGTATAAGGGGTTAAACGTGCACCCCTCTCGCAATGTAGGTTCTATAGCCACTACTTTGGTAGATAAAAAGACAAGCTGTAAATCAAGCTGATGAAACAAACAGCACAATTGTATCACACCATAACAAGCCCTATTACAAGTTGCGCATACCTGTAGTATTAGGAAATAGGAAAGCCAGAAACCTGTGACATATAGAAAAGTGCACATTAAAGTTCATCTGCAGACCCATATGTCCACAAGTCTGTGATAAAGAGAGGATCCCTGTATTTACTGGTCTATGTAATAATGCAGTGTTGGCGGAGTGTGTGCAGCCATGTTTTGTGGGAGTTTTTATGGAGACGATGCCTCTTTTGCGTCCCTACCTTGCGCTGTGTACCTTGGATACTAGCCGGTGAGCGGAGAAGGCTGGTAACCAAGGTATACATCGGGTATCTAGACAGAGCGCGCTGCCTAGATACCCGCAGTTTACCTTGGAGACCAGCTCCCAGCGCTTGCAGAGCGGCGCTGGGAGATGGCTTCGGTCGTCTCCCGGTGTCACACACAGTGAAGCTGCGTGTCCACCGTGCGAGAACGATAGATTTGAGGTCCTGTCCTCAAATCAAACGATGAACGATCAGCCATGATCAGTTCATCATTTGTAGTGTCACACGCAACAATGTCGTTTCGACATCGCTCAAGTATCACAAAACACATGACTTTTGAACGATATCGGCAACGATATCGTTACGTGTGACAGTGACTTTAGGCTGTTTTCACATCTGCAATTTGCCACATCTGTCGCCTAACGGAACACTTGCAGAAGGACTGCATTCAGGTTAATTCATTCCCTATTGGACTTGTGGACATGTGTGGCACTTGCGGTTTTCCACTTGCAGCGAGTCAAAAACCGCTGCTAGCAGCATTTTTTTCTGTTGCCGCAAGTGCCAGATTGAGCAGATCACTGCAAAACCGCAAGTGCCGCACATGTCCGCACATCCCATAGGGAATGCATTAGGCCGAAAGCAACCTTGCCGCAAGTGTTTTGGCATCCGGCAGATTTGACAAAACTGCCATATCTGCCGCGAAAAGCTGATGTGAAAGTAGCCTTAGTGTTGAGTGCTACAGTCTTTTTCTTACAAATCTCTGTTCGTGTTCATCATTGTACCTGTATACATTGCATGATGGGGTGGCACAGTTTTCTCTTGTTCAATCATTTTGGCAACTTCTTAGGCTAGTGTCACACTACCAGTTTTTTAAGCTGGAGGGGATACGAAGAAAACCACATCCCTTCACAATTTTAAGATCCAGATGCAACTGGATGCTCCTTCACTGGTATTATTACTGATCCGGCTACTGGATCCAGCATAATACCAGTGCATAGGCATTCAGTTGCATCAGGTTGTGTATACTTTTTTGACGAATCTGGTTAAAAATGACATTATTGGTAATCGCCCCCTTGTGGATGTGTCATATGAAACTGGATTCTGTGCATGCTCAGTCTAAACACCTGGATCTGGCGCCGAATCTGGGTTTCATAGAGTACCATTTTATTTTAGACCGCTTTGCCCCATATCCGGCTGAAAATGGCTTTTAAAAAAAAACATTACAAATTGCGTTTTTGGTTTCTGTTAAAAAACCATTCTGAGCCAGATTCGGCTGGAACTGTATACAACTGCATGAGCCTGCATCTCCAATGAAAGTCAATGGGTGAGTAACTGCATGCCATTTCTTACAGTGTTAGTTGGATTTTCAAAAATGGTTGTGTGAAACCAGACTTAGAGCAAAAAGCGGAATGTTATGTAAAATGGTACAGAAATGGCTAAAAATATATTGACGTACAAGCTGGAGTGCATTTGCTAAACATTTTACAACTTTTTGAGAAATTGCATATGATGAATCTGGAAACAACAAACCCCACCCATAGTGGCGAAGTAAAAAAAAAGAAAAAACAAACTGGCAAACACATAAAATTAGGTAAAAAATGAAAAAATCAAGGGGTCAAAGGGCAAACTACTCATATGCATGCACATTACCAGGTTATAAAGTGCTTCAGAAATACCGTATATACTCGTGTATAAGCCGACCAGTGTATAAGCCGACCTCCCTACTTTTGCCCCCAAAAACTGGGAAAACTTATTGACTCGCGTATAAGCCGAGGGTGGACCCCAGCACAGGTATACAACCCCCAGCAGTAAGGTATACAGGTCCCCTCAGTGGTATACAGCCCCCTGCAGTATTGTATACAGGCACCCCCAGTGGGGTATACAGCAGGCTCCCAGTGGGGTATACAGCAGGCCCCCAGTGGGGTATACAGCAGGCCCCCAGTGGTACTCTCCCCCCACACTGTGCAGAGCCCCCCTGCTGCATTATCTTACCATCCAGCGTCTTCATCACCGCGGGTCCTCCAGTCCATCCTCGCGCGCTGTGTTCCCGGTCTCATGTGACCCGGCGGTCGCAGTGGGATGACCTCATCGCGCTAGGTCACATGAGACTGGGAACACAGCGTGCGAGGATGGACTGGAGGACCCGCGGTGATGAAGACGCTGGATGGTAAGATAATGCAATGGGGGAGGCTCTGCACAGTATGGGGGCGAGTGCCACTGTGGGCCTGCTGTATACCCCACTGGGGGCCTGCTGTATACCCCACTGGGGGCCTGCTGTATACCACTGGGGGCTGTATGCACGGCTCCCCCTGCCGCTGTGATGGGCGGGGGGAGCCGTGCATATCTAATGAGCGGCCCCACATGATGGGCCGCTCAGTCAGCAGCCTCCCCCCGCCTCCTCCAGCCTCCCCAGCACCCGGCACACAGCCCCCACCATAGGATCACCGTATTGACCCGTGTATAAGCCGAGGGGGAGACTTTTCAGCCCAATTTTTGGGCTGAAAAACTCGGCTTATACACGAGTATATACGGTAGTTATCTATCTAGATTTTTGCTATAGTCTACAAATATAATTTATTAGGTTCTGAAAATATAATTTATTTATTTTTAAAAAATCGCTATTTTCTATCTCGTACAACAAAAAAGCACAACCAGCATATTTGGTATTCATGTAATTAGAACAAATAAAAAAAAAAAAAAAACTCTACAGGTTTACAAAATTAAAGGCTTTATTTAAAAATGATTGCACAGAAAATGTAATTTCTATTTTTTTTTTATAAAAATTTATAGAACAACCCCCCCACCCCAATAACAGAGTTTGCTTTTATCATTAAGGCCAGGATTGTGTGCAGGATGAAATGGTTAATTTATAACTTTTCAATCTTATTTTAAAATGAAGAAAATAAGAAAACTTCCTTTACTGCCCTTAAGTATTTTAGGTAGTTCCTCTGTTACTAAAAAGCCAATCTTTTTATGTGCGTCACCTGTCTCCGCTGCTGTCCCTTGAGGTCTTCAGAAACTCCTGATTGATGTAACCTCCAGTCACACCTCAGTGAATAGCCCTGGATGATATAGAGCTGTTCTCAATGTCAAGGAGGCAGCAGAGAAAGGTCTCTTGTTCTCACACCTGCTTCTACTTGAAAACTGTGCATTAATACATAAACGTCTGAGACTGCCAGTAATTATATATGTGGTGCCCTTGCTGTGGTACTGCACCTAATCCACAGGTGTGGTGCCATGCTCTCAGGTAAGCGGAGAACACAAAACTGAGACACACCAAAACCACATCCAACACCCATCCAGACTCCAAGCCAGGGAGATGCAGGGTGGGGAAGAGGCTCCTTGAGAGAGCAGACCCCATTTGTAGGAGTAGGGTGAGGGGGTGGGAACAAGTGAGTGATTAGTTAGGAGTTGGAGAGTGAAGGAGCAGCAAGATAGTGTTCTAGGGGACACTGGGACTAGGGCCTAGCGGGACCAGTGAGTAAGTCAGCTGCAAACACCCAGTTCAGGGATCCCCCAATCTACAGCCGAATGTCCAGGTTGGGCAGAAGAACTGGCTACACAGGGGTGGCGGCTCCAAATGTATCAGTCATGTGCCTTGGGATCAGTAGCACAAAGACGCAGGGAAGGAGAGGAGAATTGCGTAGTTAGAACAGACAGCTCAAAAAGGCATATGAACGATGTCTCAGTGGAGTGGACGCAAACTACCTGGGAGCTGGCCAAGCTGCAACCTGGAGGGACACAGCACCCCAGTTGGGTAAAGACTGTTTATAACTGCAAGTAAAGGTGCCGATAAGAACTGCAATCCCTATGTCTGTCCACTTCTTCCCATCCATGCCAAAGACAGAAAACCAAAAGCACTTACAGGACGCAGTCAGAGCCCAAATTTATCATATAAAAAACTTTTGCACTTTTTTATCCATCCAGGGCGCAGTTGGGCCCATAGGGGCGCCGTTCATCCAGTGGTGCAGAAGCATTGTACTGTGCGGCCCAATGCTCAGGCAGCGGAGCGGTTGGGTAGCTTTCAGACACTCTGCATCATATGTATCAGTGTGAATGGTGCTCTATGCAGGCCTAGTGTATGCATGGCAGGTCGCCTCCCACATTTTGCTGGTAGAGGCGACTCATCAGCCAGCAGCTGGGCTTGCTCCACAATTGGGCTCTGACTGCGTCCTGTAAGTGCTTTTGGTTTTCTGTCTTTGGCATGGATGGTAAGTTTTTCTGATGCTGCTTTTTTTCTAGTAGTTTCTGTCCACTTCTTCAGCACCTTTCTGCATTCATCATAACCACCATTGTTCATAACCTTCTACAACCCAGGGGACCGCTCCGTCTGTGGGGAGTGTTACATCAAAGCTGCCTCAACATCTGTCCCCTGGGGACCCATACAAGCAGTGTTGGTCATCCCTAACCAGACACCACAGATAAACTTTATATCCCCTATTAAATAATTTCCATCTTTAACGATCGGAGTCACATGAAATTTGAGTCAAATCAAACATTGAATTAATTCTATATTGATTTATTAACTGTGGTGCTCAACCATAACTTCTTTTTGTCCAAGGACCAATACTACATACAGCGTAGGGGGACCGCTATGGGCTCGAACCTAGCACCCCCTATGCTAATATTTACATGCCTAAGTTTGAGGAAGATTTTGTTTTGAAACATTCATGGTATAAGGAACATGTTTTATTGTGGAAAAGATACATTGATGACGTCTTCCTCATTTAGAGGGGTCCTGAATCCAGACTGATCTAATTTTTTGACAGCCTAAATCAGTTCGTCTCCCACTTGACATTTACACTGAATCACAATTTATCTAGCATTAACTTTCTAGACACATTGGTTTGGAGCAACAAGGAGTAATCAACATTGACTTATACACAAAGCCAACAGATAAGAACAGCCTGTTACTTTATACGAGTTACCATCCAAGGCACGTTAAAATCATCTTACCACACTCCCAACATACCAGGGTAGCACGTATTGTGACCAATCCTCAGACATGCTAAGTACCTCACAGAGAGATGACACAAAAATGTATAGCACAAGGTTATCCCAAAGCAATTACACTACCACGAGGTAACACCATAACTGTAAGAGACAAAGATTCACAAATAGCATGTGTGTTGACCTATCACCCTTTCAGCACCCTCATTCGTGGCACAATAAACAAACACTGACCATTATTAGGCCAATCATATCCCCAAGTTAAAGAGTTCCAGAATAGACCTCTTTTTTGCCACAGAAGACCAAAAAATGTGAGGGATGAGCTTATTAGGGCTGATAAAGGGTCGGAGACGGCTATACCCAGACAATGTTTTCTATTAACACCCCGACATGGCAAATACCCTTGTTTGGGATGCCTCAGTGCTCTCATGTGACGAAAGACGGTACTTTTACTCATCCCAGGACTGGGAAAACATACTAGATTAAAGGATTCTTTAAGTGTGAGTCCTCTTATGTTGTTTACTTGATCAAATGTCCATGCGGTCTCAGATACTTACAGATTTTAGAGAATACCCAGCATATCCATGACCGCATAAGTAATCATAAATCGACAATTCGTTGCTTGCATAACCTTCTTCCTGTTCCCTTTCATTTCATTACTCACCAACACAGTATTTCACAACTGAAGTTTCAGGTGATAGAACAAGTCCGCATCAATAGACGCGGCGGCAATCGAATACAACAACTCAAAAAACGCGAGCTGTTTTGGATCCACCAATTACAGACTCTGGAACTATTGGAACCAAACAGGGAATATGAGATCCACCTATAGGGAGACAGAAACTGTTCTCCTCTGTCCTTTGTTTCCACCATAATATCTGCACAGGGATGTGATCGCTTTCCTCTTCCCTGCGGCACTTCCCACAGATTTGGCATACCTAAAATATAGGTTTTATTCCTCATTTCTTTATTCCATTGGCATGGCATTTCTGATTTATCAATGTATACCTGTCTTACTGATGTATGTCCTAACTCATTTTATATACTTCTGCTTATTGTCATTAGCTGTATTAATGTACTTATACTAATTGTACTTTTTGTTTCCCCCTTCTACCTTACAGAGACCCTAGGAGTGCAAAACCTCCTTCATCCTCTTATAAGATCTTCCCAGCATAGGTATGTATGCCTGGCCACAATTCAGGACCTCCTACTCCTCTTATAAACACCACCCAGCATTCATACATCACAAATACATTAATAGGACAACAACTTACGGTTTGTGTTCCATGCAACCGGAAGCTTGCGTTCCAAACACTGAAACCGGATGTGACGTTCGCGTCACTTCCGCCCAGGACTCGGTAAAAATGGGCGGCGGTGAAATGAACACTGCAGTGCACACAGCCGCACATCATAACGCCACAGGAGCAGGTAATAGTCCGAATGGACACTCTTTTTATCTAAAATGACCAACAATACCCCATTCTTATTATAATTATCTCACACTCCAGGTCTCCTTGCAGCTCTGAGAAATCACAGTAAAGCCTGCAGGTACCACTAATGATAGATATGACCACTCTAACCTAATGATAACTCATTGTGAGTGCCACTATATTATCCTTTTCCAGACTAACCCAGCATATATTGGCTTCAGCAACTTAACAAGTTCTGTTGATAGACATAACAAAGGAGGTAACTCCAGAGAATAAAACATTTTTTTTCAAGGTTTCTTTTTATATAGCATTATAAGCTACACTTTGTCTCATAATAGGTCTATCGCATTGGACGCTCATTATATCATGTGAATCATAAAAAAGATTCACTAACAACACTACGTGGTTGCTCTATGATCTAGAACCTAGAAGTTTCACATTCACAATTAGGAACAACAGAGTATCGTATTGTCAATAATTCCTTTTGCTAAATTCTTTCATCCACTCCACTCCTTTTTCTCCCCTCTTCTTCCTTCCCTGTTTCTCTCTCCTTCCCTGATCATTATATTCAATAGATCAAGTTTTAACAAATATAGTTAAATCAAGAGCCCAAACACTCCTATGTGACAAATCAGATTTTATTAAATTACTAATTTGCAATTTCCACAGGTTCCAGAAACATAAAGGCGATACCACAAGACACAAGGGTGTATATCTACCAATGCCACATAGGTAGTTATAGCCTTCAACTGTTTTTGTCCAAGATATTAAATAAATAATTAATGAACTGGAGACCAGTCTCTAGAACATGCTAGTATGAAGAAACTGGTTTATGTTCCAAAGTGTTGTATGTTGCTATAACAGGTGTATGTTGTTGAATATACCTAATTTTTTACTATTGTATAGGTTTCTTGTCTCGTACACAATCTGTAACGTGATTATTTGTTATTCTGACTTGTGAAAAAGAAATCATGTATTAATTTTGTATATAATGTACTTATTGTAGCTAAAATACATTGACAAAGACCCAACAAGGGTCGAAACATTTGTCCTATATACCAAATCTGTGTGAGCAATAAAACACTACAAAAAGAATTCCAAGTTTCACTAGAACCTTATTTTTGGTGTGCCAGAATATTCCAAAATAATACAACTTCAAGGGAGAGCCACCGTGACATCCCCTGAACTATTAAGCCCTGGAAGCCGAGTACCCTGGCCCCATGACCGCTGCATATATTTATCACTTATAGTATCTACGGTTAGGTGGAAAATGTTGTCAGTGGGAGAACTCTTTCAAAGGGTATGTGTGGTTTAGAAAACTAGAAGTCTCCACTAGTAGAAGAAGGACAAGGTTCAAGACCACTATCAACTAGAGGGGTGGGAAAGATCATCTTATTGTATGCAGGACCCTGTATAATTATACATGACCTGGATAACCAGTCAGTTGTGTAACTAAAGTCTGATGGGCCTCTTTGTCTCTGCATATAATTTAGAGCTGGGTCCCCACCTGCATGTTTCTCAGATGTATGGGCCCTTGTAACGTTTCGGATCCTATGAAGACACATGTGTTCCCCCGCATGTAACAATGTCCCCTATCCCGGCCTCTTCCTTTAACAATAACCTCCCTCCTAGCCCCTTTCTGTAATAATGTCTCAATTCTGATATGATGTCCCCCATCTTTGGGACTCTTCATGATATAATGTTGTCTATTCTGGTCCCTTCCAAGTATAATGACCATCAATCAGGGCCTTTTCATGGTATATTGTCCCCCATCCTGGGCCCCTTCTAGTAATGCTGTCCCTTATCCTGAGCCCTTTCTAGTAATAATGTCCCCCATCCTGATATAATGTCCTGCATCCTGGGTGCATTCCTGGTATTTTGTCCTCCATCCTGGTATTATGTCAAACATCCTGAGCCCTTTTCTGGTATAATGTTTCCCTTTCCTGGTATATTGTCCTCCATACTGGTATAGTGTCCAACATCCTGAGCACCTTCCTGGTATTATGTCTACCTTTCTTGGTATATTGTCCTCCATCCCTTTCCAGTAATAAAAAAATAATAAACTATTCTTCTCACTTTTCTGTGCTCCCACAACATGTGGCATCCTCTTCCATAGCCAGCCCAGAAGCTGGCCAATGGCTTCAGCGTGCAGCGGCTGGCAGCACATGATATCACTGCAATGTGCCATGTGTGATTAGCAAGTTGACATCAACTGCCAGCATCTTATTTTCCAGTGATATGTATTGCAGTGCAGGGATCTGGCAAGTCTCTGCATAGCAATACATTTCCCTTAAATGTACGTCTATGGACAGGTCTGGGGAACTAGCTATCTACCTTATGGAGAGGAGTTTGCCTGCAGCCACAAGGAGACAGATAAGTTGATAAGGAGACTTAAAGCTGCAATGCTCCTCTGGGAAATATGCAAATTATTACTTTAATGAAGAAGTGGATGAACTCTAGCGCCACCTTTAGGTAGCAATCCTCAAAGTCATAGTCAACTCTTTAACAAGCCTTTTAATATGACCAAGGATTTGTGCCAGATCAGAACCCCAAACTACAGACGCTGCGTTTAAGGGTAACTGCCCCTCATCAGTGTAGTGTGTGGAATATTCTGATCTGGCTGTATGAGAGGCTAAGACGAGGTCTGGGGAACTAGCTATCTACCTTATGGAGAGGAGTTTGCCTGCAGCCACAAGGAGACAGATAAGTTGATAAGGAGACTTAAAGCTGCAATGCTCCTCTGAGAAATATGCAAATTGTCACTTCAATGAATAAGTGGATGAACTATGGACACACATTCAGCTGAACTAGCTATTGGCATCGGGCGGTCACCATCCAGCACGAGCCTAGCCACAGCCACATCCTCTGCGACCTAGATCATTATTCTCCTGCAACCAATGATTTCAGGCAAAACTGTGTAATTCCTAATTTGACCTTGAAAAGAACCCTGTGAAATAATCCTAAAATAAGACCAATCCACATCTGGATGGACCCTGCAGGAAGAGTCACTTTACAACAACGACAAAAATTGGAGTAGCTGTCCATTGTGCAATGTGGTTGTATTTGACGTGTTTGACATTAGCAAAAGGTCATGGAGTAAGATGGACTTGTCATACACGGAACATGGTCACTGCAGTCCCTGAGGTTCTAGAACCAAGTGGTGTATTTTAATCAATTCTATGTATAGCCCAGTGGAGACCTTAGAGTCTATAATTTGTATATTTGAAGATAATCCTAAATTATGCAGCATAATTACTACAGAAGCAGACAGGATTACACTACTGTAGAAATTATTGAAATTGCAAGTTATTAAAGGAAATAAGAGATGCAATTGAATGCGGAAAAATGGAAGGTTGTGCTCCCAGACCATAGAACAGATGTGCTATTTACACATTAAATGGAATCAGTTTGGAGGAACATGAGACGTATAGGATCGAAGATGGACACCAAGAACAGAATCGCATCAGCTGCTGCTACGGCCAGATGATTCCACACAAAACCAGAAGGTTTGTAGGTGGCACTAAAATGCTCTTTACTGGAGTCAAGCAGGTCAGGTGCGCTGACGGGCTCGATTCAGGTAAAGAATATAATGGAAATCAATTATTTGGGAGTCCAGCTCTCTGTCTCACAAGTGTCTCTCAATGGGCTGCCAGTTCCCACTATTCACTGAAGAGAGCTGACTCTTAAGGTGGTGTCACACCTGGCGACGTCGATAGCGACATCGCCGAAAAAATGACGTATCAGCGATGTTGCTAGCGACGTCGCGCTGTGTAAATGAGCGGCGCAACCGCGTTTTATCGCTGGTCTCAGGTTGACAGGTTTACGGGAAGAACCGTAAACCTGTCAACCGGCAACCTGCGATAAGGCTGGATCGCGCCGTGTGACATTGCCAGAGCGATGTCGGCGGCGATCCAGCCTATACCGCAGCGTTGCTGCGGATCGCTCGCTGGGCTGAGCCCAGCCCAGCGAACGATGTCACCTCCCGCATCGCTGCGGTGTCGCCGGCCGCAGCGATGCTGTGTGACAGCTGGCCAGCGATGTCGGAAGCGAGCGGGCACCCGCGCATCGCTTCCGACATCGCTGGCCAGATCGTTCTGTGTGACAGCACCTTTAGTGTTGGATCTATTACAAACGACACATCCGACACATTCTCAATCAAATCAAGTACTGAGCACCATGATGCTTGATCGTTTATCGAGCACTGGTGAGCATGTTCGCTCATCACTACTTGTAAGCTTTATCGCTAGTATATCATTATTGACAACACCATGACTTGACATCACGACAAAAGAGGGAATTAGGCTTATTGAATGGGAATTTCACAGAAGTTCTCATGGCTGCACCTGGGTTTCACTAAACAACATACCTGACTGTTTTCAGACTTATTTGTAAACGTTTTACTTAATCAGGACTGCTGATGAGTGAGTACTACAATGCTTGGGGGCTCAGCACTCGTAAAGAGTATTTTGATGGGTTCGACTTGTTCAATGAGTATAATGGAAGTCGATAGGGAACTTGAACATTCTTCTGGAAGATCTTCTTTAAAAATGCTTGAGTTCCTCATTGATTTCTATTATACTCGGGAAACGAGTTGAGTCCATCCAAGTGTCAAAATACTCGTTATGAGTACCGAGTACCTGAGAATGGTAGTGCTCCATCATCATATTCAGAAGATAAATGAGAGGTTAAGAAATATTTCTACTTCCAACATGGTCACCAACATCACCAGTGAAAAAGGTTTAAGAAGCCATAATTTAGAGTATCAGAAGCAGCAGTCCCATAGATATGTACTTCTTTAAGGGGTTGCCTGGTTCTAGAAAACCCTATTCACCTGGCTTCAGTAGGCTTAAGAAAACAAACTGTTCTCTACTCAACTTCCACAGGTTCAGCACTGAGCCTCTGCAGCCACTCCTAGTATTTGTTATCTGCAGCACTGATGTCAGTTGTGGAAGCGGCAACGATCTGACGATGCAGTGAGTACTGGACAGGTGACAGGGAAGAGCAGAGGGGCTGGAGAGGTGAGCAGTAAAGTGGGTATAAGATTACAGGGAAGAGACTGTGGTCTCCATGCGCATTAGACTTTCAGCCAATCTCATCAACATTGCCAAATTAAGCCAATGTCGGTCTAATGTATATGGAGATCATTACTGGAAATACAGTCTTAAAAACTTATACTCATGAAGATACTTTGAAGGTCTGCATTGATAAATCTAAGGCTGGTTGGTAATAGTCATGCCCTCCGCCGCAGGGCCGGTCTCTGCTAAGCAGTGAAAACGGCGCTCGCCACGCAGCTCCACTGGTTCTGTTCACCCTGGTCATGATTCCATACGACCATCTGTCTACTTCTCTGCTAGGAACCTACAGCCTCTTGGCGGGTCTCCTGTGAATGTTCTTAGGATGCACGCTCAGCATCCTGCACACACTTACAGGAGCAATACGTTCACCATTAGGTCTCAGAGTGCTGCTGCTCTGAGCATAAAAGGCACCCTCCCCTTATGGGAAGTGCCTGGGCAATGTGTTCATCTCTGGAAATCATTGCCTTTGCTCAGGCCACAATGTGCTGTGCTCTGCGATAAGAAGACTGCTGCATTGTTTCCACTTGATTGTAATACCTCTGTCTCCACAGAATCCTTGGGTTGTCCAAGCCTCTCCTGATGTGCACAGGACTATCCGATTTCCTGCACCCGCTGGATCATCTCTCCTGGATCAATAAAAGCTCCCATGATTCATTTCATCAACAGAGCCCGTATTCTACAGTTCCTCCATATCCACTGTCCGGCCTGTATGGGTTGCCCCTCTGGTACGGGATTCACGGCATTCAGGCCTTCTGGTGTTGTGACGGGGGAATTCCTGTGTTGGGGTTAACCTTTGCCAGTGCTCCACTACGTTGTACAGTGTCGCGATCCAGAGGGTCCTCCCTTAGGTACCTTTCCTCTTTGTGAAACATTTCTTAATAATAATCCTTGCTTTTATGAAAGTCATTCCCCTGTCTCTTGAGTTTTGGGTATTCAGCTACCACTGCACCGCTAGTGGTCTAGTGAGTCCACTTTACATTAGCACGCCCTGTAGGCATAACGCCCATTATGTTGGTCAATACTGCAGCCCAGCAGACATCTTAGCAGTGGGGCAGATGACCAGTCCTGGCCATGCCCATAAGGCCAGCTCAGGTGGGAACCTCTTTGGATGCAGTCCTTACAAAAATGGTATCAATATAGACAGAATTTGTGGTTCAAAAACCTGGTTTACTGTCAGACATCAGTCATAAAAATCCAGCCTTTACTCACATAAATATCAGGAAACAGATATCGTCACAGTCTTAATTAGCAGCAGACGTTGTAATAAATCTTGAAGAACATCACAACATTCTTGCCTTCACCCCAGCGAGGACAAACGGTATAAATTATTGCCTCAATTAAATTGGATTTGCTCTTTGCCACATACAGAACCAGGAACAAACCAAATCCTCGTGGCTTGAGTTGGCTTACATGTCGTTTCAATTGTTGAGTGCGTTGTTTTATCTCTATGCTCCATGTTGACATACGTTTTGGGATTTGCATCATGGGGATCTCCTACCAGTGGGAAGAGGAGATAAATCTGTTTATTGTCACCATGTGTATAGTTATTACAGCCATTAACTTGTAATGTCGGCATGCTGGAACTACACTGGGGAATATTTAGGAACTCCAATGATTTCCTGTTATCATAAGTGCATTTTAAGGTCCGTGCCTGGTCCTTTCTGGCTCTCAGAAATACCTCTGCTAATGGGTGCAGGTTTCCATATTTCAATCACACATATGGGAGATAGTAAAACTTGAATCATGGTCCCATCTAACTTCCATGTGTCTCTCCATAATTGGAGATAAACTTCACATTCACAACTTTTTCCAGTAAAGTATTTGGTTGTTTTTGTCTTCAAGTCAAAATTTCTCTTGAAAAAAATTCTGAAAAATTTTCTTGAGCCCATATTACCCAAAAATTAGCCGTACAGTAGTCAATGCTGGTAAATGGAGTACATTCTGGGGGACCTTTATCATTGTAGCATTTCATTGTTGTAAATGCCGAACCCAAATGTGTAAGTGTTTAACTCCATTTATTACATCTAATCTGCACCCAAGATTAAAATTGAGAAAAATTAAAAATAAATGAAAGTGGTTAACTTTATGGTGTAACATACAAAGTATTTATGACAACATTTGTATGAAAAAGTCGCAAAAAAACCCTCATTCTAGACAGGTCATAGATTTCTTAAAAAAGCAGTGGAACAAAGGAACAAACACATTGACATTGCAATCTGCTTACCGTATATACTCGTGTATAAGCCGACCCGTGTATAAGCCGACCCCCCTACTTTTGCCCCCAAAACCTGGGAAAACCTATTGACTCGTGTATAAGCCGAGGGTGGACCTCCACAGGTATACAGCCCCCAGCAGTGTGGTATACAGCTCCCCCCAGTGATATACAGGCCTCCCCAGTGGTAGTATACAGCAGCCTCCCCAGTGGTATATACAGCCCCAGCAGTATATACAGGCCCCAGAAGTATTACAGCAGCCTCCCCAGTGGTATATACAGGCCCCAGCAGTATATACAGCAGCCCCAGTGGTATACAGGCCCCAGCAGTATATAAAGCAGCCCCAGTGGTATATACAGCAGCCCCAGTGGTATACAGCAGCCCCAGTGGTATACAGCAGCCCCAGCAGTATATACAGCAGCCTGAGTGGTATATACAGCAGCCCCAGTGGTATAAAGCAGCCACAGCAGTATATACAGCAGCACCAGTGGTATATACAGGCCCCAGCAGTATATACAGCAGCCCCAGTGGTATACAGGCCCCAGCAGTATATACAGCAGCCCCAGTGGTATATACAGCAACCCCAGTGCTATACAGCAGCCCCAGCAGTATATACAGCAGCCCTAGTGGTATATACAGCAGCCCCAGTGGTATATAGCAGCCCCAGCAGTATATACAGCAGCCCTAGTGGTATATACAGCAGCCCCAGTGGTACACAGCAGCCCCAGCGGTATACAGCCCCCCATGAGTGGTATACAGCAGCCCCAGTGGTATACAGCAGCCCCAGCAGTATATACAGCAGCCCGAGTGGTATATACAGCAGCCCCAGTGGTATACAGCAGCCCCAGCAGTATATACACCAGCGCCAATGGTATATACAGGCCCCAGCAGTATATACAGCAGCCCCAGTGGTATATACAGCAGCCCCAGTGGTATTCAGCAGCCCCAGTGGTATACAGCAGCCCCAGCAGTATATACAGCAGCCCCAGTGGTATATACAGCAGCCCCAGTGGTATACAGCAGCCCCAGCAGTATATACAGCAGCCCCAGTGGTATATACAGGCCCCAGTAGTATATACAGCAGCCCCAGTGGTATACAGGCCCCAGCAGTATATACAGCAGCCCCAGTGGTATATACAGCAGCCCCATTGGTATATACAGCAACCCCAGTGGTATACAGCAGCCCCAGCAGTATATACAGCAGCCCTAGTGGTATATACAGCAGCCCCAGTGGTACACAGCAGCCCCAGCAGTATACAGCCCCCCCATCAATGGTAAACAGGGCATACAGGGCCCCCCCTTGCTGCCACACACCTGTAAAGCAATAGATCATTATACTTATCCCTGTCGCCGCCGCCGCTCTCTGACACCACACTCCTCCGGGTCTTCATGCTCACTCCTCCGGCGCACAGGAAATGACGTCATTGCCTGCGCCCGCCGGAGGAGGAAGCATTAGGACCCGGAGGAGCGCGGTGTCAGAGAGCGGCGGCGGCGACAGGGATAAGTATAATGATCTATTGCTTTACAGGTGTGCGGCAGCAAGGGGGAACCCTTTATGCCCTGTATACCACCGGTGGGGGGGGCACTGTATACCGTATATGACCCGTGTATAAGCCGAGGGGGGGACTTTGCAGCCCAATTTTTGGGCTGAAAAACTCGGCTTATACACGAGTATATACGGTAATAATTGTAAAGTGGTGTCCATCATCGCGTCCTGCGTCTGGTTATCACAATGGGGTGTTATGAAATCACAATGAGTATTATGACATCATAGAGGGGAATTATGACATCATAACGGGGTATTATGACATCATAGTGGGGAATTATGATATCACAATGGGGTGATATGACATCATAGTCATATTACCTGCCCCAATGATGACATTATTGCCCTCCCAATACGATACATTGGGTTTCCATCTAGTATACGTATAAGGGTGGAACTTGTGTAAAATGATTTCGTTTAACTAATTTTTCCCCCGGTCTTATCTAACATTTGAAAAGTATAATATTAAGCTTGAAAAATTAGGCTGGCACAGTTTATAACACATTTTTCATTTGAGATACATAGGAATGAGCCGTGCTGCTATCTATTGAAGGGTGACATATTCCTTTAGCTCCAAATTGTGATTTATTCAACGAGGTTCGGAGAAATTCTCCTTCATCAGGAATTTTATCCCATCTGATGAAGGAGACAATTTGGAGACTCAAAGAATATTTCATCCTGCAATAGATAGCAGCGCGGCTCATTCCTTCTTATTCTGGTGTTTATGTATCATCGATACTTGAACTGCAGCGGCTATCTCACGATCTAATCAGATGATAGGCATTCCGTGGTGGTTGTCCTACACAAGCTCACCAGGTGAGCACCGCCTTAACTTTCTCTCTTACAGTGTGTTTTGCGGAATTAGCCCAATTGTGCTATTTCTGTCCATATATCTCTCATAGTACATTTTTCATCTGAAATTTAATAAATGTGGAGTGCAGGAGTTGAAAAGACTTATCTCATATTGTGCAATTTTCTACATATGTAGCCTCTATGTAGAGTAATTTAGTTCTTAGGCCTGGGGACAATACTGAGAAAGCAGATTCTCCCAGATCCCAAAGACCTTGGAGGAGACCCAAAAGCACAAAAGAAGACACAGATATTTTAAATAAAAGTGGAATGTCCAGCAATACAAGGAAGGTAACACAGGAGGACGGAGGGGAGATGATATCAACATTTATTTCATTAAATATTATAAATGGCTCCTGCTGGGTGTGGAGAAGGGCAGGTACTGATTTTGGATTGGAGTAAAAAAGCTCTAAATTATTGCTGTGATTACACCAATGACTGCACAACAGGCGCTGGTCCCATCTGTTTAGTTTGCTCTGTGGATTTTCTGTGCACCATGTGGATAACATTTCATAATAGAGAAAAATCACCAAAGATTGTTCAAATCATATTTTGTAACTGGCACTGTAGTTTTGCAAAATAAGTATGGAATTTCTTGCATTCTGTGGAGTAAGAGAAGGTTTCCACTATGTGTTGACAAGGAAATGCAAGGATTTCTCTCTTCTTCACAGGATGCAAGGAAATTAGGTTACGACAGGTGAACATCTGGGGGATTCAATGTCCACCGAATTCTAGAAAAGTCATCAATTAAGTAATAAGATATGTGAGGCAGTGAGGGGGATCATATGCGAGGGACGAAATGTATCCCCCAGAATGTGCACTGTAACGTATTGAACTCGGTATGGAGTGCAGGATAGGGGGGACGATCCACTACCTCCACACCGGGTCTTCGGAGAATTCCCCAGAGGGAGACACGGGGTTAAAAGCTAAGCTAGAATACTGGGTGGGGTTCTCTGTGTGGAGCTTCGGTCTGAGGGAAGACAGATGAAGCCAGTGAGCGGCCAGGTCAAGAGAGTGCAGAGGTTGTGTGCTGATACAACACGGCCTAACCCGGAGGGCTTGATCTCGGTGAGACCTGGACCAGCGAGGACCCTTGATAAGGGACCGTGTGCCAATATTATGGTTGTATGAAGTGTACCTGGCTGCATCCCGGAACCCGGAGGTTTGGGCATAACCTGAACTGTACCAATAAACCAGTGTGCTGTGGGAACAATTACCAGGGTCACTGACTTTTGTATTGACAACCACTGGCGCTACCTCACATATGGTGGAGAATGCGGGCATTGTGAACTAAGGCATACCTCAAAGACTGCATGTCTATACTCAAGCCGGCAAAGCTACAGTTCAGGCCGGCTGACAAAATGGAGTAACTACTAAAGCAGTTGGTGATTACACAGCGGCAACATCAGGAGCGGTTTCAACAGCAGCAGAAAACTAATGAGCTGCTTCTACAGATTGTGGCACTGCGAGATACGCCAGCTGCGCCTACCCCGGAATGGCGTGAGGCCCGGGACAGGGTCCGCTTGGCACTGAGAAAGCTGAGTCAATGAGGTAAATTACAGAGTATACCAGCCTGGGAAGAGAAAACCTGTACAGCTGTATCATGTCAATTTGCTCAAAGCCTGGAAAGACCAGGAATGCATGATCATGGAGGCAACCCCGGACGTGTTGCAAGGGGACCCTCCACCATCGGCCAAGAGGCGGGCTGAAGAGGTGAAAGTAAGTGACGCCCTCACTAAGCCACAGCGATGGGAGGCTCGGAAGTTTGTGCAGCAGAATCCGGATGTATTTTCCGAACTGCCCGGCCGTACTTCCGTCATACAACATGACATTGTCACCGAGCCTCAGGTGAGGGTGCAAATGAAACCGTATCGGGTACCCGAGGCCCAAAGGCAATCCATTGCGGCTGTAGTGAGACAAATGCTCACACTAGGAGTAATCGAGGAGTCAAAGAGTGAATGGGCTAGCCCCATTGTACTGATTCCAAAGCCACATGGATCGCTACGATTCTGGAGCGACTTCCGGAAATTGAATGAGGTATCGAAATTTGACCTGTATCCAATGCCCCGGGTGGACGAGCTAATTGAAAGACTGGGGAAGGCCCAGTACTTCACGACGCTCGATCTGACCAAGGGTTACTGGCAGGTGCCGCTGACAGAATCGGCCAAGGAGAAGACCGCCTTTGTCACACCGGAGGGCCTCTATCACTATGTCGTCTTGTCTTTTGGGTTGCATGGGGCCCCAGCTACATTCCAGAGGCTAATGGACATAGTGTTGAAGCCCCATCAGAAGTACGCATTCATGTATTTGGATGATATCATCATCTTCAGTACCGATTGGCAGACCCACTTGACCCAGGTACAGGCAGTGGTGGATTCACTCAGAGCAGCGGGCCTGACATAGTGGAGAAGGAATGCTTGGCTATTAAATGGGTCTTGGAGTCTCTACACTACTATTTACTCGGGCGACGGTTTCGGTTGGTCACAGACCATTCTCCCCTCGTCTGGATGAGGAACGCTAAAGAGAGGAATGCTCGGGTCACCCGATGGTTCTTGTCTCTCCAAAATTTTAGTTTTTCGGTGGAACATCAGTCTGGGACATTGCAGGGCAATGCGAATGCCCTGACACAGGCACCCTGTATGGTGTCAGATGTTGAACCCACAAGTTTGAACAGGGGGGGTATGTGAGGCAGCGAGGGGGATCATATGCGAGGGGCGATATGTATCCCCCAGAATGTGCACTGTAACGTATTGAACCCAGAATGGAGTGCAGGATAGGGGGGACGATCCACTCCCTCCACTCCGGGTCTTCAGAGAATTCCCCAGAGGGAGGCACGGGGTTAAAAGCTAAGCTAGAATACTGGGTGGGGTTCTCTGTGTGGAGCTTCGGTCTGAGGGAAGACAGATGAGGCTAGTGAGTGGCCAAGTCAAGAGAATGCAGAGGTTGTGTGCTGATACAACACGGTCTAGCCCGGAGGGCTTGATTTCGGTGAGACCAGGAACGGAGAGAACCCGTGATAAGGAACTGTGTGCCAATATTATAGTTGTATGAAGTGTACCCGGCTGCATCCTGGAACTCGGAGGTTTGTACATAACCTGAACTGTACCAATAAACCCGTGTGCTGTGGGAACAATTACCAGGGTCACTGACTTTTGTATTGACAACCACTGGCGCTACCTCACAGATAGATAGATAGATAGATAAGATAGATAGATAGATAGATAGATAGATAGATCTATAGATAGATAGATAGATAGATAGATAGATAGATAGATAGATAGATAGATAGAAAAAAAACAAAAAACTGCACAGTTCTCACAGACAAAATGTGAACTGGTGCCAGCAGGGACGCTGGGTCAAATAACTACGGTAGAACAAAGTACTCTGCAGCACTCAGCTACTACCAATGATGTCCACATGCTAACAAGCTGTATGTATTTGAGAAAAAAGTTTAAAAACTTAAGTTTTTTCAAAAAACTCAAAAATCTTATTTTTTATTTCTGAAGTGCTTAGTACACACATTGGCCAATGTCTGTTTGCTCATCAACTGCGACAAAGTGACTTCAGGTCTGATGAGTCCTAACGCTGACATCCCTGTCCTCCTTGTCCACCCCCCACTTCTCAGTGGGCTGACACCATCAAGCCCAATCACCTGTAGGTGATGGGGGTGCAAATTGCAGCATGGAGCCAGCAACTCCATATGATACAAAACAGAAAAAAAAAAAAACTGCACAGCACTCACAGAAAAAAATTTCTCTGCAGCACTCAGCTACTACCTATGATGTACAAAAGCATTTGTACATCATTGGTAGTAGCTGAGTGCTGCAGAGTACTTTGTTCTACCGTAGTTATTTGACCCAGCGTCCCTGCTGGCACCAGTTCACATTTTGTCTGTGAGTGCTGTGCAATTTTTTTTCTGTTTTGTATCATATGGAGTTGCTGGCTCCATGCTGCAATTTGCACCCTCATCACCTACAGGTGATCTAGGGTCTAGATGGTGTCTGCCCACTGAGAAGTGGGGGGTGGACAAGGAGGACAGGGATGTCAGCAATAGGACTCATCAGACCTGAAGTCACTTTGTCGCAGTTGATGAGCAAACAGACATTGGCCAATGTGTGTACGGCGGCCGTCACACACTACGATGTTGTGAGGGATCTCAATAACGAAGTCAGTGGTGCGCGCATGTGCTCAACATCGTTAGTGAGGTGTAACATGTATAGATAACGTTCAGGACGCAGCAGCGATGTTACGTGCAGGGATCGCTCACACACCAGCGATTGATGCTTGTCAATGCTGTGAATAGGAGAAATCGGTCAGGAGATCGGTTATGGCGGGGTCACACAGAACAATGCAGCAGATTGGATGATCGACATCTTCTGATATGGGGTCAGGTTCCCATATCTGTGATTAACAATCAGACCACTTATTGCTAGTCACATCATGCTGTCACACGCAACGATGTCGTAGGAGCGATGCCAAATCAGGCACTTTCCAGCGATATCTTTACATATGTCGTAGCGTGTGACGCCCGCCTACCAAGAACTTCAGAAATAAAAAAAATACGATTTTTGAGTTTTTTTTTAAAAAACTTAAAGTTTTTAAATTTTTTTCTCAAATACATACAGCTTGTTAGCATTTGTACATCATTGGTAGTAGCTGAGTGCTACAGAGAAATTTTTTTATAGATAGATAGATAGATAGATAGATATGTGAAAAAAATGAACTGCAGCACTCCTGAGTGCTGCAGGGAATTTTTTTCTAATTGTTTGACCCAGTGTCCCTGCTGGCACCAGTTCACATTGTCTGTGAGTGCTGTGCAGTTTTTTTCTGTTTTGTGTATAACGAATGGAGAATCTGGCTCCATGACTGCAACTTGCACCCTCATCACCCAAAGGTGGTCTTAGGTTGAGATGGTGTCCACCCACTTGAGAGTGGGATAGGGAGGAAAAGGAGGACAGGGATGTCAGCGTTAGGACTCATCAGACCTGGGGTCGCCTTGTCGCAGCTGATGAACAAACGGACATTGGCCAATGTGCGTACCAAGAACCCCAAGAAAATAAAAAAATAAGATTTTTGAGTTTTTTTTAAAAAAACTTAAGTTTTTAAATTTTTTCCTCAAATATATACCGCTTGTTAGCATGTTTGCACATTGGTAGTAGCTGAGTGCTGCAGAGAATTTTTTCTGATAGATAGATAGATAGATAGATAGATAGATAGAAATAGATAGATAGATAGAGTAGATAGACAGATCAGGCAGACAGACAGACAGACAGACAGACAGACAGAAGATAGATAGATAGATAGATAGATAGATAGATAGATAGATAGATAGATATGTGAAAAAAATGAACTGCAGCACTCCTCTTTACTTTTTCCTTGTGCCTTTATTGGCCCTCAGGTGAACATGGCGACGTTTCGGTCGACACACGACCTTCCTCCAGCCTCCAGAAAAAGAGAAAGAACTGGACAAATTGATAGAAAAATTCAGGAATAGAGGCTATCCTAATAAAATTTTGTCTCAACAGAAATAAAATTAAAGGATAGAGGCCCTAAAAAAGGAAAAGGAAAGGAGGAAAAAAGGATTCCCTTAACATTCCCCTGACATTTGGTGATGAAACGAAAGAAGTAGTCACAATAGTACAAAAATACTGGGTCATGCTTAATAACTGTTCGCCACATATAGAGGAATTTAGAAACCCACCCCTTGTGTCCTATAGAAGGGCTAAAAACATGAAAGACATATTGGTCATGTCCGCCACAAGCTACGCTACGCTACGTGACATCTATCTCTGGATACACCGCCGGGTGCCTCAAGTCACCTTCTGTAGCTCATCTTACCTCATTTACACACCGCTACAACCAGCTAATATGGGCGGACCTGGTGCAGCAGGGACAACACATAGGCGTGCCACAATTGTGGATTACGAGACATCCGTACGCTGATAGGACAAAGGAATAACATCATGATTGGCCAGGCATCGCAGGAGGCTGATTAATACATGACGCTCGAGCAATTGTGTAGTGTGACTGGTCAGCTCCTTAAATATGCCTCCCTATGCAGCGACTACCAATCGTAACGCAGGAGCTTCCACCAATGATCGCTGAAGGGGGGCGGTATCCCGGAGCCTGTGTCACGCCTCTGCTACATACCAGGTACATTTGCCTGGTGTCGACACATCCCTTCTGTTGCTTCTTTACACGCCGATACAGCTTGCTACAATCGCCTGTGTAGCCACCTGTTTCAGGGCAGTGCTCGGAAACAGATGTATCTGTTGCCGGGTGCCTCCTACCGTCTTTACACGCCGCTACTACGGGGTATTTTGCCGCTACAAGCGACATTTGTAGCATGTAGCTGGTTGTATCCACGCGCCAGTAGCGGCGTGTAAAGGTACCCTTAGAGTGCCCGTGCAGGTTCTGGTATATAGGGGAAACCACACTAGAGCTGTAAGTAAGGTTGAGCCAACATCGTTATAGTATACAGAAGAAAATAATGAATCTATCCGTTTCAAAACACTTTACCGAAGCCAAACATGGGGAAAAAGACCCCAGATTTAGGATAATTGACAAAGCATTAAGAAGAGGAGGAGATAGAGTAGGATTACTCAAAATCAAGGAACTCCAATGGATTCATAGATTACAGACATTGAAACCAGAAGGTCTGAATGTAAATTATAAGATCCAAACAGCCCTTTAAGATCATGGTCTTTATTAGTTTTTCGTATATATTTTAAGTCACAAAAAATGCACAGTGTGTAGATTCACATATGGCTGGAGGAAGGTCGTGTATCGACCGAAACTTCGCCATGTTCACCTGAGGGCCAATAAAGGCACAAGGAAAAAGTAAAGAGGAGTGCTGCAGTTCATTTTTTTTACACATATTTATGGTATGTTGGTGGCTGATACCCACCTTGAACTGATGTGAGCACCAGAGGTAACTACTTTTTTAAACGCTGCTTCAAAGAGTTTTTTTCTACATAGATAGATAAATAGATAGATAGATAGATAGATAGATAGATAGATAGATAGATAGATAGAAGTAAAGGCCCAGCTTCACACACAGATATCTGTGCAGATATTGTTCACAGATCTCTGGTTGCAGTGAAATCATGGACACATTGTTCTATTTTGTGGCTGTATACAAATGTAACAATGTGTCCATGATTTTTCCTACCATGATGTCTTCTCGAGTGATTTTTCTCTTCGTATGATGTGTAGACCAGTCATATCTTGCTGATCTTTGCTTCCAGTGACATGTCTGGCTTGATTTGTTCCAGTATTAATTTGTGTGTTTTTGAAGGTGTTGATTCTTCTTGTCTTGCTCCTTTATCAGTCATGTGTCACTTCCGTGTGTTATTACAGAAAAGCCCAGACTATGTATGAGCCGTGTCTTCATCACCAGTGAATGTTCCTTGATGTGAAGACCTTGTCCAGTGACTTCATTGTTGATTTACCCATAACTATTCGGTAGATAGAATAAAAAATGAAAAAACTGAATAAAAATGGTGTATCAAAAGTGGACTTTAATACCCAATGTCGTGGTGATGTTTCGAATATAGTATCCTTTCTCAAGCCTGAGAGAAAGGTGATATATTTGAAATGTTGCCACGCCATTGGGCATTAAAGATCACTTTCAATACACCATTTTTATGCTGTTTTTTTCATTTTTTATTCTATCAAGATTTTCACTTGGATTGGTGATTAGACACAGCTTTGCACTATACTGAAGGTCATTTTTTGGCTGCTATTCCAATTTGCACCCGGAATAGTCGACATATAGGTAGATAGATAAATGGATTTATAAACAGATATAGGCTAGGGCGTCTGCTGTGAGCCTGCCGGATTTGCTTAAAACGTAGAATATCTCAGGCTCAGCGCATAGCGTTACTGGCATGTAACGCTATGCGCCACCTGTGTATAGTATCCCTATGGCAACCTGCAGAATTACGCACCCACTGGCTCCACAGGGGTCTCCAGGATATGCGCTTTTGATGAGCGGTTTGCAGCGTTTTCCTGTGCGCTCATCAAAAGCGCATATCTGGGAGTGGAGAGTGGAGCCGGTGGGTGCGTGATTCTGCAGGTTGCCATAGGGATACTATACACAGGTGGCGCATAGCGTTACATGCCGGTAACGCTATGCGCTGAGCTTAAGCGCATCCAGCAGGCTCAGGGCAGACGCAGGTCTGACCCTAGCCTTAGATATATTAAATAGGTAGATATAAAGATATCTTGTTAGAAAAAACAATAGATAGATAGATAGATGATACATAGTTCGATCATAGGTTTGCAAAACAAATCATTACAATATAACGTTGTTAATTCTGTTCCTGCAGTGTATGGGCTGAGTGATGAATGTTCTTGGCACACAATACCGGTGGGATGCTGGGAATGCTGTCTCATTATTCCACCTGTGCCTCTTCCTGTTGTGAGAACACAGCTGGGATACGGGAAATCTGGAGGTTTTGTCGGTATCTTCTGACATGTGCCATACGTTTCTCTACACTCGGCTTCTCTTTGTGACTTCATACATTCCCTAGATTTCCAGTACAAAGGAGCAGGTTCCCGTTCAGCGGTCAGCGTCACAGTACGTGACTCACTATAGGCCTGCGATCCAGGAGGTGCTCCCGGCTTCCCTCAGCCCTTTACAGTTGTCTTTCAGTTTAGAGATTAAACTTCTGATTGTTTTACTGATACAATTGCAGACTGTTATATTTCTTTTCTTTAGTATTTCCACATTATCCTAGTAAAGTGCTGGTTGCAGACAGTACATTGTATTAGAATACAGTTTATCATACTATCTGTAGTTACAGAACCAGCGTTAAAGCAGGGGAGAACAAGTTATTGCCTATCCCAAGATAGATGATAACTACTTGGTGATTGGATGTCGACTGCTGGGACCCCCCCTGCCGCTCTACTCATTCCCTATGTGGCTGCTGGGTGCTGCGCTTGACTTTTTCTGGCCTCCCCATAGAGAATGAATAAAGCTGCAGATATCCTACCTGTTGCTCCATTTTGGGACTTGTGCAGGTCCTACTTGTCTGATCAGCACACTGTGAGTAGGTGATAACTTGTTTCCATTGGACAATCCCTTTAAGTTGATCGTTCACTACAGATTTTTACTGACAACTTTCCGAATATGTTTCAGATGACTTTTCAGAATAAGTCGTTTGTTTAGGTGAGGAATCAATTACAATTTATATCTTGCATTTTTCACCACTTTACCCCTCTGCAGGCTCATTCCTGAAGTTTTCATTGTCTCTGAGCTAAGGGATCTGATACGTCAATGCACATTTAATTTTAGACTGTTTTCAGACCGAGATACAATTTCATTCTTCCTTTGGTTTCTAATTATTTCCTTTGGTTTCTAAATACAGTCACAGTATTGAGTTGGTCAGTAGTTTTCTTTTACTGTCTCTATTGTTAGTAAAGACATCCATAGAAAGCTATATAGATGACCTTTGTCAGCCTCTGATCTCTAATTTTCAGTTGTCTCTGAGCTAGTGGGGGAAGAGTAGCTGCTATGATGTCTCCCATACCCTGTACACACAGATATGAGGGATTACTGCTCTTCTATTTTTATGTAACACATGTACAGGGTCAGCAGCAGCATGGAGGGGAATGTAGCAATGTAGATGGGAATCCAGCTCTGATGTAAGATAAGCACTTATTGGAAAAGCAATAGTGCCCTCTTTTCCTTTGCTTGTTTCCCCTCGGCTCTTTCTTTCCTTTACCCCTCCCACTCCATAAACTTCAATAGGCAGCTATTCGTAAAATCTGATAAATCGATTAGTTGTCCCAGATTGATTTTAGATATTGTTTAGAGTGAATGGTTAGTTCAATAGCAGAAGTGGCTCATAAATGGAGAAAGAATACATTTTTGGTAGATTATATTACAAAGTGAAGTTTCTTGAAGCAATGACCACTAAAGTGTCTGTAAAGAGACATACAGTAATAATATATTATATGCCATGTCTTCATGTATGTGGCTTTAATAACCTGGCTGATGAGGCCTGTGACTTGACCGGAGGATAACTTGAAATGGCCATCAACTGACCGCTGCAGCCAATGACGGGTTTAAGAAGTCAACTGACCAAAGAATGTGTAATCTTTGTTTTCTTTCTTTTATATTTTATATCATTAGCTGATTTCCTGCCTAAAATGATAACACATTACTCACTCTCTCTCTGCAAGCCAGGCATCTACGATGAAGAATATGGCACACTTGGTTTGAGCATGCCCCATGTTGAATATCCATATTTTGTCTTTAAAGTGCAGGTGAGTTGTAAAGGATTCAGGCAATATGGTTACTCTCTAATTAAACAGCGCCACACATGTCAAATGGAAATATATGGTACTGCAGCTCCTTCTCAGCTGCAGAAGCAGAAATAGAGGGTGCACAGAAAATACTTTATTGAGGTGTTATGTACATGTGGTAACTCTACCATAAAATTAGGACCTATCTCAAAACAACTACAACTGACCCTACTGGTTCCTGTACAGACTAAAGTTCCAAGCTGCACAGTCCCTTTTGGCACCTGCTTAACTTGGAATAACCCTAACCGCATAACTAGGAGATGATAACTTGGACCAGGATGCCTAATAGGCCATCAAGTGTTCCTTGTACCACCTTTGGAATGGGTGAAGGCACTATAACCCTGAATAAAGAAAGGCATGTGTCTCGCCCCTGGCGGGGGCCGTGGGGTACTCGGAACCGGGCCCTCTCATTTTCTGGGGGCTGTGGGATGTCACTGTGGCATGACCCAATCCGTGATCCCCTTGTCAGGCGAATAGTTAAAAAAGGGGTTTGGAAAAAATGGATAAAAATAAAATAAAAAAAAATACAAGAATGTCCTGATGCCACCCATGGACTGCGACCAGTATAGCCGCTGCTGCAGTCGGGACCTCTGGGGATGATGGGAGTAGCAGGAAGGATGATTCAGCTCTCCACGGGAAGAGTAGGTCCCCAGGGCAAACGTATAGTCTATGGATATGCAGGACTTGTTGGGGGTGGAGGGTTCAGTGCACGAAAGAACTGACATACGCAAGGGTAACAGTCTCCTTTACCTTTACTGTCGCAAATAGTTGGTTCATTCAGGGCACAATTCACAAGCGGTGTAAGGGATCCAGAGCCTGGAAGCAAGTTGGGGTTTTCCACTCCTGGCAAGTTTTGAGGCCTCCCTACTGTGCTGTTCTCTGTAAGCCCTGGCTGCTGGGAGCTGTGCTAAGACTGTCTCCTCACTTGTCTGTCTTGGCCGTGTGACAGACTGCTCGAGCCCTTTTTGAGTTACTCTCTCCTCACTGCGTCTCCTGAGCTGTTTGATGCGGCTGTGTCTCCTGGCCTTTTTGGTGGGCAAGCAACTTGGAATCACCCGCCCTCCGGTGTTGGTTGCAAGGCATAAACTCCCTGGCGACCTCAGACTCTGGTGTCAGTACTACGCTCCGTGCTGAGGCAAACTGGCACTGCTCCACTCCTCACACCTTCTCTCCACTTCCCTCAGACCCTCACCTACGGGTCACTCACACTGGCTAGTCTGTATCCACAGACGGGCCTAGCATGGCACCTGACTATAGGATGTCTTCTACAATCCTCCTAGGAACTGCACTGCCTGACCCCGCCCCCAGAGCAGAATTTGCCATAACCATGTGGATTGGATGTGGTCATGTAGAGTGGGTGTGGTCATGCGGAGTGGACATGGCCATGTTAAGTGGGAGTGGCCACATGGAGTGGGTGTGGTTACATGGAGTGGGCAGTGCTTGCCACATACACACACATATACTCAACTTTATATATTAATATTCTCCGAATATGCCCCTGTGTAGATCTGGAGTTGGGAGTTGTAATAATCACCTAAGCAGGTTAGATGCAACCATTTATATTTGTATTCGTACATAGTATTACAGCAACTACAGGTAGATGGCCACAATGCAATGCCCCCAGTCCACAACATCAGAATCCAGCTGGCTACAACGGTTCTTAAGTTCCTCTAGACGACGTTTATGAAAACCATAGAGCGTTTATCCAGCTCCAGTCGACAAGAATATTACCTTAGGATAGTTCCTAAAATCCAGAAGGTAAATATCTCGACCGTTGCACGAGTATCCATCTTGAGTTTCCATAGTCCATCCATGTGTTTCAGTACATGGCCTCAGCAACAGATCATCTCCCTTCCAATTCACAGCACCAACTGACTAACTTTAACATGAGGGATATTGTTCCAGAAGCACAGTCTCCTTTCCTGTCTGGATGTGTATTGGGGAAACCCCAGCAGAGAGGAACAAAGATTCACCACCCCTCACCAGATTCAGGACATTGAATGGTGATATAGATCTGGTTGTGACTCACCATTGCCAGATGCTCACGTCTCAGGCGATGATTCCCTTGTCACGGTTTCGTGCCTGAGGCTGTGCTGCCCGGTGGTCAGAAAATAAGGGGATTAAAGCATGGGGATGATTCTTGTTTGCCGTGACGCCACCTGTGGGAGTCCGGTGAATGCATCGGCGCTGCTTGGGCCTCCGGGAGATGTGCGGCAGCTTGATGGGATGCTCCCCACAGGATGAGCAGGAGTCCCCGGGGCCGGGAGCAGCACCAGATGGAATACGGCAGCTCATGTAGTTGCTGGACAGAGTTAACAACAGTTCTGAAGAAAGGCACGGACACCAGATTCCTCTGTAACGGGTCTTTACTGTAACGGTTGGTGTGGTACACGGTATACAGTCTTAGGAAACGGACCGGGTGGTCCCAGCGGCGACTGGTCTTAGCCAAGAGCTCCACGGTGTCCCTCCTTTATCTAACTGTTCTATTCTAGTTGCTGTTGTCGCCTTGGTGCGCCAGTTCGAGGTACGGGGAAGACTTCTGAAGGATTCCCTACCGGTGTGCAATCCGGCTGTACAGGGGCCTGTTTCCCTATGATGGGTATCTCGCTGGCAAGATGGCTAGGTTGCGGCTGTAGTAAGGTGCCCCTAAAAAGCTGTTCCTTCACTCCGGTTTCTGCAGAACAGTGGTAGACATCTGTTCGCCTCGGACCCGGCGTCCGGTGAGGTTGGGCACGGGTATGCTTTAACCCGCTCTGAGTTGCCCGTTTTCCGGTCTGGGTCACCGCTTGCTGGTGCCCAGCCGGTAAGTTGCTTTTTTAGGGCTGCACGGCACTGTGCAGGTCCCTGCTCCTTCTTTCCTTCCTCTCCAACTACTAAGTTCTTCTCTTCTCCCCCCCACACTACACCTTATACTCCTCCCACCAGGACCTGATTGGCCCTCTGTCTCTAGTGTGTTGTGTGGTGTATGGAGCTCTGGGTTTAACCATCTTCAGTCAGGGATGCAATACCTTCCTGTGATGCACTCGTTGTCGGGCGCCACTGTTGCATTAAGGTCTATTAACACAGGCTGGAAGTGACACTTTAGTACATACATTTCATTCATCAACTTGTGAATAATAAAATCGACGTAACTATTTATCCGCCCTGGAAAAGTCTGATAGTCATTAATCCATTGCAAATTTTTCACAGCCCCTTATGGGATCCAATACTAATCTATGGGGGGTGCATACCAGCTTTCCTTCAATGGGTGCTCATTTTAGGGTATAGATTAAATGGAAACCAAAGTGAAGTTGACATTGCATGACCACATAAAATACAAGGATGGTACCACCAGATGGTTCAGCACAGGACATAACTGAGCATCACTGTCCCTGCTCACGAGACCATGTATCCAGGAGATAAAATGCCAAGCTATATAGCAATAAATTCCACAAAGGTAACATGTGCGTGTACTGCCAGTGATCCAATACATCCCGAGGCTTCTCACTGACTCAAGAAAACTGGCAACGTAGATGGCGCTTATCTCTCACCACTCCGATTCTGAATAAACAAACTCTTGCAGAACCACGAACCACTCCATTTATCTGCTCCGCTGCGGGAGAAAGGTCCATTATGTGGCTTTTATTGCGAGGAGACTACGGTTTCTGTTACAAATTGCTTGATCTAGTTTTCATATCTCTTAATGTTACATTTCTTACACGCAAAACACTTAGTCCGGCTGCGGTCGGGCCGAGTAGAGGTGCTTTTATTGGAGATTGAAGTTGAAATCTGGAAGTCTGAGATAAGATCTATAACTTTTACAAAACTTTGTGCCTTGAAATATGATCAAGAAAAAGGTCTATTTCTGCCTGAAGAAAACCACGCTGAGACAAGAAGACCTTACACGTTCCCGGCTCTCAGGTGAAAGTGATACATGGCGATGTTTCCTTTTCATGTAACTAGATATTTGGAAATTGTAAGCAATCTGTCAGATTCCTTTGATTTTGCTGGAGCTGACACAGAACAACATTTCCTTTTCTTTGTATCTAAACAGAGATGAAACAAAGGTCTTGATCTTAACTAAAGCAAAAGAAGGTAAAAGCAGGAAAATCTTTATTACAGTTTTCTAATATGACATTTGCAGAAAACTTGATCATTGACTGGAGTCATGTCTTCTCAAATCTATATCTTACACTTGACAGAAAGAGCAATAGGCCAAGGTGTCTAAAGTAATGAGCTCAGCGCTCAGCAATGGACAGTAAGGTTTTGGCACAGAGCTGATGAAAAACAGCAAGCTCCAGTCAAGCCTCCGGTAGGCTCCACTCCAATCTTTGGTGAATTCCACTCTAGCCTCCGGTGGCCTCCACTCATGATTCCAGATTGTGGTGGGTTCCACTCAGGCTTCTGGTGGGCTCCACTCAAGCCTCCAGTGGGCTCCACTTATGATTCCAGGGGGTTCCACTCAAGTCCCTGGTGGGCTCCACTCAAGCCTTCAGTAGGCTCCACTCATGATCCAAGTGGCCTCCACTCAAGTCTCCAGTGAGTTCCACTCAAGCCTTTTGTGGGCTCCACTCATGATTCTGATGGGCTCCAGTCAGCTCTCTGGTTGGGTCCAATCAAGCCTCTGATGAACTCCATATATGCCGTTGATGGGCTCCACTCATGCCTCCGATGGGCTCCACTCCAATCTCTGGTGGGTAACAGTCAGACCTCTTGAGGTTTCCACTCATGATTCCAGTGGGCTCCACTGAATTCTCTGGTGAGTTCTACTAAAGTCTCTGGTGGGTTCCAATCAAGTCTGTAGTGGGCTCCACTTAAGATTCCAGTGGGTCCACTCAAGTCTCTGGTGGGCTCCACTTAAGATTCTGGGGCCTCCACTCAAGTTTCTAGTGTGTTCCACTAAAGTCTCTGGTGAGTTCCATTCAAGTCTCCAGTGGCCTCCACTCAAGCCTTTTATGGACTCCACTCATGATTCTGATGGGCCCCACTCAGGTCTCTAGTGTGGTCCACTCAAGCCCCCAATGAGCTCCATTAATGCCGTTGATGGGCTCCACCCATGCCTATGTATCTAATTATTTACATCTTCCTGTCATCTGATTATTTATCATATATATATATATATATATATATATATATATATATATTATATATATATACACAATCTATCTATCCTCCAGTGGGCTCCACTCAAGATTCCAGGGGGCTCCACTCATGATTCTGATAGCCTGCACTCGTGGTTCTGGTGGCCTCCACTCAAGTCTCCGGTTGACTCCACTCAGCAGCTGGAGATGTAATAGCTCTCCACATGTAGAGCTGGGTTACCCGGGGCAGTGATAGTTAAAGTCTGCGATGGTTATGATGGGGGTTTCAATAGGTGCAGTTCACTTACTTTCCTGCTGCTGCAGCCTTCTTCCAGCCAGTGTGCAGAGCTGACAGGCTGTGGCTCCCTAGGTGGGACCTTTCTGCTGTCCTGCTGGAAGAAATTAGTCACAGACAAGGGTACAAAGATATAGTAAAGTTCTGTCTGCAGGGAATCATACACAGGAGTCTGAAGCAGGGTTCACTGGGTTTTACTGTGCAGTTTTCTCAGTACAACAGTTCACTTCTTAACATGAGTTACAGGCATTCTACTCTGGTTTTCACTAAGCTTCCTGCAGCCAGGTTGTCACGCTGCGACCCCTCACTCTCTCTAGTGTCCTTTCCAGGCTGTGATCTCTTTCTCTGTGTGTGTCTCTGGACAGTGTAGCGGTAGCTCAGACCCTTGTGGGTCCTCGTGGTTGCCACTGTGCTTTCTGTCCTTTGGATGGGAGCCCCAACTTAGAATTGGAGCTCCCCGTCGGTGAATCTGGGGATACCGGGTAAATCTTCAGTTCCCCGTCAGACCCGACACTCGGCAGTGTGCCTAGCCTCCAATAGTCCTCGCCTGCAAGGCACTATCAGGCTCCCTCTGACCCGTGTGACTCCAGCTTCAGTAGGGAAGACTTCTCCTCCTAGTTAGTCAGTGCTGCCGTGTTTCTCAGACTCAGTGCTGCTGATCTGTCTCTTTCCTCACACTCCTGGGGTGCTGGCTATGGACGAGCTTTCTCTCCATGGTTTCTCTGACTCTGTGGATTCTGCATCTCCATCAGCCCCACTCCTCCAGAACGTGTGTGTCTTTCTTTCTGTTCTTGTCTGCTCGGCTCAGCTCTCTGTGTCTTGGCTGCTCAGCCTACTCGGTCTTTGCTGGTTGGCACCCTCGGCCTACTAACTCCTTCCTCCTCCTCTTCCTCTACTTGTACCTTCTGTCACCTGACCTACATGCGTTCCCACCCACTGTCCTCTAAACCCACCACCCCTTGCCCGCCTAGAGTTCCGGACTCCAGGTTGGGTGCTGCCTCCTAGTGGTGTGTGGGATGTCTGTGAGGGTGTTTGTTGTGCAAACTGTCTTTTCTTCCTACCTGGCTGCAGTTCCCTATGTGGCCTCCTGATCGCAGGGGCGCCACATATATCTATCTTGTACATTGTTTTACCAGACTATTAGCTCATGCAGGACATACCTAGCAGTGTAATACATGAAAATAAAATCCATCTGTTCTGAGAATTGCAATTATATATAACATATGCCAAAAAAATTTGCTCTGATTAAGTTGGTGTGACTGGCCCTTCCCATAGGATGCCGGTGCTCCATCACTAGATCTAGCACTTTCTGTCAGATGAAGGTGGAAATGACCTGTCACAAACTTGTAGACGTCCAGAAATAATACCTTTATATTAATCACGTTTCCCCTTATACTGCAGCGACGGAGAATGTGAAGCCATTACTCCAATAACAAGAGGAAAATCCAGGACATGGTGTCTGAAACATGGAGCCTAATAACGTAATCCCCGGAGGGGGTGCAGGAATGTGCTCCTATTAGAGAAATGACACAATGGGGATGTGCGATATGCGTAGTAATCCTATTGACAGTTATTACACTTCTCTCAAATATCACGCACAATTATGTTTTCTATCACAAATCTTTGTTTAAGAGAGAAACATATTAATAATGCCCATTATCCAAAAGTTTAGACAGGAGGGGAATGACCATTTGGACGATATGACTGATGGCGCTGGACCGGTGAGTCAACAGCCCTTAGGCCAGTTGGAGACCTCAATTAAGCTTTGATGCAGAAAAAAAAGAAATGCCAGTAAGGCATACCGTATATCATGGATGATAAAGAGCAGTGAAGCTTTACATCCTTATGCCAGCAAAGTCAATGAAAACCCTGACGTGTTGCGCACATGTGGCTATTTTTTCCATTGCAGATTTGGTGCAAAAATAAATGTGCAGTATGTCCATTTTTGCAGCGTTTTTCCACCCCAGATGTATGAAAACGCATATAAAAAATGCATCAAAAGCGCATTGTGTTTTTGTTTCAATCTTTGTTTATTGAATACATATCAAAAGATCATACAGTAATGAATCGTATAACAACCACAGTAATCAAATGTATACAGATATACAGTGGATATTGTTAGGAATGAGCCGGTGGTGGGACGATGGGTCGTAAAGGTCCATCAAGAGGGTTTGAGGGCCCAAGCTTCCAATGCCATCTGTGTTTCAGATGTTTGTGGGGCATCAGCTCCTATCCTGGACGTTGTGAGTGGCTTATTCCTCTGCACTGTTTTAGTTTCGTGTACATATGGTTCGGCGGCCCATCAGATTATGGGCTGGGTGACTCGCTCTGAGTCCTACAGAGTCGGCTATCGTTTAATGTTTAGGCAGTCTACAGGTGATAGAAGGATGTATAGCGCAAGCTATTGGAAAGACGTGGAAGAGGGGACACAACTGGGAGCGGAAAGGGGAGAGGTGGGGGGGTAGGAGTATTGGGGTTCACCTGGGTTCCTGGGGCCTGCATCCGGGCTTTGCCACTCACCTTTATAGTAGCTGGGAAAATAATTTTGGGAGATCAGGGGAGTCCCTTAACAAGATCCATTCTGTCCATGTGGCGTTAAATTTATCCATGGATCCTGAGCTCTCGGCCGCCAGTTCCTCCATTCGAAACATGTCCAGCATCTCCTCATACCAGTCTAAAATAGGAGGTTGCTCTGTGGATTACCAATACCGTGGGATGACGGACCTGACTGCCGACAGATAATAGCAGAGGATATCCCGTTTGGTGGCTTTGATCAATTCGGAGTACACGAATAGTAGGGTCATCTCGGGGCTGCCAGTAATTTGTTTGCCTGTCATGAGGTTGTAATTCCAAAATACTCCCTCTCAGAAACTTTTCATTTTAGTGCATTCCCACCATATGTGGAGCATGTTTCCTATTTCTGATTTGCACTGCCAGCATAGCTCTGAGGTCAAAGGGAAGATCACGTGTGGCCGGTCAGGGCAGCGGTACCACCTGTGCAGTATTTTGTGGTTTCTCTCTTGGGCCGCGCATGTGTGTGCCATCTTGTGTGTGAAGAGAAAGCTTTTTTTCCAGTCAGCTAAAGTGATTTCTTTGCCCAGCTCTCTCTCCCACACAATCTGGAAGGGGCGCTTTCCAGTTGCCTTTTCCTCTGCAATGGCATGGTGTATTGCGGAGATGGCGTGAGAGGAGGGGATTCATTTTGGAACAACTCCTCTAAGGGGAGGGGAGAGATCTGATCTCTCCTGACTGAACTACTGAGGAGCAGAAAGAGTGCAGTTGGAGGTACTCATACCATTTCAGAGGTGTTCTCAGTGAGAGATTTTGTAGTGACTCAAAGGAGGAGAGCTCGCCGTTGTGGAGAATTTGTCCCATGCGGACATCCTCCCTGCTCGTCCATCCCAAGAAGGACATCCTGTGGAACCCTGGCTGAAATGCAGGGTTCGAGAAAAGGGAGGCAAGTGGGCTCATTGTCCCTCTCATGGGAGTATGGTTTCTATAGAACTACCAAATTTTCAGAGTTTCCGCGGTGAGGTCAGACATAGGGCTAATTTGTTGAGGGTCAAGGGGGTGTGTCCATTTTAGGTAGTGCAGGGGGATGTGCTGTCCCTCCTGTTCCAGTGCTACCCATCATTTAGTGTGGTGTCTGTGTTTCCAATCTAGCAACCTGACTAATGATGCGGCCAAGAAGTAGTTATGAAAGTCAGGTAGGCCCACACCTCCGAGTTTGATGGGGGCTGATAGGATCCTCATGTTTACTCTGGGTTTCATTGATCCCCATACAAACCTCTCTATGAGGGAGCGGAGTCTGGAAAAGAAGGCTCTCTGGGGTGTGGTGGGGACAGTTTGGAAAATGTATACTGTTTGAGGCAGGATGTCCATCCTAATTACATTTGTCCTTCCCAGGATAGTTTAAGTGGTCTGTATGAGGATAGCTACATGTCCAGTTGAGATAGTATGGGCTGATAGTTAAGTGAGTAGAGTTTCGATAAGTCTGAGGGAATATGGACTCCCAGGTATTTGATGATGTCTGTTTTCCATTTGAAGGGGATACTTGTTTTTAGGGAGGAGACCTCCTCTGGGGAGAGGGATATATCCAGTGCCTCCGACTTAGTGAAGTTTATGTTGAAGTTGCTCAAGGAGCCAAACACCTCGAGTTCCTTCGAGATAGATGGAAAAGAGATCCTCGGTTGGGATATGTATAGGAAGAGGTCATCAGTAAACAGAGCTGTTTTATGGTGGCCCCCTGTCATCTGTATGCCATGTATGTCATCGTTGCCCATAATAGCATTAGCTAGGTGTTCCATGACTATCACATAGAGGAGGGGTGATAGCGGGCAGCCCTGTCTGGGTCTGTTCCCGATGGTGAAGGAGGCCGACAGGATGCTGTTGACCCTGATCTTTGCCGACGGTGTGGAGTATAGTGAGAGTAGTCTATGTAGAAACTTAGAGACTACAACAATTTGGGTGAGCTCCTCCCTCATGAAGCCCCAGTGGACCCTGTCAATAGCCTTCTCAGCATCTACAGACAGCAGGCTAAGGATGAGATTATGAGTTTGGGCCTTGTTGATCAGGAGCAAGGTCCTAATTGTATTGTCTCTAGCTTTGCAGCCCTTGACAAAGCCCACCTGGTCCATGTTGATTATAGAGAGGAGTAGGGGTGCTAAGCGATCTGCTAGGATCTTTGAATAAAGCTTTACATCAATGATTACTAGGGAGATCGGTCTATAGTTAGCGGTCAAGGTAGGGTCTCTGACAGGCTTAGGTAGAATACTTATATGGGTCTCCAACGATTGTGGGACAAGGTCGGTGCCGTCGGATATGGAGTTAAATGTGGTTAGCATTTGGGGCAGTAGCTGGGCCAGGAGTGTTTATAGAAGATTGGGGTGAACCATCTGGTCCAGGGCATTTGAATGTTGGGGTGGTTTTGAAGTCAGTTAGGATCTCGCGTTTAATAAACTCGGTTTCAAAGGCCTCTTTGTCTCGCTTCCCCGGGGGGGGGAGAGTGCTGTGGATGTTATATAGTCCCGTATCTTGCTAAGTAGGTCATCTCGTGCCATGTCTGAGTATTTCCTCTTAATGTAGCATAGGTCTTTATAGTAGGAACGGAATACCTCCAATATTTCAGATGGCTTATAGGTATCCTTTCCGTTTACCGACCTGATCTTGGAAATATAGGTGTAGTTTGACATTGGTTGGCGCATGCGTGCTGGGGGTCGGCCACACTTATTAGAGACCCTTTAGTAGTAACTTTTGGTTCTTTCCATCTGTCGTTTAAATTTCTGGTCGAGTAGTTCCCTAAGTTCCTGTCTTTTGAGGATGAGGTCTCTTAGTGGCGATTGGGTCAGTGTCCGTTTATGTGTTGTCTCTAAGACGTGTATTTGATAGGTTAGTTTGTTGATTGATCGCATTGCGCTTTTAGAGTATTTTTCCGGCCAGAAGATGCAGATTTAGTGCAGAAATTTCTACAACCAAAAATTTAAAGAGTGCACATGGCCTTATTTCCCCAGGTGTAAGATGGCCTTTGGGTGATAGAGTCCCATGGATCCCTTTGTGCTTTCAATTTTTCCTCCTTGCCTTCCATGAGCCAAAAGTTTTATTTATAATTTTCAATCTATAAAGTTGTATCTTTTGTTTCTTAAAGAGGTTGGCCTAATTTTGAAGACATTTTGTTTTGCTTTTTGGCTAAAAATCACTTTTATAATGGGATTTTATTAAAAATGTTGACCATTTGCCTTCTGTATGTCGCTCCCCACTGGTCAGGCGTCACAATTGGGGTACTGCACCCATAAATGAGTGTGCGGTTATCACTGTCACAGTGTTTTTCCCGGGCGCAGCAGGGGGGGCACCACCTGGCCTCCTGCTGCAGCGCCCGAGGTCTCTCCCTGCCAGCCACATCTCCCGTCTCTTCCCTACCCTCCACCCGTAGTGTGAGCTGGCTTTTCTCTGCCCCGCTATCAGCTGACAGCGGGGGCAGAGGATCTGAAGCCGCCGACTCCTGCAGTCCAATGTACACAAAGAGTCTATTAGACGCTCTGTATGTATAATAGAAGCCCTGATTCCCGGCATTTCCGGGTCAGGGCAACGTCACCAGGTCACCTGATTACATTGATGACGTCACCGGCAGAGGCAACAGAAGGATGGAACACAGCATTTCACACTGGAGCTGAGGAAGACAGGGGGCATTAATGTAATTAGGGGAAGGGGGACAGGGTTGGGGTGTGTGTATGAGGAGCAGAGCGGGGGGAGTATGAGGAGCAAATTGGGGGGAGAGGATAGGGGGTGTATGAGGAGCAGACTGGGAGGAGTATGTGGAGCAAACTTGGGGGAGAGGATAGGGGGTGTATGAGGAGCATATTGGGGGGGAGTATGAGGAGCAAACTGGGGGAACAAGGTAGGGAGAGAGTATGAGACACAAGCTGGGAGAGTATGAAGAGCAAACTGAGAGGACAGGGTGGGGGGGGAGTGGATGGTGGGAGTATGAGGAGCAAATGGGGGGCAGGGTGGAGGGAGTGAATGGGGATTGTATGAGGAGCAAACTGGGGGGACAGGGTGGGGGGAAATAGGAGCAAACTGGGAGAGAGGATGGGGGGAGAATATGTGAACCAAACAGGGGGAGAGGATGGGGGGAGTATAAAAGAAGCAAACGAGGGGGAGAGGGTGGGGGAGTGGTGAATGTGGAGACAGAATGAAGAGAAAATGGGGTATTTGAGGACACAATACAGAGCAAGGGGAGATGGGTATAGACACAGTATGTGGAGGACAGTATGGGAAGCAAGGGGGTAAATTTGAGGATCCAGTATAAGGAGTAAGGGAAAGATAACTGCGGCACAGTATGTGGAGTGAGGGGGATCGGTGTAGATACAGTATGTGGAGTGAGGGGGATGGCTGCGGCAAAGAATAGAGTGTGAGTAGTGTGGGATTGTACGGAGAGGGGGCAGCATGCGGGGACAGTATGTTGAGGATGGGGAGTTTGATGAGATAGAACAGTATAAACAGTGGGCAGTATAGATGGATACAGTGTAGAGGACAGTGTGCCCAGGGCACCCAGTATGGAGGTAGGAGGGGGCAGTGTGTCATAAGAGGGACAGTGTGTAAATCATATTATGTGCAAGGACAGTGAGGAGGAGTAATTATTTATTCTGGGGCACAGTGTAGGGCAGATATTTTTACTTAGTATAAGTTTGACAATTCTGCTATGTTTAAGGGTATTGTGCTGGGATGTGCTGCAGAAGACCAGAGAAGATGGACGTTTGCAGAGATGAACTGCGGATGTGAACAGTCATCAAGGTGCCTGGACAAAATGAAGGAAAGAAATAGACGACTCCGATCGGAGACAACGTCATCTATAAGGTACCTGGATGTAAATAATTATTTGTGGCAATGACTAATTCTCATGAGTACTGTGGTGCCTGTATGCATCTATTGATGGCTGGTAACAACAACTCCCAGTATCCTTACAATTGTTAAGGATGTAGTAAGAGTTGTAGGTTCATGCAGTACAAATGTGTGACCTGACATTGTTTTACCAAGTACTGATGGTGGTTGTGATGATGAATTGAATTACTGATGAGGGTTCTATTTATGTATTTCTGCACCTCTGGTGGATCTGGTGATGTATTGATGACGGTTTTGACATAGTGCTTCTGTATTGATAGGGGTTACATATATTGATAGGGGTTATGATGCTGTGTTTCTGCACGGATGAGGGTTCTGGTGATGTATTTCTGTACTGAGAGTTTTGACATAGTGTTTCTGCACTAATGGAGGTTATATGGATGTATTTCTGTAACTCTTGTGGATCTGGTGATGTAGTTTTGTGGTGTTTGTGCTGTAGTTTTGTGCTCGTGAGACTCGGTCACAGGTGCGCTTGCATTGAGCACGCAGACCTGCGCCACTGTGCAGGCATGAGAGCAATGTCACTTAAACAGGAGCGGTGGCCTTTTCACTTCACATGAGCGAGGCGGGCATTTCAACCAGTGGGGCGACAAGGACCAGATTAAGCAGATCCTCCTGGACCATTTTCAGCTAATTTCCATACCGCTCAGGAGATATTAAAAGTTCATTTTTGAGGTACACAGGTGAACCGCTGAGCATATAGAGTGGTCACAGGAATCCCAAATACATCATGTGTAAAGTGGTGGGTAGGGGTTAGAATGGCCAAAGGGAGTGACAGGTTCCCTTTAAAGGGAACCTGTCAGCTGTTTTTGAAATTCCCGCCTCCTGTGGTACTCTAACGCTCTGGCCGAAACGTCATATCCAACCCGGTGCATTGTGGGGGTTGATCATGCGTTCATGCCGGCTTCAATATGCACACTGCGCATGGCCAAACACATGATCAGCCCCCACAATGAACCGGGCTGGATATGATGTTCCGAACAGCCATGGCATGCCACCCCCAGGGCCGGTTTTAGGCAAAGTGGGGCCCTAGGCAAAAGGTTAAAGTGGGCCCTAAATGCTCAGGCCCCTTTCACATCTAACGCTTTGCTGCATTTTGCTCAATTTGCATTTCCATGCGTTTTTACCGCAAAAACGCATCAAAACGCATGCGTTTTTGTTCCCATTGATTTTAATGGAAACACATGCAAAAACACTGCCCAAAACATCGGGGAAGACGTTTTGTGCTGCGTTCGCAAAAATGCATGCGTTCCCATTGAAATCAATGGGGGAAAAAACGCTAGCGTTTTTAATGCGTAAAAACGGCTAGAAAGGCAAATTTAGCAAAACGCACACCAACCTTAGATGTGGAACAGGCCATAGTTATATGGTAAGAGTGACTTCATAAGTTGATTATCTAGGTCAGAATAAGAACATACTGAACGTCATTTTTATCTCAATCATAAAAAAAAAAACTGAAATTTCTAAAAAAAAAAAATATTTTTTTTTTATTTTCCGAGACCCATGATGTTTTAATTTTTGAAGATACAGGGCTATGTGAGGGGTTACTTTATGTGCCCTGAGCTGACATTTTTACTGATACCATTTTGAGTCAGATACAACATTTTGATCGCCTTTTATTGCATTTTATTGTAACAACGTGGTGGCCTAAAAAACATAATTCTGGCGTTTTTATTTTTTTCCCATTACACCATTTACCAATTGGATTAATTTACTTCATATATTGATAGCTTAGATTCTTACGAACGCAGCGATACCAAAAATGTTTATTTTTACATTTTTTTCACTGTTTTATTGCTATTTTCAGTTCAGCTCCTTTGGGGGCCCCTAAGAGAGTGGGGGCCCTAGGCAACTGCCCAGTCTGCCCCCCCCCCTAACGCCGGCCCTGACGGTACCCTAAGTGACACTTTAGCAATACCAGAATTTTTTGCTCAATCTAGTAAAGTACAAATTATGATCTTCTTGTAGTAATGTCCCCAACCTGGTCTCCATCTTGTAGTAATGTCCCCATACTGGTCCCCATTGTATATTAATGTCCCCCAAACTGATCCTCATCATGTAGTAATGTCCCCATCCTGATCACCTTCTTGTAGTAATGTCCCCCAAACTGATCCTCATCATGTAGTAATGTCCCCATCCTGGTCCTCTTGTAGTATTGTCCCCACCCTGGTCTCCATCTTGTAGTAATGTCCCCATCCTGGTCCCCATCCTATATTAATGTCCCCCATCCTGGTCCTCTTGTAGTAATGTCCCCACCCTGGTCTCCATCTTGTAGTAATGTCCCCATCCTGGTCCCCATCCTATATTAATGTCCCCCATCCTGGTCCTCCTCTTGTAGTAATGTCCCCATCTTTTAGTAATGTTCCCTCCCTTGTCATCTTGTAGTAATGTCCTGGTCTCTGTTCTTTTTGTTCTCTCGCTCACACACACACACACATAGGGCTTGTCCACACACCTGCGCTTTCAGTATTTAGCGCATCTGCATCTGCAAGCAGCGTTTCCCTGTGCGCCCGGGATAAGCGCACACTATGCAGCCTGCTGTATAAACTGGTTACCACGATACACATCGGGTAACCAGGAACAGCGTCTGCTGAAAGCGGCCGCACACACGCACCTCTGCTTCTCTGTCAAAGCCTAAGTATTTAGCAGAAGCGCTAAATACTGAGAGCACAGGTGTGTGGACAAGCCCATATATACACATCCGCACACTCACACACACTCACATACATCCACACATACATCCTCAGACATATTCACACAAACACATACACACTCACACATTGACACACTTACATAGGGCCATATCTGGAGTTCCTGCCGCCCTAGGCACTTTCAGCGGTCACGTTCCCCTTCCCCCCCCCCCAGGCTGCTATCTTCGGCTGTAACAGCGCCTTACCTGACTCCACTCTTCTCATTCCGGCAGCTTCTTCCTCTGTGGCTCCCAGTCTTCCGCTTGCTGGCAGCAGCCGGCACCAGCCTGCACCCGGCAGCCGGCAACAGCCAGCACATGGCACCAGCCTGCACCCGGCAGCCGGCACCAGCCAGCACGTGGCACCAGCCTGCACCCGCCACCAGCCGCCGGCGATGTGCCGCTCAGGCGGCGCAGGTATACACTCACACATATACATACACTCACACACATATACACACTCACATACAAATATACACGCACACACATATACACACTCACACATACACACTCACTCACATATACACACAAATACTCACACATATACACACAAATACACTCACACATATACACATACACACTCACTCACATATACACACAAATACACTCACTATTATACACATACACACTCACATATACACACAAATACACTCACTATTATACGTATACACACTCACATATACACACAAATACACTCACTATTATACACATACACACTCACATATACACACAAATACACTCACTATTATACACATACACACTCACATATACACACAAATACACTCACTATTATACACATACACACTATTATACACACAAATACACTCACTATTATACACATACACACTATTATACACACAAATACACTCACTATTATACACATACACACTCACATATACACACAAATACACTCACTATTATACACATACACACTCACTCACATAAACACACAAATACTCACACATATACACAAAAATACACTCACTATTATACACATACACACTATTATACACACAAATACACTCACTATTATACACATACACACTGTTATACACACAAATACACTCACTATTATACACATACACACTCACTCACATATACACACAAATACTCACACATATACACACAAATACACTCACTATTATACACATACACACTCACTCACATATACACACAAATACACTCACTATTATACACATACTCACTCACTCACATATACACACAAATACTCACACATATACACACAAATACACTCACTATTATACACTCACTCATATATACACACAAATACACTCACTATTATACACATACACACTATTATACACACAAATACACTCACTATTATACACATACACACTATTATACACACAAATACACCCACTATTATACACATACACACTCACTCACATATACACACAAATACTCACACATATACACACAAATACACTCACCAATACACATACACACTCACTCACATATACACACAAATACACTCACTATTATACACATACACACTATTATACACACAAATACACTCACTATTATACACATACACACTCACTCACATATACACACAAATACTCACACATATACACACAAATACACTCACTATTATACACATACACACTCACTCACATATACACACAAATACACTCACTATTATACACATACACACTCACTCACATATACACACAAATACTCACACATATACACACAAATACACTCACTATTATACACATACACACTATTATACACACAAATACACTCACTATTATACACATACACACTATTATACACACACAAATACACTCACTATTATACACATACACACTCACTCACATATACACACAAATACTCACACATATACACACAAATACACTCACTATTATACACTCACTCATATATACACACAAATACACTCACTATTATACACATACACACTATTATACACACAAATACACTCACTTATACACATACACACTATTATACACACAAATACACCCACTATTATACACATACACACTCACTCACATATACACACAAATACTCACACATATACACACAAATACACTCACACATATACACATACACACTCACTCACATATACACACAAATACACTCACTATTATACACTCACTCACATATACACACAAATACACTCACTATTATACACATACACACTATTATACACACAAATACACTCACTATTATACACATACACACTATCATACACACAAATACACTCACTATTATACACATACACACTCACTCACATATACACACAAATACTCACACATATATACATAAATACACTCACTATTATACACTCACTCATATATACACACAAATACACTCACTATTATACACATACACACTATTATACACACAAATACACTCACTATTATACACATACACACTATTATACACACAAATACACTCACTATTATACACATACACACTCACTCACATATACACACAAATACTCACACATATACACACAAATACACTCACACATATACACATACACACTCACTCACATATACACACAAATACACTCACTATTATACACTCACTCACATATACACACAAATACACTCACTATTATACACATACACACTATTATACACAAAAATACACTCACTATTATACACATACACACTCACTCACATATACACTCACACATACTCACACTCTCTCTCTTACACTCACTCATACACACCTGATGCCCCGGGCCATTATATATGCAGCCGCTGCGGTACCGCTTTACTGTGACTACTGTGAAAGGTACCGCCGGCTCAGCTCACACAAGCGCCATCGCGCCTGTACATTCACGGAAGCAGGCGGCCGGCGGACTAATCAGAAGCCTCCTGTGACGTCACAGGCGGCTTGGTCCGCCGGCCGCCTGCTTCCATGAATGTACAGGCGCGAAGGCGCTTGTGTGAGCTGAGCCGGCGGTACCTGTCACAGTAAAGCGGTACCGCGGCGGCTGCATATATAATGGCCCGGGGCATGCATTTTTCTTTCATGGTGCCCCGGGCCGCAGTAAGGAGCGTGGCGGGCCGCTTGCGGCTCGGGGGCCGCGAGTTTGAGACCCCTGCTATAGACGATAGAATCAAAGCACACGTATAAGGGTTTCTTTTGCTTCAAAGCGAGAAGCTTATTGAGACACAGTCAGTACTAAGGAAAGCTCTGCTGTATGTGGGGGACTCTGCTGTATGTAGGGCTGGGGTACTGTATATGGGGGGGTCTGCTGTACATGGAGCTGCAGTGCTGTATATAGGGGAACTCTGCTATATATAGGGCTCTGCTGTATATGGGGAGCTCTGCTGTATCTGGCGGGGGTCTGCTGTATGTGGGGGTGCTGAATATTGTGCTGGGGTGCTGTATGTGGGGGGTGTGAGGCACCGCCGGCATGATCCTCATGGCCGGGGTACATCACATGCAGGATCGAGGTATGATCCTGTGCACACTGGCCGGTTTGACTGATAATGCTGTGTGAACCAACTGTGAGACACAGGGTTTCATGAGCCTAATGAGCGGCAGTGAGAGTGGGATGAGATCAAGGAATGTAAGGGCTGAGTGCTGACAACCCGGAACACAGGGAGTTAACCTGAGCTGTGTGAAAGGCTGATTACCGGCAGCTAAGGGGGTGTGTCCATGTGGGAGTGGCTGGCACGATAAGAGGCAGCCAGCTGAGTTTGAGATACATTCAGATTGGGATTGATTCTGGAAGCTGAGATCCTGCTGAGATTCATCCAGAGATTGCCAGCCTGAGAGCATGTGGGCTGAGAGCAGCCTGAGTGCAGAGCAGTCCAAGGCTCTGTGTGTGGACACGGGAGCATGCTAGCTCCATGCCGGTGCCGAGGTCCGTGGTCGTGTCCGCATCTGGAGGGGGAAGCCGTGGTTGACCCGTGGACGCTAGACCGGACGTGGTTCACCTCACGTCTGGGAAGGAGCCTGTGGGGATGCCTGGTGGAACCTGTGACACAGGTAGCGAGACCCGGATCCGTGCCCGGTAAGAAAAGCAGTTCCTGAATGATTGTGTGAACTGTGCACCTTGTGTGTAAATCATGCTAGGCGAGTATAGACCGCCCTTGGGACCGACTCAGTGGAGTCAGTTAAAGGTCCTGATGAACCGGAATGAGAGTAGCCCTTCGGGAGGCGAATGTATGTAGCCTTTGGAGGCAATCGTATGTAGTGTGCCAGGCGGGCATAGACCGCCTTTGGGTCCGAGTCGGAGTACTCAGTTAAAGGACCTGGTGAATCGGAATGTGCTTAACTATGTGTATGAGGGCTTAGGTAATGGCCCTGAATGAGAGATGATGACCTATAAGTAAGACCCATGTATAATGATGTGGGGAGAGAGTGACCCAGCTAGTATGGATGATGTTGGAGGCGTTCCGTCCCTGTGGGATGAGAGGGAGGCTTGCCCGGCTGCTTGCAGAAGGTACCCGTCCCTCAACCACGACCTCTAATGGTGTGGGTGTGCCTGTGGCCAGAGACAGGGGTCACGAAGGCTCCTAGAAGGGAACCATGGCTGATCCATTAGGGTGCTACTCAGACGCAGGGTACAGTCGTGGACCTGGAGACCTGCCATGAGATGGAGGTTTGGTGGCGACTGATAGCCCGTACCGTGGTGAGTAGGCCATGGTGACGCATGGTTAGCCCGGATTCTACGGTTGACCAGGTCCCTGTTATGGTCATGGAGGGGCCACAGTCCATGGATGTGTTATGATGGGCTGTGAGCAGGTGTGTGATCCATGGACGTTTGAATGATGGATCACATACGGTATGTAAGGTCCCGGTCAGGCAGGAATCCTGACTACGGGTGAATGTATATCATCATGCTGGGGGACTAAAGCCAGGCGGCCGGTACCGCCATTGGGACCCACAGGGCCCGTTGAGGCGTATGTAACGAAGGTCAGAAGCAGGGGTTAAAAGGGCTCCTAGAGTGGGAACACCATGGTTGAACCAGGTGGACTCTGACAGGGATGTAGGCGGAGATGCGTCCAGGAAAGAGCCCCTTGGGGATACATGTCATACCCGGTACTCAGGTTGCTCAATCCCTGTTATGAACCCGGAGGGGTCATCGTCGTACTGTAACGTATGTATAGTGTGAGTAGGCCGGAGGCCGTAGCCACCACGGGAGCTGTTAGTAGAGCTCCAATGGGGACAGAGATGGTTACAGGTCCCGGGTTACTATAAGATGTTATGTGCAATATAAGTGTTATGTAATGTTATATGTAAATGTATGGTGTATTTATGTAAAGTGTTTATAATCAATGTGCTATGTGTCAAACATGCTACCCGGGTTATGTTATTATATGTGAAAAATAAACAGGTAGACATTGGTTAAACTTATAAACACGTGTTCTTGTCGTTTTGCAAGCGGGTTCCCCGGGTGCTACCTCACAGGGGGCTCTGCTGTATATCGGGGTGCTGTACTGTATATTGCGCTTCTGTGCTGTATATGGGAGTACTATGCAGTTTATGGGGGTGCTGTTCTGTATATGGGGGTACTGTGCTGTTTATGGGGGTGCTGTTTACAGCATAGCCTTGTATAACATAATTAGCCCAAGACAGCCTCAAGGAGGATATATATATACTAGATGAGTGCCTGATGCTATCACATCGGAGGGCGAGGATCGGTGCGGCGGCGGGATGCGGGATGCGGGGGGGGCAGCTAATTGGACACACACACACCTACACACACAGATCTACACACAAAGACACACACCTACACACCCCCTTCCGGTCTCCCCCGGTCTCACCCATCGTTGATGGAAGCTTGAACCGGGAATGAGGTGGTCAGCGCAGCATGGAGGCTCGGTGGTCAGCGCAGGATGGAGGGGGTTAATGGTGGAAGTCACTGCGAAAGACACTGAGGGTGAAGGTGCTGGACTGGCCGAGCATCTTCAGACCTGAACCCTATGGAGCATCTATGCTGCCTTCTCAAAAGAAGGTGGAAGAGCGCGAGGTCTCTACAGTACATCCACCATCTTCGTCATTATGAAGGATGAAGAGGATCCAGCGAATCCTGTGAAGATCTAGTGACCTCCAGGTCCAAGAGAGTTAAGGTCGTGCTGGTAAATAATGGTGGCCACACAAAATATTTTAGCAAAATTTGGCCTTTTTCCCTTAGGGTACCTTTAAACGCCGCCACAGGAAGGCAGAAACTGCCAGGCACTGGGGACAATTGTGCCTGTTGCCATGAAATTACTACGAAATGGCGGCATGTAAATAGGGAAATTCCTCCCGGTGTCCTACAGTTCCTTCGAATACCTGTGTCTGAGCCGTGCTCAAAAACAGGAAGGCACAATACCTATGGTGGTGGCGTGTAATCGGGGCACAGGCAAGGTATTTGCGTGGCCTAGCGAATTCCCAGGGGCGTGCCACGGCGTCATGGATACCGCGCCCCATCAGCGATCATTGGTGGAGGCTCCTGCGTTACGATTGGCTGTCCCTTCACAGGACGCCATATTTAAAGAGCTATCCATTCACAGTCCACAATTGCAATGGCTTCATGTATTAGGCAGCCTTCCTGCGCAGGCTGGCCAATCATGACACTATTGCATTGTCCAATCAATGCTTGTGCATCAAGGAATACACAACTCTGTTATGCCTATGTACTTACGGCGCGAAATATGTACGCCCATATTCCTTTGTGGTAGCGGCGTGTGAAGTAGCGAAGGTATTCTACAGGGAATAAGACGCGGCACCCGTCGGCATTTCCGGGGAACAAAGATGCCTTCAGTGGAGCAAGTTGTGGCGGCGTGTATATGCGGCATCGGCGATCGGTATCCACCGTTAAAAACGTGCGCGTGCACGTGCGGTGGATACCTGTTGCTAGCCGCTGTGGCGGTATGTAAAGGTACCCTTAGGGGTGTACTCATTTTTATTTCCAGTGGTTTAGACATTAATGGCTGTGTTGAGTTATGTAGGCGACACCACAAGCTTCACACTGACTACTGTACATTGTATCAAAGGGTCAGATCTTCAGAAAAGATAGAATAAATTATTTACAAAAATGTGAGGGGTGTACTCACTTTTGTGAGATACTGTATATGTATATATTATGATATAACATATTACTCTGTTACTGGACTTGTAACATAGTATAGATGTGTATAGACACTACAAGTCCCAGCATATCTGTTAGGGGAATTCAGCCTGAATAGAAGTTAGAAAACGCCGCGTCATGAAATCACGGGAACCAAGTTCTGCTGCATTTGTCATTTATTATCTCCGGCCACTTAACGATGATTAATGATTATTTTTATTCTGATACATTGATCACAGGTGGATGATTTGTTCGGAGCCATCGCTGGCGGGAGACGTCCCCTTCTCACTTCTCAGCCGGCGATTCCTGCGTCTTTGAACGGCAAACAGAAAAATACGTCAGATTCTGCCTCTAGATCATTCCTACTCAAAATCTAGAAATATCCCAAAATGATAAATATTCTGTTGTTCCCTGAAAGGAGCGCACCGCAGAGGACACAGTCAGTCACCGGGCTGATTTAGGATAACTTTGTTGCCTGTAGCAACCAATCACAGCTCAGGTTTTGCTCCTAATGCAGCTCGGAATGTTACATTGTTGATGGTTGCTATGGGCAACAAGACCAGTTCTGCTGCTAAATCTGACAATGAGGTATGGCATGATCATGTCAAAGATAGCCAAAAAGAGAATCCCTGTGTCCTCCTCCGCCCTCCTTAGCCTATTTACTAACAGTCACCTTTTGTCAGGACAGATGGAGCAAACCCAAAGTGTGTTTTGGGGGTTAGTCCTTAACCATCAAGATTGTTGGCTTTAAAATATTGCTTATTTTTCATTTGGCAATAAACCCCTGGCTTTGCTTGGACTACTGCATTGGTTGATGTGGGCAACAAGTTTGTTGTTTTGACAAATGAGGCTCTGAGGGGGTGGAGCCATGAGAGAAGCAGCCAATGAACACCTAAACGGTAATGCTAGTGTCATACTCCACCCAAAGGATCATATATATCCTAATATGGATGTTCACAGTGGTTTTAGCCAAAAATAAGATAACCATCAACAGGACTGCCTTTCTAGATAAAGAGCTCACTTCTAGCCTTCCCCAAAGTCTCCCAAGTTAGCAGCTGAGTGGAATGGAGAGGATCGGTGTTTATCAGCAGCCATATTGGTTATCCCTCAGATCCATTCTGTCTAAACATTTTTCCTCCTATTTTGTGTCGTTTTATTTCTTTACCTATTCTATGGGTCACGTGGTGACGACGGTGACCCCTCCTCCTGATCCTCAGTCGCGCTTCTATAACTCCTTCTAGACGCCATGTTGATATTGTAATGTTGTTTTTCTTAGGAGCCGGAGCTGAATGAGGCTGATGAATGCAGGATTCCAAATAGAATGTTCAGAAGTGCGATGACATCACGGCTTCATGAAATGTTTACAGATCACTTAGGTCATCCAGCCACACCCGCTTGCTCTGTCATTGCCTTATGAGGTCACAACAGTCTGTGGCTATAAAACTCTCTCCAGAGCCCAGCAGCCATCATTCATCATCTGTCTCCTGGTCTGTCAAGAAAAGAAACAACTGTGCCTTCAAGAATGAGGGAAGAACATAGCGGACCCAGGAGACGACGCAGAACCTGGAGGAGCCCCCCAAAATGCCGTGCCCGTAGAACAGGCAAATATATATGCCACATCTAGCATCTCTATGTATAGTTTGTTGGCAGAATATTAACTCATGTTTTCTCATTGCAGTTCATAGACGCAGACGCTGCCACGTCAGACAATAGAGATGAACAACGGACGGCATGAAGAGAGGTCTCCCCACAGTGAATATTGAGAAAAAAGAAAAAGAAAAAAAAAAAAAAGCCCCCACAGTGAATATGTGAATATTGAGAAAAAAAGAAAAAAGAAAAAAAAAAAAGAAGCCCCCACAGTGAATATGTGAATATTGATAAAAAAAGAAAAAAGAAAAAAAAAAGCCCCCACAGTGAATATGTGAATATTGAGAAAAAAAGAAAAAAGAAAAAAAAAAAAAGAAGCCCCCACAGTGAATATGTGAATATTGAGAAAAAAAGAAAAATGAAAAAAAAAAAGAAGCCCCCACAGTGAATATGTGAATATTGAGAAAAAAAGAAAAAAAAGAGAAGCCCCCACAGTGAATATGTGAATATTGAGAAAAAAAGAAAAAAGAAAAAAAAAAAAGAAGCCCCCACAGTGAATATGTGAATATTGAGAAAAAAAGAAAAATGAAAAAAAAAAAAAAAAAAAAAAGCACCCCAAGGCTAAGTCCCACCTAGCCAGAATCATACTCCACACTGATGAGGGGCAAAACCCCGAAACAGCTACCGAGCTGAATACCTGATTTTGGTATTCCAGCTGTCTGTGGATTGATACCTGGTTTTGGTGTTGGTTGGTCCCATGTTTGAGACTCCTAAATGAGGCTCTACAGACTCTATCTGCATATTTGTATTTCCCAGGGGGATTATCCCCTGGGAAATACATATATGTAAATAGAGTTCGTGGAGCCTCGTTTAGGCGTCTCAAACACGGATTTCACTGTGTTTGAGCGCTTTAGCCGGCTGCCCGCAGTTTTTCTTTGACTGGTCTCCCTGAGATCAGTGATTGTTTCATGATGTTAATGAAGTCACGTCTCAAGTATTGTACTTTCTCATCAACCCTCATGAATGAACCGAAAAAATCTGAGGGGGAAAAACTCAAATCTCTGTGTCCGGTGATGATTTTATAGTAACTGTATCACTTAATATTGAGCAGAATTAAAGGGAACCTGTCAGGTTTTCTGTTTCCATGGAACCATGAGTAGTCCTATGCATATAACTATATTCCCTGCCTAACTGATGGAGATGTCTCCCCTTAATAAAGTCAGATCTCAAGCCCTGAACTTCCTCATCAACCCTCATGAATGTACAATAGACAGAACCGAATAAATCTGAAGGGGGCAAATCTCAAAACTGTGTCCAGTGATGATTTTATATTAATTGTATCACTAAATATTAAGCAGAATTAAAGGGAACCTGTCAGATTAGGGATGGGCGAATCTACTCGCTAGGACTCGTTACTCGGCGAGTAGTAAGGGACTCGCAGGACTCGGTACTCTGCGAGTTTCCCAGTGATTACTCGCGAGTCCAATGCAAATCAATATCAATCCTAGTTTTGTCAGAAACGCTGACAACACTAGGATTGCCATTGTTTGCATTAGACTCGCCAGTAATCACTGGCTACTGTGCCAGTGATAGCAGGGAAACTCGCAGATAACTGCTGTTTCTTTGGAGCTGAGTCCAGCTGTCTTCTCTGTGCAGCTCCAGGGTCCTAGAGCCTGCCTGCTGCCTGATGTAGCAGTGCTGAGATTGTTCTCAGTCTGCTCATTCCCTGTGTACAGACATGAATGTCTGTGCACAGAGATGATGTAGCAGTGCTGAGATTGTTCTCAGTCTGCTCATTCCCTGTGTACAGACATGAATGTCTGTGCACAGAGATGATGTAGCAGAGCTGAGATTGTTCTCAGTCTGCTTACTCCCTGTGCATAGACATCTATATTTATGCACAGGGGATGTAGCAGAGAGGACATCGCGTTTTGGACTGCGTCGGACGGAAGAGGATTTTTTTAATTAAAGATGGAGTCCCTAATGGCTTTTTTTTTTATTTCTAATAAAAATTTTTCCTTGTGTTGTGTTTTTTTTAAAACAATTTAATAGAAATTCATGGTGGTCATGTCTAATATTGGCGTGACCGCCATAAATTTCGGGCTTAGGGCCAGCTGATAATACAAAGCTGGCCCTAACCTCTTTATTACCCAGCGTGCCACCGCTACCAGGGCCGCTGGAAGAGCGGGTTCAGCGCCAGAGGATGGCGCTTCAATGAACGCGCCATCTTCTGGGGCGGCTGCGGGCTGCAATTTGCAGCGGGGGGTGCCCAGAAAGCTTGGGCATCCCTGCGCTGCGGATTCCAGCCCCCAGCTGCTTAGCTGTACCTGGCTAGACATAGAAATTGCGCGGAGCCCCACGCATTTTTTTTTAATTATTTCATGAATTTCAGAGTCAGAGTCTCAGAGTCAGAATCTCATGAAATAATTAAAAAAAAATGCGTGGGGCTCCGCGCAATTTCTATGTCTAGCCAGGTACAGCTAAGCAGCTGGGGGCTGGAATCCGCAGCGCAGGGATGCCCAAGCTTTCTGGGCACCCCCCGCTGCAAATTGCAGCCCGCAGCCGCCCCAGAAGATGGCGCGTTCATTGAAGCGCCATCCTCTGGCGCTGAACCCCGCTCTTCCAGCGGCCCTGGTAGCGGTGGCACGCTGGGTAATAAAGAGGTTAGGGCCAGCTTTGTATTATCAGCTGGCCCTAAGCCCGAAATTTATGGCGGTCACGCCGATATTAGACATGACCGCCATGAATTTCTATTAAATTGTTTTAAAAAAAACACAACACAAGGAAAATTTTTTATTAGAAATAAAAAAAAAAGCCATTAGGGACTCCATCTTTAATTAAAAAAATCCTCTTTCCGGTCAACGGACGCAGTCCAAAAACTGCGATGTGCTCTCGCTCTGCTACATCCTCTGTGCATCAAATATAGATGTCTAGTGCACAGGGAATAAGCAGACTGAGAACAATCTCAGCTCTGCTACATCATCTCTGTGCACAGACATTCATGTCTGTACACAGGGAATGAGCAGACTGAGAACAATCTCAGCTCTGCTACATCATCTCTGTGCACAGACATTCATGTCTGTACACAGGGAATGAGCAGACTGAGAACAATCTCAGCTCTGCTACATCATCTCTGTGCACAGACATTCATGTCTGTACACAGGGAATGAGCAGACTGAGAACAATGTCAGCTCTGCTACATCAGGCAGCAGGCAGGCTCTAGGACCCTGGAGCTGGCAGCCAGAACACAGAGAAGACAGGATCTTATCTGTGCGAGTCAGCGATTACTTACAAAGTAAACGAGCAATGCAAATAAATGACAAAACTAGGATTGCTTCAGGCTGAAGCTTCCGAGACACATCTGCGATTTGTAAATCTCACACTACTCGCTATTACTCGCTTCCCCATTCATTAACATTGGACTCGCTAGACTCGCAACGAGTAGCGAGTCCTGGGCTCGGACTCGCTAGAGTCAAGCGATTCCGAGTAATTTAGGATTCGCCCATCACTATGTCAGATCCTCTGTTCCCCGAGATCTGTAAGTAGTTCTGTGCACATACTATAATCCCTGCCTAACAGTCCCTCTATGTAGGAACACACATAACCAGATCTATAGAAAAAGTATTTCTAAAGACCATTCATGAGATGCAAATTTGGACTTTGACTAGTCAAGGGTGCGTTCGTTCCCCGACTAGTCGGCCCAATTAGCAGGTTATCACACACCTGTGGGCATAATAACATGCTTTAGGAAAGCCAGTGTATTTGCCAGCGCTATGCAAAGTTGCGCATGCAAGGTATGATAACTAGAGATGAGTGAATCTTTTGAAGTTCAGGTTCGGTTCTCTGAATGAGCATATGATCACCGAATTGTTTAACAAACTGTTCATAGAACTTCCAAATCCCATTAAAATCAATGGAAGGCAAAATCAAAAACTCCTTCAAAGTGGCCCAAAAGTTGCAAAAACAGCTCAAATTAGGGACAGACATCAGGAAAAGTGATATTTCTCACAGTTAAAATATTCATCATTGTGCATAATGGATGCATAGGACAAGGCCTAGCCCAGTATTTCAAGCATTGATCAGGAACAGTGATATGAGTGACAGGTGTAGGCATAGTGCTCAGAGAGCCCTGATGAATTCACAAAACTCACAACAAAGACACCACAAGAAGAGTCTCCGCATTAGAAAAAGATTAGGCCAGACACTATGAAAGTGGCATCAATTTACTAAGGCTAAAAATTGTAGGACTGTTGGGCTGGGGGATCTCATACCTCATGAAACCACTCCAATTAATTTTATGCTCTGCTGCACTCAGGTGGCACAAGTATTAGCTTCAAGGACTACTACCGAAATAATTAGTCAGGTGGGTCAGTAACATATATAGGCTTAGTGAGCAGTGAGCCCTCATCCCTCATGCAAACCGCTCCAATACATTTTTCGTTCCACCACACTCAGATGGCGCAAGTATTAGCTTCATGGACTACTGCCGAAAGAATGATTCAGATGGGTCAGTAACATGTATAGGCCTAGCAGGCAGGGGCCCCTCATCCCTCATGCCACCGCTCTGTTACTCGCCCTTACACTCCCAAATCGTCAGGTCAACGCCTTATATCTTATGCAAGTTCAAAAATGGATGGCTAGAACTCAACCGTATTGTTTCAGTGCGGGTGAATGGATCCTTGGACCCCGTATACTATAGACCAGGGGTCTCAAACTCGGTTGGGTTGGTGGGCCGCACGTAGAAAAAAATTGATATCGGGGGGCCGCATTGCTTGTAGGACTAAAAGTACCGTTACACGTCGCAACACTGCATGCAATTTCACAGGCAATTTGCTGGTTGCAGTGAAATCATGGACACATTGTTCCATTTGTACACAGCAAGAAAATAGAACAATGTGTCTATGATTTCACTGCAACCAGCAAATTGCATGCAATGTTGCGACGTGTAACGGTACCCAGGGCCGGTTTTAGGCAAAGTGGGGCCCTAGGCAAAAGTTTAAAGTGGGCCCTAAATGCTCAGGCCCCTTTCACATCTAACGCTTTGCTGCATTTTGCTCAATTTGCATTTCCATGCGTTTTTACCGCAAAAACGCATCAAAACGCATGCGTTTTTGTTCCCATTGATTTTAATGGAAACACATGCAAAAACGCTGCCCAAAACATCGGGGAAGACGTTTTGTGCTGCGTTCGCAAAAATGCATGCGTTCCCATTGAAATCAATGGGGGAAAAAACACTAGCATTTTTAATGCGTTTTTAGCGGTAAAAATGGCTAGAAAGGTAAATTTAGCAAAACGCACACCAACCTTAGATGTGGAACAGGCCGTAGTTATATGGTAAGAGTGACTTCATAAGTTGATTATCTAGGTCAGAATAAGAACATACTGAACGTCATTTTTATTTCAATCATAAAAAAAAAACCTGAAATTTGTAAAAAAAAAAAAATATTTTTTTTTTATTTTCCGAGACCCATGATGTTTTAATTTTTGAAGATACAGGGCTATGTGAGGGCTTACTTTATGTGCCCTGAGCTGACATTTTTACTGATACCATTTTGAGTCAGATACAACATTTTGATCGCCTTTTATTGCATTTTATTGTAACAACGTGGTGGCCTAAAAAACATAATTCTGGCGTTTTTATTTTTTTCCCATTACGCCATTTACCAATTGGATTAATTTACTTCATATATTGATAGTTTAGATTCATACGAACGCAGCGATACCAAATATGTGTATTTTTACATTTTGTTCACTGTTTTATTGCTATTTTCAGTTCAGCTCCTTTGGGGGCCCCTAAGAGAGTGGGGCCCTAGGCAACTGCCCAGTCTGCCCCCCCTAACGCCGGCCCTGGCCACCCCCCCCCCAGTTTTGATCCTGGGTACGCCCACGCATTCGTTTATGTAAACAATAGCACACAGACTGATGAGAGAAGCACAGTTGCTTTTTGTTTTTTCTAACCCCTGCAGTATGCTGTCCTCAGCTTGCATAGCAAAAACCTGCTGACAGATTACCTTTAAGGCTATGTTCACATGTTCTGTTATTTTTGCAGCTTTTTTTCATGAGTTTTATGCAAATTAAAAGCTGCCTTTTACAGAACCTGCAAAATCTCAGAGATCTCAGAAATATCGTGCACACAATTGCTTTTTTTTCCTTGCTGAAAGGGAAAACTGTTGCGTTTTTGAAAGAAGCAGCATGTGAATACTTTCAGCATTTTTTGCAGTTTTTTCACTATTGAAAGCAACGAGAAAGTGCAAAAATGTAACTGCTGCATTTTTGTTGCTTTTGTGGTGAATTAAGCTGTTTATTAAACATGTACATCAGACAAATGACACAACAAAAATACAGTAAAAAATGCAAAAAAAAAAATCGCAGCACAAATGAAGCAAAAAATATCTTTTACTGACAAGAGAACAGGTTTTGGATGTAGAAAATATGCATCATGTGAACACTGCGACACGATCAATTTAAAAATCTAAATCTTCAAAAAGGTCATGGTTTTAGCTCAAAGTATCCGTCTGTTTTGTGCATGATGACTCAAGAAAAGTCACATACCATTTGTCGATTTTGCACAATTGCATTTTCTTCATTCTAAGGCTACGTTCTGATCAGTTCTTGGTGCTGACTTTTTATGTAAAACTTCACCACTTCACGGATCAGTCGCTGCGTCTGCCAGCTAAGTGAATGGGATTTTCAATTTACTGTGCAGACGTCAGCATTTTTGACTGCTGCATTAGTGATGCAGAAAGCGGATACAGAAAATAATGAGCGTCACTTATTTCTCCATTTTTCTGCTGCACTTTCTGCATTACCAACGCTCCATTACTTACCTTTCCCGGCGATCCTACAATGAGCCCTGGCAATGTCTTCCTTCCAGGCTCCCTTAGGACCTGCAGGTAATACAAGTACTTACAGAACCTGACCAATGCGACTCAGCCTAAGAGTCACATGGGCAGGAGCTGTCAGTACCGTACCGACCGGTCCTGCCAGTGCCCGGGAGGAAACATTGCCAGGGGTCACCGTAGGATCGCCAGGAAGGGTAAGAACGTGTGTGTGTCTCTGTCTGTGTCCCCCAAAAATGGAGCAAAAAAGCAACACAAAAGGATGATGTGTTTGTGATGCTTTTTTGCAAAAAAGAGGATCTGTTTTTGGTGCAGAAACACACCAAAAACGGATCAACAGGTTTTTGTTGAACCACCACAGAGGAAAGGAGAATGAGAAAGCTCTCCCCTCCTTTGCAAATCTGGGTCAGGTGCACAGCGGCGGCCGGCAACTGCCTAGGTCCAAAAGTTTCCTCCCGTGCCGAGGCCAGGCTTGTCCGAAGAGTCAAGGCTAACCCAAGGACAACAAGGAAGGAGCTCCGGGAAGATCTCATGGCAGTGGGGACATTGGTTTCAGTCAATACCATAAGTAACGTACTCCACCGCAATGGTCTCCGTTCCAGACGAGCCCGTAAGGTACCTCTACTTTCAAAGCGTCATGTCAAGGCTCGTCTACAGTTTGCTCATGATCACTTGGAGGACTCTGAGACAGACTGGTTCAAGGTTCTATGGTCTGATGAGACCAAGATCGAGATCTTTGGTGCCAACCACACACATGACGTTTGGAGACTGGATGGCACTGCATATGACCCCAAGAATACCATCCCTACAGTCAAGCATGGTGGTGGCAGCATCATGCTGTGGGGCTGTTTTTCAACCAAGGGGCCTGGCCATCTGGTCCGCATCCATGGGAAGATGGATAGCACGGCCTACCTGGAGATTATGGCCAAGAACCTCCGCTCCTCCATCAAGCATCTTAAGATGGGTCGTAATTTCATCTTCCAACAAGACAATGACCCAAAGCACACAGCCAAGAAAACCAAGGCCTGGTTCAAGAGGGAACAAATCAAGGTGTTGGAGTGGCCTAGTCAGTCTCCTGACCTTAACCCAATTGAAAACTTGTGGAAGGGGCTCAAGATTAAAGTCCACATGAGACACCCAAAGAACCTAGATAACTTGGAGAATATCTGCATGGAGGAGTGGGCCAAGATAACTCCAGAGACCTTTGCCGGCCTGATCAGGTCTTATAAAAGACGATTATTAGCTGTAATTGCAAACAAGGGTTATTCCACAAAATATTAAACATAGGGGTTGAATAATAATTGACCCACACTTTTATGTTTAAAATTTATTAAAATTCAACTGAGCAACATAACTTTTTGGTTTGTAAGATTTATGCTTCTGTTAATAAATCCTACTCTCGTTTGCAGTTTGAAGGCTCTAACTTATTGGCATCTTATCAAACCAGCTAAATCTGCAGGGGGTTGAATACTACTTGTAGGCACTGTATATCCAGACTTAAGGCCCCGTTACAAGTTCCAACTTCGTTCCCGACATCGTTCAAAAGTGACATCAGGAACGATGTTGAAACGACATCATTGTTGTGTAGTTGCGTGTAAACGCACGATTCAACATTGATAGTTATTCAAGTCGGAATTGACAGGTTTTCCTGCATGCAGGAAAACCTGTCAACTTCAACTTAAGCAACCTGCGGCATCGTACAATGTGACACCGTAATAGCGATGTCACGGCCAACTTCGCCCATTCACCGCAGTGAGCAGGGATCGTTCGCGGTGTCTACCAACGATCCCTGCTCACAACATCATTGGTGAATTGTCCACGATATCTGGACGTGTGACATTTCACCAGCAATGTTGCACAAGTGTCCAAAAAATCAGGGCGCTCCCGAGATCACAAACAACATCGCTGATAAGTTGTACTGTGTAACGGCATGCATGGTGTGAATGGAGTCCTAGTAGATGTTTCCATGTCTCCGGGGCCATTACTGGTAGAGTTCACCTCCTCGTAAATGTGTATGTACCTGCACTGACATCAGTGCGCGTGGAGCTGGAGATTTTGTTTACTCGCTCTCAATTATATTATTACTGACTGAAAGGAACATTGATTTAGTTGCATTAGGTAAACTTGAAAAGGAAACACATGTTTCTTATTCACTTTGCGAGGAAACATTTCATGAACTCACTTCCCTCCCGCTGTCTTTGCTCGTTTTTTCAGGTTTCGGCTTTGTAGGATGTGATCGAGGTCATCCCATAAGGAGGAGGAATGATTGGCTTCTTGGCAATGGCAAAATAGCAAATAAACAAAGAATTAATTAAAAAAACACCGAGATAACAGAATAACAAGGAGACGTAATGGCCAAAGGACTGTGATTTATTACAGGAGGATGTGGATATAACAGGATCATGTGTCAAGGGAAATAGGGGAGCAGGACCATAGGCTAAGGCCAGATCCACATGACCATGATACGCCAAGATTTCAGGATTCCTATTACTGCACCCGGACCTCTTACTTCTTTTTCACTTGACATTGACTGGTAATCAGCTGATTGAAGGAGTGTAGTGATAAGGGTGCAAAGTTAGCCAAACAATCAAGCCCTGGGGTCTACGGTGGCCCAAAGGTTCTTCTGCCACCATACGACAGACTGAATGGACAAGATGGGGAGAGGAAGTGAAGCCATTTTTTTTATAGGGGCCACGAAGGTAAAATCTCAGGCTGATTACCATACAAAGACCCCATCAAACAGCTAAAACAGGAAGCTTCACCATCCATACTTTGCTCTTGGACATTATAGACCTATAGAGCAGCCTCTCTTTAGGTCCATATGGAAGAGGATTGTCTTCTTTAAACAATCCCTTTCATTTAGATCACTACAAACCCCTATGACAGCGGTAGCTCCAACAACTCCAGTGTTGTGATTGTGTAGTAAGGTCACGAGGGATAAATTGGTAAAATACTGCAACTGACCTAGCCATTTCCTGTACAGACTATGGATCCGGGACCTCAGTCCCTAATGGTTCCTGCATGGACTGAAATAGCTATAACCCCAGACTAAACGATGGCAACTCGGATATATGCTGCCTGAACGACCTTCAAGTGCTTCATGACGCTCCTAAGGAATTGGAGGGCAGAGCAGCAGTAGCTTTATGATGACAATCAGAGGGGTCACGATCCGGAGTGCAGGAGCCTACTGACCCCTACTCCTGCTTCAGCTGGATCTGCATTCTCACTGAGAATGCAGATCCAGCTGCAATGCATTATGGTGCAGAGACCATGTCAGGTCCCTGTACTGTGATTACACATTGCAGCTGGGAGCTAACGTTGGAGGTGCTGCAACAGTGGACAGCGCATGAAAGTGATGTCATGCATGCACTCCAATGTTAGCTGCAGGGCCGGTCACTGTGCACTAAGTGCAGGCTACAGAGAGGACACCAGGAGACATGGGAGTGAAAGGAAGGTGCGTAGAATGTTCTTGTTTTTAATTATGTGTTATTGACTGAATGGGAACACACATGCTAGGATTTCGGCCATGTATACCAGAATTGGGACATATATACCAGGATGGGGCACATGTATACCAGAATATAGACATATATACCCGGAAAGGGATCATGTATACCATAAATACCAGGATGGGGACAATATATACAAGAATTGTGACATATATTACCAGAAATAGGACATGTATACCAGGATGGGGACCATGTCGCCTATAAATACCAGTATGGAGACAATATACATACCAGTATTGAGACATATATACCAAGATGGAGACATACTGTATATACCAGGAATAGGGACACATATACCAGGATGGGGACATATATACCAGGATGAGGGACATATATACCAGGATAAAAACTTCTGGACAAAGTACCTCAAGGTCCGCGCTGCTGCCAAATGGATACAGAAGACACCAGAAACAACGGAATGTCTGGATCAAGGTGATGACTTGGTTTATTATCCTGAGCGATCAAGCTGGTTGTGTGTGACACAACCTTATCAGGTGAGCAATTCTGATTTTGCACCTTTAATTCTGTCTAAAGAGATAAGACCCTATTGCGCATTCTCAACCCTCTAGATTTATATACCAGGATGAGACATATACACCAAGATGGGGACATATATAACAGGGTGGGGACATATGTGTCAGGATGTGGACCATGAATACCAGGATGGGGACCATGTATATCAGGATGAAGAACCTATACACCAGGATGAGGATCATGTATATCAGGATGGGGACATACAGAAGGAGAACCATACATTCAAGGAGGAGGACCATATATACCAAAATGGAGATAATTTATACCAGGATGGGGACATATATACCAGGATGGGGCATTTATATACCAGGATAGGGAGCATATATACCAGGATGGGGACGATATATACCAGGATGGGGGACCTACTATATATACCATGATGGAGGTCCTAGATACCAGGATGGAGACCTTATATACCTGGATCGGGGACATTTATATGAGAATGGGGAGATATATACCTGGATGGGGGACATTAATTCATAAAAAAGGAGGAGGAGCAACTAATAAGTCTTCATAGAATTTAGAATGCAACAAGGGCCCATATATTTGAGGTGAAAAGCATAAACAGAAGAGAGAAAACCTTTAGCTGGTCTTTCATTGACTGGCATAAAGCAGTATGGCTGGAAATCCAAATGAGAATATCATTTTTTTTTGGCTTGACCAACATTGTAAATAAGCATCTGTACTTTGTATAGCCCCCACCTCATTGTAGAATGTAAGCTCTTATAAGAAGAGTTTTCTTTATTTTTGCTGAAGTTATTGTATTTTTTATTATGGTTACTTATGACTGTTTGTATATGTACCTTTGAATTGTAAAGCGCTGCGGAATATGTTGGCGCTATATAAATTAAGATTATTATTATTATAACTAGCAGGAAATACCAGCAGGGCGAAGGTATATATAGTGACCCGCCCTAGGGTGTGGGGTACCCAGCTCCGGGCCGTTTACGGGGTGAGATATCACGAAGCCTGTTGCCCGATCCCATGGCCCTGAGGGTCACTGAAAAGGGAACAGTCAATAAAACTAATAAAAATGATTTGTGACACCACCTACGGTTCTGGTAATGTTACTGGCACTGTGGGACAGACCTCTGGGGTGATGGTGGAACAGCGAGGTGGTCACACTCCCCGTAGGTGGAGCGAGATCCCCGGGGCAGTGAAGGGAATTGGGAGTTGTGGGGCAGTCTTTTATTTACACAGAGACGCAGCTACATGAGGCCTTGTCACTTGTTCTCATGCTGCGGTCGGCGGCTCCTCAGGTGTAGATAATAAATGACACCACACAGTCTTTATGCTCTGTACGGGTTTACTGGCAGTTCTTTAAAAAAACACAGTCTTTTCGGGTCTGCCTGGCCTGGCTAGTCGATGGAAATTAGGATGTTGCACTTGGGTCCCTCAGTGGAATGCCTACTGTTCATGTCCAGTCCTTTCCTTCTCTCTTGCCTGTCTACCTCAGCGCTCCCGCGCACAGAGCCTGTAGCCAGCTCCCACGCATCCTCTCACTGAGTGACTCCTCTCTGAGTCCTCAGGACTCTATACGGTACTTTTTTCTGGGTGTGCCGGGCTTTGGCCATGACTTCCTAAAAAACCTTGGGCCTCCGGTTCGGCGGCTTGGAGATGAACACTTGTACTGCTCTTGGAGCCGGTCCTCCATTCCAGGACTGAACCCCTTCAGTCAGCAGTGGTACCAGGTCCGGATTCTGGCGCACCGCAACACCTGGTGCCCCTAGGGTCCCTTTCTCCTGACAGCTCCTCCGCCGTCTTCTACTCCTTGCTCCCCAACGGAACTCTCCCACTCACTAACTAAAGCTGCCCCCACCCACACACTTTTCTACCCTGTCACTCCTCCCATGAGACTGGGTCCTCCCTACAGTGGGTCCACCCACGGTCCCCTACCTAGGGTGTGTGTGGATGTGTGTCATGAGGGTCCTTTATTCATCATCCCAATTCTCCAGCCACAGAAATAGACCAGTGGGATGCCACAATAGCAAAACCCAGAAGTTAACTGGACATAAATATGAGTATATTAAAACACCTACAGTGGGTACGGGAAGTTCTCAGACCCCTTTAAAATTTTCACTACTTGTTTCATTGCAGCCATTTGGTAAATTAATAAAAGTTCATTTTTTCTCATTATTACACTCTGCACCCCATCTTGATTGAAAAAAATCCCCAGAAATGTAGACATTTTTGCAAATTTCTTTAAAAAACAAAAACTGAAATTTCCCATAGTCATAGGTATTCAGACCTTTTGCTCAGACACTTATATTTAAGTCACATACTGTCCATTTCCCTGTGATCCTCCTTGAGATGGTGCTACTCCTTCATTGGAGTCCAGCTGTGTTTAATTAAACTGATAGGACTTCATTTGGAAAGGCACACACCTTTCTATATAAGGATTGACAGCTGAGTCCATGTCAGACCAACTGAGAATCATGAGGTCAAAGGAACTACCCATGGTTCCTAAGAGCACAGTGGCCTCCATAATCCTTATATGGAAGAAGTTTGGGACCACCAGAAGTCTTCCTAGACCTGGCAGTCCAGCCAAACTGAGCAATCGTGGGAGAAGAGCCTTGGTGAGAGAGGTAAAAAAGAACCCCAAGATCACTGTGGCTGAGCTCCAGAGATGCAGTAGGGAGATGGGAGAAAGTCCCACAAAGTCAACTATCACCTATCACTGCAGCCCTCCCCCAGTCAGGCCTTTCAGACATAGTAGCCAGACGGAAGCCTCTCCTCAGTGCAAGACATATGAAAGCCCGCATAGAGTTTGTTGAAAACACATGAAGGACTCAGAGATGAATATAGAACTTTTTGGTGATAATTCTAAGTGGTATGTGTGGAGAAAACCAGGCACTGCTCATCCACTGACCAATACAAGCCCAACAATGAAACATGGTGGTGGCAGCATTATGCTGTGGGACAGAATGAATTGTTGCAATTGAAGGAAACATGAATGTGGCCATGTACAGAGATATCCTTGATGAAAACCACTTCCAGAGTGCTCTGGACCTCAGACTTGACTTCCATACATAAAGTGTAGACACTTAATATTAAACAAATTCATATAAAAAAAAGTAGGAAAAAAATAAAACAAATCAAGATATTGGACAAAAACAAAGAACCATCCTAGTGCGGAATCAAACTCACAAAAAGAGGAATAGTGATCAATACCATGAATTGTGTAGGCCTTCTGGCTATTGTGCTATATATCCTTGTGACCATCCTTGTGAGTTTGATTCCGCACTAGGATGGTTTTATGTTTTTGTCCCATATCTTGATTTGTTTTGTTTTTTCCGACTTTTTTTTATATGAATTTGTTCAATAATTAAGTGTCTACACTTTATGTACACATTTCATTGTGAAATTTACACTGATAATTATTACAGCCTTTACGAGACTTTGTTTACAAACAATGTGACGTCATGTCCAGATCCTCCCTGCTTGCTGATGTAACTGCAATTATGTCTGCATCATCATTTGGCGCCTTTTTTCTGTTAAATAAGATTGTGTTCAGTGTGATCTTGATGTGCCCTGAGGAAGGAGCTCGGCATGTGGCTCTGCAACGTGTCGGATAATAAAAAGCTTAAGCTGATCCAGACATCCCTGTGTCTTGGTTCCTTCGGTCCTGTAGCAGCAGCGCGGACAGAGAGACACTTCGTCCAAGAATATCTACATCATAACCACGATAAAAGAGAGAGGGGAGGGGGACAAGAGGCGCAATTGTGCCCTTATCACTAGACACTAGGTTTCAGCGGTGAGAAACGTAATTCACTCACCTACTCCAGTTGTGTGACCCACAACTGGCTTATGAACATGTAGGATAGAATCCTGATGGCTGCCGCTGGACCTCCACCGACTCCACACACGTAGGGTTAAACCAGGAAATTCAGGGAAGGAAGGTGTGCTGCGGTCCGCGCTGCCAGAAACATCAAGGAAGACCCAAGACGAAGTTTTGATCCAAGCCTTCTTTATTCTCCTCCTACGCGTTTCAGTGCCCACCTGGCACCTTCATCAGGGATCTGATGAAGGTGCCAGGTGGGCACTGAAACGCGTAGGGGGAGAATAAAGAAGGCTTGGATCAAAACTTCGTCTTGGGTCTTCCTTGATGTTTCTGGCAGCGCGGACCGCAGCACACCTTCCTTCCCTGAATTTCCTACATCATAACCACGGTTACCGGTGGGCGTGCGGTCCCTGCGGCAGCTACTTTAACGCTTTTCTACCAGTTATGCGATTCACAACTGAAAAAGTTGAGCAATTCAACATCGTAAACAAACAGTGTATAATTGAGATAAGACCCTATATGCGCATTCTTTTTTTACAGATTTATACATCTTTAAGAACTATGGCACCCATCGCTTAATCATTTGATTTTAGATGGTTTTTATTACTTGTTACTATTGAAATCCTCCATATGTCCTCAACCAGATGACATTCCAGTATTAAAACAACCCATTTTCTTTTTTTCCCCCCTTTTTAGTGCTATTGTTCTTCACTTGTGATTTGTCATTGGCCGTAATTAAAGTTGATATTTCCAGGGCTGGATGCCATGAGCAGTCTCCTATTTGTTCATTCCAGCGTAAGATGCCCATCAGATATCACCAGTTATTACCAATTAGGATATGTTTTAAGTTTAATTTGTTCCAATTAACATTGAACACAAGTATGAAAGGCGAATATTTCTCATCGTCTGATGTACAAACACGGCAAGTTCCAATCAATGTGTCTTCTCAAGAACATTTTGGTTATTAGTGTTATTTCATTTTAATTGGGAACAGTCATGTGAGGCCGAGAACTGATTGATGTTCTTTTCTATGGACACCAATTTACTGTTTGTTTTTGACATTAGTTTCATTGGAACAGATGGAAATGAAAAGTTTCAGCTCCAGGAATGATGTGTATTCGGCCCCGGTGGGCTCTCGAAGAGGAGGAGAAGAAGAAAGTATGTGCAGTTTAGGGTTAAATAGCTGGAAGGCAGGACAATTGCGTAACATAATTATAGACTTTTTTGCCTAAAGAGATCTGAAGATCTTGGGTTGGATGAGAGCCAGGATGGATCTCAGAAGTTTGACTCGTTGACAGATGACCTGCAATCACAGGTCTCAAATCAATCTAAGAATCAGAAGATGAAGTAGAGATTTGTGACGGTTTGCAAACTGCGAAGAATTCCTCATCAGATAATAGCTGGAGTGTGATACAACTAGCACATTTATCTCAGGCCGGGGAGGACAGCCGCGATGGAGTTTCCCATTAACGTCAGCACTTTGAATTGCACTTTCACTGTTTGAGAGAGCAATGAAGTGAGATAACGCAACCCACGAGTGCAGGAGATGTGCCATGGACCATGAAGAGGCCATCTTAAGAGCTGCACCTGTTCTCATTTAGTAAAGTGCTTTATCAGCCAATCATTAGGGGAACATTTTGAAAACCTTTTTTAGATTTGGAAAGACTGTATATCAGAGGGGGTTTACTCATTATTCAGGAGCGCCCTTATCTTTTGGTCCTGTTTTCTGGAGAACAGTGAGCTCCTGCTTGATTGACTGAGAAATCCAGGAACCAGGGCACCAGACGTCCTCCTTTTCGTAAATTTATAACTTTATTAGTGCAAAAAATTCACAATGTTTCGGCTGCATAGGGCTTTTTTCAAGACATAGAGAAAGAGAAATATGCATATGTTTCTTTTACTATGGCATAATAAAGGTCCTGTACAGCAGAAACGTTGTGATTTTTCTGCACTAATAAATTTACCAAAAGGGAGATGTCTGGTGCGCTGGTTCCTAGATTTGGCTAGGGTCACACTTGGCATGATCACATTGAAGAAAGAGGCACTCACCCGGTGATAGTTGTTCCTCAATGGACGACTTTAATCAGCATTGTGGTACAGGGTGCTGGGATGGGCATGTTGGAAGTGCAGATGACGGCACCGTTTTGGATCAACTGATCCTTCAGCTGGTCTTGGAGCCAAGACCAGCTGAAGGATCAGTTGATCCAAAACGGTGCCGTCGTCTGCACCTCCAACATGCCCATCCCAGCACCCTGTACCACAATGCTGATTAAAGTCGTCCATTGAGGAACAACTATCACCGGGTGAGTGCCTCTTTCTTCAATGTGATTTTACCTCTTAGGCTGTTACAAGATTGTGCACCCCTGGTTCTGCTGCAGTTGACACTGCTGATACCGCTACTTTGGATCTTGAGTGATAGGTGCCCCGCTATTCTGCCTCTTAAACATTTGTTCATACTTGGCATGCAGTTATTCTGCATTTTCAAAACCTGATTCCGTTTTTGGAAATTTATATTTTTTCATCTAAAAAACGCTATGCGTTAACGCATGATACCTATATGTGCCATGTGTTAACGGATGTGTATCCCATAGGGCCCCATGTTAAAAAAAACACTATGTGGTTTTCTACTGCACCCAAAAACGCTGCTAGCAGCATTTTTGGGTGCAGTAAAAAATGCATAGCGTTTTTTAGCAGTGCATTTTGCATGGGAGCCTATGGATCCGTTAAAACCATCAGTTTTTCTACCAAAACTGTGTGCTCTCTGATGCTACAAGCAGGGGGCACCTTTGCATCTGCAACATCGGAGGAGCACTAGGAGACTGAAGATAGCAATTCGGGAATCCGGCCTGCTTCAGAGCAGCTCTTACAAGCCCTAAGGGAAAGACAATGCAAACACTGAGCTCCTTGCCAGAGAGATCAGCCACAACTGATAGACTTCAGAGGTGGCCAGCAGGAAATAAAGTAAAACTGTTTTTGGTTCATTAACCAGTCTAATATGTTTATAGACAGTCAAGATTCTTGTAATCTGTAACTTGTGATCCACTCTCTTCAGTGGGCAGTGTCAGTGGGCGGTGTCCCTTCATCAGAATTCTCTCAGCCCTATAGGTTTGAGAACTTACTTTTTATAACTTCTTAACATGCTTTGCTCCTTCCATTGTCCAATTCTACCAATGTTTAAAATGCTGGAAATTCCTCCTATACGTGGAAGGTAATAAATATGCGGCGCTACCTGGGTGGAGCAGTTTAGTACAAATGGAGGGTAGTATATTAATAATGCACTCACCCAGATATGAAGGCATGTCATAAGTATATATCCACAAAGATCATGGACATGACCTGCAGCAGCTGATCTGACTTGCTGTTAGCAGTGGTGTAACTTGAGGTTCATGGGCCCCAATGCGAAATCTCCAATGGGGCTAGCAATTATTGCAAATCTTTAATAGCATTAGTTTTTTTCTATAGGCCAAAGGGGCTTTTGGAACTCCCTAGGCTCCAGAGGCCAAGTGCGATTGCAACTCCTGCACCTGTTGTAGTTACACTCCTGGCTGTTAGGATACCTTTACACGCGGCAACTTTTCTATGAATTTCACTGGCAACTTACTGGCTGCAGTGAAATCATGGACACATTGTTCTATCTTGTTGCTGTGTACAAATGGAACAATGTCTCCATGATTTCACTGCAACCAGTAAGTTGCCAGTGAAATTCCTAGAAACGTTGCTGCGTGTAAAGGTACCTTTAGGGAACCCTCCAGTGGACTCCAAACAGAAAGAAAGTGAAAAAGTGCTTGGTCAATGGCACTTGTAGAAACAAGAAGATAGTGGGTTTCGGTTAGACAAATAGCCTTCTTCAGGTACATAACAGATTCTTGTATATGGTATACAGTATATCATACATGAATCTTTTACTAGGTATGCCTAGCCAAAGTACATTGTACTTTTTTCAGAGTTTTTTAATAAAAACCTTTTTTTTATCGCGGTGTACATATTTACCATTATCGTCCATGTTTCTGTTCCCACAAGGGGCGCGATCATTGACCAAGCACTTTTTTACCAATGTTTAGAACTAGCCCAAATTCTTGCAATCTTTATCTTGCCATTCACTGTCTTCAGGGGGCAGTTCTTCTTCATCAGCATTCTGCTTCCTCTATGGGTGTTGGAACTTACTTTCATAGCTTCTGTCACAATGGTCTCTCTTGCCTGGGAGGCTTGCAACTGGTTTGAGACCTCTGTCTAATTCCTTTATTGAGACTCCATTTTAAACATGTTTCTTTCCTTTGGCAGTTCAGGATTTAATGTCAGTTTTCTGCTTCTAGCAGATTCCTCAGTTTCCTTACCAGGTGTGGATACTTTGTGATTACTCCTATCCCCTTTATATGATCACTTGGTTCCAGCATAGTTTGCTGGAGATTGAAAATTCCTAGCAGAACTTCCTATGGTGAATTTATATAAAATACAAGGGGAGACAATAGAGGCGCAATAGTGCCCTATCACTGAGTATAGAGTAGGGTCTTATAGGTACAAACAGGTTTACACTAACCTGGTCCAGTTGTGATTCCCACAACTGGAGTAAAGGCTTTGGTTTAATATTGTCAACTTGGAACATTGCTTCCCTTGTGTTTCCTTGGATGACCGGGCAGCGCGGACTGTAACACACCTTTTCATCCCAGAAGCTATGGTGAATTTAGGTTTTATGGAGAGCTGACTACTGCCAAGCCATCTGCTGCAAAGGAGCGAGGCAGCAGGTGTGAAGTTGCCACATTGTTTCCTGTGTCTCACCTTCCCTCTTGTTATTATTACAGTGGTTGGGACTAGTGCTCCCTCCGGCCATTCCCTATTGAGGGCTAACATCAGGACCAGAAAGAGCACCTAGGTATTCTGCTCAGCGATGAGCTGAAAGAACTCGTATAGGGGCAGTAGGGAGATCAGGGCACAGCCACTGGTGAGTGCAAGTCACTTCTTCTCCAATCCCTATGAGCAGTGCCTCTGCTGTATTTGTCCCCCCTGGTGTCTCACCATAAGTTGCTTTGTGCCGTGCACTGGACATCGTTGGTCCATGTGTCACTGTCACGCACGGTAGCTGGACATCCCCCTTAGTCTTCTTAGCATACTTTACTCCTACCATTGTCCTGTGTCCAGTGACCTGCTTGCCCTGAAATAAAAATCTACTCCCTGCTGTGCCAGTATGCAGTTTAATGGGTAGAAGAACTGGAGCAGAAAAACGATGACGAAGCCTCATTTTCTATAATCTGTCTCTGTTACTGCTGCTAGAGATAGTTTACACTTGACAACTGTCAGTGGAAAGCAAGTTTGACAGATGGTAAAGGGCTGTGGAGTCGGTAAGCCAAACATCTGACTCCGACTCTTCAATATCCCTAAATCCAACTCCAACTCTGACTCCACTCAATGAACACAGACTCCGACTCCATGGCTCCAACCTCATAACCATGGCTGTGAAGTCAGTAAGCCAAATATCTGAGTCCGACTACTCAATTTCCCTAAATCCTACTCCAACTCCACAAACATGGACACTGAGGCTAGGGTTACACTTGCGGTTCTATTTGCAGATTCGGATCTGGTTTTGAGCATTAAAATTGCTCAAAACCGCATCTGGATCCGCAGCCATAGGCTGCAATGTTAAAACCGGATTGAACTTAATGCAATCCGGTTACCGCATCCGGTTTTGCAGCCTGCAATAAAAATCATGCAGGCTGCATTTTTCAGAGCGGTTGCCAAGCCGGATCTGTTTTTTTTTTTTAACATGGGCGCCTATGAAAACCAAATCCGTTACCGCAAGGTAAATAAATGTACCTTGCGGTACCGGATCCGGATGCGGTTTTTAAAATTGCAAAACCCACATTCCAAAACCGGATGCATTAATGCATCCAGATACGGAATGAGGGTTGCAAATTTACTATCGGTAATGGATGCGGTTGCCGGATTGTGCCTTTTAAGTGTGATCCTAGCCTGACTCCAACTCCACGACTCCAGCTCCATAACCATGGCTATGGAGTCAGTAAGGCAAACATCTGCTTCTGACTCCTGAATTTTCCTGAATCCAACTCCACCCAAAATGGACTCCGACTCCACAGTCCTGGAAACCCCTGGAGGTCGGAACTTTGGGTAAAGCAACATATTTTTTAAATAAATTGATTTTCAGATTTTCAGACCAAGTTGTTTGAAAATAAAGTGAATATCTGGGTTTTTGACAGATCAGTAGGAAAACCAAAAGGGGTCTTGTCTTGAGATTCATGATATACCTTCTGCTATAACATTTTGGGTCAAAAAGATAACTATGTGCTGTAGTCATTTTAGTGTAACATATTGGATCTCTTCATTCCATAATCACTAATGTATGAAAATACCATTCGTCTGTCACTCACTTAAGACGCCTTTCAGGCTCCATTTTGAAGTATAATTTACTTTAGGAATAAGTTTAATGAGTTCAGTTAATCATCAGTGGATGCCAAAAAATTACTTGTAAAATGGATCTCCAGAGAAACATTAATAAAGTCAATATTTTTTAGCTCATAAAATGGTATGATCCACAACAGAAGAGGCCACGCCAAGAGCAAGGAAAACAGAACACCAAAGATGTCTGGAGAGTAAATTGTAGACTTTGGCTCTTACCTTACCTTTCATATTTATAGGAAGCCTGTGGCTCAGAGATACTAAATCAAAGCCACGTCAGATGATGCAGAGCGTTCCGTGCCAACTATCGAAGACACATGTTTGAGGATTTGCCTAACGGAACTGGGAAGAAGGAGACAATGGCCAGAACCACCCGTACATTTGTGTGTTTTTCAAGGCCTGCGATGGGCGTTCTTCTTCTTCTTCAGCTTGTTTTACAGGTTCCACTCTGTCTAAGAAACCAGCTGAAGGTACAGAGACAGGAAATTATTAGGCTAATGAGCATTCTTGTGGCTTTTTTTAAGAGAGACAAAACTCTGCGGAAGAAATAAAGTCTGCGAGACGGGTTTTCGCTCTTGAAACAACTTCATAGAAGAGGTCACCGTGGAGGGAGGAGTAAATGGTAGAATTGAGGAGTCTAAATATTTTAAGATCGAGTTAAATATTTTTGCCTATGAAATATCCATATGAGCACAATAAACTTTTGAGCCACATCAAAGAGAACATGTTCAAAATGTAATGTATGGATCGAGGTGTTGGCTTTATATGGGTCCATGGATCTCATTTGCGTTGGTGAAAGGGTTAAAACATTCTGTTAAATTGATTGTACCAAATAATTTTCAATTTTTTTTGCCAATCTTCAGCCACTGCAAAAAGTAAATCATTAATGGAATGTTTCTTCTTCTTGAAAATCCCCTGTTGGTGTATAAAAAAATCAAAATAAGAACAAACAAATCAATTTTGGAACAAGTCAAACCAGACATGTAACTGAGAGTAAGGATCTCTGAGCTACGACTTGTCTACACATCATAAGAAGAGAGAAATCATAGGAGAAGGATATCAAGGTCGGAAGAATAGAAAGAACAGAGTGAAGAGAAAAAGCAGCAACCTGATGGCTTGGAAGAATAGAAGGAACAAGGAGAAGCGAAGAGAAAGACTAGCAACCTGATGGCTTGATGCAAGGGTTAAATAAAAAGTAATGCCCTCAACTTTATTTTTGGGTTTCGATGGAAATATTTCAATAAATCAAATGCAGAAATAATCCTTAGGCCGGTTTGAACCTGACAGCCCCGCACCCGACTTTGCACTAATGCAGCCCTACGGGGCAGCTATGTGCCATCCAGTTTCCATCTATCCGGGAGGATCCAGGAGAATTCCGATTTTCCTCCCGGACACAAAAACGTTGCTTACAGCGTTTTTGTGTCTGGGAGAAGAATCGGACAAACTCAGACCCTCCCTTCCGTATTCGGCGTGACCCGGTGCCCCCTAACATGGGGGTCTATGGCGCCCGATCGCATCGGATCTGATAAAAAAATCGGGTCCGGGAGCTGGACGCCGGTGGGTGGAGTTTAGCAGCGAGTGCTGCTAAACTTCAGCACCATGAGCTCTCCCCTGCAGAGATTTCAGGACCGCGGCTAGCTCCCCGCTAGCCACGATCTCGAAATTTCAGCAGCTGCAGCTGCGATCTGAGGAATCCACTTGCAAACCGGACCGGAGGGCATATTTACCCTCCGGTTCTGTTTCAAAATTGGTTCCGGACAGCCCCGGACCTGATCAGGCCGTGATGAGAAACCGGCCTTGGAATGCACTCTTTAATTACTGTTATTCACTTTTCGACATAATCACCAGATAATTGGATACACTTCTGCCAATGGTGAGCAAGTTTTCTGAAGCCGTCACGGAAGAAGTCAACACCCTGTTTCTGCAACCAGTCTCTCACAGTCCTCTCAACTTCTTCACCCGATGAATAGTGATGTCTCCTTAAATCTTCTTTCATTATTGGGAACAGATATAAGTCAGACAGCACTAAATCTGGACTGTACGGTGGATGCTGTATGGTGGTGAGCTTCAGTCTATTTCATCTCAGACATCAGGATCGTGCACAGATCTTAGCATAAACAAGCAAAACAATATTGTGACCTACATGTTCTTGTGAAATACTGATTGTGCTTGCAATGTCTCTCTGAGTGATACGATGATCATCCTGAATCAGTCTGTCAGTGTTTTTCAGTTGTTTAACTCAGCACTTTCCATGTTACAAAAGTCAGACCTCACCATCTTTAAACGTACTGGTCGAACGGCAAACAGTGCTCACATACATTCAATCACCAAAAACAGCTTGCATTTTTTAATGAATTTCCTTTGGGGTGAGACCTTCTACTGTCAAGAATTCAATACAAGCACATTGCTTATTGACCAACCGTCTGTGCAGGGTTCCATTCTTTACACTGTAACAACATAACTGTTCTTTGCTAAGGCTTCCCGCCAACTGCAGCTGTAGAGGAGAGTCTATTGAACAGTCCAGTACCTGCTGCATACCAGTGGTTCCATTGGAAGAGGAGTTACAAAGGTGGAGGTATTAATAATAATAATAATAATAATAATGATTTTTATTTATATAGCGCCAACATATTCCACAGCACTTTACAATTCAGAGGGTATACGGTACAATAAAGTATTGCTTTATCATGAAATAAGAGAAAATACAATACAACATGGGACAATACAAATATAAATCAATACAGGCCATATGAGACAAAAAATAAATATAGGGGAGACACAAGAGGTAATAGTAACAAATGCTGTCATATATGGTCCAGAAGGGTTAACAGAAAGTGCTGGGTTCCATAGATTCACCGCGCTGACCTCCAAGTTAAGACAAACAGAGTGATAGATAAGACTCTGTTTAATGAGTAGTTTGCCTACCGGTTTCGTGTTCTCAGTTATCACTTCATCAGGGGATTCACAACGCTGCATGAACCGTTCACCAGCCAGGATCTGTAAAAGTAAAGATAAAGTGCTATAAAATGCATGGGGGTGTAGAAGGATGAAACAAGAGGCCAGAATTGGAGAAGGAATGGGAATAATTACATAGATGAGATGAGGAGATAGGCTAGTCTAAAGAGATGTGTTTTTAACGCTCGCTCAAAGCTATGGATATTTGGAATTAATTGAATTGTTCTTGGAAATCCGTTCCAGAGAATTGATGCAGCTCGTGAGAAGTCCTGGAGACGGGAGTGGGAGGTTCGGATTGTAGTTGATGTCAGTCTTACGTTACTTGGGGAACAGAGGACACGTGTAGGGCGATAGACAGAGATGAGGGATGTGATGTAGGGTGGTGCGGAACTGTGGAGGGCTTCGTGGGTCAGAGTGATAATTTTATATTGTATTGTATAGCGGTGGGCAGCCAGAGCTATGATTGGCACAGGATAGAGGCATTGGTGTAGCACTTGGAGAGGAATATGATCCTGGCTGCTGCATTCAGGATGGATTGGAGAAGAGAAAGTTTAATAAGATGGAGACCAATTAGTAGAGAATTGCAGTAATCCAGACGAGAGTGAATAAGGGTGACAATTAGAGTCTTTGCAGAGTCAACAATAAAAAAAGTTTGAATTCTAGAGATGTTTTTTAAGTCTAGGTGACATGAGCGAGCGAGTGACGTGATGTGGAGAGTAAAGGAGAGATCTTTGTAAAATACACAACTGCTCAAAAGTTTGAGGTCATTTAGAAATTTCCTTATTTTTTAAAGAAAATCACATTTTGTTTCAATGAAGCTAACATTACATCAAGTACATGTGAATGGCCCCATAGACTATCATAGCTTTGAGTGCGATCCTTCAAAAACCTCAGCGCTCGTACAAGAACACCTCAATAAACCCTTACTTGCTTCCACCACAAAACTTTCTGATTGTGGTGGTGCCCCTTCAACCTCCTGACAGATACTGGAAAGAAAAACTTTTCAAAAGTATAACTAACTTTATAAATATATCACAATCAGTCATGGTTAAAAGATACTTTTCTAATCTTTCTTGGATGTTTCCATTATCCTTTCCTTCACGCTTTATTCTGTCCACTTGCCCAGCACAGCTGAAGATTTCATAGCGAAGAAATGTTAACTTGGCATGAAAAAAAAGGCTTTACTATGATAACATGCCTAATATAACTTGGGGCGGCTCCATTACACCTACGGGCCAGGAATGTCCACAGAATATGGAAACAAATAATAAAAGCTCACACATTTCCAATCCTGGTGATTCCTACTTTAGTTTATCTAAAATCTTTGGCCGTTGACACATTCAATACAGTCTACGTTTCTGGAAATACATATTTCACTTTGTTTTTTTAATTTATTTTAATGGCCTTCAGCCCGATGTCGAACCATGGTAATTTGATGGATGAATGCCCTGTAGGAAGATAGATCTTGTGCACTACCACCAGTGACTTCTCCAAGCCTAGATAGGTCCACCAGGGAATTCTCCGCTATTATCTTGATAGTATCAAGCCATCGGATTGCTGTTCTTCCACTTCGCTTGTTCCTTCTATTCTTCCAAGCCATCGGGTTGCTGGTCTTCCTCTTCGCCTTGTTCCTTCTATTCTTCCAAGCCATCAGTTTGCTGGTCTTCCTCTTCGCCTTGCTCCTTCTACTCTTCCAAGCCATCAGGTTGCTGTTCTTACTCTTTGCCTTGTTCCATCAATTATTCCAAGCCATCTGGCTTCTGGTCTTCCTCTTCACCTGGCTCCTTCTATTCTTCCAAGCCATTGTGTTTCTGATCTTTCTTTTTCCCTTGTTCCTTGTATTCTTCCAAGTCATCAGGTTGCTGGTTTTCCTCTTTACCTTGTTCCTTCTATTTTTCCAAGCCATTGTGTTGCTGGTCTTCCTATTCACCTTGTTCTTTTTATTCTTCCAACCCATTGTGTTGCTGGTTTTCCTATTCACCTTGTTCTTTTTATTCTTCCAAGCCATCAGGTTGTTGGTTTTCCTCTTCACCTTGTTCCTTCCATTCTTCCAAGCCATCAGGTTGCTGGTCTTCCTCTTTACCTTGTTCCTTCTATTCTTCCAAGCCATTGTGTTGCTGGTCTTCCTCTTCACCTTGTTCTTTTTATTCTTCCAAGCCATTGGATTGCTTATCTTCCTCTTCCCTTTGTTCCTTCTATTCTTCCTTTCCTAATGTCCTCCCCAGTGATTTCTCTCATCCTATGATGTGTAAATAAGTCGTAGCTTGGTGACCTTTACTTTTAGTGACAGGGGTGGCTTGATTTATTCCAAAATTGAATTTTGTTTTTGACAATTATTGGTGATGATGCTCTTGGAAAATAATTTGCAAATGAAAATCTACGTTGTGTCAAAGATAAAATTGCAAAAAAAAGAAGAATTTTACCCGTTGTGAATTTATTTTTGTTAAGTTTTGAGCAAATTTTATTCATCTGGAAGTGATTTACTCATCTTTAGCAAGTGATAGTGATGAGCGAGCAGTAAAATGCTCGGGTGCTCGATGCTCAGGTTCAGCATATCGAGGTGCTCGGGTGTTCGACCCGAGGACAGAGCCCAATGTTACCCTATGGGAGACCCGAGCATTTTTCCGGCAGCACCCCCAGCAGCCTCGATAAACACCAAAAAAGTCACAAATGTATAAGGACAGTGCTCAAATAACATGGGAACAGCATGGAGAAGACCCCTTTAATCATTTCTGACTCCCAGGTCACTGCAGTGAACAATGTTGTCTGAGTATTACGCCACTTTTACGGACTCACAATAAAACATCCAAAAAGAAACCAAAATGGATTTTCTTGGGGAAAATGTTAAGGTCTCATATTCACTTGTGAGACAGTGTTGGTGTATTATATTTTTTTTTATTACATTAAAGATTTTTTTCTTTAAATTGGGAGGCAGTCCGATGCCCCTTTTAAGAGACATGGAGGAGGGCTTCATTCATTTCTGTATGTTCCCATTATTAGGAAGTGGGTCTTCCATACATAAAAGGTTGATACATAAAATGAGAGCAATGAGGATAGGAGGAAATATATGTAAGTGGTTTAAGAACTGGCTTAGTGATAGGAAACAAAGGGTGGTTATTAGTGAAATACACTCAGAATGGGTCACAGTTAACAGCGGGCAACCACAGGGGTCAGTATTGGGCCCACTTCTTTTTAATATATTTATTAATGACCTTGTAGGGGGTATACAGAGTAGAATCTCAATATTTGCAGATGACACAGAGGAGGTTAATTTTATATTGCAGGAGGATTTCTGAAGACTAGAAGCTTGGGCTGATAAATGGCAAATGAGCTTTAATGGAGATAAATTTCATGCACTTGGGCAGAGGAAATAAAATGTATAATTATGTGCTTAATTGTAAAGCACTGGGAAAAACTATCACTATAAGGCGGCCGTCACACGCTGAGATATCGTGCAAGATATCGCTTGAAAGCGGCAGATTAAACATCGCGTAAGCGATGTCTGTGCGTGTGACGGCCAGATACGACGAGCGATATCTGATCAAATCTCTAAATCGTGATCTGAGGTTCGGTTCTCAGATCTGACGATATCGGCCAATTAAATACGCACAATCGACACGTGTAAATTCCCGACATCACACGAAACGTGTGATTTCAGCGATGGCAAAATCCATCACGTAGGCGTGTCAGGAGTTTCCTATTGCCTGACCTCCTCAGTGGTGATTCGTGCAACGAAATGGTTTCGGATTGGCTGCTTCACCACTAGCTCGCATTGGTGGAAGATGATGCGTTGCCATTGGCTGCCCTCACAGGGCGCCATTTTGAAAGCGCTGTCTTCAGCACCACACATAGGCGTCGGCTGCACAATATCTCCGAACTGTGCACCCAATTGCGTCGACTTGATAATCGATTCTGCGTGGTCCCCGACCCTGCTATATAGTGTCCACCTTGTCATACACCCACACAATGTTGGCGGGCGCGGCACACATAACGCGGCGTTACGCCACGGCCATGGGATATTGTTTCTTAGGTCACACCAAAATTAATTGTTTAAAATTGTTTAATTAAACGCATCTGTACACTACCTTAAAATTGAACAACGCATAAGCGAGCTAATTTTGCACAACGCAACACGGGAATTGCGTTCTGTACGTTTTGCCCATTGCAATTTAGTTATGTGCTACAGCACACATATACATTACGATCAATATCACAGGACATTGTGGGGATGAGGCCGCCATGTTTCAAAGGACATCTGACCCAATGAGGACGCAGTACTGAGCACCAATGGTGTAGTGAGGGGCGCAGGTTGGAGCCCATGTACCACGCCTATCGGCTCCAATAACGCCCACATTTGCTCCCACATCGTTTAGGAGATTTCTGTGTGACTTTAGCTGAACGATGTCCACTGCTGATAACTGCATCTCTCAGACGATCGCTGGATGGGTGGATCGTGGAATCGTCTGAGCGATGTCTGGGTGTAGCGTCGTGATGAGCGATTTTGCGCGTCGTTCGGACGATATGCAAATTTAACATCGTCTACGATATCTTTAGCGATATCTCAGCGTGTGACGGCCGCCTAAAAGACCTGAGTGTATGGGTAGATGACAAACTCACATTTAGTGGCCAGTGTCAGGCATCTGCTGCAAAGGCAAATAAAATAATGGGATGCATTAAAAGAGGCATAGATGCTCATGAGGAGAACATAATTTTACCTCCATTCAGGTCACTAGTGTGACTGCACTTAGAATACTGTGTACAATTTTGGTCTCCGGTGTATAAAAAAGACATAGCTGAACTGGAGCGGGTGCAGAGAAGAGCAACCATATTGCAAGACATGTTATTACACTTGGGGTTATTCAGTTTGGAAAAATGAAGGCTTAGGGGTGATCTTATAATAATGTATAAATATATGAGGGGACAGTACAGAGACCTTATTAATGATCTCTTTACTCTTAGGCCTGAGACTGGGACAAGGGGGCATCCTCTACTTCTGGAGGAAAGAAGGTTTAATCATAATCACGGACGTGGATTCTTTACTGTAAGAGCAGTGAGACTGTGGAACTCTCTGCCACATGATGTTGTAATGAGTGACTCACTACTAACATTTAAGAAGGGATGCCTTTCTTGAAAAGTATAAAATTACCGGTTATATATACTAGATTCTTGATAGGGCGTTGATCCAGGGAACTATTCTGATTGCTGTAGGGGGAGTCATGAAGGAATTTTTTCACCAATGTGGAGCTTAGTGTTGCCACATGGGGTTTTTTTGCCTTCCTCTGGATCAACATGTTAGGCTATGGGTTGAACTAGATGGACTTAAAGTCTTCCTAAAACCTTAAAAAAAACTATGTTACTGTTGCCCTATGCAGACTGCCAAAATTGAGAGGCATTCCAAAGCCCTTTTGAAGTCACGTGGAGGTGGGCCTCATTAAAATATTTCCCATTATTAAGAAATGGGTCTTCCACAGTGTTGCCCTATGCAGGCTGCCAAAAATTGGGAGGCACTCTGATGCCCCTTTTAAGAGACGGGGAGGAGGGCCTCATAACAACAATGTTCCCATTACAAAGGAGCAGGTCTCCTTTACTTGTTATGCCCATGCACTAAGTATGGACTGAAACATTTACCCTTGGGGGGTATACATGAATATACTGTCTAACTTTTTTGGGTTACGGGCATCATAAACACCCTTTAAAAATATTATTTGGATGTTGCATCATGAACCACGGTCACCCTGGTGATATGGTGGTGGAGGATGAGGAGAAAGAGGAGGACTAGAGCAAATAGCCAAAATCAAGAAGCGTATAGCTATGTGTGGGGGTGAAGAGGAGCATGGGAATATACCTCCCAAAAAAAGACATTGGCTTTGAGTTTATATTACACTGCTATCATTTGGTGGTCTTGAAAAGTCTGGCCCATCCAGCCCTTGTTCATTTTGATAAGAGTCAGCCTGTAAGTTGACAGGCAGGTGCGCTTATCAGTAATAATTCCCCCTGCGGCACTAAAAACCCGCTCTGACAAAATGCTAGCGGCAGGGCAGGCCAGGACTTCCAAGGCAAAGAGAGCCAGTTCATGCCACGTGTCCAGCTTGGATACCCAACAATCATAGGGCACAGAGGAATCATGGAGGACATTGGTACGGTCGGCAAGGTACTCCTTCAGCATCTTCCGAAACTTTGCAGTCCTTGTGAGAGTACCCCACACCTCAGGGCCTGTGCCATGGGAGGGGCTGAGAAAACTTTCCCAGAACTTGGAGAGTGGTCCCCTGCCTCTGCTGGATTGGATTAGATTAAGTGGCAACCACTCAGGAGTTTATAGTTTCAAAGTAATACACTTTATTATAATAAAACACCTCTGCCACCAGAATTTTGAGAAGGGATATTTTTTACTAATTCCTCAACAAGAGCCTTCTTGTACTGTCCCATTTTTTTAGACCTCTCCACCTTGGGAATAACAGGTATAAAGTTCTTCTTGTAGCGTGGGTCTAAAATTGTCACCAACCAGTAGTTAGTGTAACACAAGATTTTGATAACGCAAGGGTCACAGGACAGGCAGCGTAACATAAAGTCAGCCTTGTGTGCCAGGCTCATAAGAGGCAAGACTTCCGTGACCTCATCAAGAGGATGACTGACCATGCTCTGCTGCTCCTCCTCCTCCCTGTCCTCTGGTCATCCACGCTGAACAGACGGTGTGACAGTTGTGCAGGTAGTACCATCTAAAGCGCGTGAAACTAGCTCCTGTTTTTCTTCCTCCTCATTGTTCCCAATCCACATTGGGATGAGATGAAGCTGGGCTACGTGTAATCACCCTGTATGGTTCCTTGCTCTATCTCATCGTGCTCTGCCTGCAATGCATCCTCTTTGATTTTGAGCAGAGACCATTTCAGAAGACAGCGAAGCGGGATGGTGATGCTAATGATGGCGTCATCGCCGCTCACCATTTTGGTGGAGTCCTCAGTTTTTGAGGACGGTACATATGTCGGACAGCCATGTCCGCTCCTGAAGTCTTATGTGTGGAGTCTGAACCGAATACCGACAGCCTTGTTGATGCTAGCCATCAACAACTGCCCTCTTCTGCTCACAAATTTTGACCAACATGTGCAGTGTGGAATTCCAATGCATGGGGACATCACACACCAGACTGTGAGCCGAAAGCTGCAAACGCTGAAACCCGACAAGGGCGGCCGAAGCAGTAGGTGACATTCTAAAATGGGCACACAAGCGGCATACTTTGACGAGAAGATCCGACAGCTCCTGGTAGGATTTAAGAAATCGCTGAACCACGAGGTTGTGTGGCATCAGCGAGATGTACTGTCCCTGCCCACAAACACTTGTCCATGTATCCATGGTTAGGTGGACTCTGCCGGAAACTGCATTGTTAAGGGCACGGCTGTTTTGGGACACGTGCTTGTGTAATATGGGGACGGGACACCAGGAAAAATATTGGCGGCTGGGGACCGAGTAATGAGGTACAGCTGCCGCCATCAGGTTGCTGAATGCTTCCGTCTCCACTAGCCTAAAAGGCAACATTTCGAGTGCAAGCAGTCTCAAAATGTGCGAATTGAGTAGTGTGGCCTGTGGGGCATTGGCTGCATATTTGCGCTTGCATTCCAATTACTGGGGTATGGACAACTGAAAGCTGCGCTGGGACAACGACATGGACGTGGTTGCTGATGGTTGTACATCAGATTGCGCAGCGACAGGTGCAGGACAGGAGGCATCTTTGCATGCACTATGGATAGGGACTTGCCTTGCACAAACAACACTGGAAGAAGCAGTGGTGTCACACACAGATACTGCTCCAGGACTCTGGGGTTCAGCCTGCAAAGTCAAGTGCTTTGCTGTCATGTGTCTAATCATGCTGGTTGTGGTCAGGCTGGCCTTTTTGGAATTAACAGCACACTCCTTAAAATACAGCCAGACCCGAGAAGACCTAAGAGTTGCGATGGCAACTTCCGTCGTGTTGGTGTCACGGGGAACGGTTGCCCTCCTACTGTCTGCGGCCACCACACAGCTTCTTCCTGCCCGTAGGGGTGCTACGCCTCCCTCCCCCTGTGCGCAGCTGTCCTCGCTCTGCATGTCCTCCTGCCAGGTTGGGTCAGTTACTAGATCATCCACATCCTCTCCCCCTCCCTAGCCTGACTCTGCTTTATATTACCTGTCGTATTTACTACATCATCTATCCCTGCTTTTTTTTTTTGTTTATGTATATATGCATATGTCTTCAGAATTTGTGTTATTATCAGCCTGATGAAGAGGCCATAGTGTCCCAAAAGCTTGCTTCACTTACAATCTTTTCAGTTATCCATTAAAAAGGTATCAAGCACTGAGGACTCTCAGATTCCAATATTTTTGTCGTCTTCCACTTCCACACCCTGGTCCTCCTCCTGATTTTCTGGCAATTGTGTCTCATCATCGTCCACCTCTTGTGACACTTTCCCACCGTCGCCTTCGTGTGATCATATCTGCTCAAATATTTGGGCATCGCTGCATAAGATCTCCTCATGTCTCATTTGAAGTGGAATGGGCGAGAGGCTCGAATCTATGAATGGAAAAGTGAACAGCTCTTCAGAGTGTCCAAGTGTGGGATCATTTTTGTCCGGGCACTAGGCATGGTGGGAGGAAGGAGGATCAGAGTTTGGAATATGCGGTCCAGACTCATGGCTACTGAGACTTGACCATGTGGAAGACAGGGTGGTTGTGGTGGTGGCAAACTGACTGTAAGCATTATCCACTATCCAACTAACCTGTTAACACTGCTCTAGGTTTAATAGCTGTGTGCTGTGGTCCCCTAGGAATTGGGACAAGAAGGTCGGGCGAGAAGATGTGGGTGTTTGTTGTGGCACAATTCTAGCTTGCCCACAGCCTCTGCATGCATCATCACCATCACGTCCAGTTCCCTGTCCCTTGCCACCGGCCTTGCGCATTTTAAACAGTGTGCTATATGGGTTTTAAAAGTGTGCTATATACCCTGCCTGTATACAGCTAAATTAATCCTAAAAAGGACTGCTGTTTGGATTGCTAAATACAGCCTCTTGTGGTACACTGTAGTGTGCTATATACCCCTCCTGCCTGTATACAGTTAAATTAATCCTTACAAGAACTGTTGTTTTGATGGATAGCTAGATATTAGAAGCCTGTACACCAGCCCCAGATGTGCTGACTGGTATACAACCCCTTTTGGCAGACCAAAGTATGTTACCGTATATACTCGTGTATAAGCCGACTCGTGTATAAGCCGACCCCCTACTTTTGCCCCCAAAACTGGGAAAACTTATTGACGCGCGTATAAGCTGAGGGTGGACTCCAGCACCATGTATACAGCTCCCAGCACCCCTGGTATACAGCTCCCAGCACCCCTGGTATACAGCTCTCAGCACCCCTGGTATACAGCTCCCAGCACCCCTGGTATGCAGCTCCCAGCAGCCCTGGTATACAGCTCCCAGCAGCCCTGGTATACAGCTCCCAGCAGCCCTGGTATACAGCTCCCAGCATCCCTGGTATACAGCGCCCAGCAGCCCTGATATACAGCTCCCAGCAGCCCTGGTATACAGCTCCCAGCACCCCTGGTATACAGCTCCCAGCACCCCTGGTATACAGCTCCCAGCACAGTAAGGCCTCCCCATGCTGTCCGCTGCTCACTGTAAAATAAATAATGTTATTAGCGCTCACCCTCGCTCCTGGCTGTGCATCTTCCCTCCTTCCTGCTTGTCCTGTGACCGGGGCTCACTTCGATGACGTCACCGGCCGGTCACATGACACGCAGGGAGGAGGGAGGATGCACTGAGCCAGGAGCGAGGATGAGAGCTAATAATACTATACATTATACATTGAGCAGCGGCAGCATGGGGAGGCCTTACTGTGGCGGGGGCGCCATATTGTTATGGGGAGCCTGTAATGGGATATGCACTGCTCCCCCTGCGGATGGGCGGGGGATGCAGTGCATATCATGAATAAGTTATGAGCGGCTCCACGTCACGAGCCGCTCATATTACAGCCTTCCCCCACCTCCTCCAGCCTCCTCCTGCCTTCTCCTGCCTCCTCCTGCTCCCTGACACAGCCCCCACTTCACTCAAAAGTATATGACTCGTGTATAAGCCGAGGGGGGGACTTTTCAGCCCAATTTTTGGGCTGAAAATGTCGGCTTATACACGAGTATATACGGTATATAGCCTGAGTGTCTGCCTGTATACAGCTAGATTAGTCCTCAAAAGAAGACTGTTGTTTTGATGGATTTTGTATCCCAGCACCTACACTACCTAAAAGACCCAAAATCTGTCCCTCACTCAGCAGCACCTCTCCCTACACTAGCTGACAATGTTGGAGCAGAGTGATGAGTACAGCGCCGTCAGGTCTTATATAGATCTGATGATACTGTGCAGTCAGCCAATCACTGTAATGCCACAACCAACAAGGCTGTGGCATTACAATGTGTGGCGGCCAATCCCTGCATGTGGGCTGGCTCTGTAAAGAGCGCCAAATTATAGGAGGTGGACCCGACCATGAACCCGAGCATCTCGTCGGTACTCGGTGCTTGCCGAGCATCGTGAGTACTGCAATGCTCATCCCTAGTGTTAACATTTGAGATACATTGGGATATTGTCCTGTGACTTCTAGTACTAATATTATGTTCTAGTTACTGCATATACACTTTGCATGGGAGAAAAATAATTTCTCTTAAGATTATAAACCTAAGAAATATCTTTGAAGGAAGACACTTGTGGATTTCGTCCAAGTTGACTCATAGTATAATATCCAAGCCAATACAAAGGTCAACAGAACTGCATCACCTGTGGGAGTACCCTGCCGTACTCCTCCTCTCTTCATAGCAGGTTCCAGTGGTTGGTAATGGTGCTCCACATGATTTATGGAAATACATATGATGGAAAGAAGCAAAAAAAAATCTTGAGTGCTTCACAGCACATTCCTGCCGTTTGGCCAGAAATCAAAGCATTGCTTAGAAATATTGACTCCATAGCATGGATGAAGTGAACAGAGTCCGGGATGCAGAGACGTATGGAAAAAAGGGATTATGTTTGTCTTTTGTTGCAAAGGTAAATGAGGCAGAGAGGATTGGCAGGCCTGGTAGCCTTTCTACTTTGAGAATCCAAAACATACATACTCCTGTCTGCAGATGTCATTTCTTTGCTTGCACCCTACTAGCGAGGCTCGTTGTGTAATCACCAGGCAGTTTTCTGTTTCAGATACGTTTCCCTCTGTTTTCTTTGGGCAGACGATGTTCAACATAAGCAAATTGTTTCAAGGAATGCTAAACTTGATACATTTGTATATGTCCTACTGCTGTGCTTCGCGTCTTTACTCGGGGTACTGAAGGATAAGAGACATTAAAAAAATTCCAAAAATGTGATTACCTCTAGATTATTAACTCTTTGATATCCTGAAGCTGTAGGAAGCTTGAAAAAAAAATAAAGATATCCTGTTTTGTCTAAGAAATAGTGGTGTCTTCAAGACCTCTCAATCCTTGGTCTTTATCCTTCAATCCGGAGGGTAGTCTCCATGTTTTTAGGAGGTTTATGAATTGCCATTTCACCAAATTTAATCAGTTTACCCTTAATTCTTTCTTCCAAATCACTGATAAAGATGTTGATCAACACAGGGCCCAGGACAGAGCCCTGTGATCACCACTTGAGACATTCTTCCAACTGGATGTGGAGCCATATATGACCACTCTTTGGGTCCAATCACTAAGTCAGTGATGAATCCACCTATAATTGCCTTGTCCATTACATATAGCAAAATATAAATCACTGCACTCGTATAGTGAATAATGCTTAAAGTGAAAGTTTATTTATAGTGTCCATAGAATGCGACAAAAAATGACGTTTCGGCCCACACGGGCCTTGATCACAAGTCGCTTGATTGAGATGCAGCCAATGAATAATGAATGTCCATAGATAGGAGATTAGATTGTTCACACATATGAACCCTTGAGGATTATGGTTAGTAGAGTCAATCTAGGACATATAGTTCAATTGGGTGCAAAAGTAAATGGTTATTGGTCATTCGGTTATACTGTGTCACATCTGGAGCAGTTGCTCATGAGGGGATTGGTGGCACAGTGGAAGGTGTTTCCACCTTGAGTTCCAGAAGGAGTAGTCCATGGTATTGGTAATTCACTCCGTGATCTAGAAATCCAAATCCTTGCTGATGGCAGCAATGACTTAACCAGTTGTTCACCTGTAGAATCTTGTTCCACCTCCCTTTTCCATGGCCATCCCATTGGAGAATAATTGAGAAGACCACCTGCGCTCCCAGTTCTTTCATTTTCATGCCTTAGTCTTCAAAGTCACTGTCCTTTCTTGCAGTGTCATTTGCCACCACATGTACAGTATTAACAGAAATGGGTAGTCGTCTGTAGGTTTGAAGAGTCCTGATATCCTATCAGATACATCTTTCATTTTTGCACCTGAAAGACAGCACATTTCTCTTGAGGTTATATCTGGTCTGCAGATAATGGCCTCTGTTCCTCCCAACAGGGAATGCCCCATTACCACCACTCTCTTTTTTGTCTTCTCAACAATATTTTTTATTCTCCATCCAATAGGAATCTGAGTGCCAGTGAGGTTACAACAGGGATGGAAAGAGTGGAAGGCCCTAATAGTAGAGAGCGAGAAGACAGGTCACCTCTTGACACTCACTTTTCTCTATATTCTGTGCTCCCTAACGTCCCTATATGGGTCCTCCCCCCCCCCCCCCCCCCGTCGCCATCACATGCCTAATTCATAGCTATTCCTCCACTAACCCTGAGTAATGCAAAGACCGGTGGGCGGACTAGACTGCACCACTGCAATATTCAGAAATAAGGGAAGGGGGACAAACAGAGGGAAAAGATTAAAACTGATACACTCTAAACTCACTTTTGCTACAAATTAACTAGGAATGCAAGCTGCACCTCTTCAGCAACATCAGGAGACTTGCTCCTTTCTTGGTGGTCAGTATAGAAATATTTTATAACTAGTATTGGAAGATAGAAGATGGGAATATTTGAGATGGAAAGGAGTGGTCACAAACTGGCTATACCTGAGATAGGAGAAGCAAAGAACTACCAGCAAGGAAAGTGTCCTTAACCCTGGCTGCACAAAAAGAAAGTAATGTGTAGGAACAAGGATAATAAGTGGATTTAAATCTGCCCCGCTGTAAAAAGATGAAGATCCAAACGCACTGAAGTAAAATATTTTGGTTTATTTTGATGCGTTTCGAAGCAAATCTTGCTTCTTCTTCAGGAGATGCCGCCAAAACAAAGCAATTACATATGAAAACCAAGAGTTTCACAAGACAATGTGAAAAGAATTGAAGCCTATGTCCATTTTTGAAATTGCCCACATATAGAACATGTACCCATTATAGTCTATGGTGGTGTTCATAGGTCTTTTTTTTAGTGGACGGAGAGTTCGTAAAAATAAAAACAGAAATGTGCGATTTTGATCCGGGTCACTGATCAAACTCATCCATTTATTTCAATGGGTCCATGAAAAAATTGGATAGCATCCAATGAATGCCATTTGCGCATTATGTGTGTGATGTTCCTTATTGTATTTTCAATGAGAAAGAAAAGCTTGGAATTGTTTTATTTTTCTTGAAACAATGCTGGTAAGTGAATATTACTGAAATTCAGAGCCCAACTGAAGACAGTAACATGATATTCCCATAGAAATAATTAGAGACGAGCGGCACTAAGCTGCTTGGGTGCTTGGTACTCAAAATGAGTCGGTCGGACGCTTGGATTGGTGTGGTACCCCTGCGGGGGATTGCCACAGGTTCCACCAGTGCAAGTGGAAGGACTTACATCTTGGTTAGCACAGCACACGCCACCTTCCACCCCAGACCTGAACAGGGAGCTCTACTGGCTGCATTAAGTCAGTTTCCCTTTAAGAACACTTAGGCTGAGGGGAGGAGTTATTTAGTCCCAGTAGTTTCAGTTCAGTGCAGTTCCTGTGAGGAGAAGGAAGAGAGAGAAGACAGAGCTGCTGGTCGCTGGGGAGAGATTCAGGCCCAGGACCAGGGATGACTGACCGCTGTACACACCCCAGGGAAGGGGCCGGAGGCAAGTGGAGGAAACAGGGAACTGAGAAAAGGGAATCAGTTGCGCAGCCATTTAGGACACACGGACACTGGAGTCCGACGCTGCCAGCCTTCAGAGCTGCAGCAGAAAGCCCAGGAGACTCAGGAGGAATGCAGCCCTGAGTAGACAAAGTAAGAGACACTAAACTGACCAAGCATAGGACCAGGGGCCCCAGGAGAAACAGGGACCCCGCAGAAGGACCTCATTGTCAGCTTAGGACTAAGATCAGAGAAGAAGTGGTGGGTTCAGGCTCAGGCAGGACTCATCACACACCACAGAGCACAGACACAGAGGAGGCCTCATAACCTTCTAAGGTGGAAGTCCCAAATTGCACCGGGACCTGGTTACTACTCTGGACTGTACCTGGTACATTACCAACAGTAAAAGGTACTGAAACAACAACCCCAGTGTGTCTGTGTGCCTGTCTAACCGTTGCAATTCACCACTGTGTCAGAAAAGACTTGACTACTACTCCCCTCATCCATCCCCTCTGCCCTGAGGTAAAGCTCCACCTGTGGGGAGCTGTTCCACACTCTGCTGCACCCATCATCACCTCAGCAGCCGGCTGCAGCGCTGGTATAACCGTTACCTGGTACCATAGGTGGCGTCAAGTTAATAATCCCCTTATCCCCCCCACCGTTCCCCGCCATTGAGGGTCCAGGGCACGGGACCGGGGATCGACCAGCCGTGATCCCCCATCAGAACCGCCATCTGCCCCAATACCCGAGTACCCCATACCCTGCCGACCGCCTCATGGGCACCACTGATGTACCGAATATAATGGACAGTAGACCATAAGTGATGGGGGGCATCCGCCCAGAAAATCAATGTTCTTGTTATGGGTGCAACTGCACGGAAGCTAGCACAACATTGAAAAAGGAAGAGGAAAGAACTTCCATATCAAGAGCGCACCACCCAGTGGCGTAACTAGAGTCTGGTGGGCCCCGGTGCGAAATTTTGACCTGGGCCCCCCCCCCCACCAGGGCCGGACTGGGACCAAAAAGCAGCCCTGGAAAAGAAGCCCCATCAGCCCCAATACGTAAATTTTGCTTTTACCCTGTTGTGGCCCTCACCCCTTTCTTAAAGAAGTTATTTGAAGAGCCACATGTGAATGGTTCAGCAGAGGGAATAATCAACCACAGCTCCATTTACATGGTGCTCTTCAAAGCTCCATTTCTCAGGATTGTGGGGTCCCAGTGGTCAGACACACAGACACACAGCCAGCCACACACAGAGCCACAGCCAGTGACACACAGAGCCACAGTCAGCCAGCCACACACACATACACACACAGCCAGCCACAGCCAGACAGCCACACACAGCTAGCTACATAAACAGCCACCAGCCACACAGACAGCCACACACAGACACAGCCAGCCACACATATACAGCCACACACAAACAGCCAGCCACATAGACAGCCATCAGCCAGCCACACACAGATGCAGCCAGCCAAACACATACACAGTCACACACATATACAGCCACAGACAGCCACACACAGACAGCCACACACAGACAGCCACCAGCTACACACAAACAGCCACACACAGGTGCAGCCAGCCACATAGACAGCCACAGCCAGCCACACATCCAACCAGCCACACACAGCCAGCCACACAGCCACACACACACACAGCCATACAGTCAGCCACACAGCCAAGCAGCCCAGCCACACACAGCTCCAGCCACACACAGACACACAGTCAGCCACACACAGCCAGCCACACACAGCCATCCACAGCCATGCTGCTCCAGCCACAGCCAACCCAAGCCAGCCACATGGCACCAGCCACACACAGCCAAGCAGCCCCAGTCACACACAGCAGACACACACAGCCATCCACAGCCATGCTGTTCCAGCCACAGCCAACCCAAGCCAGCCATGTGGCACCAGCCACACACAGCCAAGCAGTCCCAGTCACACACAGACACAGTCAGCCACACACAGCCAAACAGCTCCAGCCACACACAGGACACAGTCAGCCACACAGCCCCAGCCACACAGCCATTCAACATCAGCCACACACAGCCAGACACACACAGCCATCCACAGCCATGCAGCTCCAGCCACAGCCAACCCCAGCCAGCCACGTGGCACCAGCCACACACAGCCAGACACACAGCCCCAGCCACACACAGACACATAGTCAGCCACACACAGCCAGCCACAGCCACACACAGCCAGCCACGCAGCCTCAGCCACACAGCACAGCGCCAGCCATACAGCCAACTAATGCATAACATTTTGAGGATAACCTGGTGTTGGTGAAGTCCTATTATGGAGACAGTATGAGGCACAGTATAGGACATAGTATTAGGGCACACAGTGGGGAGGGGGGCACACGCAGAACATTTGAGTCTGACCTGGCGTTGGTGAAGTCTTGTTATGGGGCACACAGTATAGAGGTGGGCGGCACAGTATGGGGGAGGAATCAGTATAAGGGTGGGGGGCACGCACAGTATTGGAGAGGGCACAGTATGGGGGGCACACAGTATAAGGGGGTGGGCACACACATGCACAGTATGGGTAGGGGGCACAGTATAAGGGGTGGGCATGCACACAGTATGGGTAGGTGGGCACAGTATATGGGGCACACAGTATAAGAAGGGGGCACAGTATATGGGAGGGTATTAGTAGATGGGGAGGCACAGTATGGGAAGGGGGCACACAGTATATGGGGCACACAATATAGGGGGGTACAGTATATGGGGTGGGCACGTACAGTACATGAGGTGGGCGCAAAGTATATGGGGAGGGCACAGTATGGGGGCACACAGTATATGGAGAGGGCACACAGTATATGGGGCACACAATACAGTCTCTGACCTGGCGTTGGTGCAGTCCTGGTACAGAGTCTTGAAGTCTCTCCTGGGGATCAGCTTGCTGTGGTTGATCCCGAGCTGGATGGCCCCCAGCCCCCGCAGCATCTGCAGACAGATGAGCTCCTGCCCAGATCCAGCACAAAGGACGCGACCCGCACCCTATGCATCTCCACCATCCGGCATTCACTGCTGCCCCCGGGAGCCGAGCTGTATGCGCCCAGCAGCAGAGATTCCCGCGGGCTCAGCATTGCAGGAGGAGGGGCGGACATGGCCATGCTCGGGCTCCCGGAACAAGCAGCACTTAGGAGGAGGGGAGGGGCGGGCACAGCAGCAGGAAGTGAGCTCTCACTTCCCGTCCTCCCTCCTCTCCGGCCGGCACTATCGCGGTCGCGGTGGCCGGCTGTCAGCACGGGCCACGGGGCCCCCCGGGGGGGTGCGAGCCCCCGGGAGGTGCGGGCCCCCCCTGGGGGCGGGCCCGGTCGCAGTTGCGACCCCTGCGACCGCGGTAGTTACGCCACTGGCACCACCAATATATGCGCACCACATATATTGGTTGTGCGCTCTTGATATGGAAGTTCTTTCCTCTTCCCATTTCCAAGTATAATGGACGTCAATAGGAAACTCAAGCATTTTTCAGAAAGAGTCTTAGGGAACAATGCCCGAGATCCCCATTGACTTCCATTATACTCGGTACACAAGTCAAACCCATCCAGGCGTCTGACCTACTCGTTTTGAGTACCGAGCCCTTGAGCATTTTAGTGCCGCTTATCACTAGACATAATCATTAGACTAGTGGGAACATTTTTGCCATCCAGAAGCCGCAATTATAATAAACTCCAAATATATCTTACTATAAAAACAACTTTTTACATGACCCTCATTTTTGTCTTACAAGTTTAAGTAATGACATTATATCATTGGTGTGTTCTTCCTGTCCATGAGTTATGAGCCTGTGAAAGTAGAAGCAGTTCCTAAATCTGAATGTATAGGACGTAACGTGCAGGGACATAAATATACTGTAATCGTTTCTATCTCCCATACTTTGACTCACATTGTGAAAAGTCAGCCCGTAGTTCCTGTGAATTCCAGGAATGCATTGGAGGGAGAGAGAACTTCACATTGGTGAAGATTCCAGGCAGTCAATTTATTTCAACCGAACAAGAACCAACATTCGTGGGAAGTTTTTATATTGAACCCACACATGAGAAGCTTGTGAGCGGCACAGTACATATGGTGCGTGCTAAATTGTAGTCATCTATATCAGAAGCAAATGTGAGATGGATGAGTTATAAGCCGAATATGGCTAAATGCTGCAGAGAAATAGCGGGGAGTTTCATGGACAGTGTTTTTGGAAAAATGCCACTATAGTTTTTAAATCTAGTTTTGAGCCAATGCCAGAAGTGAATGTAAAATATAACAAAATGTAAAGAAAGGACTAAAGACACATTAGATTAGATTACCTGTTCTGCCTACAGATCGCTCCTGACTTCTCCCTGAACAGTCTCGGTGGAGCCGAATGCTCATGTGTTCTCTATGAATCTCACTTTAGGCAGGAGCAAAACTACAACAGGTGCAGGGGTTGCAATCACATCCAGGCCCTGGAGCCTAAGGGACCCCAAAAGTCACTTTTGCCTATAGAAAAAGACTATTGCTGTTAAAGATTTGCAATAATTTGGGGCCCCGTTGGAGCTTTCGCATCGGGGCCCATGACCTTACGTTATGCCACTGACTTCAGGAATCACTTGGCAGCAGAATGTCTCCATGCTGAACGAAGGATCTACCGTTTAAATTCAGGTGTCCGGATTTGTGTCCCCCCTGACATCATCTGTAGGAGCAAAATTAAAAGGCCTCCACACACATTATGCTGAGCCAACATGACCAGTATTCAGTGGTGTAACTTGAAGCTCATTGGCCTCGATGCGAAAGCTCCAACAGGGCCCCAATTATTGCAAATCTTTAATAGGAAAAGTCTTTTTCTATAGGCCAAAGGGATTTTTGGGGACCGCTTGGCTCTAGGGCCCAGTTGCAATTGCAACCCCTGCACTTGTTGTAGTTATGTTCCTGCCAATAATCATCTGCTAGCACAGATCTAGCAGTAATCTATTGTAAAAGTCATGGAAACACAACTTTTTTGTCCGTTTTGAAAAATTTGATTTTGAGTTTTTATTAACGTTGGAATCTATTGAAAACGGATCCGGTAACTGATCACTGTTTAGCCTCCACTTTTCTTATTTTTGTAAAGGATCCATTTTTTTCAAATGGAAGATAAATAGCAATCAATTATACATTTCCGTAGACTCCAATGTTTAAAAAACCAGAACCTGCAGAAATTAATTTCTTAAAATGAACATAAATTGTGTCTGCACAACCTTTTTTGCCAACGAACTTTAGCTGGATCTGTTCGAACAGATGATTACTGAACATGTGAACTCAAGGCCACTTCACACACACAGATATCTGAGTCCAATATCTGAACAGATCTCTGGTTGCAGTGAATCATGGCTACATTGCTCCATGTTGTACACAGCCACAAAATGGAACTATGTGTCCATGATTTCACTGCAACCAGAGATCTGTTCAGATATTGGACTCAGATATCTGTGTGTGTGAAGTGGCCTTCAGCCTTAGATGGTTGTCCAATCCTACGTAAATTGATGGGTTTGGTTGACTTTTATATCACGTATATTACGGCCTTTACACTTAGGGTCGCTTTACACACACAAACTTCTGTGTCCAACTTCTGAACAGATCTCTGGTTGCAGTGAAACCATGGACATATTGTTACATTGTACACAGCCACAAAATGGAGCAATGTGTACATGATTTTACTGCAACCAGAGATCTGTTCAGAAGTTGGTCACAGATATCTGTGTGTGTAAAGCGGCCCTTATCATTGCTGTTGAGTGAACTTTTGATTTTGGCTCAAAAGTTGCATCAAACACTGCAATAGTGGTTTCTTTCCCCCCAAAAAAATTATGTGAGACCACTCTTTGGCAGCATTGACATTAAGAGCTGCTCCCTGCTGAGGGTTTCATCCAAATCACCAAAAACACAATATTCAGAAGTAGAGATGAGCGAATCGGTCATTAAATTTCGGTGCTCGTACTGAACACAGATTTTAAGAAAAAATTAAGTATTTGGGTTTGGAGTTCAGGTGCTTTACGTATGCAAACCACCGGAGTGAGAATCGCAGTGCTCGGGTACATTCGGTGATCGGGTACATTCAGCCCGGTGCGAGCCACTTGCAGTGGTTGAATGGCTGCACTGGGGGTAAAATCAGCCGTTATCGGATGTAGTTTGTACGAAAACAAATAATGACAAAACCCCGACCTCACTTTCCCGGAAGTGCTTTATTTCAGGCCGGCTGTATGTGGGTGGAGAGTGCAACTGCCCAATCTCCATGAGGTTCGGGTCAAGTTTCGATCCAGTACAGAACTTTATAAAAAGTCCGGCTGAATCCCCAGAACCCGAACTTCCATGGGTTCGCTCATCTCTAGTCAGACATCTTACTATGAAACTGTGTCTGGCAAAAAGGGTTGACACCACTAGAAGCATTCTGCGATTGTACTCGCATTTCCGACGCTATGCGAGTATGTGCAATGTGAGAAAAACGCATTGATGTGACCTGTATCATTTAAAGATACAGGTCCGAGTGAATGCGATTTTTTTCACGCATTACACTCGCACGAGTCTAACGCCAGTGTCTTTCCAGCCTTAATGTCAGTTCTGCTGCTAGCAAGCTTTTGTGATCTGTTCAGGTGAGACCCTCCCATCCCCTTCAAATAGTCACATGGCCCATCAGCTAGTGCTGGTGATTGAATTCCATTCATTGCAAACTGTCTGAGGAGAAGGAGCTTGTAGTGAACTGACCGGTGACAAGCCATCTGCAGGCTAGGAGATTGGCCACAGCCATGAAGTTAATTTATACTTTGGAGTTTTCCCCTGTTTTTTTTTGTTTTTATGTTGTATTAGTTCAATGGTGAGGCTAGTGGTCTCGATGGCCAACTCCCTAGTGTGGGATAAGAGCAGGGTTGGTGATGGACTAGGTATCGTGCTTGACAATGCGGTCAAAGAACCAGTATAGGGATGATAGGGAGATTAAGGTACATCCTAAGGTGAGTGCAGGAGGTGCCCCTTCCCCCATTCTCTACCGATAGGGCCACCATTGTTACTGCATCCCCAGTGTTCCCTTATGTGTCGTGTAGTGCGCCAGACAACTGTTGGCCCATGCGCCACTGTCACATGCGTGACAAGTGCTTCCAAACTCAATAGAGAGAGCTTGTATTCACTGAAGATGGATCTGACTGATATTAAATATGTGTCTGCTTCACACACAGTGCAGTGGGGGCACTTTGTAGAAGGTTTATGAATAGTACCCAACCAGAATTTTCTAATGACGTATAATAGAAAGTATGTTAAAATCACTTGCTTCACATTATTATTAATTAAAAATGTAAACAGCGGTTATGCTTTAACCTAAAGGTACAGCCCCATGCACCAATGCTACAGTGCACCAGCAGGAGGAACAACCCAGTGCCGCATAGAACACATGCTGCAAGGCACAGGCCTCATGGCTGGAGGTGAGTGGACCATAAACGTTTGAGTTCTGGTTGTTCAGCCGGACTCTTTTAAAAGATCTGTTCGGGACCAAAATGGGACCCGAACCTCATTAGAAGTCACTGAATGGGCAGTTGAGCTCTCCACCCACGAACAGCCAACCATATACAACCACTTTCAGGGCAAGAGAGCGGGTATTTAAGGAATCAGCCACAGATCCTGTCTCACTCCACTTCTTCACTAAGCTATGTATACTGTATTCTACTAAACCTAGTAGAGTCATCTGTTTCTATGAATGAAACCTGTCTATATATTGACCACCATGATTACAATATGCCATGTTGCACACTCACATGCTACACTACTGCCCTCCGTGGAGAACCACCAAATGCAAGAAGGATACAAATAGGTAGAGATATACCTACATTAGATAGTCAAATGGTAATGTTGCAACCACAACTGGGCCCTGGGGCTTTGTGGACCACAAAAAGTCCCCTTGACCTGTGTAAAAAGACCACTGCTATTAAAGACTTGCAATAGATTGGGGGCCCATTGGAGCATTTGCATTGGGGACAATGAGTTTCACATTACGCCACTGACAATGGTGCTTCATTTATTTCTTACATCAGTAAAATGAAAGCTGAGGCCTAAGTATTTGCGAGGAATCAAGCACATGGCTAGGATTATAATATTATAAGGTAAACCTGGCGACTGGATTGGTGGGGAAGACATATACTATGGACACAATGGACTCGAATGGAATTCGGCATCACATAGTTCATCATTATAGCACAATCTAAATAACGTCAGGCCCCATGTATATTACCCAGAATATATCCTCCAGGCTATTGGCCACACCTATCTCGAATCTCCCTCCGCTAGGTAGTGTTAAGTCAGGAGTATTAATCTGTCCATTGCCAGCAAGCTTCCTATAAGTTCTTTAATAAACCAATGTCGCTTCAGGCAATGGAATAGTTCATCATTTAGAAGAAAATGTAGTTTTGTAGGAAATATTGTTACTGTGACCATCATGCGGCATCTGGTTCTCATATGATCCTCAGGCATTTTCACCTTCTGTTTCTGTGCAGATACCAGCTGCACAACTGGACATCATGTCAGCCAAGGTCCCATACCATATGAGCGACCCTTCTGCTATTTTGCAGCAGTAAATATTAATGGCAGGTTCATCACTGAGATGCAATTAGTGCTTTTTTTCTCTTCTCTTGGTCTCAACCGAACTCATGACCTTTTAACAGTTAATTTCAGAGTCCTCTGTATGTTGTGACAAACTAAATAAATTGTTTGCCGCCATTCTGCAAAGCCATCACTCCATAGTTGCATCACACCTATGAGAATGCACAACATCACGTGTGGTATACATGGCTTAATTGCAAACATACAACATGGTTGGAACATTACAGTTACCTCCTTCTTTGTTAGGATGGATGCAGCTCACAGTTCAGACACATTTTTACAAGGAGCCCAGTGGCTTTAGCTGCAGCTAATAGGTGGTGCATGTTTGCGGCCAAGCTGGCTAGAATTAAACGTTGCTTACTGATTGCTTGAGACCCTCGGCAATCCATAGAATGGCGCTCTGGATCCTGGAAATGATCCATTGTGAAAAGAGCAAAACTGTATATGCTAGACTTTATCTCCATTAATTGTAAATCTGGTTGAGAAAATCAAGTGCAATGCTCACCTTTCTCCAGAATTCCCATAGACCAGTGTTCCTCAACTTCAGTCCTCATGAGCGACCAACAGTGCATGTTTTCAGGATTTCCCACACATACTTAAAACATTTCATCCACCCTGGCTACACACCATCCCTGGCTACACACCATCCCTGGCTGCATACCATCCCCAGCTGTGCCCCATCCCTGACCCCTCACCCCTGATGTATTCACCTTGATGAGCTGCACTCATAGCTACTACCTACAATGTTTCTTCTTCTCCTTACCTTCACCTCCTTTCTACTTCAGTTCCTACTCACCCTGCTTATCCCACCACCCACTAAGGAAATAGTGATCTCTTCCACCATCCTACCCACTCACCTCACCACCTCCTCCGAACTATTCCTTCACACACAGTCCCTTGTCTCCAGACACGCACGCCCACCAAGCAAACTATCCTGCTCCACCTCCTAACCCTCTCGCTAATTCTCCTACTTGCAGGTCACATATCCTCAAATTCTGGTCCCCCACCTCATCTCCCCAGCCACCTCTAACCCATACTCACTCCCCAACACAACCTCTCGCAACCTCCATAACCTTATACCTGTCCACCCAGCCCCCCTCCCCCAGTCCCCCTACCTGGAGCAATTTGGAATGTTTGCTCAGTATGCAACAAACTCTCATTCATCCATTACCATACGCTCGACCATGTCTTCACCCACTTCTATTCCCTCACTGACCTCTCAAACTCACCCCTCCACCGATCCGACCACAACCTGCTGACCTTCTTTCTCTCCCCTCCTACCATGCTCCCCCCTCTCCAGAACTCACTCATCCTCGCAGAAAGCTTAAACTTATTGATTTCCACTCATTCTCTGAGTCTCTTCTCCCTTTCACTGACTTAGCTTCCTCACATGATGCCAACTCTGCTGCCACCCTTTATAACACCACAATAACGCAGCCCTTGATCAGGCCGCCCCCCCTCACATACAACAAAACCAGCACACACAAGCAACCCTGGCTCACCACCCTCACTAAAGAGCTGCATCGGGTGTCCAGGGCGGCTGAGCAGAGATGGAAGAAATCCCATTCCGCGGCGCACTTCGTCATGTACAAACAGTCCTCTCTAAATTCAAAACTGCTCTCACCGACGCAAAACAAGCCTACTTCTCATCACTAATAACTGCTTTGTAACACAACCCCAAACAACTATTCAAAACTTTCTACTCTCTACTTTATCCCCCTGCACCTCCTCCCTCTCCCCAATCTCTGCCGATGACTTTTTTTCTTCAAACGGAAGATTGACAAAATCAGAGAAAGCTTTGACCCACCGTCCCCTCGGCCCTCCCCCATTACCACCCAACCCAATTCGTCCAAAGGAAGCTTTTCCATCATGCCAGAGGATCAACTCTCCTCCCTTCTATCACGATCACACCTCACCACCTGTGATCTCGACCCACTCCCCTCCCACCTCACTCTGAACCTCACCACAGTCATCATCCCTGCCCTAACCCACCTCTTCAACCTACCACTCACTACTGGTTTCTTCCCCTCATCCTTCAAACAAGCCTTGATCACAACCATCCTCAAAAAATCCTCCCTCAATCCAGCATCTGTTTCTAACTATCGCCCCATATCTCTTCTCCCCTTCGCCTCAAAACTACTTGAACAACACATCCATTCTGAACTGTCCTCTCACCTCTCCTCCTACTCCCTCTTTGGCCGCCTACAATCTGGTTTCTGTTCCCATCACCCCCCCAAAATAGCCCTAACCAAGTCACCACCGAACTACTGACCGCCAAGAGCAAGTGATACTACTCCGTCCTCCTACTCCTCGACCTATCTGCCGCCTTCGACACCGTAGACCATTCCCTCCTACTACAGATTCTGCAATCTCTTGGCATCACTGACCTAGCCCTTTACTGGATCTCCTCATATCTCATGGACCGGACTTTCACTGTCACCCACTCCCACACCTCCTCTTCAGCCTACCCTCTATCTGTCGATGTCCCCCAAGGCTTGGTGCTGGGACCCCTACTCTTCTCCATCTACACCCTCGGCCTAGGACAACTCACTGAGTACCACGGCCTTCAGTATCATCTCTACACTGATGACAACCAGATCTATCTATCTGAGCCTGACATCACCTCCTTAATATCCAAAATCCCACAATGCCTGTCCGCCATCTCCTCCTTCTTCTCTGCTCGCTTTCTCAAACTGAACAAGGACAAAATTGAGTTCATCGTCTTCCCCCCAAGTCGCTCTCCCCCTCTACCAGACCTACCCATCAACGTCAAAGACTGCTCACTCTCCCCAGTCCCCCACACCAAGTGTCTCTGGGTAATTCTCGACTCATCCCTCTCCTTCAAGTCTCACATCCAAGCCCTCGCCACCTCCTGCTGACTCCAGCTCAAAAACATTTACCGGATCCGCACCTTACTTGACTACGATATGGCTAAAACACTTGTTCATGCTCTCATTATCTCCTGCCTTGACTACTGCAACCTGCTGCTAATCGGACTCCCTGCTACCTCTCTCACACCTCTCCAATCTATCATAAACTCCGCTGCCCGACTAATCCACCTGTCTACCCGCTATTCCCTGGTATCTCCCCTTTGCTAAGCCCTTCACTGGCTCCCCACTTCTCAGAGATCCTGCTTCAAAACCCGAACCCTGACATCAGTAGCGTAGCTAGCGGGGGGCAGGGGGGGCGATCGCCCCGGGCCCCCCCGGCTTGAGGGGCCCATTGGCCGCCCCCGGGGGGCCCCGCACTCCCTGGGTGGGCCCCATGCTGGCAGCCGGCAGCCGCGCGGCCGGAGAGGAGGGAGGACGGGACTTCCTGCTGTGCAGATCTGCCCGCCCCTCCTCCCCCTCCTACAGCAGACGCACACAGGCGGCCGGCCGCGGTGAGTGTCAGCACCCTTCTCCCCCCGGTCCGGTCCTCCTCACACCTCTCCACTATAACACCTTCCCCCCCCGTCCTCAAATCTCTCCACCAGCAGCCCCCCACAGATTATGACAGAGGCCACGTAAGTCATATAGCAAGATAGAGGCCATGGGACAGTCTCATCTTCATCTCTCTATCTGTCCGTCCAGTAGAACGGAAGCTGAAGGACCCTCAGGTCACATGAATGGAGGAGTGTTAGCTCCAGAGACTCCACGGCCTCAGAGTGATGACCCTGTGGTGGGGGAGATCTGCCCAGATGTGTGAGAGCGCCCCACTCTGGGGTCTCCGCTCAACCCTACCGGTCACACCAATGGCCGCTCTCTGACCACTGCCTCGAGCCATACCCGGTGTTATATCTGTAGGTTTACATGGGGCTGCGCTGAGCTTTGTCTCCCTGGTCTCACACTGCGGAATCCAGAAGGTGAAAGGTCAGAATCTACAGTAATAGGAGCAGAGGCACTGACACAAGGGTGTATATATAAGTGTAGACCCCGGCAGGCGGCTCTCACTACTAACAGAGGGTCTTTTTTGTGGAGTAAGATCTTTTTTGCAGTTGTTCACTTTTTGTGATATTTTAAGAAACATGACGAGATTAGGGGCAGGGGGAAAGCAAACCACAGTAAGGATGATAAAGACACCTGCTCCCCAAGACCCCAGAGGTGAAGGAAGGAAGAGAAGGAAGGGAGAGGAAGGCAATAGAGGGAAGGAGAGGGTGGAGGCAAGAGGGTGAAGGAGTGAAAAAAGGAGAGGAAAAGGGTGAAGAAAGAGGATGGAGGCAGACAGCAGACGCACGCAGGCGGCCGGCCGTGGTGAGTGTCAGCACCCTTCTCCCCCCGGTCCGGTCCTCCTCACACCTCCCCACCAACACCCCCCCCCCCGGTCCTCAAATCGGGTGGTGATCTCACCCCGGGGCCCGAAGCTGGCCAGCTGCGCCACTGCCTGACATACAAAGCCATCCACAACCTGTCCCCTCCATGACATGGTCTCCCAATACCTACCCACACGCAACCTGCGATCCTCCCAAGAGCTCCTCTTCTAATCCCCTCTTATTTCCTCCTCTCACAACTGCATACAAGATTTCCCCGTGCATTCTCTATACTCTGGAACTCTCTCCTCCAACACATCAGGCACTCGCCTACCCTGGGATTCTTCAAAAGAAACCTGAAGACCCACCGCTTCCGACAAGCCTTCAACTTGCAATGAAACTCAATCCACCGCATCAACTCACGTTCGGCACTACCCCCTCCTACTGTATACCCACCTGTCTAACGTAGACTGTGAGCCCTCATGTACAGGGTCCTCTCCCCTCCTGTACCTGTACAACTTGACTGTCCATACATATTGTACTTGTCCTTGTCTACCCTTTCCATATGCAAGGTGCCATGGAATCTAATGGCGCTATATAAATAAATAATAATAATAATAGTGCACCTGTGATTCAATTATCACCTGTGCAGTACTTAAGAAATCCTGAAAACATGCAATGTTGGTGGCTCTTGAGGACTGTAGTTGGGGAACACTTCTATAGACTAAGTAGAGTGGAGGCTGAGCTTGCACACTTCCACTCCATGTAAGACAGAGATCTGCAGTGGCCCGTTCTCGGGCTCTCTTGACCCATACTCTAGATTGTTTGGGTTCCAAGTAGTTGGACTCTTAGCTGTTAGTAAATTATGGTTTGTGACTTTGCCCCCACTTTTTGCCTTCATCTGTTCTTCTAGATACTTGTATTTGCAAACAGATTTTGAAGGAACGTGGTAGGGAGGTTGTTCCAAACATCTTGGAGAACTGACCCCAGATCTCCTGTGTATGAGGCTTGTGCAAATCCTTCTGTCCTTTCATGTGATCCCAGACAGACTGCGTTATGTGAGATCAGGGCTCTGCGGAGGCCGGATCATCATTTCCATGACTCACAGCAATGGATAAGAAAAAAATGTGGCACTCACCCAGCAGAGCTTTTTCCTTTTTTATTTCAGAGTCCTCTTTACATAGTTTCTCTGAGATGGGGGAGGGAGTGAGGAGACACACAGGTGACGGATTCCGTTTCGGAGCACCTGCCCCTTCTACGGACCTTGTTGTTTGTCTAATAAGCGTGCACCCGGGCACATGAACCTGCTTTACTCGCACCCTTACATATGCACAGCAGTGCCCAGTATATGTCTGCAAAACGTTTTATTTCCATGACTCTGTGCCCTTCTTTACACTTTCTGAATACAGGGGTGGAGAACTGAGGGAATGAGATAGAAAGAGCCCCATAAACAGATTGTTTGTTTGAATATGGTCTATGAATTGTTGTCAAGTAGCAGTTGAAAGCAGCAGCTTCTAAGGGGGCCGTCACACGGAACGATATCTTGCCCGATATCGTTTAAGCGATCTCCTTTTTGATCGCTTAAGCGATATCGGGCAAGATATCGTTGCATGTAAACAAGCGATTCACGATGTGACATCGCTTGATCGTGACATCGCTGATCTGAGCTCCGGTTCTCAGATCTAGCGATGAACGATGCAACGATCTGCATCATCGTGGTGTGTGACACCACGATGATCCATCTCCCAGCGACCGCGTCTATGCTGGGAGATGGTAACTATGGTACACGTCGGGTAACTAAGCGACGCGCGGCGCCTAGTTACCCGATGTGTACCATAGTAACGAGCGAGATCGCTGCTCCACATCGCTGGTGAGTCTGTCTGTGTGACATCTCACCAGCGATGTGAGCGATATTGTAAGCGATTGCGCGTGCACGTGATCGCTTACAATATCGCTAAAGATATCTCACCGTGTGACGGCCGCCTAAAGGAGCTTAAACTGGGAATTTAATCAGCATGGCAGCCTTGTGTTTTGTAGAGAAAGAGGTAATTAAGGTAATGGAGAAAATTGCAAAAATGAATAACTTTTCATTACTTTAAGGATAATTAAATAAAAAAAAGTTTAGGTTCTCATTAAATTGTAAGGCTTGGGCAATGGTGGACTTACCGAATTGGAATCCAGCAAAGACAATTTGCTGGTCACACTTGGCGCTAGCCATCCTGCTACTATGCACCCTTAAGGGCCGGGGACACTCTTCACCCACCTCCCAGTCGTGAATATGGGGAACATTGGCCAGGGTCACACATACCATCCGTCTTTGGCTTAGATCCGTTTTTAGGATCTTCTTAGCCATTTTTTTTCAAAGTCCAAAAACGCATATGCGTTAACGCATGTGCATGTGTTTTTCAAAAACGCATGCGTTTTTGTGTAGCATCCCAAAAAACGTTGCTAGCAGCGTTTTTGGGTGCATTAAGGGTGCCTTCACATTAGCGTTCCCCTCCGCAGAGTTCTGCGGAGGGGATCCGCAATGTGAACGCAGCACCGCAAGCCCCTATGTTTAGAATGGGAGCGCACGGTGCAACATGATGCGTCCCTGGTGCGGGCGAGAGTGTGTGATTTGTGCGCCAGCATCCGCCTGCGCACGGATCACATATGGGAGTGAATGGGTGCGCACGGTCTTGTGCTGTCAAGCGCAGCACCGTGCGCTCCCATTCTAAACACACAGGCCTAAAAATAACAAGAAAAAAATATGAGCAAATACCCTAAAATGAACGAATAAATAAAATGCATAGTGCATAAAAGTAAAATTAATGTACGGTAGTTGCTGACAGTATCTTGATAAAAAAATGTGCAAGCCATCCAACAAAGTGACTCGATCGGGACGGTCCCTACCTAACAGCATTAAAAACCTTAACAGACGTGGCTTTGATAAGGAATGCAACAATAGATATCTGCCGCGACACTACTATATATGCAAAATATAAATTAATGAGTGGCACTAAAGAAAGAAGATCAAACTGAATTGTGCAAATGTGTAATGCAGAAAGCTGCCCTGTGCTAAAATTGAAATCAGAGGTCTTAGTCTCATCAGTGGCCACTGAGGATCAAGCCTGGCACCCACTTCAAGGGGCCTCCACTGCCAGATCCTGACACTATGCCCTAGTGAGATGGTGAACTGGTGAAATCTGTGTGGGCTTATATGTCTAAGGATCTAATTAAAAACAGGTGTGTGCTAGGACCTCACACTGGAGTCACACAAAATCTGAACTGGAACTGAAATGTAACCATGCAGTAAGTGCATGTTCACACAGGCCTCAACATAGCAAAAACAACAAGAAATAAATATGAGCAAATACCCTAAAATAAATGAATAAATAAAATGCATAGTGCATAAAAGTAAAAATAGGGAACTTGGTGACAATATTTTAATTTAAAAAATGTGCAAGCCATCCCACCAATGACAAAATAAGCAGTGCTACACTGCGAGTGATGGTGTTCTGTCTACCAGCAATATCTGAAGCAAATCTGCCAGAGCGCAATATACAATAGTAAAAAAAGCGGCACTCTGCTATGACAATTAGGATACAGAAATATTTCAGTTAAGCAAAAAATGCAAAAAAAAGAAACACTTAGCTTTATAAATATGGACAAATTGATAAACCGTCAAGTCGCCGCATTGAGGCGTGTCTCCTTGACCAGGTCCCTAACCTCCATTTTCAGTCTCTATCTGGGTTAATAACGTCCTCAATTATAGGCAAACTGGAAAAAAACTGATACCAGAGAACATTTACTTTATGTCCCAGGGCGGTGAAAGGTGCACAACAGAGCACTATTTTTTTACTATTGTAATTATTGTGTTTGGTGATGCACCTGTGCACATTGACAGGATTGAGCTCCACAGTTTGTCCTGACTTGTAGTATGGGTTCACGCCCTCTGTTGTGCACCTTTCCCCGCCCTGCGCCCCTAAAGTAAGTGTTCTCTGGTATCACTTTTTCCAGTGTGACTATAAATAAGAGGTTTATAACCCAGATAGAGGCTGAAAATAGACGTTAGTGACCCGGTCAAAGAGATGCCTCGATGCAGCAACTGGGTGGTTTATCGATATGGCCATATTTATAAAGCTAAGTGTCTCAATTTTTGCATTTTTTGCTTAACTCAATATTTCTGTATTCTAATTGTCATAGCATGTGCTACTTTTCTTACTATTGTAATTATGGTGTTTGACAATGCACCCGTGCAGACTGACAGGATTGAGTGCCGCAGTTTTTTCTGAATTAGAGAGCAATATACAACTAGAGTGAGCACCTGCAATAGCTCCACCCCTCATAGACAGTGAAAGGCGACAGGTGACCTGACAGAGAGCTGAAGCACCATCAGAAGTGTGTGGGGCCGGCTCAGGTATAGAACCGTTAGACCTGACAGTAACCCCCTTTCGAGGAGAGACCCCGGTCTCAGCACCCAGACTCTCAAAGACTCTCAGCACTCAGGAAACTTAGAATGAAACTTGGCAATTAACCTATCAGCATGAATGCAACACTTAGGTACCCACGACTCTCCTCCAGCCTTTCTAATGGACTAAATACACAGAAATGAATTCTGCACTCTCCTGGAATCAATGATTTGCTCAACTTCATAAACCTTCTGACTATCAACTAGGACAGGACCAGGAGCAGAATGGGAGACAATAGGTCTTTGGGCTTTCTTGAGGAGAGATCTTAATACTGACAGGGAGCTTTATCCTAAAAGAACTAGATTGACCACTTTTAAGATGGAAAAAGGACCAATAAACCAGGGGTCAAGCTTAGAACAGGGTACCTTGAGTTTTAAGCAATTTGTGGACGCCCACACCGAATCCCCATCCACCAACTCCTCCCCATGGGACCGATGCTTATCAGCCGCAACGTTTTGCCCAACCGTCGCCTTCTGAAACCGAAGGTGAATCCCCTCCAAAACTACCTCTCAGTCCTGGAAAGGGGAGACTTTTGCAGAGCCCTTCGCAGGCAGCAATCAGCACAGTGGCTGGTGACCGGGCACACAGGGCCACAGTTGTATCAGACACACCTATAACAAAATAATCACTTAAAAAAAACTAAGTAAAGAAAACCCAAGGACAAGCTTAACCCTGCTGTTCTGTTCAGGTCTACTATACACTTATAATGTTCCAGTCATTTTTTTACCGAACCTATTAAAGTCTTGATTTTTAGCTAATTTAAGTGTTTTATTTGAATACCTGTTGCATTATTATACTGTATGTGAACATGGCTATTTATAAAGAAGTGAAAAATGAAATAAACTTCAAATTTGGTCATTTTTGACTGAATAGAACAGCAGGATTAAACCAAAAGCCAAAGCAAAACCAGAGCGTAATACATGATCGGAGAAAGCACCTGCACTAGCTCCATCCCCTTGAGATGACAACCCACCCCTCATGGCCAGTGCTAAGCGATGGGTGATCTGACGGACAACCGGAGCGCCCCCAGAAGTGCGAGGAACTCAGTCAGGTATAGAACTATCAGACCTGACATAACCTTTAAATAAAAAAACCTTTTGCCAAGTTTCTTTATTTTATAACACAATGAGAAAAGTCTTCAACTTTAGCAAAGAATATTCTTACAGGACAACTCTACCCAAACCACTTCTTAGTTTTCATAAGGTAAAGAATATTTATACCGTGTTAGCCAGGAGATAGAACAATATATTGCAATCTGAGAGTCCTCAGTGGTTGATACCTTTTGATGGCTAACTGAAAAGATGGTAAACACTGTGGCCCCTTCTTCAGGCTCATAATGACACAAATTCTAAAGACACATACATATATACATATGCAATTGAAAGAAAAAAACAAAACAAAACAGTGTTATATGCTCTGGTGGATATGACAGGTGACGCAAAGCAGAGTGGGGTTAGGGAGGGGTGGAGGAGCAGGGACAGAGAAACCAGATTACTAAGATAAGCGGAACCAATTGTATTAGGTAAATTGTTAGCAAACCATGGAGACCTGAAATTACTTAGTTAAGTTGTGGAGGGCAGAGTTCTAAGTCAGACAGTTCACAGAAGTGTCAAGAGTTCATACGGTAGTCCTATAATTTCAGTGTGTTGCAAGTTGTCTCCAAATGCACTTTTATTTTATATAAAAATGCATGAATTTGCTATCCCCAAATGTCCGTTCATTTTACATAAAATCCCATAAATCCATGTGAAATATTTAATTCTGTTTTGAATGTGTCAAAGGTTGTTATCAATTTGTATTCCCAAATTCTTCTCTCTCTCTCTGAGATTTGAAGTTACTTTTTAAAATGAGCAGCTTCATATCAGATTCAGTGTTGTGGTCAGAGCTGCAAAAATGCTTTGCTACAGGTAGATCCATACGCTTTTCTTTTATTGAGTGGCGATGAGAATTCATTCTTGTTCTGAATTGTAATCCGGTCTCCCCTATGTACATGCCACCTGTTGGGCATTTGGTACATATAATTAAACACACCACATTGCTTGTGGTGCAGCAAAATTTACCTGTTCTTGTAGTCCTGATCTGTCCCAGGAATCCTTATCTTGTCCATTGTCATTATAGATGGACAGGTTTTGCACCTGTTCTGGTTGCAGGGAAAGGTTCCTGTTGTTGCTGGAGAGGACAGGGCGCTTCTGACAATGATATTTTTTAGATTCAGAGGTTGTCTAAAACACAAGAGTGGGGGATCCAGAAATATTGATTTTAGTCGGGCATCTTTTTGTAGGAGTGGTTTCAGTTTCCGTGCAGCTCCTCTTAGCACCTCCAGACTTGGATTGTAGGTGACTACAAGAGGAACTCTGTTGTTTTCTTCTCTAGTTTTGTAACGTAGGAGATGATTCCTTGATATTCTGGTGGCTCTTGTAATCTGGTTCTCGATTGTTCTTGGATGGTAGCCTTGGTACAAAAAGGTCTTTCTGAGGCCCTCAAGGTGATTGTCTCTATCTGTAGGGTTAGAACATATCCGGTTGTATCTGATGACCTGGCTGTACACAATAGAGTTTTTTATGTGCTTTGGATGAAAACTGTCCCATCCGAGATATGTTGGACGGTCAATTGGTTTCCGGTACAAGGATGTCTCTATTTCATTATTCTGTAGCTTAGTGATGGTGTCCAGAAAGCTGATTTCAGTGCAGGAGTAGTTGAGTGTTAAGTTAATGGTGGGGTGAAATTGATTAAAGTATTCATGGAACGTCTTCAGCTGTTGCTCAGACTCCGTCCAGATGATCAAGATGTCATCAATATAACGGTAGTAGGCCAGAGGCCTGACAGGGCAAGAGCAGAGGTCCCCAACTCCAGGCCTCGAGGGCCGCTAACATTGCAGGATTTCAGGATGTCCTTAGTATTGCACAGGTGTTAATGTGATCAAATGCACAGGTAATGATTCCAACCCCTGTGCAATACTAAGGAGATCCTGAAAACCTGCACTGTTGGCGGCCCTCGAGGCCTGGAGTTGGGGACACCTGGGCAAGACGATAAAAAGTCACCTTCAAGCTTGGCCATAAAAAGGTTTGCATATTGTGGTGCCATTTTGCTCCCCATTGCTGTGTCAGTCTCCACTAAATATATGTTGTCGTCAAATGTAAAGTAATTGTGCGTGAGGATGAATTTTGTGAGTTCTACCACAGCGTCAGCATCAATCCCTGTGTTTTCCAGGAAGGTTTTGCAGGCATTTAATCCATCCTGGTGTGGGATGTTGCTGTACAGAGATTCCACATCCATGGTGGCGAGGATGGTTCCTTCTGGTAGAGGACCTATTGCTGACAGTTTATTCAGTAGGTCAGTTGTGTCCTGAATGTAGCTGGGTGTCTCTTTTACCAGGGGTTTCAGAACACCCACTACCCACCCAGAAATTTGTTCGGTGAGGGTGCCCACACATGAAATGATTGGTCTTCCTGGATTTCCTGATTTGTGAATTTTGGGAAGCATGTAGAATGTGCCTGTTCTTGGACTTACTGGTATTAGGTCACCAGCTCTTATGGATATGTCAGGTAGACAAGAAACCAGCTTTTTTAATTCCTTGTAATAGTCCTGTGTGGGGTCAGACTGCAATTTCTTGTAGTAACGTGTGTCCGTCAGTTGTGTTTGCTTCCTTCAGGCAGTCAGATTCGTTCATCATGACTATTGCACCACCCTTAATCAATGCAGAGCCTGCAGCACCCACAGCAATTGAGGATAGATTAAACCTCCATTGTGGTGCCCGTCCTATACCAGGGAGTCATCTAGTCAACAAGCAATAAAATAGAAAGGGACAGCACCACATACCAAATGGGATACTTTGCAATTTCTTTATTCCAGCACCCCAGTGCAAGCGACGTTTCGGACTATGTCCTTTATCATGATAAAGGACATAGTCCGAAACGTCGCTTGCACTGGGGTGCTAGAACAAAGAAATTGCAAAGGATCCCGTTTGGAATGTGGTGCTGTCCCTTTCTATTTTATTGTACCACCCTTGTCTGCAGGCAGGTTTAATGATGATTTCTTTGTTGGTTTTCAAGGACCATATGGCCCTTCTCTCTTGGGCATTGACGTTGGATGGTTGACTCTTGTGTGTATCTAAAATAGTGGATTTTACCAAATGTCTGAAAGTGTCTACATAGTTGTTCAAATGGGAGTTACGCTTAGGATCAGGTGTCCAGTCTGACCTTTTCTTCTTGGTTGTCAGGATCCTTGTTCCTTCGGCCCTTCGGATCTTTCTTAGTTTTCAGAAGTTTTAAGCAACCTTGATGCTATGCCAAGGAGAGAATTCTAAGCACTAGTTCTGACCCTTCTGGAAATGTTATTTCAGGTCCCTGGAATAATTAATGCTGTGTGTTTCCCTCTAATTCATGTCTGTATGAGTCCATTCTTAAGTGCTCAGTACAATATCTCTGTGATTAATCTCAAACATGTTCCCTTTCTCACTGTAACCGATACATGTTATTATGAAAGCAGGTAATTAAATCAAGAGCTTTAACCTGCCGAGTTTCTGGCAGATCTAAGCAGACAATTTTTTTCCCCGTATAACTACAAGGTAATTTGTTTAGTATTTATAAGCCATGAGATGTGATCTGAAATCTGAGGGTTTTTTTTCTTTTAATTGTAGAAATTTTTTATTTAGGTATTATAACATCCTAGCCATGGCCAGCTTTAGAGAAAAGAATAACATTTGCCGGACTTTGTTGTGAAATGTTTATACTATGTGTTAGAGATGATGGAATCAATTTGAGGTGAATTCAATACAGTTTGAATTTCATAAAACTTTTGTATGTGATTGAACCCCAATTTTTTGTTTTGTTTAAATCAAAGAAGGACAACCAGACCAGCTGGCGCTGAAGAGTGAAGAGGACTGAAGACGAAGATTAAGAAGGCCAATCTGCTGACACTGAAGAGTGAAGAAGACTGAAGACAAAGAGAAGGAAGGATGACCTGCTGATGCTGAAGAGTAAGGAAGACTGAAGATGTAATGAAAGAAGGACGACCTGATGGAGCTGAAGGGTGAAGAAGACTGAAGATGAAGAGAAAGAAGGCTAACCTGCTGATGCTGAAGAGTAAGCAAGACTGAAGACAAAGAAAAAGAAGAATGACCTGCTGATGCTGAAGAGTAAGGAAGACTGAAGATGTAATGAAAGAAGGACGACCTGCTGGAACTGAAGGGTGAAGAAGACTGAAGATGAAGAGAAAGAAGGCTAACCTGCTGGAACTGAAGAGTGAAGAAGACTGAAGACAAAGAGAAGGAAGGATGACCTGCTGATGCTGAAGAGTAAGCAAGACTGAAGATGTAGTGAAAGAAGGACGACCTGCTGGAACTGAAGAGTGAAGAAGGCTAAAGACAAAGATTAAGGAGGCCAACCTGCTGACAATAAAGAGTGAAGACGACTGAAGAGAAAGAGAAGGAAGGATAACCTGCAGATGTTGAAGAGTAAGGAAGACCTGCTGGAACTGAAGAGTGAAGAAGACTGAAGACGAATAGAAAGAAGGATGACCTGCTGGTGCTGAAGAGTGAAGAAGACTGAAGATGAAGAGAAAGAAGGATGAACTGCTGGTGCTAACGAGTAAGGAAGACTGAAGATGAAGTGAAGGAAGGACGACCTGCTGGAACTGAAGAGTGAAGAAGACTGAAGACGAAGAGAAATAAGGACGACCTGCTGGAACTGAAGAGTGAAGAAGACTGAAAACAAAGAGAAATAAGGAAGACCTGCTGGAACTAAAAAGTGAAGAAGATCGAAGACAAAGAGAAAGAAGAATGGTCTGCTGGTGCTAAAGAGTGAATAAGACTCAAGAAATGGCCCGAGCCAGAAGGAGGAGATATCTGTCTGTCCATGGAGAGAGACTGAAGCCTCAGGGACTTTCATGATTGATATATTTTTCTTTTAACCATTTTCCAGTCCTAAAATAAATTGAGCACAAAAAAAATGCAAGCAAATCGGATAGCAAAAAATGTAGATTCTGGCAACTTTTTCTGCCAAATGTTTTGTAAAAAGGTAAGTCCTAGATTCATCATTTGTTTTTTATGGCTCTTTTTCTTTTTATTTCTTGAGGTATTTGCTGACATTTATTGCATTAAATGAGTAAAAATTGAGCACAAGGTTCCTGAATTTGGCTTAATGTTAAGACAGAGCTTCTTTGCTGCCTTTAACCATTTCCTACTACTTTTTAAGTAAAAAAAAGTTGCATCTTTTTCTAAATTTCACAAACTGGAGGAGTCAAGCTGCACCAAGTTTTTAAAAAGTGGCAATTGGTGAATTACCCGAAGACATCTACAGTGAAGTGTAATGGATTCCAACTCACCATTCATGTGACCTTTCCGTTCAGACAATGACTCTGCCATGGCCTGGATGCACAAATAATGGAGAAAGATTAGTCCGGCTCCACAAAACAGAATCTTCTTTATGTAGATAAAATCCATACAAAGGACATCAGGATTAGATGATGACAGGTGGACAGGCATTGGGATGATGCTACGAGTTATGGGTGTACACTCACTCTTAGTCATGATATGCCCGAAACGCGCAGATAATAGTGTCATCCTATAACCCAGAGGTCCCCAATGTCAGTCCTCGAGGGCCGAACCAGTGCAGGTTTTCAGGATTTTTTTACTATTGCACAGGGATTGGAATCATTGCCTGCTGTGCAATACTAAGGAGATCCTGAAAACCTGCACTGGTTCGGCCCTCGAGGACTGACATTGGGGACCTCTGCTATAACCTATCCACTTGTCATCCTTTATTTCTGATGTCCTGTGTAAAGATTTTAGCTAAATAAAGGAGGTTCTATTTGATGGAGTCGGAGTTCTCTTTCTTCATTATGTGTACATATAATATAGACTCCAAAAAGAGAATAAGGAATTGGGTGTAAACTAAAAAAAGTTGCAAAGACACAAGACTAGACAAAAAAATTGGCAATGATTAATTAATCTATTTACTTTGAATCAGTTCCTTTATTTCCCCTCTCTAATCATGTATCTATTTTATATATTTCTAAAGGTGCTATTGACATGAATTTCTCACCAGATGTCAGTAACAACCCATCCAATGCACACAGCCAATGAAAATTTACTAATGAGAAATGACACAGGGAAAAAATATTGAACACATGAAGTAAGGTGGGTACAAAAAGTTGTGTGAAATCATGACACCAGCTGAAATCTATCAGTAACTAGAAAGCAATCCTGCTACTTAGTAAAAATAATATCAACTGGTTCAACTGATGGCCTATAAAAAGGTGTCTCATTACCAAGGTGCCACACAAGAAACATCTCATGATAGGTAAAACCAGTGAGCCGTCTAAAGATCTTCAAAACTTTATTGTTACAAAATTTCCTGAAGGCATTGGTTGCAGAAGAATTTCTCATTACTGAAGGTTCGAGTTAGCTCTGTTGGGGCCATAATTCAGAAGTGGAAAAAAATGATTTCATCTTAAACTGGCCACAACCAAGTGCTCCCCGCAAGATTTCAGACAGAAGAGCAAAAAAATTGTCCAAGAGCCAAGTGCCACCTGTGGAGAACTATAGAAAGATCTGGAACCAGCAGGTACAATTGTTTCAAAGAAAACAATGAGTAATGCACTCACCTGCCATGCCCTGTATGTGCACTCCTGTATGCACGCTCATCATGCAAGACTCCACTGCTGAACAAAAATGAGGTTCAAGAGCATTTAAAGTTTACTCAGCAATATGTAGACAAGTCTGTTACATACTGGGAGAATATAGCATGGTCAGATGAGACCAAAACTAAACTCTTTGGATGCCATAATACACACAATGTTTTGAGACCAAAAGCCAAATCACCCCTCACCCCTAAAAGACCAACAATAGTAAAGTTTGGGGTGGGAAAATCATGGTGTGGGGCTGTTTTTCAGCATATGGCACTGGCAAACATTATATAGTTGAAGGAAGGATGAATGGACAAATCTACCAAGAAATTCTTAAAAAACAATCTGCTGCCGTCTACCAGATGATGAAGATGAAACGAGGTGGGACATAGGACAATGATCCTCAGTTGGTGTCAGAGAAAGGAAATAAAGCTTCTAGAATGGCCAAGCCGATCACCAGACGTGAATCCAAAAGAAAACGTTTGAAAGGAACTAAAGCGTTCATAGAAAGATCCACCGGATCTGCAGGATTCAAAGAGTGCTTGTGTGGAAGAATGGGACAAAATCCACCTGAGCAATGCAGGGACTAGTGTCTCCATACAGGAGGAGGCTGGAGAGTCATCACTAACAAAGGCTTTTGTACACAGTATTAATTGAATTTCAGTAAGTGTGTTCAATACTTTTTTCCCGTGTTATGTCCATAATTTAAATGTTGTGTAATAATGAGAAATCTATGGTTTCAGTTTTTTTGTGTAGGTTGGACAGGTTGTCACTGACATCTGGTGAGAAATTCATGCCAATAATATCTTTAGAAATGTTTTTACTTAGAAAATTGGTGAATGCTTCAATACTTATTTCATACATATTTATACAGTAACATAATGGATCGCTCATGTTTTTTTATGTAATTTTCTATTGAAGAAATGTTGGAAAGCTTTCACTCTCTACTCTGACTTTTGAAGCAGATAGATTTTCCCTGAATAGTGTAAAGTGATAAATGCATATCTGAATTGCTGGAATGTATCTGTACATTGAGATCACAGCAGTATACTTGTATGTCATCCGATATCCAGAATCCAAAGGAAGCGGACAGAAGTAATATACAATAATTGATTACAGGAAGAGGTAAGAGATGACATAGCCCACACCTGCTCTTCCTCTCGGTATCTCTCATACAGTCTCACGTGTCCAATACTAAATGTGGATTTGAAATTATTAGTGGCTAACTTGGTGGGGAAAACTTTATAATGTTATGGATGAAGCAGAATGCAAATATTAGGACAGTTTTGTGACTAAGGCCTCATTCACACAGGGTTTCAGTTTCTGCAACAAAAATGGATCCACTTGTGGCACCCGAGGGGTTAAGTGCCACAGAAACAACACCATGGGTTAACTCCCCACACAACACATGACACTGCACTAGCACCTCTAGGCCAGAAGGGGGAGCTAAAGCAGCTCCCTGATATATTCTGGTCTGAGGAGGAAGTAGTGAGTTGAGAGTTGAAAGTTGACAGTTCAGTTTAGTGCAGGGAGCACTAGTAGGAGGACCTGTAAATGGGAGCAGTGCTGAGCTCCTGACAGGGACCACTGACTACTTTCAGGTCTGAAACCAGAGTCTGAGGAGAGGAGTTCAAGAAAGAGAGGAACATATCTGGGAGACTGAGTTACCTCATAACTCGCCCCAGAGGAGCGCAGAAGCCGGATACCGGATCTGAATCTGTGACTGAAACACACAGCACAGAAAACACCGGGATAGAGGAGGTTACATACCTACACTGTACCTCAGCGAAGCAACACGGCGGGGTCAGAAGCACACGGAAAGACTCAAGTTGCCTAGCAAAGGGGGTACCTGTGAGGAGAAAAAGGGCCAGCAGCTCAGCTAAAGCAGCAGCAGGGCCACACACAAGGCGCAGGAGTAGGAAGCTGAGGACCCGGACAGGGTGGGAGCAACCCGGCCCCGGTACAGAGTCCGTGGACAGTATTCTATGGAATACCCCACCAGTAAAGCCTTGGAAAACTTCAAAATCGTGAGTGTGTGTGATCCTTGTGCTTAAACCCTGCGTACCCTCACAAACTACCATCATCTGTACTACTACCCCTATCCTACAACATCAATAGCACTATCTATAGACTATTACTACCACTGCGCTGGGGAATCAAGCTCTACCCACGGAGAGCCATTACATCTCCAGCTGCCAAACATCATCTCCGGAGGTTCTGCAGCAGCAGGGGTCCCCTCACTGACAACAACCTGTGGGTGGTGTCACGACAAACTCCCCTGTAAATATACCCCCCATCTATTGTGGAACCGTGATATCCCCAGCAGTACCCCGATCCGGTACCAAGTAGCCTGTCCCAGTGGACTCCACACACGTTTTGCAAAAAAGCATCAGAAAAGCATTGTCCATCTGTGTTGCTTTTTTTGCTTCTTTTTTGGTGGACACAGACAGACACACAGACACTTTCTTACCCTCCCCGGCTATCCCACGGTGAGCCCAAGTGATGTCTTCCTTCCGGGCATCTACAGGACCTGTGGGTAGTACGAGTGTATACAGGACCTGCCACCATGCACAAGTCCTAGAAGGTACCGTGGCCCTGATGCGAAAGCACCAATGGGGCCCCCAATTATTGCAAATCTTTAATAGTATTAGTCTTTTTCTATGGGCGAAAGGGACTTTTGGGGTCCCCCTAGGCTGCAGGGCCCGGGTGTGATCGCAACCTTTGCACCTGTTGTAGTTACGCCCCTGGCCACCTATTAGTACGCCATGCTAAATAAAGCCCCCCTGGTAACCGCACTATTGCACCCCTTTCTCTCTCTTTTCTCTTACATGTTTAAGTCCTCTCAGTACCGTACTCGCACATCCTACTGAAGCCCGGAAAGGAAGACATCGCTGGGGCTCACCATGAGATTGCCGGGCAGAGTAAGTAATGGAGCGTTGGTGGTGCAGAAAGCGCACCAGAAAATCTGAACACTAATTCACGCTAATTTTCTGGATGCGCTTTCTGCACCACTAATGCAGCAGTCAAAAACGCAGCATCTGCACAGCAAATTGAAAATCCCATTCACTTTGCTGCAGACACAGTGACTGATCCGTTTTTAATGCAGTTTTCGAAAAAATCATAACGTTCTGTGTGAACATAGCCTTATATTGTTATAATCTTGTCAACATGCATCTAATTGTAATGTTTGATCTTAAAACCTCCAATTCTCGCATGCAAATATATACCGTAGTTACATTTTTTTGGTAACCGACTACAAACAAACTCTTTGTACTTTGATCCTTCAGTAATATTGTCATTTGTGGCCACATCAGTATTCTGTGTCCGTCACATATTTAATAATAGCTCAATTAAAAAAATATGGCATAATGTTTTGATCTATAACTCAGACCTTCATCAGATGGATTGCCAGTAGAGGAATAGGAACCATCTGCAGCACCATAATAAAAAGGGTGATGTTCTAGGGATGTGCACCCGTCCTAAGGAGTAATAACCCTAGAGATATGTGCATGTCCTGAGGGGTAATGGCCCTGGGTATGTGCACCCATCCTAAGGGGTAATGGCCCTGGGTATGTGCATCAGTCCTAAATGGTAACAACCCTGGGTATGTGCACCCATTCTAAGGAGTAATGGCCCTAGGGATGTGCGCTCATTCTAAGGGGTAATGGTTCTAGGGATGTGCACTGATCCTAAGGGGTGATGGCCCTATGGATGTGCACCTGTCCTAAGGAGTAATGGCCCTAGGGATGTAGGCTTGTCCTAAGGGGTAATGACCCTAGTTATGTGGGCCCATCCTGAGGAGTAATGGACCTAGCGATGTGCAACCCTCCTAAGGGGTAATGGCCCTATGGATTTGTGCCTGTGCTAAGGGGTAATAGCCCTAGGAATGTGCACCCATCCTGAGGGGAAATGGCCATAGGAATATGCGCCTGTCGTAATGCATAATAGTCCTAGGGATTTCACCCATCCTAAGGGGTAATGGCCCTAGGGATGTGCACTTGTCCTAAGGGTTAATGGCCCTAGGTATGTGCGCCACTCCTAAGGGGTAATGACCTTAGGGATGTGCACTCGTCCTTAAGGGTAATGTCCCTAGGAATGTGCACCCCTCCTGAGAGGTAATGGCCCTCGGGATGTGTGCCCCTACATAGGGGTAATGGCCCTAGGGATGTGCGCGCGTCCTAAGTGATAGTAACCCAAGGGCATACATTCCTATGGTCATTACCCTTAGGGCCCCTTTACACGCGGCTACATTTCTAGGGTGGCTACAGGTAACTTACTGGTTGCAGTGAAATCATGGAGAGATTATTCCATTTGTACACAGCAACAAGATAGAACCTTGTCTCCATGATTTCACTGCAACCAGTAAGTTACCTGTAGCCACCCTAGAAATGTAGCCGCATGTAAAGGGGCCCTTAGTCTACGGTGCTGCACATTGTTCCAATTCTTCTCCTTGCAATCAATGTAATGAAGGTCTGAAACGTTATGCCATATTTTTTTGGATTTCAACTGCTAATAAATCCAGCTATTTACTTTTTGCTACTATTGGAGTGCCAGATTTATTTCAGATATACTATAAGGAGTGGTATCCTATCTGTCCATCCTTTTTCTAAATGGCATGCACTTATTTTGACCTCATTTGATTGGCCAGGTATGGTGCAACATCGTGTGTGCCTCACACAATTATTTTTATCCTTTATTCAGTAACATTTATTTTAAAATGAGCGGATTCATTCAAAACTAAAACTCGTCTTGTAATGGTACCTTTACACGCCGCTACCGAAGGTAGCAACAGGTAGGGACCGCACGTGCACGCACCCGTTTTCAACGGTCCCTGACGGTACCTGATACCGCATTTACACGTCGCTACAAGATGCTCCACAGAAGGTATTTTCGGCCCCCGGGAGTACCGACGGGTGCCGGAGGTTACCTTTTGCGGGAGCACTTCCCTGATTTATACGCCGCTACCACAAGGTAATATGGGCGTACATATTGTGCGCCGCAAGGACATAGGCGTGCCAGAGTTGGGTATTACGCGTCGCTCGTACGGTGATTGGACAATGCAATAGCATCATGATTGGCCAGCCAGCGCATGAAGGCTGGCTAATACATGATGCTATTGCAATTGTGTAGTGTGAATGGTCAGCTCGTTAAATATGCCGCCCTATGCAGGGATAACCAATCGTAAAGCAGGAGCTTCCACCAATGATCGCTGATGGGGCGTGGTATCCATGCCGCCGTGTCACGCCCCAGGGATTACGTTAGGCCACGCAAATACCTTCCTGTGGCCCGATTACACGCAGCTACCATAGGGTTTACACCTACTTGTTTTTCAGCACGGCTGAAAGACAGGTGTCCACAGAGACAGGAGTGTACCACCTCAATTACACGCCGCCACTTCGCGGCGTTTACAAGGTATTGGATACAATTGTCTCTGACACCTGCCGGTTTCTACCTTTTGGTAGCGGTGTGTAAAGATACCATTAAAGTTGTTTTATGGCTTCATCGACGAATAAATAAAAAAGTTATGGCTCTTGGTAGAAGGGGAGAAAAAGAACATAAAGTGCAAAAATGAAAATTGCCTGGGACCTGATGGGCTTGAGGTACCAATAAATACTTCCGTCATTTCTGCAAAAATAACCAAAAAGCAATACTTTTTGCTCAAAAGTGTTAACATTCACAAAAAAAATTGCTATATTCTTAGCAACTATGTAATAAAGATAACTTATTATTTTACTGACACAGTAAACAGTAAAAAAGGCAAAAAATAATATAAGGAACCTTTCACATCAGTATTTTTGCTAAATCCGCGGCAGATCTGGCTGATTTACTGCATTCTGCATTTTTTTGACTTGCTGCAAGTGCAGCAATTGCCAGATCGCGGCAAATACCGCACTTGCCACACCTGCCTCTAGACCCATAGAGAATGAATGGGGGCTTGCCACAGGCAAATCTGCCACGATTCAGCAAAAACGCTGATGTGGAAGGGGCCTAACAGTGCTGGAATTACTGTGTTATCAAATTATGTGACTCACCGTAGCCGGGGGTACACGTAGCGGGGTTGATTCTCCTCCAGTCACGGAACCGCGCCTGCGGTGGTGTAGGCCCGGTGGTCCAGATCAATAGGGGAATGGCGGAACAGTAGGGGTGATTTGTCTTCGTGACGCCACCTGCGGGTGTTCTGGTAACTTTACCAGCGCTGTTCGGGTCTCCGGGGGATGGTATACAGCGAGATGGAACGCTCCCCACAGGATGAGCGGGAATCCCCGGAGCCGGGAGCTGCGCAAGATGTTGTGAGGCAGCTGCGGGATGCTGCGCGCTAAATCCAGGAGTAATGTACAACCACACAAAGTCTCTTTTAGGTACCTTTACTGGTTGGTGATCAGGTACACTAGGACCGGGACAGTGAAGTTGGCACTTCTGGAGTTTCACAGCAAGCAGTGTTAGGCTTCCTTTCTCTAGTTCTGGTGCTAAGGTCGGGTGAATGTGGAATCCATCCGGACCGGGCAGTTTGTTCAATAGAACGGGTTTCACCTGGTTGTCAGCACTGAGGGCACTGTAAAAGGGTGATGATAATTCTACCTTCTTCCCTGGGCTCTCGTTGGTAGGTGCGACAGGTGAACAGGGGGCTAGACTTCCTGTGAGGTATGCTGGTTCTCTGTGATGGCTTGGTGGCTCTCACAACTTCGGTTCCAGTAACCGGTGTTTAAGGAAAGAGTCGGAATAACTCTGTGTTCCTGAGAGGTGCTCTCCTTCTTCCTCTTATCCCAATTGCAGGGACCTCCACTTGCTAACAGGCTGGTTGGGCCTAGTGTGTTCCTCATAGGGTGGAGGTTTCACACAGGCTGGCAGCTCTTGTAGCGTCTACCACACTCTGAAGTTTCTCCCTCCAAGACTCTATTTATAGGGGGAACTGGCTCAAAGTCACCAGTGGAGCTCCCCCTAGAGGCTCGGGGTGAAACCAGGTGTTCTAAGGTGTTGTTGTGTTTGTGGGTTTTGCTGTGCTGTTACTTACTCCATTTGTGCTCTAAGGATTTCTGTGGTGCCTAACAGGTGCCAGGGTGCCACATATGCACCACTAAAAATGGAGTCCACAATGGTCGTCACACCATCAATGATAAAAACAAGGATAATAAGGGATATTGTCATAGAAAAAAAAAGACAATTATGCAAAATATAATAACATGTAAAAATATTCACCCCCTCCCCATGATTGTACCAGATGGACATAACTGGGGATGTCCGCAACATCTGGAAGACAGGGAGACTATGGGCGGCCCAGGGAGAGACATGTGGAATGACCTCAGCCTGTTTTCCGTCTGAACACTACTTATACTGTTTCACAGCGAGACCCTCCATCCACCAGGCCAGATGCATCATTTTGCCGCCCTTTATCCTCCTAGATTTTAACCTGCTTCCCACAAGAAAGACAGGAACAAAATCCGATTGAAAGCAGGATGTGGCATTAATTGAATTATGACTGAACCAAAGTTTGCTCTTGAAACAGATCACTTGTTTGGTCCTGGCTTTGAAGGCTTTTTCACTCGGCAGACAATTAAGGCATAATGTATGGGGTGGACCTGCTGTGATTACCACACGGGGGTCCTATAATCCTGTTTGATTTGAATGTGGTTTTGTAGGAAGCAGCTACCACTTGAACATAAAAGGGAAGCTTCTGGGGGGAAGTCTCTTTAGGTTGAATTCCATGGATCTGCTCAGTATAATCCAGTCTTCAGTCCTGTTTCTTGTCACATGGAAATAAACACCGGCAGGGTCCAGTACAAGTGCAACAAGCGGCACAGATGAAGGCTTCTTATATCTTCTTAGCTAAATTAACATGGATCTTATTAACCTCTTTACCAATGTTAGAGATATTGCCATATTTAGCTTTCGGAGGGGGTGTCTGGTTGAATAGTTGTGCAATTTCGTACTTTTATTCACGTGGTTACTCATACAGGAAGACAGGACCTTTCTCTAAAATACTACAAATGGCCCAACTGGTTTCTTTACAGACTATGGTTCCTAGCCACACATATCCTGGTGGCACCTGAGCAATCTGGAAATACCCTGGCTGCAAAACTAGGAGACCACCACTTGGACCTTGCTGCCTAAAAGGCAGTCAAGCATTCCTCCTAGTCCTTTTGGAACCAGGAGGAGATGCAGAGCACTAAGGCCCAGAATAGGAAAGGTGTGCAGAGATAGAAGAGATCCCAAGGTGATGAAACATAAAACATGCACACACAGTATAAAAAATAAAAGACTGCAAGCAAGAATAACCTTCTACTACCTAATTATTGGCAGGAGAAAGGAGTAGGACAGGTAAATGTGACAGCAAAGAGATTAACCCTAGCTGGTCTCTATATGTAGGCATAAACTCTTGGCAGTGTGACTGGAACTCCAATCAGGATCCACCTAGGAATATAACCAGCACTGAAGACCAGCAAGGGGGAGGTGTAAATAGCTGCACCTGCAATGTATGGCTAGTTTCACTTTTGCGCATGTCAACGCAATGTAACGAATGCAGCCAAACGCATGTGCACTGCGTTCCTATATTTAGAATGGAAATGCAAGCTACCTGCGTTTGGCTGCGTTCGGATGCACATAATTTGTGCACCCTCTGAACGCAACCTGTTGCATTTTTTGTGCGGTCACGGGCGCTTGTTTTATCAGCAAGCGCCTGCAAGTGCACAAACATTGCATGGAAGTCAATGGATCCACAGTGTCCTCCGCATGACAGTGCAGGAGAACGCTGTGGATCACATTGAAATCTCTCCCGGTGGCCATCAGATCAGCTGGAGCCACTGCTAATCTCCTGGCGGTGTTGGCCCGGGAGATTTGAAGAAACAGCTGATCTGAGAGCTGTTTAAATCTCCTGTGCCGACACCGAATAGGTGATGTCGGCGCGGGAGATCTAAACAGCTGTCAGATCAGCTGTCTCAGTGCAGCTGGGAGGCGGAGATCAGCGGCGGAGATCTCCTCCTCCCAGCCGCCGCTGATCTCCACCTCCCAGCCGCCGCCGAGACCGCTGATTGGCTGGCCGGACACCATACTGATGTGAACACATGCGGAGATTCTCCGCTGTGTTCACATCAGTATGGCAGCGTTTGCACGGCATTTGCGTCTACATGCCTTCTGCATGCAGACACAAACGCTAGTGTGAAACCAGCCTAATAGGGCAAACTAAATGAAAACAATGAAAACATCTGTTTACTGAAAAGATTGAAATAATGGTAAAAGAAAGACAATAAGCACTTGTTTGGGGCTCAATGGAGAAGGAAGCCGATCATTCAGCATTAGAGATGAGAGAACCCACTGATGTTCAGGTTCAGTGGATCCCGACGGACATTTTTAAAGTCCGAATTTGGGACTGGACTTGATCCGAACTTGAGCCCAAAATTGGACTTTACAGTTAAAAAATGGTGGTTAGTAGGGCTGGGTGCTGTAAAAATAAGCAAAACATTGATTAAGGCTATGTTCACACATAGTGCTTTTTTGCGCGGGCGCTTTTCTCAGCGTTTTGCACCTGCGCAAAAAAACGCAAAAAGCCCTGTAAAAAAATGCTGTGCATTTGCACGCCGCGTGTTTTTACGGGGCAACTTCTGTGATGTCACAGAGGAGAGGAAGAATCCTGTTCCTCCTCCCCTCTGTGACATCTGTATTATACACTGCGAAATCAAATGTAAAAGAATGTCAAATGTATTAAAAATAATAAAGAATTTTATACTTACCCTCCGCTGGGTGTTCCGGAGCCGGGAGTCGGGAGCAGCAGCAGTCATCGACCTGCAAGGAACTGGTGTGATGTCATCGGCTGCTGTGATTGGCCACTCGCAGTCATGTGATATGTACGTCATAGGACGTCACATATCACATGACCGCGAGCGGGCCAATCAGCATTCACAGGCCCTTGCAGGTCGATACCTGCTGAAGATCTCCCAGCTTCCGAACACCCGGCAGACGAGTAAGTATAAAATTCTTTATTATTTTAATACATTTGACATTCTTTTACATTTGATTTCGCAGTGTATAATGCACTGCGAAATCAAATGGGGCTGTGACAGATGTCACAGAGGGGAGGAGAAACAGGACTCTTCCTCCCATCTGTGACATCAGCGCCAGTGTATTCCTGCTGGAATTACGGATCGTCTGAACGGCGATGCATAATTCCAGCCGGAATAGTGGGCACAATATGGGAGAAACCGCGGGCGCAGCTGCTCAAAGAATTGACATGTTAATTCTCTTTAACCCTGCGCTTTCTCCCATAAAAGCGCTGCATAATTTTACGCTGTGTCTGTACGGCAAAGGGAATTTCCCATTCACTTTGCCGACAGACACAAGGCACATTGTGCATTTTTGAAAATCGCGCGCAAAAAAGCGCTCAAAAATGCGCAATATGTGAACGTAGCCTAAACATCAGCGTCATACTTACATTTGATTACGCGCTTGTGAATCCAGGTCTCTCATTAAAGGGAACCTATTGCCCCCACAGGGTCTATGAAAGTAAAAGAGTCACCTTCAGCAGCACTAAGGCTGCATTCTGTGAAGGTGGCTCTTCTATTTTATCCCCAGGTACACTAAATAATCATTTAATAAATTTGCCTCTATACCTCTAATGAGACCAGAAGATGTGTTCTCTCCCCAAGTCTAAACTGCCTTGCTGCTGTCCATCATCCCCCCTCTGTCCCCTGGGTTCCACTTCCTCTCTGCTCCTCACATCCCCAGCACCTGCGCTGTGCAATCATTTCTCAGGCATGCGCAGTGTGCACTACCCGACATCTGAGATCACATGATCTCCTCACATTGCTCATGAGTATAGCGAAGGCCCCAGTTCCCAGCCCTGCAGTGTGTTATGATGAATTCACACTGCGGGGCTGGGGTCTCCGCTATACGCAGGTGCGATGTGAGGAGATCATGTGATCTCCTATCCCTATCCCCTCCCTCACCCCCCTCCCTCCTGGATGGCCAATAGGTTGTGTACGTTTTTTTTACCTTCCCCCTGCACCTTTGACAGGAGACTGAGAACTTTCTCCATAGACTTTCCAAACGGAGAGTCCTAAACATAGCTTCGCACATCCAATTATCGTGTTTTCTATACGACAGTTATGGTGATGCTGTACTGGAGTACAAGGGAGGTGATATTTCATATTCCATTCTGTGATACCCAGCCTCCCCCGTTCCACACTTATGGATGTTAAAATTTATTTTCTTTGTGACAATGTTTATTCTTATATTGTTATAAAATTCAATAAAGACAAATTTAACAAGGATAATTTCCTCTAGTGGCTCTAAGGATCTTGAGTCCAACAATGCCTATAGGATAGTTGCCAAATATAAGGGGAAAGACTTAGACAGGAGATCCATGTGGTTGTCATTTAGTATGTCCTATCCTAGTACGAGTGTGGCTATTTATACCTGCACCTTTCTGGAAGTGCATAGCCTTGCTTAATTCAAGTGAATTGAGCAAGGCTGGACATGTCAGGGTAGGAATGTAAACAATCCTGACAGCACGCACACTGAATGCTATGAGAACTCAAAAGTCTGAAATTACATATAGTGACTGCAGACTTCCATCCCAAACCTGGATCACCCCTTTTGACATCAACTTTCTGTAGAATCTGAGCTCCGCTCACACGGGAATCTCCACCATTGCAGAGACTGAGCTCTGTAATCCTAGACTACGGCTTCAATCACTTTTACTAGAAATTATGTTGAAAGTTTTATTTAGATGCACAACCATTACTTTATACAAACATATCCTATAACCCGTTTGCACACAGATGGCTTTAGCGCTGCTACATGTCAATGAAACATGTGGCTGGGATGGTTTTACTCAAAAAAAAATATAGAACATTTGGTTTTATCAACTTGTCTATTTCTGGTTATAGAAAAACATTGTACATTCTGGATGGGCAGTGAAAGTTGGACTGAGAATGACAGGTAGCTGGTACATATCCTTGCTGCTGGCACAGTACTTATATCCACAGTAATAAATTGTTGTAACAACATTTCTCATAAGATGTTTGGCTGTTTGGTTTCTGGAAAGGGTCAGACACTTTGGCATATTAACTGGAACATACTAAGTGCCTTATAGCAAAATTGTAGTATCTTTGGGTTCAGTAAAAAAAATAACTCTTCATTTTGGAAATTCCAGTAATATTCCAGTGGTGAATTACTGGGGAAAACTCCTTATAAAACTGGCAATGTATTTCCAGTATGTGTTTATCATAGTTTTTGATAAATTAAGGTGCCATTCTAAATATTTAATTCTTTTACATTGGGCTGGCTCAGTTACCAAACTGACACCAAGTACCCAAAACGTTCCAAAAAGTAATGGATTTTTCTTTATAGCAAAGTCAAATTGTGCTTTAAAAGTTATCACACGCCTTCTGTAATTGCTGGCCAAATTCTCTATTAGTTAATTACTATAGCTACTCCTCTCATATGTACACATGGATCCTAATAACTATTGCGGATAACTCAGGAATCTAATGGCGTGGGTAGCAGACATGACTAAGACAAGGTGTTAAAGTGAAAGACTGTATTAAAGCACACATGAAGCAAACAGTAGCAGATATGATTATGCCGTACAATAAAAGTTCTAACACAGTGAAGCCAGGCAGGAAAGTCCCTAGATTAAGGTCCACAGAGGTAGCAGCCAATAATGGAAACATCTCTACATCTCTAGGTAACAATTCACACTGGTAGTGGCCAATAATAGAATAGTCTATATGTAACAGTTCATATCCAAGGAGACCTGGAAATAATATATTCTTTGAGAACTCAGTCCAGAACTTGATGCAGTGCAGAGCAACAAAATGCAAAATGTATGGACACAGCAATACTTTTAGAAAAAACAGGTTCTCCTAAAGCAGGGCATACTGGCAAAACATGAAGTAGGAACAAACTCCAGCCTGGGAACTTTGATGCAGTGAGGTCAACAGGAAGCATGTAGAGATTAGCTGGATCTCAGACTTCAGATTAGCTGGGAGGAGCTGAACACGATTAGCTGGTAAAGAAGCATCAACTTGAATTGCACAGACCCCCTCTAAAATGGCAGTCCATATGCATAAGCATATGTATAAACATAGAAGGCAAGCCCTCCCTCTCTCCAGAGCAATGATAGCAGATAATTCGTTGGTGTCCTAAAAATAAAGTAAAAATGAAAACGCATTTAAGAAGAATCGCTAAAAAATAGTGAAGTCAAAGTGGAGTCAGAGGTGGAGAACGCTACTGCGATCCGCAATCCGAGACGCAGTCAGGTACAGGAGTCACAGCCGAAGAACGCAACTGCGATCCGCAATCCAAGACGCAGTCAGGAAAAGGAGTCACAGCCGGAGAAAGCAACTGCGATGTGATCCGTAAACCAAGGTGCAGTCAGGAACAAAGGAGAGATGAATGGATGCCATGCAAAACCAGAGCGGAGAACACGGAGAGCTCTTCTGCGATCTTCGAACCAACACGCGGTCAGGAACAAAGGACGGAATCGCTACTACGTCGCCTTCCTTTAAACCAAGGCTGCCCAATCAGAACGCAGTAGCGACCACCCATTGAAGCTGAGGGGGCTTGGAAAAGGCACGCCTACGTGTCTCATTCAGAGTCACTAACGAGGTCGCTGGCAAGGTGCCAAACACAGCAACAACGTAGAAATGACCCACAGCAGTATGTAACGATCAACGATCTCACAGCAGGGGCCAGATCGCTGCTAAGTGTCACACATAACGAGATCGTTAGCGGGATCGTTGTTACGTCACAAAATCTGTGACGTTACAACAATCTTGTTAACGATCTCGTTATGTGAGACAGGGCCTTAACAGAAATCCAAGCAAAATAGTCAAACAATGATTGGAAGATGGACCGGATCTTATATATGCAGAAAAGCAGGAATAACTGGACAGGAATGAGGTAGCAAATGCCATTTTGAATAAGTGCAAAGAGACACAAAAGGTAATCATATGAGCCGAAATCCTGACATGCACATTCAATTTGGTTGGGCATGCATGTACAGTTATGGCCAGAAATATTTGGACAGTGACACAATTTTCGCGAGTTGGGCTCTGCATGCCACCACATTGGATTTGAAATGAAACCTCTACAACAGAATTCAAGTGCAGATTGTAACGTTTAATTTGAAGGGTTGAACAAAAATATCTGATAGAAAATGTAGGAATTGTACACATTTCTTTACAAACACTCCACATTTTAGGAGGTCAAAAGTAATTGGACAAATAAACATAACCCAAAACAAAATATTTTTATTTTCAATATTTTGTTGCGAATCCTTTGGAGGCAATCACTGCCTTAAGTCTGGAACCCATGGACATCACCAAACGCTGGGTTTCCTCCTTCTTAATGCTTTGCCAGGCCTTTACAGCCGCAGCCTTCAGGTCTTGCTTGTTTGTGGGTCTTTCCGTCTTAAGTCTGGATTTCAGCAAGTGAAATACATGCTCAATTGGGTTCAGATCTTGTGATTGACTTGGCCATTGCAGAATGTTCCACTTTTTTCCACTCATGAACTCCTGGGTAGCTTTGGCTGTATGCTTGGGGTCATTGTCCATCTGTACTATGAAGCGCCGTCCAATCAACTTTGCAGCATTTGGCTGAATCTGGGCTGAAAGTATATCCCGGTACACTTCAGAATTCATCCGGCTACTCTTGTCTGCTGTTATGTCATCAATAACACAAGTGACCCAGTGCCATTGAAAGCCATGCATGCCCATGCCATCACGTTGCCTCCAGCATGTTTTACAGAGGATGTGGTGTGCTTTGGATCATGTGCCGTTCCCTTTCTTCTCCAAACTTTTTTCTTCCCATCATTCTGGTACAGGTTGATCTTTGTCTCATCTGTCCATAGAATACTTTTCCAGAACTGAGCTGGCTTCTTGAGGTGTTTTTCAGCAAATTTAACTCTGGCCTGTCTATTTTTGGAATTGATGAATGGTTTGCATCTAGATGTGAACCCTTTGTATTTACTGTCATGGAGTCTTCTCTTTACTGTTGACTTAGAGACAGATACACCTACTTCACTGAGAGTGTTCTGGACTTCAGTTGATGTTGTGAACGGGTTCTTCTTCACCAAATAAAGTATGCGGCGATCATCCACCACTGTTGTCATCCGTGGACGCCCAGGCCTTTTAGAGTTCCCAAGCTCACCAGTCAATTCCTTTTTTCTCAGAATGTACCCAACTGTTCATTTTGCTACTCCAAGCATGTCTGCTATCTCTCTGATGGATTTTTTCTTTTTTTTCAGCCTCAGGATGTTCTGCTTCACCTCAATTGAGAGTTCCTTTGACCGCATGTTGTCTGGTCACAGCAACAGCTTCCAAATGCAAAAGCACACACCTGGAATCCACCCCTGACCTTTTAACTACTTCATTGATTACAGGTTAACGAGGGAGACGCCTTCAGAGTTAATTGCAGCCATTATGGTGGGTTTACACACACCAATTTATCTGTTCAATCTCTGAACCAATCTCTGGTTGCAGTGAAATCATGGATACATTGCTCCATGTTGTACACAGCCACAAAATGGAGCAATGTATCCATGATTTTTCTGCAACCAGAGATTGGTTCAGAGATTGAACAGATAAATTGGTGTGTGTAAACCCACCATCAGAGTCCATTGTCCAATTACTTTTGGTCCCTTGAAAAAGAGAAGGCTATGCATTACAGAGCTATGATTCCTAAACCCTTTCTCCGATTTGGATGTGGAAACTCTCATATTGCAGCTGGGAGTGTGCACTTTCAGCCCATATTATATATATAATTGTATTTCTGAACATGTTTTTGTAAACAGCTAAAATAACAAAACTTGTGTCACTGTCCAAATATTTCTGGCCCTAACTGTACTTTCAATGGGTGAGGAGTGGAAGCCTGCATCTCTGGCAATGACCTTGTCTCCTTGAGAACAAAAAGATTTAAGGGGGCCGTCACACGGTGAGATATCTTTAGCGATATTGTAAGCGATCACGTGCACGCGCAATCGCTTACAATATCGCTCACATCGCTGGTGAGATGTCACACAGACAGACTCACCAGCGATGTGGAGCAGCGATCTTGCTCGTTACTATGGTACACATCGGGTAACTAGGCGCCGCGCGTCGCTTAGTTACCCGACGTGTACCATAGTTACCATCTCCCAGCATAGGCGCGGTCGCTGGGAGATGGATCATCGTGGTGTCATACACCACGATGATGCAGATCGTTGCATCGTTCATCGCTAGATCTGAGAACCGGAGCTCAGATCAGCGATGTCACGATCAAGCGATTTACCATCGTAAATCGCTTGATTACATGCAACGATATCTTGCCCGATATCGCTTAAGCGATCAAAAAGGAGATCGCTTAAACGATATCGGGCAAGATATCTCACCGTGTGACGGCCCCCTAAGATTTCACATTTTCAATCCTGCTTTCACTACTTTTCATTTGTTGGCGAGGGTTGAATGGTTTCCATTTGTGATGACCGAGCACTACCATGATCAGGTGCTCAGTATTCGAAATGAGCAGGTTGGACACTTGGACGGGCTCGACTCGCATGCCGAGTATAATGGAAGTCGATGGGAAGCTTGAGCATTTTTCCGGAAGACTCTTCAGCTAATTGATCATGTTGTCCTTTGCCATTTCCCTTACATGTCTCTTGAATATGTTAAACTATCTTAATATTTTTCCATAGTTGGAATTCAACATGCACTTTTTTTGGGTTAATTCCCCTTTTTATCTTTTATATTACTAAGTCATTTTATGAACTTTTATGAATTTTTTTTAATGCGTATCAGTATCGCTCATTCTTTTTGCAACATGTAATCATTGTTGTGTAGTGTCGTTGCCAGTATAAACCACTGGTCACCTTTTTTCATAATGGTGCATTGTCTCATATAAAAAAAATTATTATTTACAATCTTCAGTTGGTCCTGTAGGAAAAAAACACAATTAAGGGCACAGGGGGTCCCAACCCACAATAATTGTTCATAGACAGTGGATCTATATTTACTCTATACTAGATAAATTATGGCTCTAAACATACTCTTACCATCCGGGGGTGCACGACTATGGAAAATCGAAATGGTGACAGTGTCACACGGACCAATGATGTCTGGTGCGCTACACAGAACAACAGACAGGGAGACACCAGAGGGATAAATACAGTGGAAGGCCCTGCTCATAGGGAACGGGGGAGAGGTGACCTCCTGCACTCACCTGCGGCTGTGCCCTGATCTCCCTACTGTCCATATATGAGTTCTTTCAACTCGTCACCAAGTAGGATACCTTAAGCCCTTGCTGACCCTGATCTTAGTGTAGCATCCCAGGGTAAGGGAACTCGGATGTCTGGGCCCTCTGCTTCGGTGAGGGATGTCACTGGTGGCCTGCCCAGATCCTTGACTCCGGGTGATGACAGCCCACAAGAAGGGGTTGTTTTAGTATTTACAAAGGGTTAGAGTCTTTGTCTCGTGACACCACCTGTAGTACCTGGTGACTAGACACCAGCGCCGCCAAAGTCCTCCGGAGGGTGGTGGTATTTGCGGCTAGAGTGGAGCAGCTCCCTACAGGTAGAGCTAAACCTCCGGAGCAGTGATGATTGTGAGGAATGGAGCAGGGATTTGGCCAGGTTGTGGATTAATGGGATAGTCTCTGTGGGTAGCGGGGACAAGGGGTGAAGAATGCACACACACACGCTGTTGAATGTCTCTTTACCTTTTACTGGTGGTATATCAGGTAAAAGTCCGGAACACTGTCGGGTGACCAGGAAACACAGTTGAATCGCCATAGCAAGTGAGTGTAAGGCCTCTGTGTCCTCTTTTCTCTGTGTTGAAGCCCCTGCCCCGTGTAGAACTTGGCTGGCCTCCACTACTCTCTCTCTCTCCACCTGCGCTGTCAACGGGACACCTCTGATGACTACCGTCGTCTCTCTCTCCATGGTGTCTGGCTCCCAGAACGGTGATTAGCAGGTGACCAGGTGACTGAAGTCACCGCGGTTTGCCGGGGTTCTCTGCTGGGCGTGTAGCTCTCCTGCAGACGCGGACCCCGGTGTCATTAACTCCTCAACTGCCAAAGAAAAAAAACATGATTAATATGAAATCTCAATATAGACATGAGACAGAGGTCCAAACCAGTCACAAGTCTGGCCTTAAAAGCAGCTGATTGGCATAGTGCGCTACTTAGTCTATATCTATTTTTATAGCTAATTCCTTCTCCATTAGTGTCTCTTCCAACAGTGTCATGACATGAAGCTAAAGGTTCCCAAAGCAAAAGCTCCAACAGGGTCCCTACTTATTGCAAATCTTTAGTAGCATTAGTTTTTTTCTGTAGGCTAAAGGGATTTTTGGGGTCCCGTATGCTCCAGGGCCCGGGTGTGATTGCAACACCTGCACCTGTTGCGGTGTGAGAGCATGATCTATTTTTCTTTATCTAGAATCCATTTTGTGAATGTCTGTATTTCTACCTTTTCAAAGTATATCTCTTGTGATTCTCATATAGAGGAGCAGTGTGTATTTTTTTAAATCAAGTACGGTAGATTTTGATTCATTTTTATAACCTGTTACAACAAGAATTTAGGGTACAATAATCCTTGAGTGCAAGGATTTCAAATTGTGCGCGTATATAATTCACCACCATTTTAAACCCACTTTCCCATAAATCACCCTAACCCAACCTCCTGCATAACTCAGTATAGACTTTTCACACAGCGACAGAGCTTCGGGATCCATCAACAATGAGTTATGATAGCATACAGTATGTACATTTAGATCCAGCACTGAAGAGACATGGCAGGGGAGAATGGGACTGACTACCCAGTGTCGAGCCCCAGGCTTTGGGGTACTCGGGTATCAGGCTCCAAGGGGTTAACTGTGTCACGGGGAGTGGTGGCTGCACCTGATCCCGTGTCCTGGGGGACTTCTTTGAAAAAAGGGGTATATTTACAGGGGATGTTTATGTACAAGATGTCGTGACACCACCTGTAGTTTCTGGTGATATGTCACCAGCGCCGCCACAGTCAGCCGGAGGTAGATGGTAATGCGGCAAGTTGGCAAAGTCCTCCACAGGTAGCGCTGTTCCTCCAGGGCAATGTTCATGTATGGGGGACAAGTTCATTTAAAGGAAACACAGGCAGACGCAAAGTCACTTTTCCTCCGGGTACTTTATTGTTAACTTGCATTGGCATCATACAGAGTTCACAGTTCAGCACTTTTGATGTTATAAGAACAGGTAGCTTATCGGATGGCTGTAAGTGAATCCCAGGTGGTATGGTGGAACCCTTGGTGTGCCTTCTTTCACTAACCCGTGTCTGTTCTTTCCTGCTTTCCAGTTTGGTGTGAAGCCTGGTGACTTGAAATCCAGCCTGGCCTCCTTTCCTCTCTCACCTTCGCTGCCATCGGGTAACCCTCTACTGGCTGGCCACTCATTCCCTTGGCGGTGCCTGGTACCCTTCTTATGGACTGCTCTGGTGCCCGGGAGAATTGAAGACTCCACGGGAATCCGGATTTTCTGTCGTGCTTGTAGCTACGGCAGTCTGCGGGCTCCGGTGCCCGGTAAGCTGTCTGGGAGAACCTAACAACGGCCCCTCTTCGCAGACCGGCTGCTCTCCTGAAAAGCTCCCTTCTCCTTAGACTCTCTCCTCCTCTTCCATCTTGGTCAGAGACCAACAGACAAAGACCTTCCTGTTCCCCCTAGAGGTGATTTTATTCCCTCCCAGGTAACCTCCCACCGTCAACTAATGTGGGAGTGCTGGAAATGGGTCCCACCCACCATCCTAGGGTCCACCTGCTGCTGGAGTATCTGCACCTCTTTTACAGATGCAGTACCCCTCTGTGACGCCTGCTTGGCGGGGCGCCACACCAGCGAGATGAGCTGTCATACAATTATCAGACAGCAGACAGCACCAGTCATCTACGATTCTAATAGGGGAGTGTTCTGGCCATGGGGACCATGATTTATCAAAATATTTCAACCTGTTTTTTTTTAGCATATACACCCTTTTCCATCATGATTAGTGAATCAACCAATCTAATATATGCTGTTCTTGACGGAGGATTTTTGCTGATCCATTCCATAGCTATTAGTTTCGTGGCCATGTATAATAGACAAGCGACAGTAATCTTTTCCCACCTCCCCCACATGCACTTCCTACACATATCTCAGAATGCACACTATGGGATCTGTAGGTATTATACACTCATAGGCCCACGACCAGTGTGTATTTTAGAAAAAGGAGACACTATCATCTTCTTTGTTTGAAACAAAACATTAGATAACATAGGAATGTGAAACTTAAGAAGTATACTCATACTCAGACTTTGAGCAGTGTACAAAAAGTGCTGATGTCCAGCCAATAGGACATTTAAATGTTAATGCCAAGAGATAAGCTGAGCCAATCAGGATGTTACAAAGCATGCCTGAGAAATGCCAATATAAGCTTGAGTTCAATGATGTAACAAACACTTTTTTTCTTTTTAGAGACACAGAGCTGGAGACATTAGTGTCTCAGGGGGGCTTTCCATGTATGTACAAGATCTCTATAATTTTAATTGGGACCATACACACAAAGTCTCATGCGTCACACAAGTGGCGACGAAAGTAGTTACACCCCTACTTCCATCCTCCACTATCACCATAGAAGACCATGGAGTAGTGTCATATTTGGGTGATAACAGAGCTGTAGACAGAATGTATACATTTACATCTATAGTTTTTTTCATCTTTCATATCAATCATTAACCCCCTCTCATCCTTAGATTTTTTTGTAAAAAACCTTAAAACTATTGTTAAATATCCCCTCTGAAGTTAGAGTTGATCTGTAAATGCAGGTTTGTGAAGCTGTACAAGATTTGGGAACTGTGAAAAGTTCAGCCAGAGCTTTCCCATCATCTCTATCTACAAGTTCTGGCATAAAAAAACAATATTAATGAGCAATACATCATTTTGGAAGCCCGTCCATCCTTAGAGGCATTAAGCAAGAAGTTCATTTCAAGGATATTGTTTCCCTTTGTTACTTAAAAACAATAAACATGTCGTAATCGTAATATAAAGTAACTGTGAAAATGGACAAACAACAGCCCCATTCATGCTCGGCAGACGTGTTAAACAAATTACCAGTGAAAGTTTTTTAAGGGTAAAATTTTTGCTTTTACAATTTTTGCTATTTTCCTTTACATAAAGAAAAACAAACAATGTGACATCAGTGCAAATTAAAGACTAATGGTCAGAATGCGTAAAGGATGACCTTAAAGTTCATTGAGTAATAAATAAATGGTGTGGCCAACTCCACTTATTAGGCTGGAATCACACTAACCGTGTGAAATGCAAGGCAGTCGGACGAGTCTTGGAGCAGTCACCTGGAATGGCCGCTCTCCTGTCAGGGCGGGAATGTCAGCTGTTTGTATTTCTATGCAGTTCCACACACCGCTTCCAGAGAGGGAGAGCTGTTCAGGGTCACTGATCCGAGTCTCGCCCGAGAGACTCGCATACAAGTAGGATAGTTTGTTTTCACCCTTAATGAACTTTCCAGCAGAAAACACACACAGCACAATACAGGTGCACATCTTCCTCCTGACACTCTAAAGGCCCCGTCACACCTGGTGACGGGGCTGGGGATGTCGGCGTTGACTGGCGGGTGCGCGCACGTTTTTGGCGCCCCGCCAGCGTCGCCGTCCCCCATTTACAAGGGGCGACATCTCCAGCGCCGCGCCGGCGAGCTGTCAAGCAGCATCGCTGCCAGGGTGTCTGGAAACCCCAGCGGCGATGCAGGACAATGGGAGCCTATGGCTCCCATCGCCTTGACAGGTCGCCGACACCCGGTTACATGGGGTGATGTGTGCACATCGCCCCATGATGGTCGACTGGTTTCAGAGCACTGCTCTGAAACCAGGCGACCGCCCGGCACCGCCGACATCGCCCCTTTACATGAGGTGACGTAGGGGCGATGTCGCCGCCGATAAGCCACGCCACCACGTCGCCTATGAAATAGGCGGCGATGTCGCCCCGTGTAACGGGGGCTTAACAGTTTCAATAGGTCTCCACCACCTCCTCTGGTCACTGTAGTCCTTATCTGGTTTCTGCACCAGTACTGGCCTTTCCTTGGATTCCCATTCATTAGGAGCAACCTTGCAGAACTCGGCTGACACTAGTGCAGACAGTATACAAAATCCCCTCCTTGTTGATTACAGCAAAAGCTCTAGAACCTGATTATTACCTCATTCCAACTCGGCCACTCCTCTTCCCCATAGGATAGAGAGTTTATTGTATACTTAAAAGGAATCTGTCAGCAAGTTTTTACTGTGTAATTTGATGACAGCATGCTGTAAGGGTTTACAGACAGAATGCAATGCTCTCTCTTATCAAGGTCTGTAGTGTTGTTTACTCACAATGTTTGTTTTAGCTCCAGGAGCTTATCTTTGCTATGACTAGCTGGTGCACAGGCACTCATCTGAATCCATCCCCTTCTATGATTAGCAGCTCACTGTTCACAGACATTGTGCACTAAAGCCGGTTGTAGGCGGGGGCAGCTCTCTGAGCTCTGCTGCATTGCTAAATGTAAAAACTCTGATTTTGTCAGAACTGCTGCACCCAATAAACTAAACAATATATCATTGGATTCAGTGTCTCTTTGCCTAACATCTTTGTGCTCTCAGATGAGGTCACAAAAACCTACTGAGAGATTCCCTTTAAAATGAATCTGTCACCACATTTGACATATCTATAAACTATTAATATGGGCATACAGGTAATAGAATGCTGAAAAGAGTGCTACCTCCATGTATCACATTGGATGCTTTGTTGTGGATAAATCATTGTTTTTCAGTTTACATAAATGACCTCTTCCAGGCTATGGGGAGGTTGCTGCTTGGAAGACAGTGCTGCCTCTGCACTACCTCTCCATATATTTCGCCTCCCATCAGCGTCACTTTGTGTCTGTGACGTTGGCCACTTGAGTGGAAATCTTGCGCATGCACATCTCTGTTCTTTTCTTTCTTACACAGTCTTCTGCCTTCTAGTAAGCCTATGGAACAAGTGAATTCTGTGCAGGTGCCGTTCCCAATATAATCATGCCAGAAAATTCCCTATAAAGACCAGGCTTCCCCATAAAGCTTTGCAACTATCACATCACATTTTAGAGCACAGCCAATCAGGATAGACTATCGTAACCTGTAAAAAATCTAAGGCAGGGAATGCAGCAGCCAATATGGTGAATCAGGATCGTGGGAGGATGTCACAGCCTACATCTTAGCCATAGAGAAAGCCATAAAACACTGAATGAACTGTAAAGATAATGTGTAACAGGAAAGCAAAGCATGCAGTTGCCATCCATGTACCCATGTCCATATAGGTAGAGGTTGTTTTGACATTACCAAGGATTTATGTTGCGTGAGCGCTACCATGCTCAGTTTCTCGGTACTTGTAATGAGTAGTTGGATGCTCAGATGGGCTTGACTCGAGTACCAAGAATAATGGAAGTCAATGGGGAACTTGAGCATGCTCAATGTTTCCATTGACTTCTGTTATACTAAGTACTCGTGTTGCCCCGTCCGAGTGTCTGACCTGCTTGTTTCGAGTATAGAGCACCCGAGTTTAGTACCGTTAGTGCTCACCTATCACGGCTAAGGATGTGTTTGTGCTGAAGAGCTTCCTATAGGTTTGATAAAGTCCTAGGAGACTCCAGAATGTCAATCGACACACATCAAACCTTCGGTAAAAGTTTGGCGAAGCTTCCAATTTGAATTTGAAAAGATGCATCAAATGAAACATTTAACATTAAAAATCATTGAAATATAAAGCCAGAATGTAACAAATTTCCAAGGTTTCTTTCTCCATAACCAGAACTTTTTCCTTAACTTTTCTGGATTTCAAAGTTATTAGTCTCTTGTTTAATTGAAGTTATTTATGTCGTAAGGACCGTGCCGCGTTTACACCTGTAAAATGCTTGTTTTCTGCCAACGTAGAATGAATGCGTAATTCTGTGGTGCCCTCGGACCTTGGCGCGGCATTGAAAGTTTTCCAAGGACAGCATTAAAGAAAAACAGAACATTTATTAAACAGCTTCCTTCAATAAGTTTGACAAATTTTACAAAGAAAACACAAGGAGCCCTAATTTGTGGAAACTACGGATGAAACGGCAATTAAACAAGATATTTCTAAAATTGTATTTCTCGGCAGGTTTTACGTGCCATGTTTTCGTACAGTTCCAAAAAAATAAAATGTTTGATTAAATTAGTGTTTTGTTTGTAAATGCTGTGCAAATATTTCATAGCTGTAATTAGTCGAGCCTTTGCCAAGCACAAACTGCTATATTTTGTTGGCAGCGGGCCACTAACTTCCTGTAATCTCAATGAATGGTTGGTCTTATGGAGCCGAGTGAGAATCCTAACACGCGCAACGGCACTGAGCTCCAGAAAAAAGACCTTTGAAGCAGTAAATGCTGTATAACTAAGGCTTAGAGGACATGGCCAAATTATGGATTTGTGTCAAACTGATCGGTAATATGTGTTTGTTGGTCTATACTGTAGCAACCGGAGCCGTGACTCCAATTATATAACTATTAGAAGTGTTCACATCTGCACAGGAGGCTTCATCGGGATGGAAAAAAAAACGTGGCTAGTTTTCTGAACATAGTGTTATGGGCTTTAAAATCTAAACCCAACAGACTCAATTGTAGCCAATGGTTTCCGCCATGTAATGAATGTGTCCCTGGTTTGCATCCTGTCTTCCTCTTACAGAATAGAATAATAAAACCCAACGTAAGACTTGCAAACTTAGCCTAACATAAAGGATATATTGCATGTAAATACTGATAGAATCAAACTGGAGTCTGCACATGCCACATTGAGTCTAGAATACCAAATGCATGAATACGAAAGGATCTACAGGATTCAACCAAGGGGAACCACCATCATCAAGAGATTGAGACTCTGGAATACAAGACCCAGGTCTTCAAATCCTGTCGTGGAAGGAGCAGAGGAACACAAGGTCAATGTCCCGAGTCTGTCGTACCATGCTGGAACCTCTGGGGTATCTAAGTTCAGGAGGTCACAATGTTCGGCTGATCGCAGGTCCTCTTTAGAGCTTGCGCAGAGATTATCATGAGTAAAAGTAGAATTATTTCCTTTCAGTGCTGAAGGAGTTGAGATTTCCTTTACAGAATTCTTGTAGCTTTATACTGAGGTGTTGCACCCTATGACCATTCCCTTCTATATAATCACACACCCTAGCTTTCTCGTATGCCTTTGGTAGATATTCTATATTGATTTCTCTGGTGAAGCTGTATCAGTTTTAGCTGGGGATTGCCTATCAGTAGAAGCTGTGAAATACTTTTCTGGAGAAGATGAGCAGTTTCTTTTATATGTGTCTTCCCCACTCTCTCCCCATATTGTCTTATTGTAGTAGTAAGACTAGCATCTTGCTGCCCTAGGCATTTGTCAAGGCAAGTCCAGGGTCAGCCAGGGCTTAAATGCGTGAATGCATACGAAGGAAAGGACCTGACTAGGGACAATAGGAAGTTCAGGGTTCAGACTTAAGTCACCCCTTCTCCCTCTCCCTATTGCCAGTGTCTCCCTTTTACCTTTTCCTTGGTATTACCCTCCTGTTGCAATATATGCCAAGCGTAACTTAATCTCAGCACCAGTCATTGTCTATGGAACTGCCAGAAACAGATAAGCACTTGGGGATCATGTGCACACAGCCTTATACAGACATTTTTCTCTCTTAGGCTAGGGTCACACGTGCAGATTTTCCATGCGTTTTTGAGACTTGCGTTTTCTGAAAACGCATGCAAAAACGCATCCATATGCCCCCATGCAAAAAACGCATGCCCCAATAGCAAAAACGCATGTCTGAATGTACCATGCGTTTTTGGGATGTGCTTTTGGCTCAGCACCAAAAAATACTGCAAGCAGCATTTTTTGGTGCTTTTTCAAAAATGCATGTGTTTTTTTAACATGGGGCCCTATGGAAAACGCATGCATTTTTGCATGGCACTAAATGGTACCATGCATTTCCGCATTTTTGCATGTGTTTTTAAGGCTGCCCCACACATAACAGCAAAAACGCAGCCCAAAAACGCATGCTGCCTAAAACATGCAAAAAAATGCATGCCAAGTGTGACCTTAGCCTTATAGCTGAAGTTGGAGCTACTGAATTCTGCTATTAATCTCTGACAGAAGCATTTAAATACGGTGATCACCGGCCTGCTGAAAGCTCCTATGGCTGCCATTTTTGCTGCCATGTGAAGCTTAGCCTATGGCTGGGCTTCATAGGAGAACACTATTTTTAACTAGCACTGTTGTATCACAGTATAGAGTATAAGTGATCAAACAATTGAAAGTTCAAGTCACTTAAGGCAATGTGCTCACGGTCCGGAGGAGCTGCGTGTTGGATGCGGCTCCAGACCTGAGTGAAGCCGCGGGTGCCCACATGGAGAGCGCAGCCACCCTGTACTCACCATATGCAGCGGGTGCAGGGTGGCTTCTCCCTGCAGTCACCTAATGGCAACCTCTTCCGACTCCACAGCATGAAATAAACATTCTACGGAGGAGCAGACTGCCGGCAATCCGCACCGCAGCTCCAAACACACTGCGGGCGGGTTAAGCACAATGAGGATGGGATTTCTTGAAATCCCATGCACTATGCTTATACTGTACTATGCAGCGTTTTGGACGCAGCGGCAAGACCCACCCACCCTTAAGGATCTAAAAAGTCAAATATAAAAAAAATCATAAAACGATAAAGCAAAAAAATGAACACTAATTGGAATCATCCCCGTTTTTACCATTTAAAATAATGAAATGTAAAAAAAAATGATAAAATGTAGAAATCCTATCTATTAAAATATTAAATTATTTTACCCAATGGGGAAACAGCATACTTAGGAAAAATAATGGAAATGTTAGAATTGTTTTTTTTTTGGTTAACATAACTTCAACAAAAAAATTATATAAGCTTTCTGGGCCCCCTCGCTGCGAATTGCGGTCCGCAGCCACCCCAGAAGATGGCGCGTTCATAGAAGCGCCATCTTCTGGCACTGTACCCAGCTCATCCAGGGTGCTGGTGCGGTGGCTCACTGGGTAATAAAGGGGTTAGGGCCAGCTTTGTATTATCAGCTAGCCCTAAGCCCGAAATTCATGGGGTCACGCCAATATTAGACATGACCGCCATGAACTTCTATTAAAGTGTTAAAGAAAAAGCACAACACAGAGAAAAAATCTTTTATTAGAAAACAAAAACAACAACACTTAGAGACTCCATCTTAATTAAGAAAATAATCTTCCGTCCGACGTAGTCCAATCCAGTTTTGTTCTTTAGCTCAGCTACATCTCTGGTAGAGAATCTCTACCAGAGATGTATCTGAGCTGTGCGCTGGGTGGCTGTGGGAAAGTTCATGTGAGTTCATGCAGTCAAGCATGAACTCACATAAACCCTGACAGCACTGCGGCTATTTCAAATGATCAGCATCAGCTGATACCTCAGCTGTTCATTTGAAATAACTGTTGGGAAAGCTGGCAGTGAGAAGACTTCACCGCTGGCTTTCCTGTGCGGTTCTGCGCTCCCCACTCTCTGATGCCCCCTCCCGCTCCCCCGCCGCATCTCTGCCCGATCCTAAGTTAGGACTGGGCAGGGAGTGCAGAACCAGGGAGTAGGGAGTGTAGCTCAGAACGAGACAGTGAAGTCTTCTCACCGCCAGCTTCCCCACCCAGGTCCTGCGCTCCCCATTCCCTTGTGCTGCGCTCCCCGCCCGGTCATAACTCAGGATCAGGGTGGGACTCGGTGGGGGGAGTGGAGGATCAGGATGGGAGACAGAGGATTGGGCTGAATGATTGCTTTTAAGCAATCATGCACACATTTCAACCTTTTCCTCAGCCCCAAGACCGCTGTATAGGGTCCAGCTGAAGAATTACTCACAATACTCGCATTTTCCATTGACTTACATTAGACTGCTACTTGTAACGAGTACCCGAGTATCGGGACCTACTCGTTACGAGTATAGCGAGTCCGAATATTTCACTACTCACTCATCCCTAGTCAGATCACATCCACCTGATGTTGCTGTTTCAGTTCACTTCTGGACTGACTGTGACCTGTTGTGAGCAGACGCTGATCTAAAGCTGCTGTTTCTTTTTCCATTTGAAGCTGCTGGGTTCCGTGGTCCGTGGGTGGAGGTAGGGGCTTATTCCTCGGGTTTCTCAGGAGTTTTAGGGACTTAGGCTGGTGACTCGGACCTACTCACCTTCAGAGGTACCTACAAGTACAGGGCAAGTCAGGGACCTCAGTATCAGGGCCAGAGCAGGCTCCCTTGACTCCATATGCCCTGCTCCGTCCTACTTCTGGGTACCCCGCCTTCCCTTCCCCCGCGTGACATACTCAGGAACCCACTATTGTTTCCCAGAAACCGCTATGTCATCACGAGCTTTTGCGCACCTGGTGGAGGAACTCTCTCAGGAGGTATTTACCCTGTGAAACCCGGTGGTACATCAGCTTTGAGAAGTCGTTGGGTATCTGGCTGCTGTTCACACGCTGGCTGTACCAGAACCCAATATCTCCTTTCCTGACCGATTTTCAGGAGGGAGAGATTCATTTTTTGTTTTTGGAGAAGCCTGCAAATTATATTTCAGGCTGCGTCCTAGTTCTTCTGGGAGCAAGGAACAGTGCATGGGGATTATACTCTCCCTTCGTAAAGGGGATCCCCAGGCGTGGGCCTTCTCTCTGCCGACCGATTCTCCATCTATGCGATCGGTGAACGGGTTTTTTGAAGCACTTGCCCTGGTGTATGGCGATCCTGATGCCGTCTCCCTTGCTGAGTCTAAACTATGTAAGGTCAGGCAGGGAGCACGACCGGTCGAGGAGTATTGCTCTGAGTTCTGGAGGTGGGCCACTGACACTCAATGGACCGATCCTGCTCTAAGGAGTCAGTTCTGTCTGGGGTTGTCAGATCGGTTACAGGACACCATGACTCAGTACGCTGCTCCAGAGATGCTGGAGGCTGCAATGGCGCTTGCTATTAGGTTGGACAGATGCCTAAGAGAGAGACCGGATCCGACCCTGCCCCCGGTAACCATCCCTGCTGTGGAGGTTACACGTGTGGGTTCTGATGTTCCTAAGCAGTTGGGGACTGCGGAGTCTTGTACTAACCCATCTGCAGGTCATCAGGTTGGGTGGTCATGTTTCTTTTGTGGTCAACCTGATCACTTCATTAGGGTCTGTCCATACCGTGCTAACCCCATGTGGATAAGTGCGCAAGTGCTGCTGTGTCTGCCGTGTTGGTCAGGCCTGCTCCTATGTCTCCACCGGTGGTGGTTAATCACCCACCAAAAAATAGGAGTAAAACCCTGCCAGCACCTCAGATCGATGCTGGACTCAGGGGTTATCCGGGGAAGCATGTTAGGGGGAAAGGGGGTTACCCCCACTAAGCCCTTGGTGAGAATGGTTCCCGAAACAAAACTGGGAACCATCTCCGCCATTTGCCCCCCTGAGAGTGAACCTTCGTTCTGTGACCGAGTGCATGGCAATGAACGTTCAGGTCCAGACCTGAGTGTGGATGACTATGTGTGGGTGCTGTCAAAACACGTAAGGTGGAAGTGTGCAGCTGGAGCTCCTACTACTGGAGTAATTGGTCCTTTTAAAATTGCAACCCTGTGTTGTTCCAGCTACCTATCCCCCCATTGCTTTGTACCCTTAATATCTTCCATAGGTCGTCGCTCGGGAGGTTCAGACCATTGCCGGACGTGTCCCATTTAGAGTCCGGAGGTCTCTCATGAAGAAGGGGTACTGTTACGTATTGACTGCCTTGCAGTATGGAAGTGCTACTGCTGTGGTTTAAATGAAGCCTTTTTTCCCTGCTCTCAGTGTGGCGAGAGGAATCTAATGAGCGGGAGCTGAGAGTGCAGGTGTCTGTGATGAATATGACTCGTGTAGGTGAGCTGAGGAGCATGCCTGGGCTGGTTGCTTCGTGACCCTCGGCCATAAATGGGTCAGATCACATCCACCTGATGTTGCTGATTCAGTTCACTTCTGGACTGTGACATGTTGTGAGCAGATGCTTATCTGAAGCTGCTGTTTCTTTTTCCATTTGAAGCTGCTGGGTTCCGTGGTCCGTGGGTGGAGGTAGGGGCTTATGCCTAGTGTGGCACCCCTGCGGGGGATTGCCACAGGACCCACAGGTGCAGGGAGGGATGTACACCTTGGCAGACACAGCACCCAACACCTTCCACCCCAGACCTGGAGGGGGAGTCCAACTGACTGTCCTTAAGCAAGATCCCCTATAAAGATACAGGGCTGAGGGAAGGAGTCAGTTAGTAAGTTAGTTAGTTCCAGTGAGACAGTACAGAAATAAGGACTGGAAGGAGCTGGTTGCTGGGACAATCCAGGCCCGGAACCAGGAAACCTGACCCAGCTGTGCAAAGGCCTACAGAGAGGGACAAAAGCCAGTGGAAGAAGTAGGAGAAAGAAGAAGAGAACATATCTGGTATCCCTTTAGCCCACCCAGACACCGGAGTCCGAAGTTGCTATTCTTCTAAAGTGTAGCAGACAAAGCCCAGACCAACCAGGAGGATCTAGTCCCCCTGAAGTTACATCAAGTGAGACACCAAACTTGACCAAGCATAGGACCAGGGGCCCAAGAGGAGAATAGAGATCCCCACAGCAAGGTCCTCATTGTGGTTGTGTAGTACCCTGAGAGGGAGACAGAGCGGCAGGTTCAGTTACAGGCAGAACTTACCTGAATTACTACACACACTAACAGAGGAGGCCTCACAACTCTCCAAGGTGAATGTCCTAAGCTGCACTGAAACCTGGTTACCCTCCTGGACCGTGCCTGTTACCGGACATCAGTAAAAGGGTACCAAAACAGAGACTATTGTGTGTGTGCGTGTCTGCTTCACCGCCGCTGGCTGCAGCGTTCACAGCAGAACCGCTACTATTACTCCCCTCATCCACCCGCTGCCCTGAGGTAAAGCTCCACCTGTGGGGAGCTGTACTAACAAAGCTGCATTTACATCACCTCAGCGGCCAGCCGCAGCGCTGGTAGCCCTATTACCAGGTACGACAGGTGGCGTCACGTTACCATCCCCCATCATCATCACCCCCACCCACCATTGAGGGTCCAGGGCATGGAACCGGGAACCGACCAGCAGTGATCCCCACTGAAGTAACCACCTGTCCCGGTATCCGAGTACCCCCTACCCTGTCGACCGACTCACTAGGGCTTCTCAGGAGTTTTAGGGTCTGAGGCTGGCGGCTCGGACCTCCTCACCTTCAGAGGTAATTCTGAGTACAGGCTGCAAGTCAGGGACCCCAATATCAGGGCCAGAGCAGGCTCCCCTGACTCTCTACGCCCTGCTCCGTCCTACTTCTGGGTACCCCGCCCTTCCCCCCTGCGTGACATCATGGGCCTGGATGCTAAAGTTCTAATGGGGGCCCAAATGATTGCAAATCTTTAGCAGCATTAGTTTTTTCTATAACAAAAAGGAACTTTTAGGGCCCCCCAGGCTCCAGGGCCTGGGTGAGATTGCAACCCCTGTGTCACATCCCCAGAGTCTGCTCCTGCAAGTTTTGCTTCTGCCACCAGGTGCAGTTGTGTTCACTCCGAGGGCGAGACTGATGATGTGGTAGCCTGACTTGTGGATGTGTTGTTTGGCTGCCCAGCTCATTAACTCTGACTTCAGCCAATTAAGAATTACTGCAACCTATTTGAATTCACTGCGTGTTGCTGCTTGTTGCCAGATGCATTCCCTGGTTCACTTTTATTATCCTGCTTTATATAATTGATTTTATGCATTGACCTCTGCCTGTTTTTGTGTCACCCTGCGGTACTGGTAGCCACAGGAACACCTAGTGCATGGAGGGATTTCCACGTCAGGTGCCCTTACACACACAACACCTTCCACTACAGGCCTGTAGGGGGAGCTCCACTTGCTGACTTTAGGCAAGATCCCCTATAAGTACAGGTACTGGGAGCAGAGTTAGTCAGTCCGTGCAGTACGGAGCAATACTGTGAAGATAACCTGATAGCGGAGCCATGCTAGGCCCGAAGCAGAGGTCAGCCTAGCCAGAGTGAGGAACCCGAGAGTGAGGGTTGTAGGCAAGGCGAGCAACAGATTGGGAGCAGAGGAACCATACCGGTTGACCCCAGGATACAACCCAGACACCGGAGTCCGAGTCTACTGAGGAGAACTTAGCCAGCAGAAAACACAGGTTCACCGATGAGACTCCAGTCTCCCGAACACCTGTATCAGCAACCAACACAAAAGCAAGGAACCGCAAAGGAGAGAGAGCCAGCGGCAATCCACAGAAGGTTCTTACTAACCACTATACGGGTGAGAGACACAGAGGAGGCCAGGCCAGGTTTTACACAGGTCAGGGCTTCAACGCAAGTAAGAAAGGGACAAAAAGGCCTTACAAATCACTCGCTGTGGAAATCCTGAAGTGCTTCCCGACCACCTGGAGTGTACCCTGGACAGTGCCGGTTCAACATCAGTAAAGGTACTGAAAACTACTCCCAGTGTGTGTGTCAGTTCTTACAGCCCTGATCCTGTCCATCACAGAGACTGTAGAAACATCTCGCCTGCAAAGCCACCTCCCTGTGCCAAAACTTATTTCCGCATCACTGCCCCAAGGACCCTGCTCCACCTACAGGGGAACAACACCATCAGGCTGCCCATCCATCATCCCCGGAGGTCTGCAGCAGCGCTGGTGCCATCACCACACAACATAGGTGGCGTCACAAACTATTTAACCAAAAAATTTTTAAAAAATCCCCCTTTTTAAGTGACCACCAGGGCACAGACACGGCACCGCTCTCCAGTGACATCCCCAGTAACCAATCCGGTATCCGAGTACCCCAGCCTTGGGATGGGTCATTGTACTATTCTTAAGCTAACAATTTTGTACTTTTCTGACCTCTCGGATTTGTTCCTGGAGTATGGCCTATCTATAGGCAGCAAGCACATGAATACTGCAGTAAAGCCAGATCCCTGCATAGGGGTTAAACGTGTCTGGATATCTCGGGGTTCTGCCTGATGGTGCGGTTTGCATCTAGCCTGTTTGGGAATCCTCTTTTTACCTGTAACTTAGACGAATGTTACACTCTGCACATATTGTAGTTTTAGAATTTGATGCATCTAGATGTCGATAAACATTCAGATAATAAATTAATCTACAAGCTCCTCATACGAGAGCACATGCCAGGTACGGCAAGAACATCACTTATTACACTAAGACTAAACTATTGCACTAAGACCTGAATTTTCCAGTATGCCGATACGATTAGGGTTTCTTAAAAACTAAGAACAGGAAAATACCAAAATTAGCTTTGATTTATGGAGCCGCTGCCAAGTACTGATGAATTGACGATCATTTTTTTCCAACTGAAGAATGATTACTAGTCGGGCAAAAGATAAAATTGAGTTAGAGCCATAATGATTTGTTACTTGCTGCATTGCAGATCATAGATTAGTGTGTAATATTTCAGATTGTTGGAAACCATTTAGTTTTTATAGGAAAACTCTTTTACACAATACTTTTGCATTTTTGGGAAAAATTCAACATAAAAATAAAAATTCAGGGGTTAAAACAAGCCCAATATATGAACAAAGGTTTAGCTATAGGTCTGTAGGTGCAGATGGACCCTGGTTATTCAGTGGCAAAAAGGCTACCTCTAGCCAAACACAACAAAATGGCCCCGTGCATGAACGGTATATGGGCCCTTTGCAGTTCAATAGCATATCATAATGCACAATCCCACCTGCTTTGCTAGTGCGCCCTTACCTCTTGGGCCCTTGTGTGATTGCACCGATGATACGTCTGCCCCTGTGTGGCACATGGTAAATGGGGAAGTCCAAGAGTTTCAAGTAAAACATTTGTTATCAAGTCTCAAGTAATCCTTCACATAGTATTCCACTTGGTATTCTGGCTTCTTACAGTACTCCAAAACCTAAATTGAGGACAACAAAATCAGATATGTGGAGGTGCCCATGATTAGCCATTCAATGGGCAGAGGCATTAGAGCAAGCTGTGGCCTCCCACATTTCATATATGGCTTTGTATAACTGCAGGTTTTTGCAGCTTTTGTCACTTTGAGCACCACAGCCCCTTTAAATGGCTGATCTACAGAGGTCTCGAAATTTAGAGTACTACCAATTTATACTAGGGATAAGCCATCAGTTTTATAAAACTGCATTCCCTCCATTAATCATGTGTTTGTGGTGTTGGATTTTGTGGATTGGTGCCGTGCTAATTATCTACAACTAAACAAAAAGAAAACTAAGGAGTCGGTGGTGAACTATAGCAGAGAGAAGATGGAACGTTTACCTGTCACTATCACTGGTCAGAATGTGGAGCCATGGAGAGTTGCAAATATTTGGGGGTCCACCTTGGACAGCAGACTAGATTTGAGGGGCCATACAGAGGTTTACAAGAAGGACTTGAGCAATCTGTAATTACTACTGAAACTAAGGTAGTTTAATGTTAGAAATGTTCTACCAGTCCGTAGAGACAAGAGTCAACTTTTTCACAATCACATGCTAGGGAAGTAGTATGCGTGTGTTTGATGCTGATAAGCTCATCAAGAAGGCAAGCTTGACTGCTGGTCGCCATCGTCACACTTTTTTGGGAGGTAGTGGAGAAAAGAACTCTGAAGAAATGTGTGGCTATAATGAATAGTATATGAGCTGCTCATGAGACAAAGGAGCACCTTCAGCCACTGTCCATACCTATTAAGTTCAAGAAGAAAAGATACAGTAAATTGTTTGTGCCAACTGCTATGGGAATGTGCAAAAACTACCTAAGTACCAAAATATCCAAGTACTGGTGTATTATAGATGATCTAATGGTATATTATACTGACCTGTCATGACTAGGAATGGACTCCACTGTCAATTGTCTACTGTTATGTTGTAATTCATGTCTATGTTGTGCAGTTGTATACTGTAACTTAGTTGTGATCAATAAAGTCTATCTTATCTTATTTGTAGAGAAAATAGAAGACAGGAACACGTAGAACAGTTACATTAAGTGCAGTTGTGCAGGTCGACGCTAAGAAACAAAATTGAATTGGCCTGGAACCCAATGGTCCAGCACCACACTAAACTAGTGTGGTGCAAAAGAAATCTCAGAAAAAAATAGCATGTTATCAGATGCAGAAATGGGTAGATGGGAAGATCACTATTGTGCATGTAAAGGCAAGTACAGCCCAGAGCTGTGGCAATGGGGTCAAGGTCAAATTAGGGCCAGCATCATGGGCATTTTCTGCCGGTTGTTGGTGGGCAGTCACTTTTAGAGGTAAGTCAACGATTGAATGGGTATTCCAGTAAGAAACTGTTCCTATGTATTTACTCAATGCCTAGAATGGGCATCTGAATGTTTGTCATGGGTTGAGCATGCACACCACCACTATAATCATTGTAGGTGGACCCCTATGATCCTGTCTCGTGGAATATTCTTTTAAAGTCAATGGCTCAACATCAAATCAAGGCTGTGCCTGGTACAGTAACCAAAATCATTCACTTGAACAATTGTCCCATTTTTTGGGGGAGGATTGTCAAGTGCCGATCAAATTCCCGTCCAATCAACATTAACTGCTTAGTTTGAGGATGGGTTATTGAAGTAGTCTCAATAATAACATTTTTAATACATTTTTGATAACTTTTTTTTTAGAAACGTAAATTATTTTCGCTTGACATTTGCCATATTTTGGAACAGTAATACAGTAATGATGTCACTAGTACTGATTTTGTTATATCGTGAACTCTTATTTTAATGTTATTGAACACAATGTCCACCAGAAAAAGAAAAATACTTGAACTAAGTTCAATAACTTTCTAAGGGACAAAAATCTAATCCAACTGTAATCCCGAAATCCGATGAGCGATAAATATGGCGGCCATTGACTTTAAAGTTTATCCGTTGGTTGTGGGAGACCATGGATTGTTCATCTCCATGCTAATAAATCCAATCTAAGTGCACTTATGCCACAAAGAATGATACAGGGTTGAAGCAAAGAGCAGTTTTCTGGCCCATGTATTTTAGCAGAAACCGAAGATTAGCATGACGAAGTCGCAGGACATCATAAATTATTGTTTGGCGGAACAAATGCTTCAGAATGCAGACTTGTTATCTGTGCAGATTAATAATTATTTCCAATGTTTCACAGATAACAAAAGGCTTTTTTGCTAGAACAAATATTATTTCTAATACTTTCCAAGTGAAGTCGACCGTAAATAATAACGATTCAGAGAAATGGTTCACACAAGACCGGAGCCGGAGAGGATCATGATAAGAAAATAGTTCACAATTAAATTAATTGATTTTAGATAGCGGCTTTTTATCTTGGTGTTGTGTTAATGGATTGGTCTAGTACAGAATGTGCCTTTTTAATGCAAAAAATGTTTAACTCTTTAAAGAGAAATTAAAAGGAAATACTTCAGTATACAAAGGGTATGTATAATTCAGCACCGGAAAAGAGGTTCCATACCAATCTAATGGAATAAAACGATGTTTGGGTGAGCGCTGGGATATGAAGACAGCTACACTTCAACAAGTATTTTACCTGTAAGTTTATTGTTCAAATCACACTAGGTCCTCTCCCACAACATGTTTCGACGCTCAGGGCGTCTTCCTCCACTTGAGGAAGACGCCCTGAGCGTCGAAACATGTTGTGGGAGAGGACCTAGTGTGATTTGAACAATAAACTTACAGGTAAAATACTTGTTGAAGTGTAGCTGTCTTCATATCCCAGCGCTCACCCAAACATCGTTTTATTCCATTGCCTGCATATCCATCTCCCTATGGGGAGAGCGGTGGAGCAGCTCCGGAGGAGAAGACAAATCTAACAGAGGAGAGGAAAACACGTGACGGATCACGTGCAATTACACAGGCGGACACCGAGGAAAAAGGGAAAGAAATCCACACTGTCCAGAGAGAGACCCCGTGCACTCACTACGTGAGCCCCCCTGTTGTGCGGACAGCACAACAGGAAAAGGTGAGTGTAACGGTGACTTAACAGAGGGTGGATATAAAACATAAAGCAGCGTGGCGCAACCAATTTCTATATCTCATTCCATACCAATCTAAAGCTTTATTTAGTCAAACTAAAAATGTACTTTAAAGCTATGTGCCGACGTGAGCACATTTGCTGCTCATTTGTAAATGCGCATAGTACATAGGCCAGCGAGTAAGTCAATGTGATCTCACCAGTGCTGTGCAGATGTCTGTGCATTTTGAGCTGCGTGATAGCTGCAGATTTTTATGGATCTTTTGATCTGTAAAAATAAGCAGCATGTCAATTCTTTAATGCAGATTATCTTGTATACCGGCTAGCACTTCCGGGTTTTGGCCGCGTCACTTGGGTAGGGGGCGTGTGACCTACGAGGTGTGTGAATCGGCCGAAACCCGGATGTGCTGACCGGTATGCAAGGAAAGCTGCGTGCTACAGGGAGGGAACAGCAGGGGCAGATGCAGATTTTTCTGCAGATATTACCTTGCAGGGACCTTTCTACATCCCTCTACCTAAGAGTTGTGCTGGTGACAACTCATTCAGGTGAGCGGTAATAACCAACATTCCTCTGTTAGTTTTGTGTTAATACCCCGGGAGGGCTTTCCCCTCTCTTCTCATTCTGTATTATAAACTATGAGACACAGGTATTGAGCGTTACATTTTGGGGCAAATATCACATGATCACAAGTATTATTGTTTTCACCATTTCTTACTTGTGCCAAAGTCATGTCAAACTCCGAGACGTTGCCCGGATGTCAGATGTAAGTCTCACTTCTAACGAATTCAGACATTGCTGCCAGTTTTCCTTTTGTAAAACATCAGTATCCGCTCTTCGAGAATTGCCCATAATATTGAATTACAGAGGTATTACTGAACAATGTATTATTTAAAAGATGTTGACGTCTAAATTCACTAACTAGCCTAAAACCATTTTATTTCAGGTTTGGTCAGATTTATCGAAATGTAGATAGTAAGATCAAAGATGTAATTTGAAGCTTCCTGGACCCAATACAAAATCTGTCACAGGGGCATCCATCTATTGCACATCAGTTTTATCCAATACTTTGGACCATTTGGGTCTTTATTGGCTCCACAGCTCTGGTTATAACCACAATTTCTGCATTCTAAGGGTCCAATTAATTATTGTAATTTGCGTCTACTTTTTGTCAAGTTTTTATCAAGTTTTGATACTTCACAACTTTTTTGTTACAAAAAATGTATCTTTGCTTTTTTTAAGTCTATTTGATAAGCTCTGTTTGTTTTATTTACAGTCACCACTGTGGGCATGGTTTACCGTTTTCAGATGTTTTCACCAGATTTATTATTACACTTTTCAAAAAGTCTCAAAATGTGTTGCAAATACACTCCAGTTTCCCATAAAATGATTTTAAGCACACCAAAATATTTTGAACAATTTTTGGAAAAGTTAGTAAAACGTGCAACTTTTCTAGAATGGTTGGATCGCTTCTTGTAACCACTTGAAATGCTCAAAAGGCTCAAGATAAGAACAGAAAACCATTTTCACAGATACAAATGTGTATATTCATTTTTTCCAGATGGGTTTCAGAGCAGATTCTTGGGCACAGTTCCTTATCTTGGAAGATATTATGTTTACATTTTTCTGTTTTCATAAAATTTGAGCAAAAACCTTTAGTTCTGCATTCTGAAGTCAATGCTACATGGAAGAGAATGACTGGTACTGCAATACCAGACAAGGCCCATAAGAAAGGTGGCACTGTTATTAAATTAAGCCCTTTTTCTACTTGCATCCAACTCTTATGGTACCTTTACACGCCGCGACGGCAGGCTGGATACATCGCGCTACTTCGCGTGCACGAGCACGCTCAAACGGCTACAAACGGTCAACGCACCCTCTTTACACGCCGCGACAAGGTGCGCTACGCCACGCTACATCTATAGCTAGCTACATCGCCGGGTGTCTCAAGTAGCCAGCTGTAGCTTAGCGTACCATGTTTACACACCGCTCCAACAAGCTACTATGGGCGGACCCGGTGCAGCAGGGATAGCACATAGGCGTGCAACAATCTTGGTTTACAAGCCGTCCGTATGATGATAGGACAGCGCAATATCATCAGGATTGGCCAGGCATCGCAGGAGGCTGGTTAATAGAGCACGCTCGAGTAATTGTGTAGTGTGACTGGTCAGCTCCTTAAATATCCCGCCCTATGCTGCGACTACCAATCATAAAGCAGGAGCGACCTCCAATGATCGCAGATGGGGCGCGGTAACATGGCGACTGTGTCACGCCTTAGATACATGGCAGCCACATCGCCGGGTGTCCAGAGTTGCCTTCCGTTGCTTCTTTACACGCCGATACAGCTCGCTACAATCGGCGATGTTGCCTTAAGTTTATGAGCAGAGCCCATAAACAGATGTATCTGTCGCCGGCTGTAGCGTCGCCTCTTCAGACGCCGCTACTACAGGCGATATGGACGCTACAAGCTACAATTGTAGCTTGTAGCGCGATGTATCCAGCCTGCCGTCGCGGCGTGTAAAGGTACCATTACTTCTTTGAGCCTCTGTCATTGATAAAAAGGGATTCCTACCTAGTAGCCTTCAATCCATTGATGGACTTAGTTTGCTTCGTTGGCAATCGTTGGGTTCTGATGGTTGGGCAGAACAAGAAGTGATATAATCACTTCTTTTGGTGGGAAAACCCTTTAAAATTGCACAGACTATAATGGAACAACATACAAAAACATAAGATGTTGAAAACAGTTAAAGGGGTTGTCCGATACTAGGACAACCCCATCTCATTCCACATGCCTCCCTCGGGTAAAATAAAAGAACCTATATTCACCTCCCGTACTGGCTCCCAGGGCTCATATGACATTGTGATGTCACACAAGCTCACAGTCAATCACCGCCGGCTTCTCTCTAACCACCTTTTGACCAATTAGTCAATTATCAGTAAGTGAGTGTCAGCTGCAGCGATGCTTGGACACGGGCCTCTTACATGGTGTCACAATGGGAAACTATCGACCCTGCCTGTACGGCGCCAGCACAAGGGGTGAGTATAAGCTTTTTAATTTTACCAAGGGAAAACATGCACTGGGAGTGGACAACCCCTTTAACCTACTTGTTGACAGTCTCCAAATACAAACAGAAAAGGTATGTCTCCAATTTTCAGAAAAAGGGAAGAAAAGGCAGATGTTATAAAATAACAAAAAAATCCTATTCTCCAATTCTATCATTCATAGACTTAGAGGTCTACGGGGTCTTTGTTTTCAACCAGACACATTGGCTCATTTGCCAATATACCAATGTCTTTGTTTTATCGGTTAAGACCTTATGTGTGTGGCGCCCCACCTGGTCAGGCATCACAGTTGGGGTACTGCACCCATAAATGAGTGTGCGGTTACCACTGTCACAATGGAATGCAAATGTTCTTCAGGAGGCTCCCTTCCAAGCAGTCCCACACACACCCACTTAGGCAGATGGCAGAGGTCCCATACCCTAGGAAGGGGAGTTAGGGGAGAAGGGAGGACATACAGTGAGTTTCAGTCGGCACTGAGAGAAGACGGCGAACGGGGATCCTCAGAGAGAGTGAAGGAGGAATCCCAGGGAGGGGGCCCATAGAGAAAGAAGCGGCAGCCCAGACGAAAGGAGGGAGCCCCCCCTGAGCACCCATACTCAGGAGGGAACCCTGGTCTGTTTTACCGGAGCACCGGTTCCAAAAATGGCGAGGGAGTTCAGGCCCTCACCGAGAACACCGGAGGTCGCGGACTGTTTACCGACCCCGACCCCCTTTCCAGAGGAATTGTCACACCAGGATTCCCATCTACAATGGGTCTGGTACAAAGTGGGCACCTCAAGATAGGTATTGAGAGCAGGACACAGGGCAGATCCAAGCCGGCATTCCACGGGAGACTCCAGAGACTTTGCAGTTCCGTTGTGACTACCCTGCCAGCTATTTTGTCCAGGGACTGTTACCCGCTGTGAACTGTATGACCATCTGCACCATTCCAGTAAAGTAACCGGGTAGAGTGAACGAGTCTCCGTGTCTTTGTTTCTCCACTACACTGTGTTCCTGCTGTTCATCCATCTATCACCAGCACCCCTATCATCACCGGTGCATCTCTGCCCTGGGGGGTTAGCTCCACCTGCAGGGAGCTGTACCATCAAGGCCACTATACCACCACTGGACTGGAGCGGCGCTGGTGCTCAATCACCAGAAGCTGCCGGTGGCGTCACAAGAACAATATTATAAACTTTATTCCCCTATACATATACCACTGTTTAAAAGTGACATCCCCCCCGACCACAGCGGAAAATGGCCTGGACACCCGAGTCCCCACTGCCCCGGCGACACATAACTTTTTCTGGTGCTCACGAACAGGATTCTGTGCCCGGTGCTACCGGGTACTGTGTGCCTACGAACTTTGGACTCAGTGCTTGAAAAATAACTTTTCCCGCCATTAAATGGTGCTGAAAATGGGTTCCCAACAATTCTACCTTGAATCCCAAGATGGCGCTTCGGCCATGCGAAGGACAACGTGCAGGCCCAGGGGTGTGCCTCAGCCCATTGTAATGGGAGGGCCTATCCAGAGGAGCGAAACTGTCTGCCAATCAACCAAGGGGGCGGGCCACAGGAAGTGATCCAGGAGGAACCGCCAAAAGTCAAGAAGACCCCAGGCGGAAGAGAAGGTCACGACGAACAACAGCGTGTGTTACCTGGTACAATGGTGACCCGGTGGAGTGACCTCCTGCATGAAGTGGAGAAGGAGGCCCGCATTGCCCGTGGGGACCTGGACTAGATCTCCCTCTTTACCAACGAGGGGGACGCGGACTATTGGCGGGACGCCTTCTGAGAGCTGCGGGACAACCTGGCTAACACCGTGGAGTGGGTAGTCCGCAGCTGGAGTGCCAACCGGGCTGTGGAGTTCATGACCCGAGCGACGGACCGGGAGTTCAGCCCCTTACCGAGAACACCGGAGGTCGCGGACCATGTACAGGCCCCCGACACCTGTCCAGAGGAATTGTCACACCAGGATTCCCATCTACAACGGGCCTGGTGCAAAGTGGGCATCTCAAGACAGATATTGAGAGCAGGACACAGGGTAGATCCAAGCAGGCATTCCACGGGAGACTCCCAGAGACTTTGCAGCCTGCTGTGGCTACCCGGACAGCTATTTCATCCAGAGACTGTTACCTGGTGTGAACTGTATTATCATCTGCACCGTTCCAGTAAAGTACCCGGGTAGAGTGAACGAGTCTCTGTGCCTTTGTCTCTCCACTACACCGTGTTCCTGCTGTCCATCCATCTATCACCAGCACCCTTATCATCTACGGTGTATCCATGCTCCAGGGGGTTAGCTCCACCTGCAGGGAGCTGTACCATCAAGGCCGCTATACCACCACCCTCCGGAGGACTGAAGCGGCGCTGGTGCTCAATCACCAGAAGCTGCGGGTGGTGTCACGAGAACTACAATATAAACTTTATTCCCCTGCACATATACCCCTTTTTAAAAGTTTGGTGTCCTGGGCCACGGGTCTGGGCAGGCCACCAGTGACATTCCCCCTGACCACAGCGGAAAAGGGCCCGGACACCCAAGTCCCCACTGCGTCACATGTGCGCTGTTTCTTTCTTCTAGTTTCTCCACGGACTGATTGGCTTTGACAGTCATAAAAATGCTTGGAAACAAGAAAAGAAACTACCAGCAGATTAATAAGGGAAAAATAGAGGTAAGGAGTCTTTATTTTATTTTGTATTTGTTTTTACTTGTGGTTGGAGAACGAATATTCGAAAAATCGTAGATTATAGCTGTTAATTAGACAACCAGTAGTTCTATGTAAAACCACAAATAGCTAAGTCAGCACTACTACATTTCTCTCTCCTTCTGTAGTTTATGCCAACATCTGCTACCTCTAAAACTGTCGAAAGCAAAGGTGCAAAAAAAAAAAAAAAAGTATAAATAAAATAGAACGATGATTGGCAGGCCGGCTTTGATGTTCACTTGAAGGTAAAATCCTTACCCTCCCAGTGCAGACAGCAAACGGAGGATTTATTTTTCAGACAACCTATTTCATTTCAGTCTCATCATTCTGCACCTGTGAAAGCAGCTCCATGCCGGGAGGAGGAAACCCAAGAGGCGGCTCTTCTCACAACAGGTCATTGAGCCTTCAGTAGTATTGGGGGAATGCGATGCAACATACAACTGTCCTGATAGCTCTCATTCTGATTTGGGAGAGGAAACACCTCAGATGTCATCACAGAATAATTCTCAGTATGTGATTTGGTAAGGAAAGTCTCAGACATGACAGAGATTCATCTCCAAATATTGAACAAGTCCAATATGGTAAATTGTGAAAAATAGAACAAATTAGCCGTTATCTTAATCCTTAAGAAAGTAGCATTTTGTTTTTTTTCATCTCTACATCCCAAGAACCATACAAAATGTATTTATTTTTCCAGCGTGTTGACATTTTCATTGGAGTCATTTTGAGGAACAAGCAGTGTGTAGAATGGGTTGCCAGCACCTGGAATAATGCAAGTTTGGCACCACCATATGCAGTATTAAGGCTCCCTGCATGCAACCATAAGACAAATAATGTCCCTTTTGATAAAATATGAAAGAACGTGGAGTGTCTCATACAAAATGCTAACTTTGTCAGAACCCCCACTAAAAAAAGTTTATACTCCCCTACTTAGATGGACCGAGTCATCTTCTCCCTGGGACAATTGTCCACTGCAAAGGCTGAGCTGCTGGTAAGGCAGAAACTCCGAGACCCTTTATCCCTATACAGGGATTTGGAATTACAGCAGAGCCCAATAGGTAGCTGCCTATAGGTGAGCAGCAGCTCGGAGCAGGGAGGTCGCCAGGGAGGGGCAAGGCTGGGAGGTCAGGAAATAGACAAAGTCAGGGTCCAAAAGTGTGGCGCCCTGCTCACGCAGGTGGCCACAGACTTCCCTAATGCACAGCTGAATTTCCACAGCAGGTACTTACTACATGCAACACCTTACACCCCGACACAGTAGGGGGAGCCCAACTTGCTGACCTTAGGCGAGATCCCCTATAAATACTGCTGCTGGGAGAGGAGTTAGTTAGAGTGTGCAGATGCTAGGAGAGCTGCGAAGACGTCCTGGTGGTCGGTGCCGCGGTTAGGCCCAAGCCAGTGACCCGGAGTGGCCCTTCTGACGTCCTGCAAGCCTATGAGTGGGGACAGAAGGCAAGGAGCAGAGCCAAAAGGGAGCGAGGAACTAGTGGAAGTTCGCCCAGAGACGTACCAGACTTCGGGGATCCGCACCTGTAGGATACTGCAGGACTACAGAAAACCCCGTCTCACCGTGTAGACTTCACTCACCCGGTCCCCCTGCCTACTCAAAGAGAGGGAGCCAGACACCGCAGTGTACTACCGCAGTGATAAGAGAGGGTAACCCGTGGACTGCGCAGGAGGAGAGAGGGAGAGAGGACCAGAGGAGAGAGGAGGCCAGTCTGGCTGCAAGCAGACTGAGCTTCTGGAGCCATAGAGAAGCAGAGGAGGCCTTATACCCACTTTCTGTGGGGACCCACTGTGCACCTGGTCACCTGTCAGTGCCCTGGATGTCTTTACCTGCCATACCACCAGTAAAAGGTAAAAGAGACTTCTACATTGTGTGTGCTTCATTCCTCTCCACTCCCAGTGTCCCTCATAGACTGCTCCATCACTCCCCATCCCAAAAGTTCCACTCCAAGCTGCCCCTTCACACTACGCTGCCGGGGAGGACCAGCTCTACCCGTAGGGCGCTTTGCTATCTCAGCCGCATTACCATACACCTCCGGCGGACTATGGCGGCGCTGGTGACCCATCACCAGGTACTACAGGTGGCGTCACATGACAAACTCTTATCCCCTGTAAATATCCCCTTTCTGAAGTATCACGGGATCCGGCGTTGCCACCCGTGACAATCTAGAACACCCACCGAGCCTGGTACCCAAGTACCCCAGGGCCTGGGGCTCGACAAAAGCATAGTCAGAAGGCAGCGTCAAAAACCGGGAGGGCAGCAAAAGTACAAAATCATCAGGCAGTAGAAGGGTCAATATCCAGGCAGAGGTCAGAGTCAATATAATAGAGCACAAACTAAACAGCTGGGAAAACAAAATGTATATCTGGTGACTTGCAGGACAGGCCCCAGGGTATTTGAAGAGCGCGGTTCCCTCTCATAGGCTGGAGTTCACAGCCTGACAACCTTATCTGGACTGCCCCTACAACCAGGCCAGATGATGATGCACGACTGGTACCAACCATTCCACTTCTGATAGAGGAACAAAGCCTGCACCTACCAGACACCTCTGCAGGAGCCTCTCTCCTGTAACCAGCATCACCCATAGGAGGAGCACGGCGATACCCAACGACAGGGGCAGGTACCAAAGGAGCAGGTCCTGGAGAGGAGATGGCCCCCCTTATCACCGGCACCACTAGCCAAAGGAATCCCTCGCCACCTAGTGACTGGGCCGGAACAACAGTCACTGTGTCCGATTCGAACTGGTGAGCCTGAGTTGTGATTTGCTTCCTTCTCTTCTGAAACACAGTGGGTTATTTTTCTTAACGGGTTCTTATTATCTGTTGTCCTTATTTCATTCCTCTTCGGACTGCTGGTGTTTTTGTTAATGTCTACCCTATCACCTTTTGGGTGCAGCTATTTAGACCTTCCCCTGGCTGATCTTTCGTGATGTTGACATTCTTTGTGTATTCTACTTGGAGTTACTTCTATACTGCCTTTATATTTCTTTTGTCGATAAAGATCTGCTATTTTTTTTATCTCTGCTGTTTTTTCTATCTGTCCTTCTCCTTTCTGCTTGCTTTAGCTAGGAGGAAGGAGGCATTTCTTTGACGTTTTTGTGGTTTTATATTTTCTCTCTCTGTCTCTACACTCCTTCCTGATTCAGGGTAGTATTCTCTTTATCCCTAGTTCCTAAGGTGTTAAAAGGTATACTCGATATCTGATTAGTAAGCTAGATCCGACTTGTCATCTACTAGTCCTGATTAGAGATGAGCGATGTTCGACTCGAATAGTTCACCAATCTCAAATTCGAGTTGATTTTGGCCCTATTCGAGTCATTCGCCGAATTCGAACAATTTGGTTCCAATTCGGCGAATTTCGAACATGTTCGATTTTGGTTCGAAAATGCGGCAGATGCCGTCAGAAAACCGCATCTGCCGCATTTTGAGCCAAAATAAACATTACCTAAATGAAAGAAAGTGTTAAAAATAAAAAAATAATCTATGCTCACCTGTCCGCGGTCCACCGAAGCCTCCGGCAAGGTCCTGTGGCTTCTAGGACCTGTGGTGACGTCATGTTCTCACGGGAACTCCGGTCATGTAAGGCACAGGACCTTGCCGGAAAGCTTAAAATAGATATTTTTATGATTCGGACCCTTTCTTTTACTTAAAGAAAGGGTCCGAATCATAAAAATATCTATTTTAAGCTTTCCGGCAAGGTCCTATGTGTGTCTTACAGGACCTGTGGTGACATCATGTGACCGGAGTTCCCGCGAGAACTGACGTCACCACAGGTCCTGTAAGACACAGGACCATACCGGAGGCTTTGATGGACCGCGGACAGGTGAGCATACATTATTTTTTTATTTTTAACACTTTATTTAACTTTATTTCACTTCCACAATGTATGTATATACATTGTGGAAGTGAAAAAGCCCCACAAGCCCGGTTGGTCCGTTTTCCGGGGTGTTCGACGGTGTTCGTCGAGCATTCGATGAACATTCGTCGAACACCCCGTCGATTCGACGAATCGAATCGAATTCGAACACCGGGGTGGTGGCTCATCTCTAGTCCTGTGGTTAGGGTTATTTCACCCTGCTCAGGGGCCACTAGGGACTGTGCAGCTAGGAACCTTAGTTTGTACAGGAACCAGTTGGGTCAGGTGTGTTTGATCTTAGATAGACCCTTGTTTCCCAAGTGAGCTACTACGAGTGCATAACAGTATGTCTATCAGAGCCTGCTGGAGGGACAGTGGTGTGGCTTATGGCTCCCTGCTCTACTGCAGTATCTAACTGTATCCGTGTCATGTTGATGCTCTTACAGTGAAAACTAGAGATTCAGACAGGGGCGCACCTATCATGAGAACAACTGAGTAGGATGCCTCAGGCAGCGGTAAGCAGAGAGCTGCATTGGAGGAGGGCACACGCTGGTATTGTGGGCTCTCCACGAATGCCACTCCCGCCCCTATAGTGTTAATCCCAGCCTCCGCTATTTGCCACTCTGCACATTAGCACGGCGGGGAGCGATGAGATCATCACTGAGCGCCCCGCTGTGCTGAGTCATGCAGAGTGGCAGACACAAGCTGGGAAGACCGGAGCTGTGAGGAGAGAGGTGAGAATTTACATTTTTTTTAAGTCACATGATGGGATGAAGTCAGAGCTGATGGGAGATAATGTGGAGTTCGCATTATATTCTATGGAGCCCTATGGAGGGATGCATTGTATAATGCGGGAGCCCTATGGAGGAGTGCATTAATTGATATGGAGTCCTATGGAGGGGTGCATTGTATGATATGTAGCCCTATGGAGAAGTTCATTATTTGACATGGGAGCCCTATGGAGGAGTGCATTATATGATATGGAATCTTATGGAGGGATGCATTATATGATATGGAATCTTATGGAGGGATGCATTATATGATATGGAGCCCTGTGGAGGGGTGCATTATATGATATTTAGCCCTATTGAGGGACGCATTATATAATATGGAGCCCTATGGAAGGGTGCATTGTATGATATGGAGCCCTATGCAGGGGTGCATTGTATGATATGGAGACCTATGCAGGGGTGCATTGTATGATATGGAGCCCTATGCAGGGGTGCATTGTATGATATGGAGCCCTATGCAGGGGTGCATTGTATGATATGGAGCCCTATGCAGGGTGCATTGTATGATATGGAGCCCTATGCAGGGGTGCATTGAATGATATGGAGCCCTATGCAGGGGTGCATTGTATGATATGGAGCCCTATGCAGGGGTGCATTGTATGATATGGAGCCCTATGCAGGGGTGCATTGTATGATATGGAGCCCTATGCAGGGGTGCATTGTATGATATGGAGCCCTATGGAGGGGTGCATTGTATGATATGGAGCCCCATGGAGGGGTGCATTGTATGATATGAAGCTCTATGGAGGAGTGCATTGTATGATATGGAGCCCTATGCAGGGGTGCATTGTATGATATGGAGCCCCATGGAGAGGTGCATTGTATGATATGGATCCCAATAGAGGGGTGCATTTTATGATATGGAGCCCTATGGAGGAGTGCATTTTATGATATGGAGCCCTATGGAGAAGTGCATTGTACGATATGGAGTTTTATGGATGGGTGCATTTTATGATATGAAGCCCTATGGAGGAGTGCATTGTGTGATATGGAGCCCTATGGAAGAGTGCATTGTATGATATGTAGCTCTATGTAGGGGTGCATTGTATGATATGGAGCCCTATGGAGAAATGCATTATAAGATATGGAGCCCTATAGATTGGTGCAGTGTATGATATGGAGCCCTATGGAGAAATGCATTATAAGATATGGAGCCCTATAGAGGGGTGCATTGTATGATATGGAGACCTATGCAGGGGTGCAGTGTATGATATGGAGCCCTATCGAGGGGTGCATTGTATGATATGGGAGCCCTATGGAGGGGTGCATTGTATGATATGGAGCCCTATGGAGGGGTGCATTGTATGATATGGATCCCTATGGAGGGGTGCATTGTATGATATGTAGCTCTATGGAGGGGTGCATTTTATGATATGGAGCTCTATGGAGGGGTGCATTGTATGATATGTAGCTCTATGGAGGGGTGCATCTTATGATATGGAGCCCTATGGAGGGGTGCATTTATGGTATGGAGCCCTATGGAGGGGTGCATTGTATGATATGGGAGCCCTATGGATGGGTGCATTGTATGATATGGGAGCCCTATGGATGGGTGAGTTGTATGATATGGAGCCCTATGGAGAGTGTATTTATGATATGGAGCCCTCTGGATGGGTGCATTATATGATATGGAGCCCTATGGAGGGGTGCATTGTATGATATGGAGCCCTATGTAGGGGTGCATTGTATGATATGGAGCCCTATGGAGGGTGCATTGTATGATATGGGAGCCCTATGAAGGGGTGCATTTTATGATATGGAGCCCTGTGTAGGGGTGCATTGTATGATATGGAGCCCTATGGAGGGTGCATTGTATGATATGGAGCCCTATGAAGGGGTGCATTTATATGATATGGAGCCTATGAAGGGGTGATTTTATGATATGGAGCCCTATGAAGGGGTGCATTTATGATATGGAGCCCTATGTAGGGGTGCATTGTATGATATGGAGCCCTATGGAGGGGTGCATTGTATGATATGGAGCCCTATGAAGGGGTACATTTTATGATATGGAGCCCTATGAAGGGGTGCATTGTATGATATGGGAGCCCTATGGAAGGTGCATTGTATGATATGGGAGGTCTATGAGAGAGTCTTTATTCAGTATGGAGGGCCATTTTGGACTGTATTGGGGGCCATTATACAGTGTGAAGGAGTGTAGGGGCCATTATTCAGTATGTAGGTCCATTATACTACATGGAGGGCTGTGTGGGGGTCACAGTTGGGGTTCATACCCTGCTGAGTAGTTGAAGGGTTACAGAAGGGTCATCATACTGCGTGTGGAAGGTACTGTGGAGGATCATACAGTGTTTGGGGGGCACTTTTGTTGGCTTCATACTATGTGAGGGTAATGAAAGGGAATCTAGGAGCTTCCTAGGAGGAAAATTACTTTGTAAGGCCTGCAATGTTGTTAGATATGTTCTTATGCGAGCCAGCCACATATTTTTTTTATTTTGGTGGGGCTAATTAGCCTTCTGCTATTGGGCCCCATTAATTCCTATGAACGCCCCTGGTGCAGGATGCATTGTCCCTCTGCTGCAAGACTGATTGGCCATAACTTACAAACCATGTCCAGTGCCGTCCCTCAGTGCATACAGGCATCCAGCCATGTTTCTACCAAGTGTCGGTTGGTTGGTGGAGCTTGTCCGCTCTCACTTCCCTTGCTCATTCCAGTTGGGAAGCCCCTGCCATTAGCTCCGGGACAGCCCAGTGTGTGGCGCTTGTGACTGGCTGAGCTTTTTGGGAGGAGGTGTGGTCTCTTGGGGAAGACACACCATTTTACCAGCTTAGTGCAGTGGCGGTTTGTTGATGTTCTGACTACAGGTCATTGTATGTACACGGTGCGGCATAGTGGACATGTCTGTGTAGTCAGTGCTAGGCAGCCGCCATATTTGAGCTGCACAGAGTTTTGTAGGTTTGTGCCAGAGATAACAGGTTGGCAATCAGTGCTGCCTCCTGTGTGTCTGCTATAAGGATGCAGGACTGTATCTGCCTACAGGACCACCACTCTGCCAGCCATCATTGTGTATCTGTAGCTTGTGCCAAACCTGCCATTGCCATTAATAATCCTAATTGTGGATTCTTCTTTTTGGTTCCTCTATATACGTGTGTTGGTGCTGACATCCTTGTGTTTGGGAGGGGATCGTTTTGAGTTCACCTAATGCAGCAGAGTGTCAGGTTCACCCCTGGTTTCAGGACACCCAGCCAGAAGTCCAGGGCATGTTCAGTGCTCCAGTTCTTCAGGGATAACAATGTCACTGCTACTTTCTTTTCTCTTTCTTTTGAAATGTTGTGCCCTTAAGAATTTTTCTCTCCAGGGCAACTGGCTCTTTGACCAATCACACTCGGCGCCACTGAAAACATGAAAAGTTCGGATTAATTTTTAGACAATTTGTGTTTTTGCGTAGTCATTTTAAGTGTTTTATTTATTTTTCAACATTTTATTTAAGTGGCACTTTTGTCATAATCAGAATAAAGAACGCAAAGGCCATCTTTAAGGAGGTAGAGAAATCATTAGCCATTGATATGTTCAATTTCCTTTATTTAGATCACTTGGGAATGTACAGTATTTTTACCTTTTTTTCCCACCTCTATTATATTCTCCACTTACCGTATATAGTCTCATATGACACTCAACTTAGTAGTCCAATCATTGCTCAAAAAATACAGCACATTACTTCTGTATTGCAATGTATTATGCCAGATGGAGTAACACTCACTTGCATCCTATCGCAGACTGCTTTAAAAGGAGAGGAGTACTAGAATGGCAACCTTGGTGGATATTGCTAGCTCCTGGCTACCGTAGTTAGGGGAAGTGATGGAGCCCGCTTCTATCCAACTATTTGGATGCAGTGGCCTTCATTGACCTTGGAATCTAAAGGTTTATACAACCACAATGAGATTTATAAATATATATATATTTATATATATATACATACATACCGTATATACTTATATATACTGTATATATGTACATATCTACTAATCATGTCTGTCTGAGGCCAAAATCGCGCGCCAGCTCGCCAACGTTCATTGGTCGCCGCCAACCGCGGCAACCAATGGGTGCAGCATATGCAATACAGCCGCGCACATTCAAAACCTGGCGACGGCGACACATTAGCGACGCGGAATTGCCGTGACAGCGCTACACTCACATTGCGGGCAGGAAAGCCGACTTCACTGTCGGCTTTCCCGCCCGCTATCTGAAATGATCAGCTCATGCTTCGGCATCAGCTGTTCATTCAGAGTAGCCGCCCGATACTCCCCTACTTTCCCGCTCCCACTGCCCGCTCCCATGCTCCCGCTCCATGATCCCGCTGCCCTGCTCCATGCTCCCGCTGCCCCGCTCCATGCTCCCGCTGCCCTGCTCCATGCTCCTGCTGCTCCGCTCCCCTCACCCGTCGCTCACCCCGGCATTCCTCCTCTTTTCTTTCTTGGTGTGTTGATGTGCGGTAATGAAAGCAGTGGGGGGCGGGGTTAACAGAGGGGGCATCATAATGGGTGTGACCAAGGATGAACCCACCACTGCCCCCACTGAACCCAGTCACTTCCGCTCAGCACCAAGTCACATCCGCTCAGCACCCAGTCACCTGTCTCAACATCCACTCACCCTTCTCAGCATCCACTCACCCGTCTCAGCACCCACTCACCCCCGCTCAGCACCCACTCACTCCCGCTCAGCACCCAGTCACCCCCGCTCAGCACCAAGTCACCCCCGCTCAGCACCCAATCACCCGCCTCAGCATCCAGTCACCCATCTCAGCACCCAGTCACCCGTCTCAGCACCCAGTCACCCGCTCAGCACCCACTCACCCCCACTCAGCACCCACTCACCCGCTCAGCACCAAGTCACCCCCGCTCAGCACCCAGTCACCCATCTCAGCACCCACTCACCCTCGCTCAGCACCCACTCACTCTAGCTGAGCACCCACTCACCCCCACTCAGCACCCACTCAGCCCCGCTCAGCACCCACTCACTGGTCTCAGCACCCAGTCACCCCCACTCAGCACCCAGTCACCCCTCTCAGCACCCAGTCACCCATCTCAGTACCCACTCACCCGCTCAGCACCAGTCACCCCCTCTCAACACCCACTCACCACCGCTCAGCACCCAGTCACCACCCTCAGCATTCGCTCACCCCTTTCAGCACTCACCCCCACTCAACACCCACTCTCCCCCTCTCAGCACCCACTCACCCCTGCTCAACACCACTGTACACCAACACCACTGTACACCAACACTACTGAACACCAACACTGCTGAACACCGACAATGATGCACACCGACACCGCTGCACACCGACACCGCTGCACACTGACACTAGTGTACACCAACACCGCTGAACACAGACAGTGCTGTACACTGACACTGCTGAAGACCGACACTGCTGCAGACCGACAGTACTGCACAATGACACTGCTGCACAACAACACTGCTGCTCAATGACACCGCTGCACACTGGCATCGCTGCAGACCGACACCGCTGCCCACCGGCATCGCTGCACACCGACACTGCTGCACACTGACACCGCCGCACGCCGACACTGCTGCCCACCGACACCGCTGCCAACCGACACCGCTGCACACTGACACCGCTTCACACCGACACTGCTGTCCACCGCCACCGCCGCCTACCGCCACCGCTGCACACTGCTGCACACCGACACTCTGTACACCGATACCACTGTACGCCGACACCGCTGTACACCGACACCATTGCACACCGACACTGCTGTACGCCGACACTGTTGTTCACCATTACCACTGCGGCCGCGACCAATCAGCGATATTGACGCAGGATTTATACCCAGCTTTGCATTGCATTATTCTTACATCTTCATAAATAAACTACTGTACATACATATTCTAGAATACCCGATGCGTTAGAATTGTGCCACCATCTAATATACATATGTATGTATAATATGCTGCTGTTGTCTTTGTGCAGTGTTTTCTATTATGCTTTTTAAAGCAAGGCTCATGATTAGGGATGAGTTAACCCAAACTGTAAAGTCCATGGTTTGTACAGGACACCTAGTGTCTGGTGCTGAACCTTGAACATAGACTTACTATGACTTACTAAAAAACACTTTACAGCACTTAGGTTTGCGTCCACATTGACTTATATGGGTTTCGGGGTCAAGTTTGTGTCAAGTCCAGGTCCCAAACCCAACTTTTGTTAATGTCCAGCCAAACCCAATTAACCCAAACATCCACGGGTGTTCTAATCTGTACTTATGAAGAACATGTCTAGTTACATGGCCCCTTATCAGAAGTCATGTTTAAGAATGGAACATTATATACTTTGGTGAAAAAAAATTACCTAATAGGGTTCTGGAACTTTATTAAGGGAAATATTGGTGGTGATCTACGAATTACAATTTATCAGTACTAATGCACTTTCCAGAACATTTGGGAATAATGTTGCATTCCGATATGTCTTCCATTAGCCCCTATGCTGAACCTGAGACTACATCGTACGCTAACTTCCTGTTTCGGCCATCTTGAAAAGAACATTTAATGTTAAGGCAGGAAATATTCTTTAGCAGGAGATTATTCTCAGACTCAGGCTTATGTGAATATGATACAGCTCATGGCACATAATTAGTAAAATACTGTAGATTACTCAGAATTTGTGGGTTATAAGAGGACAGCAGATGTTACCAGAAGTGCGGCCCAGTCACCCGGTGTCATGCAAAAGAACTCAGGCTGCGCTCATTGATAGAGAGCTCTAAATAGCTGTAATTTTGTGCATTTTATGGCATCATTTGTACTAGAAATTATAGGTAATTATAGCCCTAATCTGCATTACAGGCAGAAGAATTCCCCTGGTTGATTTCTTTAGTCTTGAAGAGCCAAATTTTCACTCATGTTTCTACAAACGTCATAAGAAAGGGAAATAATTCATGGCCCTGTGGTCACGATGTGACTGATAGATGATGGAAGTCATCCCTGATCTCTTTTCAGGATTTACCCTGGGGAAGTCGGTGTTGGTTGATGAAGTCAATTGGAGGCTTTAGCTGAGATGTCATTGATTATAACAAGAGAACCAAATGGAGTCAAACTCACCAAAACTACGAAAAATGATCTACCAGGGCTTTACCTACCGGTGTCAAAGGAGAGTTTGGCTTTATGTCTATAGGACTATTTATATTTTAGCTTGAAAAATATGTAGTCTGAAACAATATTCTTCTGAAATACGATCATGGACATTTTTCGAGGTGGTCCAAACTATGAGTTTCCAAATCTCTCCAAAAGACTCATAGTGCAAATACCCCAAGGGGAACCGGTCATCCCATGTTTATGTAAACTGGTGCCACCGTTTTTACTTGCCTTGTTGTTATTCCCTTATAAATAGAGATGGATGAATCAATTTATAAGTAATTAAGATTGTGATACATTTTTCTAAAACTTTGGAATCAACAGATTTCATCAAATCTAGGAGAATAGAAGCCAGCCAGTTGACATTTTGCTGTTTTCTGGAAAAAGAATAAAATAATAATACTGAAAAACTTTATTTTAATATCTCCTCCCATCTTCAACTGAATCCTGTGATTGGCACAATCCAGTTATGTGGGGGTGGTGAGGTCCACATGATTCGCCTGAGTGCCTGAATAGAGCCTTAGGCTAGGGTCACATCTCAGTTTTTTTTTTTAAAAACCTAATCCGGTTTTGAGCTTTTAAAAAGCTCAAAACCGGATCAGGACACACTCCTCATAGGAGCCTATTATAAAAACCGGATTGCTTCACAAGCAATCTGGTTACCGCTTCCTACTCTGCAGCCTGCGTGAAAAATCATGCAAGCTGCAGTTTTCGGAGCGGTTCTCTGACCCCCAATGCGGTAACCGGATAGCTCAGGATGTGTAATCCCGAGCAATGCGGTTACCGCATATACTTTGCTTATCCCGGCTGCCACTGGGATAAGCAATGTGTTATTACTGTTTTAAAAGATGTAATTTTATTAATAAATGTGTGTACACTGTGTGCCCACCCCCCTAGAGACCTACCACCCACTCAGGTGGGCGTATAATGATGTTATATCTTATGTACAGTAGCTGGCTTCTGGCGGCTGCTGTACATTTTTATGAATGAAGTCGGCGGCTTCACTGACAGCAGCGCGCATACTATAGCTATTGTAGGTATAGTATGTGCGCTGTCCGAGGTCCTGAAGGCTTATACAGTAAGATCTATGGGCAGTGCTGCTCATAGATCTACTGTAAATGGCCTCAGGACCTCAGACAGTGCACATACTATACCTACAATAGCTATAGTATGCGCGCTGCTGTCAGTGAAGCCAGCGGCTTCATTCATAAAAAAGTACAGCAGCCGCCAGAAGCCAGCTACTGTACATAGGATATAACATTATATGCCAACCTGAGTGGGTGGTAGGTCTCTGGGGGGGGGGGGCACCCCCTAGAGACAGTATAGACACATTTATTAATAAAAATACAGGTTTTAAGGCTGGGGTCACACCTGACATGAGTTTTTTTAGTGACTTAAAAAAACTCGTGCGTTTTTCCATGCGTTTTTTCATGTCATCATGAGTTTCATGTCATCATGAGTGTGATGGCACCCTGCGTTTTTGCATGCGTTTTTAAATCCGCACCAAAAAATAGTGCATGCACTATTTTTTGGTGCTGTTTTAAAAACGCATGCGTTTTTTTGACATGGGCTCCTATGGAAAACGCATGCATTTTTGGATGGCACTAAAAGGTACTAATGTACCATGCATTTTTGAATGCGTTTTTGATGTCAGCTAATCACATAATAGCAAAAACGCACGCAAAAACGCATGGTACTGTCACACATACGTTTTTGCTATTTAGACATGCGTTTTTGCTATTAGGGCATTCGTTTTTTAACATGGGGGCCTATGGGTGCGTTTTTACATGCATTTTTGAAAACACAGATCTCCAAAAACTCATGGAAAAAACGCAAGTGTGACCCCAGCCTAAAACACAGAGAACAGTTTGCTCATCCCTGCGGCAGCAGGGATGAGCAAACTATCCAGTAACCGGATTGCTCCGGATTACACATCCAGAGCAATCCAGTTATCAGATTGCGGCTTCAGCAATCCGGTTTATGGATTGCGGCTTGTCTGAAGCCAATTCCGTTCACCGCATCCGGACCTGGATGCGGTGAATGGAATTCTATTTTTAAGTGTGACCCTAGCCATAGAAGAACAAAAGACCGGGAAAGAGTCAAGGTACCTTCACACACAGAGATATATTGTTTGCAACTCACTGGTTGTAGTGAAATCATGAACACATTGTTCCATTTTGTGGTCGTGTACAAATGTAACAATGTGTCCATGATCTCACTGCAACCAGTGAGTTGCAAGCAATATATCTCTGTGTGTAACAGTACCTTCACTGCATCAACATGACCTCTGAAATCTTGCAGTAATCGTCTGAAACCTGTTTCCACTGCTCTGAGCAGCGCTCAGTGAAGTGTGACTGGGATGGTCATTTGAACAACAGCACAAGAACGAGTTTTCACAGGCTGTGTAGATGGTGTAGACAGGGTCATCCTTAACAAGAGAAACAGATTTGTCCGGATGCATTTTAATTAAAATGACACATTTGTAAACAAATTCTTAATACACTAGAAAGCAGCAACAAGACGGTACAATACTTTTTGCAAAAAAAAAATCTGAAATCAATGTCAATCGTAAACTATATTTCTTGCATGTCACAATCAACTTTATGGATGAGTATTATTATGGCTAGGGTCACATCTACGTTTTTATTTTTACAACCTGATCCGGCTTTGAGCTTTCAAAAAGCTCAAAACCGGATCAAGAAACGCTCCTCATAGGAGCCAATGCTAAACACCGGATTGCTTCACAAGCAATCCGGTGTCCGTCTCCGGCTCTGCAGCCTGCATGAAAAATCATGCAGGCTGCAGTTTTCGGAGCGGTTCTAGCATCCGCACTCCAGTAACCGGATTGCTCAGGATGTGTAATCCTGAGCAATCCGGCTACTGCATAGTTTGTTCATCCCGGCTGCTGCAGGGATGAGCAAACTGTTCTCCGTCTATAAAAATGTTAAATTTAATAAATAAATGCTTGCTTGATGTCTCTTGGGGGGGCTTAGTCCCCCTAGAGACCGTACGCCCACTCAGGTGGGCTTCTCCTGTAATGTCCGGGCTCCTCATAGCTCCGTGCATGACCCCCAAACTCACCCCCCCGTATCTATATAGAGGGATCCCTGCACCCCTCTTGTCTAGCGCTTCCTTTTTGTGACAAAAACTAATTATTACAGTAGAGAATTAAGTTCATAGTTACGTGCTGTCCAGGCACTTTCATTTTGAAGCCACAGGCGGGGCTGTGTGGTGCTGTCTCCACCCGCTAATTACTTATGGCCGCCCCCTCTGGCCTTGTTTCTGTATTGAGAGGGAGGCCGCGTCATTAAAGGGGCGGGGCTAACTTTGCGTCATACCGATAGCCCCACCCCTTTCATGACGCGGCCTCCCTGTCAATACAGAAGGCAATCTGGATCTGGATGCGGTGAACGCAATTGCCTGCCCAAATGTGACCCCAGTCTAACTTCTCATTTTGTATCATGTAATTTTTGTGATGGAAGTTGAATTTTGTTAAAAAAATGTTTTTTTTCTATGCAGACGTTGAACTGTGCAATTTTTCTTTCCACATCTGTTTTACTAGACCAATTTGACAACTGTGAATACCACAGCTATACTGTGGCCTAGTGCAATGTTTTGCTTTCTGTAGGTCTTCCTACCTACTTAGCATTTTGTATTACCGTATATACTCGAGTATAAGCCAACCTGAGTATAAGACGAGGCCTTAAATTTTACCCCCAAAAACTGGGGTAACTTATTGACTCGAGTATAAGCCTAGGGTGGGAAATGCCGCAGCCCCCCATCCTGATATATAGCCCCTCATCACTGTTATACAGCACCTTCCATCACTGGTATACAGCACCCTCCATCACTGGTATTAAGCACCCTCCATCACTGGCATACAGCACCCTCCATCACTAGTACATGGCTCGCCCCATCACTGGCACACATTCCCCATCACTGGTATATAGCTCCCATCACTGGCACACACCCCCATCACTGGTATATGGCTCCCCTGCTGGCACTCCCTCATCACTGGTATACAGTCCTCCTGCTGACCTCCCCCATCACTGGTATATAGCCCGCCGGCTGGCACACTCCCCCATCGCTAGTATATAGCCCCCCTCCTGGCACACACCCCCATCACTAGTATATAGCCCCCCTGCTGGCACCCCCCCTCTTCACTAGTATATAGCTCCCCTGCTGGCACCCCTCCAACACTGTTATATAGCCCCCCTGATGGCACCCCCCCTTCACTAGTATATAGCCCCCCTGCTGGCACACTTCCCCATCAATAGAATTTAGCTCCCCTGCTGGCACAACCCCCATCACTGTATAGAGCCCCCTGCAGGCGCTGATAATAAAACAAAAAACCTTTAACTCACCCTCCAATGTCCTGCAGGCACCAGGCGTCCTCCCTCCGGTCTTCCTGTCTGTATGCCAGCTTCTATTCATGTGACCGGGGCAGCAGCAATGATGTCACTGCTGCGCCGGTCACATGATTAGAAGCCGGCATACAGACAGGAACACCGGAGGGAGGACGCCCAATGCCTGCGGGACATCGGAGGGAGAGATAAAGGTTTGTTGTTTTATGTGCGTCAGCACAGGGGCCCCATTCAGTGATGTGGGGGGGCCAGATCATTTAGTGTAATGAAATGTGCACCGCTCCCCCTGCCTCTGATGGACAGGGGGATGCAGTGCATATTCATTACACTAATAAGTGTCCCCACGTGACCTCCCGCTCACTCTGCAGCCTCCCCCTGCCTCCTCCAGCTCCCGGACACCGCTCCCCACTGTACTGACTCGAGTATAAGCCAAGGGGAGAACTTTTCAGCACAAAATGTATGACGGTATGTCCTTTTCTCAATGGTTGAATAATTAGAGTTGAAAAATTTACTAATTGTACTGTTGCACAAAATGTGTAATAAAAGAAAAAGTGGCAATTAATGGGGTAGTGTAAGGGAAAAATACCCACACAGTGTCCAAGAATTTGAGAGCTGTTGGTAATGGGGGAAGCAACTTCACCCCAATATGTCCCTTCACAGTTTTTCAAGAAATCTACAGGGTTCATGTGTAGGATAGAACAAAAATCCCACTGCAAGGTTGTATATGGATGATATAAAAAACAAGTAAAAATAAAGAATTCACTGAACATTTTAAATAGTGTTTTATGGATTTTTTTCTCTTATTTTACCCTAATGATTTTAATTCATGGAAAAATCCAATAATTTGCAGGTGACAGTAACTTAGATGAAATATAGGAAAAGTTCATGACCTTGCTGAGAATCTGTAAGGTCTCTGTCATGAATTTCCAGAAAAGCCTTGGTATATTAAAAGCAGGAATGAAAACAACTGAAGGAAAATAATCAAACACAAATGAGTGGTATATGAGGCACATCGCCTGATCAGATATCACAGGACACGAGCCTTCTGTCTGAGCTCTACGCTACACTAGCAGTTGTAGTGTTCATTCCTGTAGGATCGGCTAAGTCAACCCTTGACATTGTATTTTTTCCATTGATGGAAATTTTTTTCGGTGACCTGAATTTCTCTATACTGATAATAATACAGTTCCAAATGGTGGTTTGATGGAAGAAGGAAAGTTTATATAGCATGGAGAGATTGTAGACATCATTTATGTCCCTAGAGGGGCTTATGATGTAGTTCTAAACACATACATATGCCAGAAAACGGGTGTAAAACACTTTGAAAAGTCACTAAATATTTGTGCAAAGAAAAGTTGTATTCACACCAGTTGGAACCATCTCCGCCGAAATGGCCAAGGTGGGAGTAGCCGGAGCAGGATGAGGGTGGCTACGCCCAGCCATTAAATTCATTAAAATAAATCTTACTTTTGTCCCTGATTTGAGTAGCATAATATTATAAATGTAACACTTTGACACACAGGTAAAAAGAAAGGACTTACAACAGGGAGATGCTGCATCCAACTAGCACCTGTATAGACTAGAAAAACCCTAACTTCACAACTCAAAACACCACTTTGGACGTGACTCCCTAAAAGACCGGTGAGCGGTTTCTTGTACCTCTTGAAGGATCAGAGGGACGGATGCAGCACCCTGCTAACAAGAGGAGAGGAAGATGTGCAGAAAGATACAAAAACCCAAAGTGAGATGACTAAAACATGTTCATAAAAGGTAGAGAGGAAAAGCTAAAGAGAACTACAAATAAGTGGATCAAATTAACCCCCTTAAATCTGTATGAGGTGAAAGGAAAAGGTGATGGGAAGGTAAGCAAACCAACACACTGCAGGAACTATACTGGTGTTTACCCAATAAAGTAAACCCCTTAGCTGGAGGTTTTGGAATTTTAAACACAAGTCCACCTAGAGGTATAGCCAGCAAGGAACTGCATTAAAAAGTAAATGTAAAACCCAACCCAGAATGTGATAGGGCAGATCAAAATGGGAAAATAAGAATCACCTGGAGAGGAGCGAACCAAGAATAGATAACAAAGACAACTGGAACCATCATCATTTGGACAGGGAAGAAAAGGCAATAGGACACTGGATTGAATCTGAAAACTAAGCCATGACACATTTCTGCTGAGGTGCACAAGAAAGGTGCTGAATTAATTAACTGGCATGTACCACTTAATGAATTGAATTTAGTGCATTGTACTCAAGCAAACTTTTCATTATAACTGGCTTGAGTTAGATTCCTGGTCCCGCTGCAGCCAGTACGTTCCCCAGGGCCGAAGGAACTGTGGTGGAGATGGTCTATTTCTGCTGGGTCCGGCGAGGGAATGCCATGATAGGGTTCCCAGAGGACAGTGCCAGAGTGACTGGGCACTTGCTGAAAGTGGTTCCCAAGAGAGAGTACCTCCGCCAACGACAACAGAAAAGGGAGGAGGAAGGCCCAAGCCAGGCGGGAAAAAGAGTGACGCGCCGAGCTGGAGAAGAAGAGCCTAGTCAGTAAAGCCCCGGCCGCGGAACCCGTGGAGCACAAGAGGGGTTCCGTCATAGACTTTAATATCCACGAGGGCTATGGATTCATCAAGGAGCCCCACCTGGTGAGCCACGTCTTCGTAAGTCAGAGGGACGTGAAAAGTCACTTAAAACAGGGGTCCCCAGGCCAAGACCTCTACTCGGGCGAGTGGGTAGAGTACGAGAGACACTTCAGCTGCAAAGGGTGGTACATCGTAAGGGTCAAAAAAATGATGGTGGGATTCCAGACCCCATGGTGGAGCCACCTGCTGCGGCCCCGGCTTTGCTGACACCACCCCAGATATCACCCCCGGATGCGAGATGCGATGGCACTGAGGCTCCAGGATGTGACCCAGACACGGAAACGTTGACCCCGGCTGAGCCATCAGAAGGACAAATGGCACGAGCTGGGAGTGGAGCTAATTGGCAATCACGTCACCAACCAACCTTCGGGAGAGATTTTCTGTGGAGTGGGGATACAGGCGGAAAAATGCAAATTCTCCCAGGCAGAGGAGGCTGTCACCTCGTTAGTGTGCTACCGTGGAAGCAGCCAAAGAGGGAGTAAAATAAAACCCTCTGCTCAAAAAGTAAATAGTTATATAGGAATACTGTATAGTGCATATTTTTACCTGGCTTGGTATTGTTGTACTTGTATTGATGATGTTTTAAGTTACCCAGCTAGGCAGTTACCGCTGGAATGAATATGGGAATTTTTGCTAATGGGCAGTATGGTCATGGGACGATGATATGATCTTAACTCTGATGTAAATAGTTAGCACTTCTTAAACTTGCTTTTTGTTGGTTTTTAAGTCAGCATTGTGGGGTTTATCCCGAATGATATGCACTCTGCACTTTGACCACTAAACAACTGTCTGGCGTGGCCGAAGAAATTGGCCCAACGAACGGCCTTCATTCCCTGTAGTCACGCCCAGGGACAACGTTAGGGGGTTGAGGTGTTTCCCCCTGATTGCACTGAACTCTGTGAAAAAGAGATAACCCGGCTAGGGACTTCTTTAAATCTTGCTAATAACTTTTGCACTTTTCTACCTTTTAAATATTTTTGTATTTTTATACCTGTTTTATATGCAACGTTTAAAATGAGGAAAGAGTCTCCCATCAAAAGAAGAAGTTATTATTGATGTTACTGTTTGATGTGCACGTAAAAAATTTTGCATGTTCTCTTAACAACCTTGTACCTGTTTTGCAGCCAGCGAATGTGCTGTGCTTTGCCAAGGGGGATGTGGCTCCCCTGCCACTACAATGATGTTGCACCTACTCCACAGATGTGGTGCCACCGTTCCCAGGTGAGAGGGGTCACAAACCCTAGACACAACAAATGCACCCAACACCATCCTAAATCCAGGCTGGGGGTTTGGGAGGACCCTTTTTAGGGAGGGCCCCATCACCTGGCTAGAGGAGGGGTTAGCCAGGAAGTTAGGAAAAAGAAAAAAGAGACTCTAGGGTAAAGTAAAGAGAGAACGTCGAGGAAGACATCCAGAGTGGTTGCAGGACAAAAAGAGTCCTAGGGGACACAGGACTGGGAGATCCACCCATGTGCCTCGAATCTGGCCTGACCCGAGTTGGGCAGAGGGGCAGGTTGCCTGAGGAGACCGGCCCTGATCTGGTGGGACTGCTGCACGCATCAGTCAGGAAAATCGGAGGCCATCGTTTCTGCATGAGCAGTGGCCACTAACCATGGATAATTACAGAACGGTGGCTAGAACTAGTGTCAGGGGACGTGCCGCTGCAGTTGCCTGACAAGGCCCACAGCTATCAGCCTGGGACCCTGTCCACAAAGGCGCTGGGAAGAAGTGAGAGTATACAGTGCAGGAGAGAGCAACCAGGTAACATACAAATGGTGTCTTGGCAAAGTCACCCTAATCACCTGGGAATTATCCTGGCTGTTATTCGCCCCCCAGGGCAGTGGGGTCCTCAGAACCGGCAGTTTGCTGGGGGAGGTCACGGGGGTCGAAACCTGGCTCCGTGGCCCTGGACGGTCAATAAAAGGGGGAAAAACAATTAGGAATTAACGTGATGCCACCCGTGGTGTGTGGCTATAGGTAGCCGCCGCTGTAGTCGGGACCTCTGGGGATGATGGGAGTAACAGCAAGCATGTTGAGCCCTCCACGTAGAGCTAGTCCCCAGGGAAACCATGAGGTCTAGTGTAGTGCAGGTTCACCAGGGTGTGGAGCTCATAGTCATGGGCAGCCTCCTGCTGCCGCATCACAAAACCAGTCTATCTCCCCTCAGGCACAAGAAATAGTCTCAGACAGCATAGAGCTTTAACCGGGTTGTACTCTTTCTCTAGCAGTTGGAAAAGTTCACAGACAGTACATTAGCAGCTCCGGTGTGGTCTGAGGAGCTAGGATGGGCTTTTGGGCTTTTTTTCGGTCTATTCTGCATGGCAGCTACGATCCAGCGGTTACGGGCTTTCAGTAGGTGACTTTCCGGGTCCCCTAGCCCTAGTATGACGACCTTCTCTTCACTGCGCCGGAGGTTGGTTCTCAGGACATAAAGACCCCACACCCCGCCAGGGTTCGCGGTTGGAGCATACAACATCCTGGCCACTTCAGCAGAGCCAGCACTCTGGTTCTGGCCCAGTCCCCAGTGTCCTCGCTAACTCAAGCACACCTGGACTCCTTCTTTCTCTTGCCATGGTCTATAGCCTTGGACCCAGGCTAGCCTCATAGTGGCACAGGCCGCCGGGTGCATGTCCTTGCAGTCCTGACTGGTAGTGTTCTCGCCTCTTCTTCTACTGACTCGACTTCATTCGTCTGACTGGTCTGGTCTCCACTGCTCTCTCCTCCTTCTCTCTCCTGAACTTCTCTACACTCTCCCCTTGACTTAGTATTGTGTCCTTTTATAACCTCCCCTAACCGGGTTATTTTCTAACTTTCCACCCACCACCTGGCTCCTCCCACTATCCCGCTCCTGGGCATAGAGTCCTAGACTTATGATCAAGAGTGTGTTGGGTGTTTGTGTGGGGAGACCGATTTGCCAATCCCGACTTCTTCACCATCTAGTCGCGACCAGTCCACAGGGGCACCACAGCTGCACCCGGCTGGGTGAACCTGACTAACCAGCGAGTAAAGATAAAAATAAAAAACTACATGAACTGTGTTTGTCTTCTTTTTCCTCATCCGGCGGCCTTTACCATAGACTATTCACACCATCCCTGGGGCCCAGTTCCACCTGTGGGGAGCTTTACCATCCCGGCTGAACTACCATCTGCCCCAGCGGTCATACCCTGCAGTGTCGGCCACGCCAGGCCGAGAATCACAGGTGGCGTCATGAACTATCCCCTGTAAATAATCCCCAGGGTCACGGTGTCGGGTCCCAGCCACGGTGATTTCTCTAAGAACTGACAGGCCTGGTCCCGAGTACCCCACTGCCCTGGGGCCCACTGCATATGTAAAAGTAATTTATCACATGGACCGATGGTTGGCGCAGAAAATACATCACAGTATGCATTATACCTTTGCCTTTTACATGCATGTAATGGAGTGCCGCAGTGCTATTGTTCTCTGTTAGCAAGATTATATTCTAAGAGAGATTTTTAACCCAGTGAGAGGCTATGACTGAAAGTGCAGATAGAAAACTAGGTTATGACCCAGTAAAAGAAACACACCTCAATGAGGCTACTCTGAGGTTATCGATATGGCAATATTTATAAGTTAAGAGTCTCTAATTATTTTTTATAGTTCCATAGTTATAATGCTGTTCTATGTTCAATATAGCATGTCTTAAGGTGGGGTCACACGTGGCGATCTGGCCTGCGATGTTGGAAGCGATGTACAGGTGCACGCTCGCTTCCGACATCGCAGGCCAGCTGTCACACGGCACGACGTTGCCGGTGATGCGGCGGAGATGTGGGCGGAGCGATGGCTCAGGAACGCTGCGATATAGGCTGGATCGCGCCGCCAACAGTGTCAGACGTCGCGATCCAGCATAATCGCTGGTCACAGGTTGACAGGTTTATGAACATGTTCATAAACCTGTCAACCTGCGACCAGCGATAATTTGCAGTTGCGTCGCGCTGTCACACATCGCTGTTACGTCACTTTTTGGCGATGTCGCGGGCGACATCGCCACGTGTGACCCCACCTTAAGTGTTTGAGTGCCGCTGTCTTTTCTTTTACAAGGTGTTCAGCATTGCACCTATATACATTACATGGTGGAGTGCCGCAGTTTATTCTTGTGCTAGAGATGTGGCAGAGCTAATTTTGCTATCTAACACTAAAGTTTTTGGCTGGTTTCTGCATTATAGTTAAATTAAATTATTTAGAGTCAGCTGCTTCGGTAGGAGAGGGGATAGATGAATGCAGGAGCTACTTCCATTATGTAATATATATAGGTGCAATGCTGGACACGACGCATTGTAACAAAAGACAGTGGCCCTGAATGTCTCTTACTGGGTCCTAACCCACTTTTGTACCTGCCCTCTCAGTCACAGCCTCCTGGATTTTTGTTACATCTCTAGCAAAGACAGTGCTGAATAATTTAGTTAGATAATTAGCAAGTGACAGTCAAAGTCCTTTTCTTATTATCTTGCATAGTCAACACCATGTAGTGTCAGGTTTGGTGATAGCAAATGTCCAATATTACACATGTAAAGAAATTTTTGTAAGAATAGTAGACAACATATTAACGCCATGTTTATAATACTGCCAATTATTAATGCTGATCTAGTATTAACGAGACAGATTTACGAATGCTTAGTGTTCTGGACTCATAAAGCCAGTAGCATAGTGTTTCCCTAATGACCTGCAGCCATCTGGTAACCGTACCTCTGCTGTATGTTAATCCAAACATATTTCAGCTATTCACTGAACTGCAGGATTTGGGTTACAATGAGCCCTTTCTCCGCATAGTTCACATTGTATGTAATGGACACCGCTCACTGTACTGCTCCGCTAGCATTTTCATGGTGCCATCTCTTGTAAAGAAAACAAGCAGAGGAGCGCTCAGTAAGAGGAGATGTTCTCCTAGCCATTGGGGAGAAGCAACAGAAGAACATTATTTATGAGGTTATAAAAGTCTCAAGATTAAAGTGGAAGAGAGGAAGTTCTATGGGAGCTCGATCTTGGAAAACATAGGATAACACAATAAATATTCAGGGGCCGGCCTATATACATTTGGTTACAGATCACTAAGGGCATTGGACGAGTCACTGGGGTCATTTCTCAGTTCTCAGATTACGAGCAGAGTTATGGCCCCTTTACACGCGGCTACAGGTAACAGTTTTCCACAGGTAACTTACTGGCTGCAGTGAAATCATGGAGACATAGTTCCATTTGTACACAGCAACAAGATAGAACCATGTCTCCATGATTTCACTGCAACCAGTAAGTTACCTGTGGAAAACCTGTTACCTGTAGCTGCGTGTAAAGGGGCCATAAGGCTACGTGTAGGGATAAGCAAAACTCCCAAATTTTAAATTTGGTAGAATAACCCGAATTTGGTTAACAAACACGATTTGAATTGGGTAAATTTGGTGCCAATTTTCAGGGAAAACAACCTTTTCTACTCGAATTTGCTTGGTCCTCCCTAAATCATTTTCCACTCAATCCTCCTATCGGTTCCTCTGCTTTCTCTGTTTTTTTGCTGTTCTTCACTTGGCCCCATGCCATCACATGTGTGCGATACATGTCATTAACGTCAAAGATGTACCCAACTACCTAAGTGACCGCGACTGGCCATTATCAGAAAGAAAGGTATAGGAAGCTCCGAGGAGAGCACAATATATTTTTTAGACCCTTCCCATCTTTCAGAATCCAACGAAAGAGCAACCATTCACTGTTTTTCTGGAATTTTTACAAATAGAATCACAAAAAATAATCAGATTCTACACACATCAACACTGCAGTCGATTACTGAGCTGAGAGGTTCTGTAGGTAGGATGTCAACATTGCAGCCTGTAATCACAAGAGCATTGGCGGAAAGCAAAAGCTGGATACGGGGAGGGTGGGTAACATTCGTATTAATATAAGCATGTCGCACCTGATGAGCAAGCCCTCGAGAGAGTGGATCTGACTGCAGGACCAATTGTACCAATCACGGACCTGAATGAGCATAAATGAGCAGCCACCAAACTTCACTAAAGCCACAGGTGGTGTTAAGTGACAATCAGGGGCAGCCCCAGAGGATCATGATACCTTGGCAGCTGCCACCACAGAACAGAATACAGAGACAGGCACAGGTGCAGGTATGGCATTCTGGTGATGACTGGTAGGTACAGGGAGTACAGCAGATGACAGAGGCTGGCGATGACTGACAGGCACAGGGAGGCACAGCTGATGACAGAGGCTGGTGATGACTGACAAGCACAGGAGATGACGGTGACTGGCAGGCACAGAAGAGCACAGCAGATGACAGAGGCTGGCAGTGACTAGCAAGCAGAGTGAGGCACAGCAGATGCCAGAGGCTGGCAGTGACTGACAGACACAGGGAGGCACAACAGATGACAGAGCCTGACAATGACTGGCAGGCACAGTGAGACACTGCAGATGGCAAATGCTGGCAGTGACTGACAGGCACAGGGAGACACAGCAGATGATGGGGCTGATGATGACTGACATGCACAGAAAGGCACAGCAGATGACACAGGCTTGCAGTGACTGGTAGGCACAGGAAGCACAAAAGATGACAGAGGCTGGCGATGACTTTTAGGCACAGGGAGGCACAGCAGATGTCAGAGGCTGGCCATGACTGGTAGGCACAGGAAGGCACAGCAGATGAAAGAAGCTGGTGATGACTGACAGACACAGGGAGGCACAGCAGATGACAGAGGCTGGTGATGACTGACAGGCACAGGGTGGCATATAAGATGGTAGAGAATGGTGATGACTTGCAGGCACTGGGAGGCACAGCAGATGGCAGAGGCTGGCAATGACTGGCGGGCACTGGCAGGAATAGGAGGACAGACACAGGCAAGTATACAGAGCAATGGAGACCTGACAACCAGCTAAAGACACAGCAACAAGCTAGACACGCTGCACAGACACCTCCCAATAGGGGAGGATTTCTGAAATACTCTGTTCTTTCATGTTTTTTTCTCCAGTATCATCTGTTACAGTTCCGCCTTACACATCATTTTTTTCTTTCAACCCATTTTTAAAGAGGACCTGTCACCAACCACACATGGTGATCTAATTACAGCACTGAATGCAGCATGTCTGCTTTATTCAGGCAAGGGGTCCCCCAACCCTTGACCCCCTCTGTACCCCGAGATAATACACTTTGAAAACTTACATTGGGGAGCCAAATAAGAGGTGGCTTGTGGCTGCAGCCAAAGGGCAGATTCACACCCCCTGTATGTTTAATCTGCCCATCGCCGCCTCCCTGATGCCAATCATTGTCTCCCTCGCCTGCTGCATAACACAGAGCAAGGGGTGCTGTTCTGGCCGCATTACCCTGCCCCCTGTGGTGATGTCACCGCTTATACTCGCCCTGCTCCATGGTTAACATAGAGCAGGGCGGGGAAAGGCGGTGATGTCAGAGCAGGAGGCCGGCCGCCCCGCCTCCTGCAGTGACATCACCGCTTATACCTGCCTTGCTCCATGTTAACCATGAAGCAGGGCGGGGAAAGGTGGTGACGTCACCGCAGGGGCGGGGCAATGCAACCAGAACCGCACCCCTCGCTCTGTGTTACGCAGCAGGCGAGGGAGACAATGATTGGCATCAGGGAGGCGGCGGTGGGCAGATTAAACATACAGGGGGTGTGAAACTGCCCTTTGGCTCCAGCCACAAGCCACCTCCTATTTGGCTCCCCAATGTAAGTTTTCAAAGTGTATTATCTCGGGGTACAGAGGGGGGCAAGGGCTGGGGGACCCCTTGCCTGAATGCAGCAGACATGCTGTATTCAGTGTTGTAATTAGATCACCATGTATGGTTGGTGACAGGTCCTCTTTAAAATCTGAAGCAGGTAGACTGAATTTCTATTCATTCAATGACTCAATAATGGAGCAGTGAAAAATGAATGAAACCTAGATGGAAAGCTGACCACAAAATCTGTCTTCTGTGTTTTATCCAATTTATACAGATCCCCTTAGACTTTCATGGACAAGTGTAATCTTCAAGCTGGATGAAACGAAGACACACTCTTGAGTCTCAAGGACCGGATACACCAACTTCTTTTTAATCCAAATGTGTTATGAATCAATGAAACCAGGGGTGTAACTACAATTGGTACAGGGGTTGCAATTTCACCCGGGCCCTAGAGCCCCCGAAGTCCCTTTGGCCTATAGAAAAAGGCCAATGCTTTTAAAGATTTGCAATATTTGGGGGCCCTGTTGGTGCTTTCGCATTGGGGCCCCTTAGCTTCAAGTTACACCAAAGAATGAATCTCTACGGGTATGATGGCACATGGACGTGTCTCTCGGATGTGTGAATGTAGCATTAATCTCAGCAGTGTTTCCAAATTCTGCAATATAACCTTTTAAACAAATTCTGGAAGAATTACCATTTTTCCTTCCCCGGTTATCAGACAAAGCCTGCGTTTACTCCTTTTTTTTAACTTTTCCCAGGATAATTATGGTTTTGGGTTTAAGAATTGGGTGTTAATGCTCTGTAATTACCAGCGACTAATGGTTTATTTGGATCAATGCATTTTATTTACTCTTAACCTTACGGCTTTCTCACAAAGGAAATTGCTTTTTCCTGATAAAGAGCTCTGTGTTATAAAGCAGCCTTGTAGTGTGGTTACTCATAAATCTCATTCAACAAACAGAATGTTTCCTGAACGACACAAAAATTCGGCTTATCCACATGATAAGAATACCATTCATGTTGTTCTCGTGTCTCAATGGAGGTGCTAATTGGCAAGGGATTACCACCTATATTATAAAACCAAAGGCGCTCATTAAACCGCCGTACCGAGTGCCCAAGTTGTTGCCATAATTATTAGATAGTTTCACTCTGAGAAACAACATTTAGTAGGAAATTGCTGATTTATAGAATATCACGTAATAACATAATAACTCGGTAAGAGGCCTCGGCAACGTTTTCTAGTAAACTGTGGTTTTACTTTTTTCCATTAAGTGGATCTGTCGTCTCAGATTTACGTCTGGTCTTTAAAAATGGTAAATAGTAATTTACTCATAATGAAGTCTTTCGGGCCTCCTTCCATTGCAACAAAGAAGGACATCTACGAAGAAAAAGAAATCTTGTTAGCTTGTTGGCTGCTTTCAAACATGTTTACAGACCTGAAATTTTATTTTCCTGCCATTTTTTTTCCTATGCCAAAAAAAGCCCAGCCGAAAAATCAGCTGTTTGCCTGGGGTGTTGGTAGAATACATGTTCAGCGAATGCAACGACACAGAGGAACGAAACATAGTGGTGACTCACAAACAAGATTTATCTATTATATAATCACGAATAGGATTTTGGCCCCTTTTGAGTCCGCTCACGCTGCGAGTCAATGTCGTCATGTGGATACGACCGAAGCATTGGCCGCGCAGCGGCCATTGCAAGCAGTTCTAAGGCGACTCGCTATGCCCGCGCAGCGGGCATGGCGAGTCGCCTTAGCAGCGCGAAGCATTGGCCGCGAAGCGGCCATTGCGAGTCAGAGACTCGCTCTGCTAGAATCCCGGTGCATCTGCATCGGGCACCCAGCTAGTTACACATATTAGAATATAACACAGTACAGGATCATCAGAGAAAATACAGAATATAGAAAGACACTTATATACTGAATAACTTCTAGATGTGGATTACCAAGCTAGGTCTAACTATTGCTTTGGTTAAACTATAGTCAGAAACTTTATGTCCTTTGCGTGTTACTATCTAAACATGTTTCACGTCAGATTGAATACACAAGCTATGGCGAGTCTAATGGCCACTTTACACGCGGCTACATTTCTAGCTTATCCACAGGTAACGTACTGGCTGCAGTGAAATCATGGAGACATGGTTCTGTCTTGTTGCTGTGTACAAATGGAATAATGTCTCCATGATTTCACTGCAGCCAGTAAGTTACCTGTGGATAAGCTAGAAATGTAGCCGTGTGTAAAGTGGCCATAAGGGATAACCTACTAGAAACTGCTTTTATATATTAATTCACTTCATTAAAAACCACGCAGCTAAGCAGGAGCAAAGGCTCATTCACTCAAGTCGCCCGCGAGAGTTGGTTTTCTGTCTTCGGTGCTTAACCTACACAGTCAGAATTGGGGTTCTTCCTTGGTGAAGCCTGGACTTTGGTACTTGACCATATAGTTTTGGCTTAAGGCCTTTCTGGCCTTGTCTGGACTTCAGGGGTTGACCATGTAGTCTGGGCTCCAGGCCTTTTCCAGCATAGTCTGGTCATCGGACTTGACCACATAGGCTGGGCTCTATGTCTTGACTGGCATAGTCTGTACTTCGGTACTTGACCACATAGTCTGGGCTACAGGTCTTTACCGGTGTAGTCTGGACTTCGGTACTTAACCATGTAGTCTGGGTTCCAGGTCTTTACCAGTGTAGTTCGGTTTTTGATATTTGACCATGAAGTGTGAATTTAAGATCTACTTCTTGTGGTTCACCCAATTCATGCCTAATCAGGGTTCCAACAGCCTCAGTTGCTTTCTCAGCAAGGCGGAAAGCGTTCGGCATAGGCTGGGGTCACACATAGAAATCCGTTTTTGGAAGTGATTTCTATGACCAATCCGTTTTTTTTTTTTGGTGCTTTTTGAGCCTCCTGCACCTCTGAACGTTTTTGGACTTAGTCATTTTTTTCATTTTTTTTCATTAAAAACACATATGCATTAACGCATGCGTTAATGCAGGTGCCTATATGTGCCATGCGTTAACGCATGCGTTTCCCATAGGGCCCCATGTTAAAAAAACGCATGCGTTTTTTAACTGATGCCAAAAACGTTGCTAGCAACGTTTTTGGCTCAAAAACGGACAGAGCAATGTTTTGAGGTCCAGAAAAAAACGGACAGGGTGTTTATTACATCCAATCCGTTTTTCTGTCAGTTTTTGGACTTAGAAAAAAAAAATGACAAAAATGAAGCCAAAAACAGACCAAGAGCTTATGTGTGACCCTAGCCATACCTGTATGATTCCTTCTCATATTTGGTGCCAACTCCACCGTTCCTCTAATACTCCGAGGTTTTATACTTTGCTGCTGCGCCATAATTGCTGCCCGACTACAAATTTCTCTGAAATTCTTCCCTGAAGGAAACATCTCTGTTATTCATCAGTCCCGAGTGGTTGCTTTGACCAGCAGAGGGCAATGTTTTTCCACCAGCACAGCTAGATCTAACTTGATGCGTTTGCTGCAGTTCTCATTCCCTTACATTGGGAGCGGAATCCAGGACAATCAATTTAGAGAAAGAAACTGGATGCCTTGACAGCCACTTTTGAAAGCAATTTTGCTCTATGGAGGCAAATGGGGCATTTGAGGGTGCATCATTCCTCAGGGTTTGCCCTGAGGAAGCAGCAGGTCCTGCTGTGAAACACGTTGGCTCAATAAACGGACATCAAACATACCCTTCCTGCTTTGTGGTCAGCGCGTAATCTAAACCTGGGCTTTTTCTACACAAACGGATTCAGATTCTGTAGAAGTCATTGGTAACTGTACTGACTGCAATCCCTGACTACACACCGCAACTAGAAGTAGCCGTGGGATGTAACTAATCAGACCTAGACACCTCTGCACAGCCGGAGAACTAGCTGCTCCTAAAGATGGATGTAGGAAAAGCTATCTTACCTCAGAGCAGAACCCCAAAAGAATAGCAAGCCCCCCACAGATATTAACTGGGAAACAAGAGATGGAAAAACAAACACAGGCAGAGTATAAGGTTTAGCAAAAGAGGCAACACTAGCTATATAGGAAAGATAGAATAGAATACTATTGCGGTCAGTATAAAACACTATTAAAAACCACCAACAGCAGATATTACAAAAATTACCCTGAGTCACTAAGACTTGGCGAACTCTATATCAGCAGACGTCTATGAATCAAATACCAGCAAAAATTGAAATAACAGATAATAGTGAATGCTAATATTCCTAGGAAGAAAACTTCCTATCTGAGAGCAGATAAATGAATATACAGACAAAATTGCTCAGAATAAGACAAAATATAAGCAGAACCTTAAGCACACAAAAGTGTGCCACAAAATTTCAAAAAAACATTCACTTATCTTGCAAAGATCTCCACACAGCAGAAGAAACCAGAGAGATGTTAACTCCTCCATGAACAAAAGACAACTGGCTAGGAATGATCCACTTCCAAGCATTATATGCTCCAAGAACCAGATTGCCAATCTCCATCACCTGTGAAGCCCACGCAGTCAGCTGCTTCTCTAGCAACAACCACCGGAGGAAGCTCCAATGAATTCACAACATTACTCCCCCCCTTTGAGGAGGGGTCACCGAACCCTCAACAGAGACCCCAGGCCTATCAGGATGAGCCAGATGAAAAGCATGAACCAAATCAGGGGCATGAACATCCGAGGCAGAAATCCAAGAATTATCCTCCTGGCCCTAACCCCACCATTTAACAAGGTACTGGAGCCTCCGTCTCGAAAGACGAGAATCCAAAATCTTCTCAACCTCATACTCCAACTCACCATCAATCAGGACCGGGGCCGGAGGGGCCACAGCAGGAACCATGGGCTGAACAAATCTCCTCAAGAAGGACTTATGAAAAACATCATGAATCGCAAAAGAGCTCGGAATCGCCAACCGGAAGGAGACAGTATTAATAACTTCAGAAATCCTGTATGGACCAATGAACCGAGGCTTAAATTAAAGAGAAAAAACCCTCAAAAGAACATGGCGGGAGGACAACCAAAACAAATAACCAACACGAAACCAAGAACCGACACACCGATGACGGTTAGCAAAACGTTGAGCAGCTGCCTGAGAAAGAAGTCAGTTGTCAACCGCACAATCCCAAATCTGCTGCAACCGGTCAACCAACAGAATCCACACCCTGACAGGCAGAAGGCGCACCCTGCCCCGAAGAAAAACGAGGATGAAAACCAAAATTACAAAACAAGGGCGAAACCAATGTAGACGAACTCGCCTGATTATTAAGCGCAAACCCAGCCAAAGGCAAAAAGGCAACCCAATCATCCTGATCCGCAGACACAAAACATCGCAAATAAGTCTCCAAAGTCTGATTAGTTCTCTCCGTCTGACCATTAGACTGTGGATGAAACACAGAAGAAAAAGACAAAGCCACACACAGTTTAGCACAGAAAGACTTCTAAAACCGATAAACAAACTGGGCACCCCAGTAAGACACAATATTTTCCGTAATACCATGGAAACGAACAACATGCTGAAAAAACAACGGAACCAAGTCCGAAGAAGAAGGCAATTTAGCCAAAGGAACGAAATTAACCATCTTAGAAAACCGGTCACAAATAACCCAGATAACCGTCATCCCCTGGGAAACAGGAAGGTCTGAAACAAAAATCCATAGAAATATGCATCCACGGCCGCTAAGGTACAGGTAAGGGCAAAAGCAACCCACTAGGACGGGAACAACAAGGCTTGGCCCATGTACAAGTCCCACAGGTCTTCACAAAAGAACGCACATCCCGGGACAAAGAGGGCCACCAAAAAGATCGACTGACCAAATCTCGGGTACCAAAGATGCCTGGATGACCAGCCAACACAGAAAAATGAACCTCCGAAATCACTCTAGTAGTCCACGGAGCAGGAACAAACAATTTCCCCACAGGGCAGCGCTCAGGCTTATCCGCCTGAAATTACTGAAGAGCAAACCGTGAATTGGGGGAAACAGCGGAAAGAACAATCCCCTCCTTCAGAATGCCGACCGGCTCCAAAGGTTCAAGAGAATCAGGCAAAAAACTGCGAGAGAGAGCATCGGCCTTAAAATTCTTAGAACCAGGAAGACTCTATCCCAAAGAGTTAGAGCCACCCACACTGAACTTTTAATGACAACGCCAGGGTCATGGACCCGGGTCTCCGTCCCTGTGATCCCCGTGATGAAGCCTGAAAAAAGCCCGGTTCCAAGTATCCCAAGGTCCTGAATGGGCATGTCCAGTAGTGGACTGGCCCAGGTGGCAGGGGGCCAAATGCCCCCAGGCTGGTGGTTTAGCTCTTCAATGAAATGGGCCTGCCGGGCTCGCAGTTTGCGGCCACAACTGCTGTAATGTGACAGAGCGGGAGCACAGCGGTGAGTAAGCGCTGGAGCTGACAGCACCCCCCTTTCCCCCGCTCTTCACCCGGCCGGGCATGACAGCAAACCACCCCGCCCCTCACTCTGTCGGACCAGACAGCATCCCCCACTCGGCTGGACCTGACAGCACTCCCCCATACCCCCCGCTCCTCACCGGTCACCTCAGGGGGCTGACAGGGTCATGCCGCCACCCGGGTTAAATTCAGCGCCAGTAAGCCCCTGGGCGTGTCTTGTTTACAATTGCTCAGTTGATTTCCTAGTTTTGGTAGGCATTTCACAAGGAATATGATTGTCTTAAAACCAGCTCTGATTTCTTTGAAGATAAAAGAACACAATGCAGAGGCCATATGTTAAAAATGTTCGTACTTTATTAAAATAACATTATAGTGAATTATGGTGAGTGGGAGAAGAATAATCACTGTAATCTTATTGAGTGGCCTATAACCTGGAAGTAGAAATGTTATAAATCTTTATTATGAGGGAATCATTGTAAACTTCACTGCAAAGAGGATATAATTTGATTCAAATAATCTCTAAACTATAATGCCCGACCCCCTCCATTATTCTGCCTATGTCACACTGAGGCGCCAGGTCTTTTGCTAGCTGATCAGTGCTATGGACAGGTATTAATGTTCCATTTCTGCCTCTTTATTAGGCTTGTGGCTTTAGGGTATGTGCCCACTAGGCGTTTTTGCTGCGTTTTCCGCTTGCAGAAAACCATTGGTTTTATGCTAATGTATGCAAATCTGTTCCTGCAGTTGAGCTTCCCAGTAAAATCTATGGGTTTTACAAAAACGCTGTGCCCACACACTAGTTTTGCAAGTGTCAAGAACTGTCAAATACCTGCGTTTTTGGTGCGGATAGCAAAGAATGGACATGTCAATTCTTTTGTGCGTTTTTGGTGCAGTCAATGGGAAAAACGCTGGAAAAACGCAGCTTCAAAAACGCACCAAAAACGCAGTAAAAACGCGCAAAAAACGCAGACAAGATTTTAGCATTTCTCCTGTCAAGGACTCTAGGATCCTCAGGTTTTCCTGCGTTCAGGACTGCAGCAAAAACTCCTAGTGGGCACATACCCTTACCCTCTTGCCCCAGCTTGTGTTCTGAAAGAGGAACTTTGGGAAGATTTTTTTTATTTAAACTGGCTACATCCTCCACTTACGGCTGCTCCACGGATTCTGAAACAGTTTTCCTTTTTCTTCTGTGCCCTTCTGTTTTGCCTTCGTTGACTTCCAGTTCTACATCCAGATCCAGACTATGCCCTTTATCTGTTTTCTCTACTGATTTGCTCTTTGACCATACCTGGAACCTACAGTTCTTCTTTGGTAACTTTCTGAGACCAAGTTCTAGACCTATGTCCTATCATCACTAAGAACTCATGGTGAATTTGAGACCTGTATCTCAGAACATGGATGAATAGAAGGAACAAAGCAAAGAGGAAGACCAGCAACCCGATGACTTGATGCTACCATGAAAACAGTGGAGAAGACCCTAGTAGACCTACCTCGGTTTGGAGATGACCCTGGTGGACCCATCTAGGCTAAGAGAAGACCCTGGTGGGCTAATCTAGATGGAGAAGACCCTGATGGACTTATGTAGGCTTAGAGAAGACCCTGGTGGTCCTATCTAAGCTTGGAGAAGACCCTGGTGTATTTTTTATTTTTAACACTTGCTTTTACTTAATTTCACTTATGCAATGTATGTATATACATTGCAGAAGTGAAATTAGACAGTAAAGGGCAGTTTTAGTGTACTGAGCATGCTCAGTACACTAAAATCGGGTCCGAGAAAAGATCAGCTGTTTTCTCAGACCCATGCTCCATAGGCCCTCATGTTAATGACCGCAGATCGGGTCGAATCCGATTCGGTCCGATTTGGTCCGCTGTGCCCAAACTCGGAGCAGTCTCTGATTTTGGGTACAGCAAAAAATCGGACACAAGCGGATCCGACACAAATCGGATGGCAATAGGGCCAAATCCGATCTGTTGCCCATAGGGATACATGGGGGCCAAATTGGATCCGTGGCTGTCCGTTTTACAACGCACAACCACGGATCCCAGAATATCTCTATATGAAAGCAGCCTTAGCCAGCACGAGACAGGTTGCAGCCAAAAATTCACCTTGCCAGGCAAGTGTTGATGACAATACACCTGATTGTTTGCTCTAATCAGAAGGAACATTTCCAGCTGTTAAGGCCCAGTTACACACAGATATCTGTGCAGAGATTGTTTGCAGATCTCTGGTTGCAGTGAAATCATGGACACATTGCTCCAGTTTGTGGCCGTGTACAAATGTAACAATGTGTCCATGATTTCACTGCAACCAGAGATCTGCGAACAATATCTGCGCAATTATCTGTGTGTGTAACTGGGGCTTTAGTCAATAATTCTTGATAACGTGCTTTTATCTATTGTATTGTCATATTTCTTTGCTGTAGTAATTGTTTTAAGGCTAATCAAATAGTAATGTACAGTAAAGTACGGTGTTAAAGGCATCCTTCTTATTCTGGACATAGTGAGCAGTGTTACAGGACATGTTACCTAACAGAAGCCTGAATGTCAAACCAAGAAAACGAGAAATGAATTTCTAGTGAGATCCCCAATGTTTTGTCATGCAGTATTAATATGTACAAAAACTTTCACAACTTTTTAGTGATAATTACTAACCGTGACTGGGGTGTTCACGTCGCAGGCGTTGACTCTCCTCTTGTCACGGAACCGCGCCTGCGGCTGTGAGGCCCGGTGGTCCAGATCAATAGGGGGGATGGCCGAACAGTAGGGATATTGATTGTCTTCGTGACGCCACCTGCGGGTGTTCTGGTAACTGTACCAGCGCTGCTAGGCCTCTGGGGGATGTTAGGCAGCAAGATGGATCGCTCCCCACAGGATGAGCGGGAGTCCCCGGAGCCGGGAGCTGCGCAAGATGTTGTGAGGCAGCTGCGGTAATACTGCTGTTAGGCCCAGGAGTCAGACACAGACACGCCAAAGTCTTTCTAGTACCTTTACTGGTGGTTTTCAGGTACGCCAGACCAGATTAGTGAAGTTAGCACTCCTGGAGGTTCACAGCAAGCAGTTGTAGTAGGTTTCCTTTCTCTATTTCTCTCTCTAAGGTCGGGTGGATGTGGAATCCAGCCGGACCAGGCAGTGTGTTCGATGGAACTTGTTTCACCTGGTTAGCAGCACTGAGGGCACTGTAAAAGGGTTTGAGCAGGATCAGTACTCTTCCCTGGGCTCTCGTGGGTAGGTGCTTCAGGTGGAACAGGTGGCTAAACCTCCTGTTAGACGGGCTGGTTCTCTGTGGTGGCTGGGTAGCTTTCACAGCTTCGGTTCCAGTAACCGGTTAATCAGGAAAGAGTCAGAATAACTCTGTGTTCCTTGAGAGGTGTTCTCCTTCTTCCTCTGACCCCAATTGCAAGGGTCTCCTCACTGCTAGCTGGCTGATTGGGCCTAGTGTGTCCCTCATAGGATGGAGGTTACACACAGGCTGGCAGCTCTTGTAGTGACTGCACACACTCTGAAGTTTCTCCCTCCAAGACTCTATTTATAGGGGGAACTGGCTCAAAGTGACCAGTGGAGCTCCCCTAGAGGCTCGGGGTGAAACCAGGTGTTCTAAGGTGTTGTAGTGTTGTTAGGTATTTTGTGAGTATTGCTTTGCTGTTAACTCCAGTCATGCCCTAAGGATTTCTGTGGTGCCCAACAGATGCCAGGGTGCCACATTCTCCCTTAGTTAACCTCAGTTCTCCCGGCTGAGCAAAAAGTTCTTTTTACAACTTAACACTATACAGTTTATAATAGTAGTTACAGAGTCTTAAAGAAAAATACAAAAATCACTAAAAAGGAAGGAAAAAATATGAAAAGCAGTCCATACGGCACTAGTCCATCTGCCGCAGGCTGAAAAAGGTAAAGTTTTGGTCACACAAGTCCTGTGACAATTGTCCAGAGTTTATGAAAAGGGAAAAAGGTAAAGTCCACACATATTTTTAAACTTTATACATTCCCTACGGGTGTCTCTGCTTGGGAGGCCGGTACTAACCTTCTATACCTTACCAGGCGCTTTCTGTCCCCAACTTGATTTACGTGGGACAGAGCCCAGTTCCTCCACCCTTCTGTACACTACTTTTTACAGGTTTTGAAAACAGGGTACTATTTACAAACACTTACAGGTAATATGGTTCCACTACATTCTAAACCCTTTCTCCAAGTTTGTTTGGGGATTGTCCTAATGTACTACGTGTGGATCTGCGTAGTGTGGGTGTTTCCAAAGCTGTTGGTGTAGTGTACGAAGTGGTTGTTGGTGGTAGTGTAGGCAGTTGTCTACGAGTACTTTGTGTAAGACCATAGTAAGTACGTAGTCTGTCTACTGGACTATCCTCTGAAGGTAGTGGTATAGGAATTGCTTCTCTTACTGTGGGACTAGCAGGTTGACCGATTACAGGAATCTCAGGTTCCATAATAACAGGCTTCATATCTTGCACTTGAACTTGTTGTTGTTGAACTGGAATTGGTTGCTGATTTTCTACAGGCTGGTAGAAATGCATAACTGGTATGATGTATGCTCCATCGCATTGTGGCCAGTCAGCTGGTAAGTATCCAATGTCTGTAAGGACTAGATTTTCTTTAGTTTCTTCTTTAGTTACTGCAGTAGGATAACTGGTTACTTGTGGGATTAACTGTGCTGGACATTTCTTCAAATGGTCCCTTGAAACAGTTGCAATAGTATTTCCATTGTCTTTGCTGATAACGCATGTTTTTGAGTTGTCATAGTGTGACGGCATAACGGTGTAGGGTTCTGATTCCCAACTGTTATCCAATTTGTGGGTTTTTCGCTTTCTTTTTAGCACTACGTCTCCTGTAGCTAGAGGTTCAGCTGAGGCGTGCTTGTTAAAGTCTCTTTCTTGTTTAGTTCTACTGATTTCTAGGTTTCTTTCTACGCTTTCTTGTACTCTTCTGTACTGTTCTTGGCATTGGCTGACTCAATCTTCATCAGAAGAATCTTCTGTTGGTTCGATGGTTCCCATCTGTAAATCAATAGGTAGTTTACCTGGTCTTGCTCGCATCAAGTAAGCAGGTGTGTAGTTGGTTGAACTGACAGGTATGTGGTTGTAGATGTCCACGAGATCTGGAAGTTTTTCCGGCCATTGATTTCTCTCATCAACTGGTAAGGTCTTGAGCATGTCAATGACTATGTGGTTCATCTTCTCACATAAACCGTTTGTCTGCGGATGATAAGATGTTGTGCGGATCGTCTTACACCCATATAGCCCTAAGAATTCTTGGAACAGAGCTGATTCGAAGGCTGGCCCTTGGTCAGTCAAGACTTGGTCTGGATACCCATGGGGGCGGCAGAAGTAACTCTGGAACGCTTTGGCTGCTACCTCTGCAGTTAAATCCTTAACTGGAACTACTACCAGGAATCTTGAATAGTGGTCAACAATGGTGAGAGCGTAAGTGTACCCGGTGCGACTTGGGGTAAGCTTCACGTGGTCAAGAGCAACTATTTCAAGAGGTTTGGTGGTAACAATTGGCTGCAATGGAGCTTTCTGAGTTAGATGGTCTTTCCTTCGTAGGTGACATGGTCCACAGTTTTTACACCACTTGTCAATTCAGCCTCGCATACCGACCCAGTAGAACCGATCCTTTAGGAGTCTCTCCAGCTTCTTCCATCCAAAGTGTCCGGCATCATCATGGTATGCTTCAAGGATCATTTGGACTTCAGTCTTGGGAACTACAATCTGCCAGATTAGTTTGTGGGTTCTTGGATTGAGGTATCTTCTGCATAGTTTACCTTGGTGGACAAATAACCTTCCTTTCTCCTTCCATAGGCGTTTAGCAGTTTGTGAGGCATCAGGGTCCATGTTGGCGTGTTCTTGAGTGATCAGATCCCTTACCAGGCTGACATCTGGATCGTTAGCTTGTACCTCCTTCCAGTCATGGTGGGGTAACGGGTTCACGGTCCTCTCTACACGTTTCTGGTTCGCCTGATGACACGTTGCCGTACCTGTACAGTGGAAAGCAGGTAGTCCAATTTCCTCCAGGTCATCTATGTCTTCTCCCTCTTCAGGAAGGTTAGGTATTCTGGACAGGGCATCAGCATTGCCATTTTTGTGACCTGCCCGGTACTTTACAGTGAAGTCATAGTTTGAGAGTCTTGCTACCCAACGCTGTTCTAGGGCTCCCAGCTTTGCAGTCTCTAAGTGGGTCAGAGGGTTGTTATCAGTGAAAGCTGTGAACGGGGCGGATGCCAGGTAATGCTTGAAACGCTCTGTGATTGCCCAGATCAGGGCCAGGAACTCTAGCTTGAAGGAGCTGTAGTTCTCCGGGTTCCTTTCTGTGGGACGGAGCTTTCTGCTGGGGTAGGCTATCAGCTTTTCTTTGCCCTGCTGGCGTTGAGCTAGGACTGCTCCTAGGCCTTCATTGCTTGCATCAGTGTACAATAAAAACGGGAGATTGTAATCAGGGTAGGTCAGGATCTCTTCTCCAGTGAGAGCGTCTTTCAGCTTCTGAAAGGATTGTTCCTGTTCTGGGCCCCAGTGGAACGGGGGTCCCCTGATCTTGCCGTTTTTGGATTGACCTACTAAGAGATCTTGCATAGGTGCTGCTATCTTGGTATAGCCTTTGATGAAGTGTCGGTAGTACCCGACCAGTCCTAGAAATTGACGTACCTCATTGTGAGAAGTGGGTGCTGGCCAGTCCTTGATGACGGTTACTTTATCCGCATCCGGTGCTACGCCTTCAGCGCTTACCACGTGTCCTAGGTATTGGACCTTGGGTTTCAGCAGGTGGCACTTGGATGGTTTCAGTTTCATCCCGTACTTAGACAGTGACTCGAACACTTCACTCAGGTGCTGGAGGTGATCTTCATAGGTCTGAGAGTATACAATGACATCATCAAGGTATAACAGGACAGTCTCAAAGTTCTTGTGGCCCAAACAACACTCCATCAGTCTCTGAAATGTTCCTGGGACATTGCACAACCCGAATGGCATACTGTTGAATTCGCATAAGCCCATAGGTGTCGTGAAGGCTGTCTTCTCACGATCTTCCTCTGCAACGGCAACCTGCCAGTACCCACTAGTAAGATCTAATGTGGAGAAGTAGTTGGCAGATTTGAGTGCAGCTAGTGACTCTTCTATGCGGGGTAACGGGTATGCATCCTTGTGTGTGACTTTGTTGATTTGCCTATAGTCTACGCACATCCTCATTCTACCATCTTTCTTTTTAACCAGGACTAGTGGTGCGGCCCAGGGACTACAGCTATCCCTAATGACTCCTGCATTCTTCATGTCCTGAAGCATTTCTTTTGCTTTTTGGTAGTGTGTGGGTGGTATAGGCCTGTACCTTTCTTTGATAGGTGCATGGTTGCCTGTGGGGATATGGTGTTGTACCCCTTTAATCCTCCCAAAGTCGAGTGCGTGTTTGCTGAACACTTGCTCATACTCCCGAACTACCCGGTATACTCCATTTTTCTGGTGAGTAGGTGTGTTGTCAGTTCCTACACTGAGCTCTTGACACCATTTCTCTAACTGATCTTTGGAGTGAGGGGGTTCATCAGTGACTGTTTGGTTTGAGGATTTTACATCAATGATAGCATCATCTTTAACCTGGTACAATTTTGCGACAGTTGCATATCTAGGCAGTCTGACTTCGTCATCACCATAATTTAATATGCGTACGGGGACTCTCCCTTTTCTCACATCGACCAACCCACTGGCTGTCAAGAGTGTAGGACTACTATCAGACATTACAGGTTCTACTACAGCTTGGTAGTCCTGCCCTCTGAGGTCTATGGCTGCTCGACACCAGATCATCATTTCACTTCTGGGTGGTACCACAATTGGAATGGGATCTGTAACCCGCACTCTGCCAATTTCACCATTAGACAATGTTACCTGTTGTTGATAAACCAGAGCTCGGATCTGCTTTTGGATTGCTCTCCTCTCTCTGGGTCTACCAGCTTCAACACTCTGTTGGAGTAAAAACAACACTTCATCGATGCATTTAACCATAACATTTGTACCCAGTATTACGTAGGGATCATTGTTATTTGGTTTATCCTGCACTACTAAGATTCCCTGGTTCTTCAGCTGCACCCTCCCCACCCTTACTGTAGCTTCCCATTGTCCCTCAATTGTAACCGGTATACCATTAGTGGCTTCAAGGTTCAGATCGGGATTTGGGGGTTTCAGCTTAACATCTGGCCAGAACCACTTGTAAAGGATACTCGGGATGGATGTCACCTGGGCTCCAGTGTCTATCAAGGCGGATATAGCGATGCCATCGATGACGATTGGTAAGTATGGACAGTCTCCTACATACTTGTGTTCCCAGCTGGACATTGGGCCTGGACAGTCTACTCCTGGGGTTGGTCCTTCTTGCCCAGGGGTTGCCCGTTTAAAGGACGGGACTGTTGAGTACGTCCTCCTAAGTCATTCTGCTGACTGGTGCGGCGTCTGTCAGGACTGCGGCGGTCTGCAGGTTTTCATCGCGGCGGCTGTGTCTTTCTCCTCATCCACGGGACGTCATCAGGGCTGTCGGCGAGTTGAATCTTATCCGATGACCTTGCATCTGTCTTAGGGCTTCTCTCAGTTTGTAGCTTGGCCACGTCTTTCATCAGCTGTTCAACATTAGCACACAGTTGTTCAAACCGGTCAGGTGTTACAGTCTGTGCACTGGACTGAACCGCAGGGAATGGAGATGCTGCTGCCGGCACGAAAGGGGTGCAGGATCAGGCACTTCGGCGAGCCGTTGTCCCCAAACTGTTAAGTCTCTCAAGGTATCAAACTCTGCGCCAGGATTTTGTATGGACCACCAGCTTGCTTGCTTTCTATCCTCAGACAGTTTAAGGCCCACAATAAATTGTCCAATTAATGCTTTGTTCTCATCTCTGACACCATCAGGATCGACTTGTTTTAAGAGTCTTAAGGCTTCTTGCAATCGCAGTGAATAGTCTAGGACACTTTCTTGTGCCCCTTGGTTACAACGATAGAATGACAGTCTTAATTCAGCTTCGGTATGGCATTCAAAAACACGGGTTAATTTAGCGAATATCTGCTCCACAGATTCCTGAGTTTCTACAGGCCAGCTGCAGCTCTGCAGCTCGGCTGCGCCCGTTAACTGTCCCATAACAACTGAAGCTCTCTGCTTACCGGTCTTAGCGTACATGTCCAGCGTCTGGCATATCTTCCTCTGGAAGGCCTCCAAGGTGCTGGGTACGCCGCTGTACTTAGGTAACCAGCTCGCACTCGGAGCGTAAGGCAGAGATAACGGCATAATCGGAGCGGGTTGCTGTGGCATACCGCCGGCTTGTTGCTGTCCATCGAGAGGTATGTTTGGTGGTGCCGCTTGGTTTAGCGGGGTTACCGCGTTGTTAGGAGCCGGGTTACTCATGGTCGCTCCCCCTTAGTTAAGCGTAGCCTTTCCCTCGGTTTCAAACGGAAGTGTCGGCCTCGCGGTGAGGAGTGAGGCACCACGGGAGTTTCCGGTTCCTGCTGCGTACAGGGGAAGTCGTCAGAGCGTGGAGGCGGGGCCAATCTTCGCGCCCTTTGCAAAGTCACGCCCTTTCTTTTCCCGCCTTTCGCGCAGCAATGGCGGACCAAATGTACAGTTCGATATTTACAGTCATTAAATAGCACACAATACCCGTGATAACGGGCCTGCTCGTATCCTGTTCGTGACGCCAAATTCTGACTCACCGTGACCGGGGTGTTCACGTCGCAGGCGTTGACTCTCCTCTTGTCACGGAACCGCGCCTGCGGCAGTGAGGCCCGGTGGTCCAGATCAATAGGGGGGATGGCCGAACAGTAGGGATATTGATTGTCTTCGTGACGCCACCTGCGGGTGTTCTGGTAACTGTACCAGCGCTGCTAGGCCTCCGGGGGATGTTAGGCAGCAAGATGGATCACTCCCCACAGGATGAGCGGGAGTCCCCGGAGCCGGGAGCTGCGCAAGATGTTGTGAGGCAGCTGCGGTAATACTGCTGTTAGGCCCAGGAGTCAGACACAGACACGCCAAAGTCTTTTTAGTACCTTTACTGGTGGTTTTCAGGTATGCCAGACCGGGTTAGTGAAGTTAGCACTCCTGGAGGTTCACAGCAAGCAGTTGTAGTAGGTTTCCTTTCTCTATTTCTCTCTCTAAGGTCGGGTAGATGTGGAATCCAGCCGGACCGGGCAGTGTGTTCGATGGAACTTGCTTCACCTGGGTAGCAGCACTGAGGGCACTGTAAAAGGGTTTGAGCAGGATCAGTACTCTTCCCTGGGCTCTCGTGGGTAGGTGCTTCAGGTGGAACAGGTGGCTAAACCTCCTGTTAGACGTGCTGGTTCTCTGTGGTGGCTGGGTAGCTCTCACAGCTTTGGTTCCAGTAACCGGTTAATCAGGAAAGAGTCAGAATAACTCTGTGTTCCTTGAGAGATGTTCTCCTTCTTCCTCTGACCCCAATTGCAAGGGTCTCCTCACTTGCTAGCTGGCTGATTGGGCCTAGTGTGTCCCTCATAGGATGGAGGTTACACACAGGCTGGCAGTTCTTGTAGCGACTGCACACACTCTGAAGTTTCTCCCTCCAAGACTCTATTTATAGGGGGAACTGGCTCAAAGTGACCAGTGGAGCTCCCCCTAGAGGCTCGGGGTGAAACCAGGTGTTCTAAGGTGTTGTAGTGTTGTTAGGTATTTTGTAACTCCTGTCATGCCCTAAGGATTTCTGTGGTGCCCAACAGATGCCAGGGTGCCACAATAAATTTTACACCTAAAGTTTCATTAGGGTTGTTTTGGGGGCATATATATGATGACAGCTGTCTTTGTGACCTACCTGTCCCGGTTCCAGCTCCATTCATGGCCATCCAGTACATCCCTCCTGCGTACCGCACCCTGCTGTGATTACATCTGCCACACAGGTCAATTAAAGCCAGCTCAAGTGGCAGGACAATGTGTGAGTATTCAGGTAGGTAGTGGATGATCCTTATCATTACACTGCAACACTGCTGCAAATTGAAGTCCTATCAAGGTCACATAGTTCCAGCACTGCTACATCAACCTATGCTTTAACATTTTGCTGCATTGAGCCTCCATTGAAAACTCACCTCTGGTACATGGGTTCCTCCATGCTGAGTAAACTGTGCTTCATCATTGTGCTGTTGTGGCACCCCACTCCATGGTTCGGTGGCCACAGGAACACCTGGAGCAGGGAGGGATTTCCACATCAGGTAAACTTATGCACAACACCTAACACCCCAGACCTGAAGGGGGAGCTCTAATTGCCGACTTCAGGCAAGGTCCCTATAAATTCAGGCCAGGGGGAGGAGTTAGACAGTTCAGTACAGAGCAGTACTGAGGAAGAAACCTGGTAAACGGAGCCGCGCTAGGCCCGTGTCAGTGGAAAAGTCTAGCCAGTGTGAGGGACCCAAGAGTGAGGGTCAGAGGTGAGTAGCCAGGGGGAGCAAAGTCAAACCAGTGCGCCCCAGAAGAGCTACATCGACAGCCCAGACACCGTAGTCCAGTCAGCCCAGCAGTAAAGACCGGAGACCAGGGAGGCTTCAAGTCTTCTGATGCAGCACTTGGGGCATAACCACCTAGAAGAGCCCGGGACTGCAGTGGATACAGTGCCCGCAGCAGAGCTTGCACAGCCTGCCATACAAGTGGGGACTACAGGAGAGGGTCATGGCCTAGCTTCAGACAGCCCAGGACCAAAGCACACACACAGCAGAAAAGGGAGGCCTCATCGGATGTGGAGATCCCAAACTGCTCCTAACCTACCCAGACTGTACCCTGGACTCAACTTGCTCAAATCATCTTTAAAGGTACGAAACAACAACCCTGTGTGTGTGACTGTTATTGCGGCCCCTGACCCTACTCCCTCCATAGACTATTCCACAACTCTCATCATCCACTACTGCCCCGGGGATACCGCTCCACCTACGGAGAGTGAAACACCAACTTGCTGCTTCACCATCACCCCGGAGGAGTGTCCCACAGCGCCGGTACCATTACTGGAGATGCAGGTGGCATCACGAAACACTATTCCCTTAACTGTTCCCCTTTTCAGTGACCACCAGAGACATGGAACCGGGCAACAGGCCCATGACATCCCCAGCAGAACAACACCTGGAACCAGTTACCCCACGGCCCTAAGGCCGGCCACTGTCATGAGTGTATCCTGCCCTAGGGAGACCGTTGACGAGTCTAGGACCTGCAGGTTATAATGCCGTATGGATCGCAGGTCTATAACTTCTATTTAAATGCATATACTTCCTTTTCGTGCAGCAGGGGTTAAGGTCCCTTTCCGATATGACAGTTCTTTGTAAGCCTTAATCTCAGGTGCAGATATTTAGTGACCACTCCCCTCCACTCTAAAGAGTCACTTCTCTTACCATCTCACACCGGTGATAGAATCTCACTTTATATACTGACTGCTTTGAAGGAGTCTCTGGAAGAAGCCGTGGTATCGTGACATTTGCAGCTGCAGTGTTTTACTGAAAATGAAGATTTTAAAGTTATATCCTCTTGTGTCCATTTTTCCCTGTCTCTGTCCCTTATCTTTTGTTGCATTATTGTAGTGGTGAGACAAGTGTTCTCGCTCACCTGCACATTAGCCAGGGTGAGTTCAGGGCAAGCGAGGGGCTGGGCATTTGACAGCGACAGGTGGGAAGGACTCATATAGGGACCTTAGGGAGTTTAGGATGAAGATTCATGTAAATGTAAAGAAGTGACCCATCTCCCTATCATCAAGGCCTTTCTTCTATACCATCCCTGTTGTCACCCTTGTGTTGCGCTGCACACTGGGATTCCGTACACTCCAGTGTGACATGTGCTACTGTATTGAGCTTCCATTGCAAACTCAGCTCTGATACACCACTTTCTCATTGCTCATTCAAATCTGCTATACTACTGTGCCAGCTCTGCTGCATTGAGCCTTCATTGCAAACTTAGCTGGGCAATACTGGTTCCTCAATATTCAGTCTACTCTACGACATCACGTCAAGCCTCCATTGCAAACACAGCTCTACATCTGTGCTACATTGCAGCTCCAGCTCTGCTGCTGTGGCGCCCCACACCGAGTGCGTCACAGGAGGGTATTGCAGCCACAAATGCAGCAGCAATATTCTCTGACCCAGCAGTCGAACGGTTAACTCAGAGATCCATACCCTGCATGCATCACTTAGCATAGAGGGCCAATCAAGGTCCTGGTGGGCGGAGTGCAAGGGTAGTGTGTAGTAGTAGAAGTTTAGTCCAGCCTAGAGAGTTGGTCTCGGGTCTGGAGAAGTAACAGCAACCTAGAAGACCCTCTGCAGATTTCCAGCTCTGCAACCCAGGAGAAGGGGTTGCACAGTCTCGTGCGACCCCCTGGCCACCCTCGCTGGCCATCTCCCTACCAATTAAGGGCATCATCATGCGGGTTAAAAATCTCCCGTGCCCAATCTACAACCGGTTTACCGAAGCTAGCAGTAGTTCAGCTCTGCTACGCGAACCAGAGGAGTGGAGGGACCGCTCTACAGGAGCATCCCACCATCGCCAAATCCAGTCGTTTAACCAGCGGTGTACCCACCAAGGGACCCAAGGCTCCCCAAAGAATCAGGAACGTATACCCCGGATAGGGCATTCAAGCAGCCTCCCTGTACCCGATCTGGTATTCCTGGGCGACAACGGCTACTTACTTAGTTAGAATGGAGGAACAACGCGGATCTCTGAGGGACACCTATCACTGCTGAGTCCACCCGGTCTGCTACCTACAACTGTATACCATGTATTGTCTGCTGGTTACAGTAAATTACCCGTTACAGAGACTTACAGTGTCCGTGCTTTCTTATGAACTGTCTGTCCGCACTTCACGGTAACCGCAGCTTCCGCACAACATCTTACGCAGCTCCAGCCTCCGGGGATCATCGCTTAGCCTGTGGGGAGCGTTCCATCTTGCTGCCTTCCATCCCCCGGAGGCCCCGCAGCGTCGGTAAGACTTACCGAAATACTCATAGGTGGCGTCACGACAAATTAACCCTTTAATCTGTTCCCACAAGACGTCTTCAATCTTTTGATCTGCACTCAACCGGGCCCCACTACCGGCAGGCGCGGTCCACCCGTGACAAGGAGGAAGAAGCTACTGCCTGTCTAAACCGGAGTCCCCGGCCACGGTGAGTCACTGCCTTAGTTCCAGTTTAGCTATTCCAGTTGCCTCTGCCACATCTGCTCTTGTTGTTCCACCTAGATTGCTTACCACTCCCAGCGCCACCTCTCCATGCTGCGTTAGAAGTAATCATTTGTATCAAGGGCTTAAAGGATCCACCTCACCAACTGAGGGGTAACAGCGATATTATCATTATTTTTCTTTCATTTCATTCCTCCAGGTCTCATAATGTATAATGTATATATTATTAGACCTGCTGTGACTAGATGAGATCGGTGTACTTACTTTTAAAAGTCCACGTCAGAATGACTTTAAAATCCGTAGCAAAGTTTTCCTGCATAATGTTGGACTATGGAGCTTCTGCCATTCAGATGTAGAAAAAAAGTACAACAGCCCCATCAGGTCTAAAGGTCCATGCATCAGCGATCCCAATCCCGATAACGATGTGCAGAGATTGCTGGTGCGTCCTTTACACATCGCTGGTAAGATGTCAAACAGGTATCTCACCAGCGATGTAAAAAGCAACGCACTAGCGATCCAGACTTATACTGAGGTTGTTGGGAATTGTCACTCCATAGTGTAGCATTGAGATCGTTGCTCATTATCTTTGTCAAACACAACGATGTAGCGTTCCCAGCGGGAGCACAATGACGCAGGAAGACCCAGAGCAGTGTGTAACGATCAGCGATCTCACAGCAGGGGCCTGATCGCGCAACAGCGATCCCAATAGCGATCTCGTTAGCGATCTCTTTATGGGTGACAGGGCCTTTAGATCTAACTTGTGAATTTAATTTTTATTACCGTATGCATGCCCATTTTCATATGTAATGCGCTATAGAATATATGGTATATGGCGCTATAATAATAAATAATAGTGAATTATAAGATATTGGGAAATTTGGTGACACATTCTCTGCTAGTGACAATTTATGACAGTGACAACAATGAAACGCTTACATCAGAACAACATTTCTTTGGGAATATTTGCAGGTATTTCTGCTATTATTAAAGCATATAGCAAGTGACACGGGATTGCAACGGTCACACTTTTATTATAGCGGTGATGTAATGTGGGTCAGTGGCAGTTGGATACAGTCCGACTCACATAATTGGATATGGGACTCCACTGCCCTCTACTGGAGCTTTGGGAAAAATGAAATCAAAGGAACGTATAATGGCAAATAATAATAATTATGAAGGATTATAGTAACATAGTAACATAGTTTTTAAGGTTGAAGGAAGACTTTAAGTCCATCTAGTTCAACCCATACCCTAACATGTTGATCCAGAGGAAGGCAAAAAAAAACCCATGTGGCAACACTAAGCTCCACATTGGGGAAAAAATTCCTTCCTGACTCCAGATATGGCAATCAGACTAGTTCCCTGGATCAAGGCCCTATCAAAGAATCTAGTATGTATAACTTTTAATACTATAGTTTTCAAGAAAGGCATCCAGGCCCTTCTTAATTGTTAGTAGTGACTCACTCATTACAACACCATGTGGCAGAGAGTTCCATAGTCTCACTGCTCTTACAGTAAAGAATCCGCGTCTGTGATTATGATTAAACCTTCTTTCCTCCAGACGTAGAGGATGCCCCCTTGTCCCAGTCTCAGGCCTAAGAGTAAAGAGATCATTAGAAAGGTCTCTGTACTGTCCCCTCATATATTTATACATTATTATAAGATCACCCCTAAGACTTTGTTTTTCCAAACTAAATAACCCCAAGTTTAATAACCTGTCTTGGTATTACAGACCCCTCAGTCCTCTAATAACCTTGGTCGCTCTTCTCTGGACCCGCTCTAGTTCAGCTATGTCTTTCTTTTACCACGGAGACCAGAATTGTACACAGTATTCTAAGTGTGGTCGCACTAGTGACTTGTATAGAGGTAAAATTATGTTCTCCTCATGAACATCTATGCCTCTTTTAATGCATCCCATTATTTTATTTGCCTTTGCAGCAGCTGCCTGACACTGGCCACTAAATGTGAGTTTGTCATCTACCCATACACCCAGGTCTTTTTCAGTGATAGTTTTGCCCAGTGTTTTACAATTAAGCACATAATTATACATTTTATTTCCTTTTCCCAAGTGCATGACCTTACATTTATCCCCATTAAAGCTCATTTCCAATTTATAAGCCCAAGCTTCTAGTTTAAATAAATCCTCCTGTAATATAAAATTGTCCTCCTCTGTATTGATTACCCTGCAGAGTTTAGTGTCATTCGCAAATATTGAGATTCTACTCTGTATGCCCCCTACAAGGTCATTAATAAATATATTAAATAGAAGCGGGCCCAACACTGACCCCTGTGGTACCCCACTGTTATCTGTGACCCATTCTGAGTGTGTTCCATTAATGACCACCCTTTGTTTCCTATTACTGAGCCAGTTCTTAACTCACTTACACATATTTTCCCCTAAACCCATTATTCTTATTTTATGTATCAACCTTTTGTGTGGCACCATATCAAAAGCTTTTGAAAAGTCCATATACACCACGTCCACTGCATTTTTTTGGTCCAGTCCAGAACTTACCTCTTTATAGAAGCTGATCAGATTAGTTTGACAGGAACAGTCCCTCATAAACCCATGTTGATATTGGGTCATGAGGTTATTTTTCCTCAGATACTCCAGTATAGCATCTCTTAGAAAACCCTCTAGGATTTTACCCACACTAGAGGTTAAGCTAACTGGCCTATAATTTCCAAGTTCAGTTTTTGTCCCCTTTTTGAATATTGGCACCACATTCGCTATACACCAGTCCTGTGGTAGAAACCCTGTTATTATGGAATCTTTAAAGATGGAAAAGAATGGTATATCTATGACAGTACTTAATTCCTGCAGTACTCTGAGGTGTATCCCATCCGGGCCCGGGTATTTGTCAATTTTAGTGATTTTTAGACAATGCTGTACTTCCTGCTGGGTTAAGCAGGTGACATTTAATGGAGAATTTTTGTTATCACTGATCATATTGTCTGTCATGGAATTTTCTTGTGTAAATACTGTTGAAAAAAAAGTCATTTAGCATATTGGCTTTTTCCTCATCCTCATCCACCATTTCACCCAGATTATTTTTAAAGGGGCCAACACAATCGTTTTTTAGTTTCTTACTATTTATGTAGTTAACAAATATGTTGGGATTATTTTTACTTTCTCTGGCAATGGGTCTCTCTGTCTCAATCTCTGCTGCCTTGATTTGCTTTTTACAAATGTTATTTAATTTTCTGTATTTATTTAACGATTCATTACTTATTAAATATGCATTAATTAATCAAATTAATAATAAAGGAGGCATTAATAGGGTAAAATTCATAGAGCAAATATGTGCATTATTTAATTCACTGGTCACTAGGTTTCAAGCTGATAAAGCCTTCTCGGAGTTATGCATGGAGATGCGATACCCAAATGATGGATTGATAGTGATTAGTGAGCACTACCATGCTTGGGTGCTTGGTACTTGAGAAGAGCACCCAATGGAACTCATGTATAGCTGAAATAGAGAATGCACTTAAACATCCAAATTCATTAAGGCCGATTTCACACTACCGTTTTGATGAATCAAGAGATTCCCCTGCACCCCCCAAATAGTTAAACTGGTGCTCCCGCAGCGATATTATGACTGATCCATCTCCCAGATCAGTGATAGTACCGGTGTGGAAGCATAAAGTTGCTTCCGGATGCATACCCTTTTCCACCAGATCTAGTAACAAATTACACGTTCCCTAGTGGATGTGCTATTTATAACAGCATTTTGGGAATGCATAGACCAAAAACCCAGATCCGGCATCTGGATCCAGTAGGATCTGGAGTCTACCGGATCCAGGTTACATAGGCACACATATTTATTCAACCTGGAGTGCATTTTTGGTTTCAGTGCAAAAAACGGAGGCACCCGAATCAGGGGCAAACAGGAAGAGCTGGATGAACCCGCAAGTGCCTGCGGCACCCATTTAAGGTCAATGGGGCCGAAAATGCATCTAATTTCAGCTGCATTCACACTGATACCAAAAAATGCCAGTGTGAAACCAGCCTAAGGTTAGGGTCACACTTGAGAGGTTGTATCCGTTTACTGGATGCATTAATGGATCCAGTTTTTTGAGTTGCCATTTTCATGTCATTTTTGCCTCAGTTAATGTTTGCGTTAACGGTACCTAACATTAACGCTACCGTTAACACATGTGTTTCCCATAGGGGTCCATGTGAAAAAAAACGCTTGCGTTTTAGAAAATGCACAAAAAAACGTTGCAAGCAATGTTTTTACTAGATTTGGAAAAAACCCAATCCGTGAAATGAATTGCACTTTGGCATTGCGTTTTTTGCATTGGAGTCTATGTTTGCGTTAACGGATCTGTTTTTCAAGATTTCACCATGTCAAAAACTGGATCCAGTAACTGGATTGCAGACGCAAGTGTGGCCCTAGCCTAAGGGGCCTTTCACACTGCAGTTTTTTCACTGATCAGTGTCCATCAGATTTGTGTGCCAAAACCAGGAGAGGAACCAGGAGAGGAACTTGCAGAGAAAAAGTATAATTGAAAGATTTACATCTGTTCTGACTTTTGGAGACACTCCTGGTTTTGGCACACAAATCGGATGGAAACAGATCAGTGAAAAAACTGCAGTGTGAAACCAGCCTAAGCGATGCACACCTCTTAATGAGGTCAGAGCATCTTATAAGTGACATCCACCTCCATATGCCTCACCAGAAATCTTACTCCAGTTACACCTCTACGACCTGTACTGCCCGGCTTCAGCTACACCTGCTCTGCCCATTTTGGTGTAGCTGCCCAAAACTGGTGTGAAGACTTCACATTGTGTCAAAATTTTGCAACTTTTCAGAGTTTTACACCAGTTTTCTAACTTGAACACTTTGATGAATAAAGACCAAAGCCTTCAAAAACTCACCAGACAATTCCAAAAAGTTGAAAGTGCTGCACTAGAAATACTGGGAACAGCATGTGGAGATCTCAATTAATCTAGCCCCTTTATGAGAGCCCTCCACCTAATATGTCCTGAGCCACATCTTACCTTACCCTTGTCTGTGCACTTTATGATAGTTTATAAAAAGTGTGAAATTTTAATTACATTTTAAAGGAAATCTATCAACACCCAATGACTTTTCAAACCAAGCACAGGCGCTCGGTGCACTCTTGGTGCGGCAGAGACATTCAGTGCATCTTCCTACCTATATGTTTTCCGTCTGTCTCCAACTTTTTCTAGTAGGAAGAGGATTTTTTTAATTAAAGATAGAGTCCCTAATGGCTTTTTTTTTTTTATTTCTAATAAAAATTTTTCTCTATGTTGTGTTTTTTTTAAAACAATTTAATAGAAATTCATGGCGGTCATGTCTAATATTGGCGTGACCGCCATAAATTTCGGGCTTAGGGCCAGCTGATAATACAAAGCTGGCCCTAACCTCTTTATTACCCAGCGTGCCACCGCCACCAGGGCCGCTGGAAGAGCGGGGTTCAGCGCCAGAGGATGGCGCTTCAATGAACGTGCCATCTTCTGGGGCGGCTGCGGGCTGCAATTTTTTTTATTATGAATTTCATGAAATAATAAAAAAAAAATGCGTGGGGCTCCGCGCAATTTCTATGTCTAGCCATGTACAGCTAAGCAGCTGGGGGCTGAAATCCGCAGCGCAGGGAGGCCCAAGCTTTCTGGGCACCCCCCGCTGCAAATTGCAGCCCGCAGCCGCCCCAGAAGATGGCGCGTTCATTGAAGCGCCATCATCTGGCGCTGAACCTCTTCCAGCGGCCCTGGTGGCGGTGGCACGCTGGGTAATAAAGGGGTTAATACCAGCTTTGTTATAGAAGCTGGTATTAAGCCCGAGATTCTTAATGTCAGGCCACGTTTGACCCAGCCACTAAGAATCTCCAATAAAGGGTTAAAAAAACACAACACAGAGAAAATTTTTTATTAGAAATAAAAAAAAAAAAGACATTAGGGACTCCATCTTTAATTAAAAAAATCCTCTTCCGTCCGACGTAGTCCAAAACGCAATGTCCTCTCTGCTACATCCCCTGTGCATATATATAGATGTCTATGCACAGGGATGAGCAGACTGAGAACAATCGCAGCTCTGCTACATCATCTCTGTGAGCAGGCGGGCTCTAGGACATGGAGCTACGGCAGCCTGCACAGAGAAGACAGCTGGACTCGGCTCGCAAAGTAACAGCAGTTGCTTTGCGAGTTTCCCTGTGATAACTTGCACAGTAATCAGACCAATGCAAGTCAAAGGCAATCCTAGTTTTGTCAGAGTCTCTGACAAAACTAGGATTGCCATTGATTTGCATTGGACTCGTTGCTGTGCGAGTAATCGCTGGGAAACTCGCAGACTACCGAGTCCTGTGAGTCCCTTACTACTCGCCGAGTAACGAGTCCTAGCGAGTAGATTTTCCCATCCCTATCTGCAGGTACACTGGACTGCTCATACACACCAAGGGTGCACCAAAGGTCTGTGCTTGGTTTGAACAGTCATTTTGAAAAGACTGCCTTTAATATATGAAGATATTTATTTATTTCACTGTAGGGTACATTTGGTTATTGGCCCTTTAATTTTTCCAATCAAAATATGGCTTCTTATACATTATTTTGCTCAAGGGGCACAAAACATCTTGATCCGGTCATGACTATTCCTGATAATTTTAATAAGGAAAGTGCACAGGTATGGAGATGCAGATCTATCATTTGTGCCTAGTTCTTGGTGTCTAAATGCCCCGTTACACGGTACGATATCGTGAATGATATCGCTCAAACGTCACGAGTTTGGAGTTGTTGAAACGACATTGTTACTACTTCGTTGCGTGTGACACCGAGATACGACTACGATAAATCGTTGGATCGTTGATCGCAGATTTGTGAACATGTTCTCAAATCAGACAATCCTCGATCAGCAAACCTGCTGCATCGTTGTGTGTGACACCGCGATAACGATGTCGTGAACGACTTCGCCCATTCACAACAGTGAACAAGTATCGTTCGCTGGGTTAGCTGCTCACTACATCGTTGGTGCGTCGTCCACGATATCTAGACGTGTAACATCTCACCAATGATGTCAAAACGATGTCCTAATGACCGCGCGCTCATGAGATCGTTAGTGATATCGTTACAACATTGAAGCGTGTAACGGTACCTTAAGGAAGCCTAAACATACCTATATTAGAAGTAGCACAAGTTGGGTCCTGGATCAGATTTTGTATTAGAAGTTAGGAGCATCACATTACACTTCTGATAAAAGGCACCATCATGCCCCAGGATTCAATCCAGCGACCCTGTGCTGTGTGATCTGCTCTATTCTCCTCTGAGCCACAGCAGATTTAGTCTCTATCTGCGTGCTAATTATTCTTTACCTTTGTTTCATTCTTTTCGGTAAGCAGGTGTTATCGTTTAGTCCTTCCTATCACATTGTGGGTGTGGCTATTTTTACCTTCCCCTTCCTGCTCTTCTCTTCTGGCTATATTCTAATGTGGATCCTGCTTGATGTTCCAGCCATACTGCCAAAAATGTATGCCAGTCAGATAGAGGCCAGCTAGGTTTATTATCTTTGTTGTCAAAGCCATCTATTCTTCTTTCTCCTGCCTATAGCTAGGTAATATGAGGTTTTCCTTTCTTGCAGTGATACTTTTCTTTTTCCACTTTCTATCTGTGTTTTATGTTTTCTGACTTAGGCTGGCTTCACGCCACGATTTTCTGCTGTCAGGTTATGTCTGGTGTTTTGCAGGAAGCACCGGACATGACCTGACAGCCCCAGACAAACAGAACCAGACCTATCCTGTTTTGTGCTGGAATCGTCTGTGCCGCTGTCCAGTGCTGAAATATCAGCACAGCGGCTGCTGAGAGCTGGCCGAAGTGCTGATATTTCAGCCGCCGCTCTTTCAGCATCCGGCATCCAGGCACTGGTCTGATTTTGTCGGATTAGGCGCGATCTGGCACCCATAGACTCACATGCTATGGGAAGCCGGATCCGGGAGGATCCAGTTTTGTGCGATTTTTGCCCTGGACACAAAAAATGCTGTAAGCTGCAATTTTGTTCCAGGGCAAAAAAAAAAACAGCCGGATCCTTCCGGACAGACACAAAACGAGATGGCAAACAACTGCCATCCGAAACCCTAGGGATACAATAGGGGTAAAATCGGATCCAGGGCTGTCCGGTTCATACCGGACAGCCCCGCATGCAAGTGATCGTGGTGTGAAGCCAGTCTTAGGATCTCTTTTATCTCTGCACACCTTTCCTTAATGAGGGTTATAGTTCTTTGTACCTCCTCCTGGTTTCACAGGAGACAGGAACACTGGACAGCCTATTAGGCAGCCAGGTTTTGCGCTTACGGTTATTCCACCCACCAGGGACTATGCAGCTAGGAACTTTAGTCTGTGCAGGAACCGGTTGAATCAGGTGCAGTAGTTTTGAAATAGGCTCTATTTAACCATTAGTTACCACATATGCACAACATACATGCTCTCCACAGGTATGGTTATTCACTATAAGGTTATAAAATGACTTTATTGTCCCTTTTCTGTTATGTTTCGAAGATGTAAGATCATATAAAGGGCCATCGCTCTCTATATGCCAAATCTCAGTATGAAATAGAGGAAACAGTAAAGCGCTCCATGTGGCTGCCGATACAAAACGCTCTTATTATAAGGAAAGAGTAAAGCGTCTGTAGGGTTATGAAACATACCCAAAGGAAACTCTGCAGCCCATGAAATGATGTGAGCCAGCCATGGAAAATATCATTTTCAGAGAATGAAAGCTGGAAAATGTTCATTGTGCAGTAGAAAAGTAGCTGACAAAGCAAGTGTGGTGAGCGGAGGCCGTGTGTCAGCAAAACACCTTCACAGGATCTGCGCTCATACAACTTCATGTAGAAAGGTGAAAAGCTGATTGTTCCTAATACAAAAGACAAAGACTTCTGGGGGGTCATGTTCATGCCTGGCGATGTGTAGAGATGTGGATGCCCCAAGTGCCATCATTGATGCAAGAAATGTAGTGATGGGGCATCAAAATGCTGTAAAAGACAACCCCCGTCCATATGTCCTAATACAGCATATACTTATCTTTTAGGTGGTCCACCTATTGAGCCATCCATGCATCACACAGTAATTCTACCTTTCTCCTGTAGGAGTCACTGTCTGGCTTCTAGCTGTCAGGCGTTGTTAGTGATGACTCAACCCCTCTCAGTGTATACAGTAAGCTCCCCCTAGTGGTGATTATAGCCAACCAGGATTTCATTCTGTTTCTCAGCATAGAAGATTTGGAGCTTTGTCTCATAATGCTGAGCTCTTAACTCTATGTAAACTAGAGCCTAAGGTCTAGGTCCTAACCTACTAAGCTCTAATAGACCATTGGCCTCCCTTACATTACTTTAGTGAGTCCCCCAATATAGTCTATTCTGCTACATTGCTGGGCTCTGCTAGATAGTACAGTGAGTCTTTTGAGTATTCTGCTACATCACTGTGCTCTGTTACATAGAACACTGAGTTTTCTACCAAATCAAATACATATGCTACATCATAGTATTCAGTGAATCACTGTGCTCTTCTACATACTATAGTGAGATTTCTAACCTAATCAAATATGCTACATCATAGTATTCTGTTACATCGCTGTGCTCTGCTACATTGCTACAGTGACTCTGTTGACTTAGTCAGCTCTGCTCCATTCCTTGGCTCTGCTATATAACAATAGTGCTTTTCTTGACTTTCTTAACTCTGCTACATCATGGGACTCTTCTACATCACTGAGCTTGTCACACTATTGCAGTTAAAGTCTCCTGATCTATTCACCTTTGCTACACTGAGTCTCCTGTTCTTATCAGCTCAGCCAGATCACCATATATTGTCTCGTGCCATTTTTTTTTTTACGCTGCTTCAGTGGTCTCCCTATGCCAAGTCTCTTATCTTTTTTATGATCTACTACCCTACTCCACTATTCCATCCAGCCTTTACAGCCTGTGTTATTCCAAACTGTTCACCTCATTGCACCATCCTCATCCATCTATGTTGTACGATGACTGCTCATCTGGATTGAGGGCTTCGAGAATCTACTTTCCCAGATGAGACATAAGGCTACTTTTAGTCACACTATTTTTTCACCGCTTTTTTTAGATCTGTTTTTCAGCTGTAAGACTGATCCGTTTTCCAAAAAAACACATCACCTATTCACACACTGCGTTTTTGATCAGTTTTTTCTGCATTTTGGGTGCTGCATTTTTTTCTCCATCTAGAATGGTTCCTTTGGAAAAAGCGGTTGAGAAAAAAGCCACAGAAACTAATATGCCTTTATTTTTTTTGACGGATCACTATTCCAGGAAGAAAAACGGATCACTCAACAAATAGTAAAAAATGAAAACCCAATGACTTTGTTGGGAATCCATTTGAGTGATCCGTGCACTTCAAAAAACAAATGCAAAAACGGATCACAAACAGTGTGTGTGAATATAGACTTACAGGTATCAATGTGCTTCTCCAAATCACATGATTTATAGACTACTAGATGGCGGCCCGATTCTAAAGAATCGGGTAGTCTAGAATCCATACATAGTTTATTTACTAATAGTTACGGGAGTGCGGTGAAATGAATTGTGTGTATACAGGTGGCTCAGTGGGTAGCAGAGTATACGGTGGTTCAGTGGTTAGCACTGGGCGGTGGCTCAATGGTTAGCACTGGGCGGTGGTTCAGTGGTTAGCACTGCGCGGTGGCTCAGTGGTTAGCAGTGAGTGCGGTGGCTCAGTGGTTAGCAGTGAGTGCGGTGGCTCAGTGGTTAGCAGTGAGTGCGGTGGCTCAGTGGTTAGCAGTGAGTGCGGTGGCTCAGTGGTTAGCAGTGAGTGCGGCGGCTTAGTGGTTAGCAGTGAGTGCGGTGAGATTGGTCAGTGCAGCGCCGTGGGCAGAGTGGTCAGCGCAGCGGCGTGGGCAGGGTGGTCAGCGCAGCGTTGTGGGCAGGGTGGTCAGCGGTGGGGCGGACGGACACACACACTCCGATATACTTACCGTCCCTGCTTCTTCTCTGCCGTCTGCGTCTTCCTGAGTCCTCTGTTCTGCCGACATGTCGTCGCACCGAGGACTGGATCCAATATGGCGTCCGGGAACTCTCGGTGGCCCGATTCTAACGCATCGGGTATTCTAGAATATAGAAATAGAGATTGGATGGGGAAGGCGGTGAGGACTGAATTGAGAGAAACTTTGAAGAAGGAGCAGCGGGGGAAGAACGGCGTGGCAGGGGGGAGGAGGGAGGACTGAACAGCAGGGGGGAGGAGGATGGAGGACAGAGGAGGTAGCGGCGAGATGTGGGAGGATTTAGCAGCATAGGCAGGGGGAGGACGGAGGATAGAGTGGCGGAGGTGAGGAGGGCAAAGGAAGGAGGAGGAAACGGTAGGGTGGGGGAGGATGGAGTGGCACAGGCAGGTGGAGGACAAAGCACAGAGCGGCGGGAGGGAGGAGGATGTAGGATGAAGCGGCGGGGTGGGGGAGGACAGAGCAGCACGGGGAGGGGAAGGACGGAGGATGGAGTGGCGGAGGTGAAGAGGACAAAGGAAGGAGGAGGAAGCGGTGTGGGAGGATGGAGCGGCACAGGCAGGGGGAGAATGGAGCGGCAGGGGAAGGACAGAGCGGCAGGGGTTGACAGAGCAGCAGGAGAAGGACAGAGCGGCAGGGGGAGGACAGAGCGGCAGGGGGAGGGCAGAGTGGCAGGGGTGGGGGAGGCCAGAGTAGCACAGGCAGGGGAAGGACTGAGGATGGAGTGGCGGGGTGGAGGAGGATAAAGGAAGGAGGAAGCGGTGGGGTGGGTAGGATAGAGCGGCACAGGAAGGGGGAGGACAGAGCAGCAGGGGGGAGGACGGAGCACAGAGCGGCGGGGGGGAGGAGGACAGAGGACGAAGCGGTGGGGTGGGGGAGGATGGAGTAGCACAGGCAGGGGAAGGATGGAGTGGCAGAGAGGAGGCGGACAAAGGAAGGAGGAGGAAGCGGTGGAGGAGCATGGAACGGTACAGGCAGGGGGAGGACGGAGCACAGAGCGGTGGGAGGAGCAGGATGGAGGATAAAGCAGCAGGGTGAGGTAGGATGGAGCACTGTAAGGCAGCTCAGGGTTTAGCAGTGTATACAGTGGCTCAGTAGTTAGCACTGCGCGGTGGGTCAGTGGTTAGCACTGCGTAGTGGGTCAGTGGGTAGCACTGCGCGGTAGCTCAGGGGTTAGCACTGCGCGGTGGCTTAGTGGTTGGCACTGCACGGAGGCTCAGTGGTTAGCACTGCGCGGTGGCTCAGTGGTTAGCACTGCGCGGTGGCTCAGTGGTTAGCACTGCGTGGTGGCTGAGTGGTTAGCACTGCGCGGTGGCTCAGTGGTTAGCAGCGGCGTGCGGTGGGCAGGATGGTCAGTGCAGCGGCGCGTGTGGGCAGGGTGGTCAGCGTAGCGGCGCTGTGTGGGCAGGGTGGGCAGCGCAGCGGCGCTGTGTGGGCAGGGTGGTCAGCGCAGCGGCACTGTGTGGGCAGGGTGGTCAGCGCAGCGACAGTGTGTGGGCAGGGTGGGCAGCGTAGCGGCGCTGTGTGGGCAGGGTGGTCAGCGCAGCGGCTCTGTGTGGGCAGGGTGGTCAGCGCAGCGACGGTGTGTGGGCAGGGTGGGCAGCGTAGCGGCGCTGTGTGGGCAGCGTGGTCAGCGCAGCGGCGCTGTGTAGGCAGGGTGGTCAGCGCAGAGGCGCTGTGTGGGCAGGGTGGTCAGGGCAGCTGGGCTGTGTGGGCAGGGTGGTCAGCGCAGCGGCACTGTGTGGGTATGGTGGTCAGCACAGCGGGGCTGTGTGGGCAGGGTGGTCAGCGCAGCGACGCTGTGTGGGCAGGGTGGTCAGCGCAGCAGCGCTGTGTGGGCAGGGTGGTCAGCGCAGCGGCGCTGTGTGGGCAGGGTGGTCAGCGCAGCGGCGCTGTGTGGGCAGGGTGGTCAGCGCAGCGGCGATGTGTGGGCAGAGTGGTCAGCGCTGCGGCGCTGAGTGGGCAGGGTGGTCAGCGCAGCTGGGCTGTGTGGGCAGGGTGGTCAGCGCAGCGGCGCTGTGTGGGCAGGGTGGTCAGCGCAGCGGCGCTGTGTGGGCAGGGTGGTCAGCGCAGCGGCGCTGTGTGGGTATGGTGGTCAGCGCAGCGGCGCTGTGTGGGTAGGGTGGTCAGCGCAGCGGCACTGTGTGGGCAGGGTGGTCAGCGCAGCGGCGATGTGTGGGCAGAGTGGTCAGCGCTGCGGCGCTGAGTGGGCAGGGTGGTCAGCGCAGCTGGGCTGTGTGGGCAGGGTGGTCAGCGCAGCGGCGCTGTGTGGGTATGGTGGTCAGCGCAGCGGCGCTGTGTGGGCAGGGTGGTCAGCGCAGCGGCGCTGTGTGGGCAGGGTGGTCAGCGCAGAGGCGCTGTGTGGGCATGGTGGTCAGCGCAGCTGGGCTGTGTGGGCAGGGTGGTCAGCGCAGTGGCGCTGTGTGGGTATGGTGGTCAGCGCAGCGGCGCTGTGTGGGCAGGGTGGTCAGCGCAGCGGCGCTGTGTGGGCAGGGTGGTCAGCGCAGCGACGCTGTGTGGGCAGTGTGGTCAGCGCAGCGGCGCTGTGTGGGCAGGGTGGTCAGCGCAGCGGCGCTGTGTGGGCAGGGTGTTCAGCGCAGCGGCGCTGTGTGGGCAGGGTGGTCAGCGCAGCGGCGCTGTGTGGGCAGGGTGGTCAGCGCAGCGGCGCTGTGTGGGCAGGGTGGTCAGCGCAGCGGCGCTGTGTGGGCAGGGTGGTCAGCGCAGCGGCGCTGTGTGGGCAGGGTGGTCAGCGCAGCGGCGCTGTGTGGGCAGGGTGGTCAGCGCAGCGGCGCTGTGTGGGCAGGGTGGTCAGCGCAGCGGCGATGTGTGGGCAGGGTGGTCAGCGCAGCGGCGCTGTGTGGGCAGGGTGGTCAGCGCAGCGGCGCTGTGTGGGCAGGGTGGGCAGCGCAGCGGCGCTGTGTGGGTATGCTGGTCAGCGCAGCGGCGCTGTGTGGGTATGGTGGTCAGCGCAGCGGCGCTGTGTGGGCAGGGTGGTCAGCGCAGCGGCGATGTGTGGGCAGAGTGGTCAGCGCTGCGGCGCTGAGTGGGCAGGGTGGTCAGCGCAGCTGGGCTGTGTGGGCAGGGTGGTCAGCGCAGCGGCACTGTGTGGGTATGGTGGTCAGCGCAGCGGGGCTGTGTGGGCAGGGTGGTCAGCGCAGCGGCGCTGTGTAGGCAGGGTGGTCAGCGCAGAGGCGCTGTGTGGGCATGGTGGTCAGCACAGCTGGGCTGTGTGGGCAGGGTGGTCAGCGCAGTGGCGCTGTGTGGGTATGGTGGTCAGCGCAGCGGCGCTGTGTGGGCAGGGTGGTCAGCGCAGCGGCGCTGTGTGGGCAGGGTGGTCAGCGCAGCGACGCTGTGTGGGCAGTGTGGTCAGCGCTGCGGCGCTGTGTGGGTATGGTGGTCAGCGCAGCGGCGCTGTGTGGGCAGGGTGGTCAGCGCAGCGGCGATGTGTGGGCAGAGTGGTCAGCGCTGCGGCGCTGAGTGGGCAGGGTGGTCAGCGCAGAGGCGCTGTGTGGGCAGGGTGGTCAGCACAGCGGCGCTGTGTGGGCAGGGTGGTCAGCGCAGCGGCGCTGTGTGGGCATGGTGGTCAGCGCAGCGGCGCTGTGTGGGCAGGGTGGTCAGCGCAGCGGCGCTGTGTGGGCAGGGTGGTCAGCGCAGCGGCGCTGTGTGGGCAGGTGGTCAGCGCAGCGGCGCTGTGTGGGCAGGGTGGTCAGCGCAGCGGGCTGTGTGGGCAGGTGGTCAGCTGCAGCGGCCTGTGTGGGTATGGTGGTCAGCGCAGCGGGCTGTGTGGGCAGGGTGGTCAGCGCAGCGGCGCTGTGTGGGGCAGGGTGGTCAGCGCGGGCGCTGTGTGGGCATGGTGGTCAGCGCAGCTGGGCTGTGTGGGCAGGGTGGTCAGCGCAGGGCACTGTGTGGGTATGGTGGTCAGCGCAGCGGGCTGTGTGGGCAGGGTGGTCAGCGCAGGCCTGTGTGGCATGGGGTCAGCGCAGGGCGCTGTGTGGCAGGTGGTCAGCGCAGCGGCGCTGTGTGGGCAGGGTGGTCAGCGCAGGGCTTTGGGATGTGGTCAGCGCGCGGCGCTGTGTGGGTATGGTGGTCAGCGCAGCGGCGCTGTGTGGGCAGGGTGGTCAGCGCAGCGGCGATGTGTGGGCAGAGTGGTCAGCGCTGCGGCGCTGAGTGGGCAGGGTGGTCAGCGCAGAGGCGCTGTGTGGGCAGGGTGGTCAGCACAGCTGGGCTGTGTGGGCAGGGTGGTCAGCGCAGTGGCGCTGTGTGGGATGGTGGTCAGCGCAGCGGCGCTGTGTGGGCAGGGTGGTCAGCGCAGCGGCGCTGTGTGGGCAGGGTGGTCAGCGCAGCGACGCTGTGTGGGCAGTGTGGTCAGCGCAGCGGCGCTGTGTGGGCAGGGTGGTCAGCGCAGCGGCGCTGTGTGGGCAGGGTGGTCAGCGCAGCGGCGCTGTGTGGGCAGGGTGGTCAGCGCAGCGGCGCTGTGTGGGCAGGGTGGTCAGCGCAGCGGCGCTGTGTGGGCAGGGTGGTCAGCGCAGCGGCGTTGTGTGGGTATGGTGGTCAGCGCAGCGGCGCTATGTGGGCAGGGTGGTCAGCGCAGCGGGGATGTGTGGGCAGGGTGGTCAGCGCAGCGGCGCTGTGTGGGCAAGGTGGTCAGCGCAGCGGCGCTGTGTGGGCAGGGTGGTCAGCGCAGCGGCGCTGTGTGGGTATGGTGGTCAGCGCAGCGGCGCTGTGTGGGTATGGTGGTCAGCGCAGCGGCGCTGTGTGGGCAGGGTGGTCAGCGCAGCGGCGATGTGTGGGCAGAGTGGTCAGCGCTGCGGCGCTGAGTGGGCAGGGTGGTCAGCGCAGCGGCGCTTTGTGGGCAGAGTGGTCAGCGCAGCGGCGCTGTGTGGGCAGGGTGGTCTGAGCAGCGGCGCTGTGTGGGCAGAGTGGTCAGCACAGGGCAGAGTGGTCAGCGGTGGGCAGAGTGGTCAGCGGTGGGCAGAGTGGTCAGCGGTGGGCAGAGTGGTCAGTGGTGAGCAGAGTGGGGCGGGCGGACGGACACAGACACACACACACACACTCCGATATACTTACCAGCGTCCCTGCTTCTTCCCTGCCGCCTGCGTGTTCCTGAGTCCTCTGTTGTGGGGACATGTCGCCGCCCCCGGAGGACTGGATCCAATATGGCGTCCAGGAAGTCTCGCGAGACTTCCCGGACGCCATCTTGGAGACAGTATGTCGCCGCCCCTGGAGCTCTGGATCCAATATGGCGTCCGGGAAGTCTCCTGTGGGCTGGAGCAGAGTGACGCTTGCCCATGGAGGGAACGACCGACGGGTGTGGAGGAAGAAAAGAGACCTTGGGGTACGGAGTGAGAAGTAGAGTCCCGTACGCCCGTATCTGGCGAGGGAACAGAGGGACTGGTGGATAACAAAGGGAACCAACCCTGAACATGGTGCGGATACTGTTGGGAACGAAGCCATCCAAGCTGCCAGTCATCGTCCCCAGAGGTTCCGAAGCAGTGGTGGCCACCCTGGCCGCGCACCGCAGGTGGTGTCACGAATACCCCTTTTCCCTGTCTTCCCCATCAATCCCCCTTTTATTAAATGACACCACCAGGGTCACAAGACCGAGTCTCGGCCACCGTCTGTCCCTGTGAATAGAATCGAGAGTGAAGAACAACTGCTGCCCGTTTCCCAAGTATCCCCGGCCCTGGAATGGGCGTGTCAGTTGGGAAAAAGAGGTAGGGTGACGAAAGTGAGAGGAGGTAGGAAAGAGAGATGTGAAGAGGGAGAAGGAGAAGAGAGGGATGGCGAGAGTGGTAAGTGGAAAGGGTGAAGAGAGATAGAGGGAAAATAGAGAGAGGTAGGAGAAAACAGAAAAACAGAGGGGGAGGGATAAGACAGCAGCAAGAAAAAGAGTGGGCAGAAGAGAAAGAGGGAAGGGGAGAGGGAGAATAGATATAGAGAAGGGAATATATATAGAGAAAAGAAAGATTCAAGGAAGAGAAAAGAGAGAGAAACAGATGTAGGGAGACAAGATAAAGCAAGAAGAAGAGAAGTAAGAAAGTGAGAGAGAAAGAATGTGAGATGGAAAAAGAGATAGAGAAGAAAAGAGAGAGGGAGATGGGAAAGGCAGGAGGAGAAAAGATAAAGAAAGAGGAGGGGGACAATATAGAGAGCAAAAAAGAGAGGTTAATAAAGTGAGGTTAGAGAGCAGGAATGTGAGAAGGAGAAGATTGAATGAGAGGGATGAGATTGTGAAGCGGAAAGGGTAAAGAATGAGAAGAGGGAGACAGAGAGCAGAGAGAGATAAGATAAAGAGAAAGAGCAAGAAAGAGGGGGAAGTGGAGAGGGAGGATAGTGAATGAGAGGAGAAGAGAGGGAAATTGAAGAGAGGGGGAGAGGAAAGGAAGAAGCAAAAGAAGAAGAGAGAAAGGGAGAAGGAGAAAAAAGATAAATTTAGAAGAGCAAGAAGAAAGGGGAGGGAGAGAAAAAAAGAAAGAGAGAGAGGAGAGGGACTAGACAGAGATCAAGAGGAAAGAGAGAGACTTGGAGAGAGAAGAGTAAGGGGAGAGGGAGAGAAAGAGACAGAGAAGGAAGGAGAGAGAAGGATATAGAGAAGGTGGGCAAGAGAGTATAGCTATAGTGTGTGGCCCACTGGGACGGGGTACTCGGTACCGGACCGGGGTATCTGCTGGGGATGCCATGGCAGTCTTGGTCCTGACCGTGTCCCAAGCCCCACAAGTAAAAGGGGTATTTACAAGGGAAATTGTTGTCGTAACACCACCCACGGGTTGTGGTCAATGAGGGGACCACCACTGCAGTGTACTTCTGTCAGGAGGATGGCTGGATGGATGCTGCAGCAAGGTGGATGAGCCCGCCACGAGTCGGGGCTGCTCCTGACAGGGTAAGATATAAATAAACAGTTCTGTTGCAGGTAATCATACACGGAAGACTGAAGCAGGGTTCACCGGGTTTTACTGACAAGTTCTTCAGTACAAACAGTTCCAACTTTACAGTTCACACAGTCACTTTACACAGGTAACTCTGGACACTCTGAACCCTCTGCAGCCAAGTTATCTTCCTGAGACCCCTCACTCTTCCCTGTGAGTTGTATGGCGGCAACTCGATCCCTTGGTATGACTTCTCCCTGTGTGTGTAGGCAGCAAGTCTGGGTCCTATAGCGTTGCTGTGCCTTCAACCAATGCAGTAGGAACCCTGACTTGGAATCAGCGTTCCCCGTCAGTTTGTCTGTGGAGCCGGCATATAGCTGCAGTCCCCCTCAGAGACGACACTCTGGTCCCAGCCTAGCTTTAAGTGTCCCTGTCTTGCAAGGGATCACCAGTTCTTTCCAACCCGTGTGACTATCCGGGTACAATAAGGGAAACCTGTCCCACCTGTTATCGGTCAGTGCTGCCGTACTCCTCGGACCCGGTGGTACCGGTCCGGTTTCTGTCCTTACTTTCCTTTGGGCTGCAGGCTATGGAAGGGCTTTCTCTCCATGGATCGGTGTCTCTGTGGATTCTGCGCCTCCAGGGAGCCCTATCCCTCCGGGAAAATGTCACTCTGTCTGATCTGATCAGCACCTTTGGCTCACTCTTGGTCTTTTCTGGTCGGCTCACTCTGGCCTACTCGGTCTTTACTTCTCAGCCTACCTCGGCCTACTGCCTAACTCCTCCTTGTTTCCCCCCCTTTGTAATGGTCTGTCACCTGACCTACATTCCCACCCACTTCCCTCTAAACCCCACCACCCCTTGCCCGCCTAAAGTCCCGGGCTCCGGATTGGGTGTTGTGTCTCGTGGATGTGTGCTTTGAGGGTGTTTGGTGCACAAACTGTCTCCTATCTGCCTGGCTGCAGTTCCTCATGTGGCCACCCTGGTCGCAGGGGTGCCACATTAGCAGGTTTAGTAGTTCAAGTCACAGAGTAGTCCCTGGAGCCAATGGAAGCCCAGGAGATTATTTTGGCCATATGACAACATGGCCCATTTTGTCCCCCTGTTATTCCTGTATGCTGTGTAACAGATAGGAGAGCAGGAGTGGAGAGACAAAACCTGCCCCCATTTCCTGCAATGTGTATCGGGGGTATCTGCTGTTAAAGACACATTACACCTGACAACAGGCAGCGGATTGCAAGTTTGACAAAAGGAAGACACCCAGTGTTTATTGGTTATTATTGGAGTTAATTTATCACAACATATAAAATGAGATGGAAATGTGTGAATATACATTTATATATATGTTTAAGCAGCAAGGTCTACTGCCACAAGCCATATACAAAGTATATATTCATACATCCCATTCACCAGGCAGAGAGTCAGACAAACTGAAGAGCACCGCAGCTGATTAGCTGCTGCATCCTGACTGACAAGCCCTTGTGATGATCCAAAGGTAGCCCGTCCCATACAATGATCTCATCAGGCATCATCCCCTTCCTGCTCCTACTCCCGCCCTCAGGGCTTATAAACCCCTGTCTCTGGCTGTTTGGCTTCTCCCCCCATGATGACCCAGGGCATGATCGCCCTCCCTCCCTCCCTTGTTGGCTATTTTGGTGAAATGGTTTAAAGTCGCAGCAGCGGATGGAGTGTGGTTTTGTTCGAAGGCTAACATACGCCGGGAGTCCGGTTGCGCATACAGCTTCGATACACACAGGTTATCAGGCAGATTTGTGACTAGGATCAAGCTGCGGCCAAAAATATCCCACAAAAGATGAGATGGTACTGTTTGGATTTACCTCTCCAATAAAGGTTTTTGGTTAAGATTTAAATGTGTGGGACGGAATTGGTGGTGGGTCTTGTCAGTCAGACACACAGACACATCGACTGATTGATTGAGTCATTGTCCGATACATGTATAGTATTGAGAGAATGATGGTTTTCAGCATTTGGACTAAGTTGTCCTTACATTGCTCTTTGTTCCAGCAAAATGAGATTTCCATCTTTCATCGTGTAGATTAACGGGAGCACATTAGGAAATTGCAAATACACACTCACCGCACCGCGTAAATCATCGACTCACTTGTTGCTGCCCCTAGAATGCGATTTGCGCTGAGCGCCGGGACTGTAATTCAATCAACGGTGGCTCAGCCGATGACAAAAAAGCTTAATAGGTTTATGAGCAGCAAGTGAAGCACAAGATTGAATTACAAGCCAAGTATTCAGTCATGCAAATATATTGTTATTTAATACAGTACAGGAGCAGAGATCAGGGCGGCATTGTCCCCAGCTGGCAGCTGCTGAGCTCTGGCACAAGACATGGCAATGGAGAGCGACAGCATCCTATCAAGCTGCACCGCTGGAAAATGCACAGGAGACTTATAGGTAATTACTAAGGAGGGATGTAGTGTTTAACTCCAGTGAAAGAGGATAGCCATATGTGCAGCCAATAGGAACACATAAGCCCTTGCTTTTAGTTTTCTTCTCTTCTGTTAAATCTTTTCTGTACAGTTAATTCCAGAGTAATTATTGAAATCAATGTACAAATCCACAACAAAAAGCAAATTGGGTAACTATTTTTGTATAAAATTTTAAAAAGGTTTTCTGTGATCATTTTTTTTATTATGTAACCCCTGTATAGGGTGCATGGTGCACAGAAACTGAGATAGCTAGGAGCAGACAGTGTTCCACAGCGAGAGTCATTAAAGGAGTTGTTTTCTACTTGGACAAACCCTTCTCATTCCCCATGTTCGCCCCTATAAAAATTAAAAGACCTATACTCACCTCCGGTGTTGGAGCAGTTCTGGAGATATGTGAAGTCACATTCCCAGGACCCACAAGACATTGATATGACACGCGAGACCCCAGGAACGGTCAGTGCTGGCTTCCTTCTCCCCGTCTCTGGACAAAGGAGTACTCAATAAGGAGTGAGTAGCCAGCTACAGCACTCTCACTTTTTGTTAATTGCTCCTGTGTCCAAAGGCAGGGAAAAAGAAGCTGGCGGTGATCGCTCACGGGGCTCACGTGTCATAACAATTTCACGTAAGGCTAGGGCCACACCTACCAGCTTCCCCACGTTAAACGGATGCAGTTACAGCAGAGCCCAGCCTGCTGTAATGCACACAATTAACGTCGGGTGCTTCCTGTGGACGCTGCTCAATAGTAACCCAATGTTTACTATGGATGCAGCCACACAGGAAGCCCCAGGCAGTGCGTTTTTGCAGGATGCACAGGAAAACATTGCTGACAATGTTTTCATGTGTGTCCTGCAAAAGCACAGTTCCTGGGGCTGTGTGGCTGTATCCATAGTGAACATTGGGTTACTATTGAGCAGGAAGCACCCGACATTAACAGTGTGCATTACAGCAGGCTGGGCTCTGCTGTAACTACATCCATTTAACGTAGGGGAGTTGATAAGTGTGGCCCTAGCCTAAGCCCTGGAAATTTGACTTCTGACATTTCCAGAGCTGGTCCGGTGCGACGCCCACCAGACTCGTGGGGTACTCGGAATCTGGGTCGGTGGTTTCTTGGGAGGTCACATTGGCTGAGACCCAGCTCCGAGGCCCTGGGCGTGCAGAAAAAGGGGAATATGTACAAAGAATAAGTTTGTGACACCACCTGTGGTTATTCTGGTCAGAGTGACCAGCGCTGCTGTGGGACCTACTGGTGCTGATGGTGATGCAGCTAGGATGGTTCTGCTCCACACAGGTAGAGCAGGGCCCCAGGGCAACTGGTGTAGTCTATTAAGGTGATGATGGAATCTTTGTAGCAGTGCAAGAGGGCGGATGTAATAACTGGAGGAGGCAAAGGTTGCAGTTCTCGTTACCTTTACTTGGCATCACTCAAGTTTGCCCAGACGGGTATTGTGCTCCTCCAATGTGCAGCCAGGTTAGTCCCCAGGTGATTAGGGTCCTTCCTCCAAGACACCACTCTAAAGCCTGTCCAGGCCATCTCACCACACTGGCTATCCTTCTCTCCCTCCTGCGTCTACATGGGCAGTGTCCCAATCCAGTGGCCGTGGGCATTGTCTGGTGACGCTCAGAGTCCCTTGACCCTAGGTCTGGCCACCTTCTCGGCGAGTATCCACGATCTTTGGCAACTGTTCCTGCAGACACAGTGGCCTCTGTTTTTTCTGGCTAAGGAGTGCAGCACTTCCACCAGTTCGAGGCTGGTCCCCTTCTGTGACCCAGTCCCTCCGCACACCAGCAACTGGCAGTGGATTTGGGGTGCCATGGGTGGTTCCTCCACTCCCGTGCCCACTAGGAATTCCTCGCTCCATAGCAGGAGTTCTGCCTGCTTGACCTCTAACTCCAACACTCTCTAACGCTCTCTCTAACTTTCTCTTGCTAAGCCCTCCTCAAGCCACGAGATGGGGCACTCCCTAACAAGGGTCTACCCGAATCCCTTCAGCCTGGATTTGGGATGGTGGTGTGTGCGATTTCTGTGTCTTGGAATCACAACCCCCCCCTCACCTGAGAACGGTGACACCACACCTGTGGAGTAGCTGCAGAATCACTGTGGCAACCAGTCCACATTCCCCTTGGCAAAGCACAGCACGCCCACGGGCTGAAGTAGGTGCAAGATGTTAAGAGACCATGCAAAACATTTTTCATGTGCACATTTAATAACAACAATAACTTCTTCCCTTTATGGCAGGCTCCGGCTTAAATGTTGCATATAAAACAGATATAACGGTAGAAAAGTAGAAAAATAGCAAAAATTGAAAAAATACAAAAGTTATTTAACCTGTCCAGGCTATATTTTATTAAGTCCCTAGCTGGGGTGTCCTTTTGTCGCACAACTCAGTGCATGTAGGGAGAGACCGCCTCAACCCTGTCCCTGGGCATGACTACAGGGAACGCAGGTCTTTCGTTGGACCAACTGCTTCGGCCAAGCCAGATGGTCGTTTAGTGGTCAAAGATGTAGAGTGCATAGTGTTCATGATGCATCCCACGAAACTGTTTAAAAACCAATAAAAAGTACTATGAGAATTTGCTAACTATGTACATTATAAGTACATTATTCACCGTTTATAATCTATTTGTCCATGTATAAAAATTTGCATAAAACGGTTTAACCATAACTTTCATCGCCTAGTTGGCTAACTTAAAACATTATGAAACATAGTAAACAATACTTAGCCAGGTACACACAATCAGGGATTTAATAGTTGGCGAGTGGGTGTTGTTCATTTTGTTCCCTGGAGAGCGAAGCACCTATGCTATGAGGGTCAAGAGACTTGTCTTAAGAGAGGCTGCAATGGCTAAAGCACTAGATGAGAACCTGGATCTTGTAACAGCCCCAGAACTGCCTGTAGCAGTCCCAGAGCAATGACCCGCAGAGGCCGCAGCAATCCCGGCAAAATGCAGACTTCAAACCAGGGGACACAGACAAGCCTGGATGCATGGTTGGAGCATTCCGCCCCAGCACTTCAGGTTTCCTGTAACGGCCAAATCTTGCCGTGGATGGGTGCCAAAGAAGGAGAAGAAGGAGTAGCTGAACCCGGACAGCAGAACTTGTAAATGAGAATGTGATGTTTACCTTGGTGTCTCCATCCTTTTCCTGAATGAATGTGTAGCCTTCCCCCTTTGCTTGATAATGTTTTTGAAAGACTTTGATGCCATGGACAATGTATGATGCAGACTTTATATGTAAATAGTTAAGAATACCCTGAGTGCTCTATATTGGTTTTATAGTACAGCTTTTATAATGTGAATCTTATAAAGAGTAAGCACTTTGAAGTTAAAGGAAAATATAGTACTTTGCAGTTTTAAGAATAATGCAGAACTTTGAGCATTTGAAACTTTGAACTTTGACCGTAAGCGGTTTGAATTTTGAGAACTGGGCTCCTTTTTCTACTTTTATAGATGTGTTTTTTTTGTTTAGCAACGTACAAGTGATGCACCTCCCAGCCAGATAAGGCAAGACGGTTGACAAAACACTCACACAGATGCACACACCGACCCTACGCCTAGGACTCTAGGTTGGGCAAGGGGTGGCAGGTGTTAAGAGTAGTGAGGGTGGAGCGTAGAGTAGCACTCACAAAGTGGGTGGAGGAACCGGAATAAAACCCAAGAACACCAAGTTGAAGGCAGGACTTTCCCTGGAGGAGTGGTTCCCTGGAGGATGTTGGCCAAAATATCCACTAACACCTCACATCATCATCTTTAGTGTTTTTTGCACTTTTTCATTTTTTGAAGTGTGCGGCTGAGCACCTCTGGGGAGCATCTGTCATTTGTGTGATGCATGTACATGGTGCAGGGCAGCACGCCTAATCTAATATTAAGGGCGTGACCAATAGTCTGCATACTGACACTATGCATTACACCTGCTGGTGTGACTGACGCCCTTTGGTAACCTTGTGTCTATAAATACCACTAATCACCTCCCACATAGCATGGCTGGTAGCAGGTGACTCAACAATCCCCAATACTTTGGCTGGTTGCAGGAGATTGTGCATCGTATTAAGACACCTGAGTTGCCTCTCAGTAGAGCTTACAGCCTCCTGCTAAGTGCAATGGATGTTTTTTATGGTTATATTTAACCTCCCCCAATGACATAGAATAAAAAGAGTTTGATCATACAAAAATTAGGTCAAGCAACTGGCTTTAAGGCTACAGATGTTGTACATATTTAATTTACATGATTTTTCTATTGCCAAAATACTGAAAATTCCTCCTTTTTTGTAATTATTACTTACTAGATGGTGGCCCGATTCTAACGCATCGGGTATTCTAGAATATGTATGTAGTTGACATACTGTGACTGACAGAACTTGTTCAGTCAACGTGAGTGAACTACAACTCTCCCTGCCCCCTCGTCTGTCACCGCGCCCTTCCCGTTCCCATCTCTCCTCCTGTCATCGCTCCTCCTGTCCCACTCCTCAGTCTCCTCCTCCTGTCCCCGATCCTCAGTCTCTCCTCCTGTCCCCACTCCTCCATCTCTCCTCCTGTCACCACTCCTCCTGTCCCCGCTCCTCAGTCTATCCTCCGGACCCCGCTCCTTGGTGTCTACTCCTGTCCCCACTCCTCCGTCTCTCCTCCTGTCACCACTCCTCTGTTTCTCCTTCTGTCACTGCTCCTCCGTCTCTCCTCCTGTCACCGCTCCTCCTGGCCCTGCTCCTCCTGTCACCGCTCCTCCTGTCACCATTCCTCCTGTCCCCACTCCTCCGGCAACCGCTCCTCCATCTCTCCTCCTGTCACCGCTTCTCCGTCTCTCCTCCTGTCACTGCTCCTCCGTCTCTCCTCCTGTCACCGCACCCCCATGGCTCCTCCTGTTCTTGCTCCTCCTGTCACCGCTCCTCCTGTCACCATTCCTCAAATCACCATTCCTCCTGTCCCCGCTCCTCCTGTCCCTGCTCCTCTGTCTCTCCTCCTGTCACTGCTCCTCCTGTCCCCGCTCCTACATCTCTCCTCCTGTCCCTGCTCCTCTTGTCACCGCTTCTCCTGTCACCACTTCTTCGTCTCTCTTCCTGTCACCTCTCCTCCTGTCCCCGCTCCTCCATCTCTCCTCCTGTCACCGCTCCTCCTGTCAACACTCCTCCGTCTCTCCTCCTGTCATCGCTCCTCCTGTCATCCCTCCTCCGTGTCTCCTCCTGTCATCACTCCTCCTGTCACCACTCCTTGTGTCCCCGCTCCTCCGACTCTCCTCCTGTCACCGCTCCTTCTGTTCCCACTCCTCTGTTTCTCCTCCTGTCACCGCTCCTCCTGTCCCCGCTTCTCCATCTCTCCTCCTGTCACCGCTCTTCCTGTCACCACTCTTCCTGTCACCGCTTCTCCCATCACCGCTTCTCCTGTCCCCACTCCTCTGTTTCTCGTCCTATCACCGCTCCTCCGTCTCTCCTCCTGTCACCGCTCCTCCGTCGCTCCTCCTGTCCCTGCTCCTCCTGTCACCGCTCCTCCTGTCACCATTCCTCCTGTCACCATTCCTCCTGTCCCCGCTCCTCCTGTCCCCGCTCCTCCGACTCTCCTCCTGTCACCGCTCCAACTGTACCCACTGCTCTGTTTTTCCTCTTGTCACCACTCCTCCTGTCCCCACTCCTCCATCTCTCCTCCTGTCACCGCTCTTCCTGTCACCACTCTTCCTGTCACACCGCTTTTCCCGTCACCGCTTCTCCTGTCCCCATTCCTCTCTTTCTCCTCCTGTCCCCGCTCCTCCTGTTCCCGCTCCTCCATCTCTCTTCCTGTCATCGCTCCTCATGTCACCTCTCCTCCATCTCTCCTCCTGTCACCACTCTTCCTATCACCACTCTTCCTGTCACCGCTTCTCCTGTCAACGCTTCCCCCATCCCCACTCCTCTGTTTCTCCTCCTGTCCCCGCTCCTCCTGTTCCCGCTCCTCTGTCTCTCCTCCTGTCCCTGCTCCTCTGTCCTCCTCCTGTCACTGCTCCTCCTGTCCCCGCTCCTACATCTCTCCTCCTGTCCCTGCTCCTCATGTCACCACTTCTTCGTCTCTCTTCCTGTCACCTCTCCTCCTGTCCCCGCTCCTCCATCTCTCCTCCTGTCACCGCTCCTCCTGTCACCACCTCCGTCTCTCCTCCTGTCATCGCTCCTCCTGTCATCCCTCCTCCGTGTCTCCTCCTGTCACCACTCCTTGTGTCCCCGCTCCTCCGACTCTCCTCCTGTCACCGCTCCTTCTGTTCCCACTCCTCTGTTTCTCCTCCTGTCACCGCTCCTCTATCTCTCCTCCTGTCACCACTCCTCCGTCGCTCCTCCTGTCACCACTCCTCCTGTCACCGCTCCTCTTGTCATCATTCCTCCTGTCACCATTCCTCCTGTCCCCGCTCCTCCTGTCACCGCTCCTCTGTCTCTCCTCCTGTCACTGCTCCTCCTGTCCCCGCTCCTCCATCTCTCCTGTCCCTGCTTCTCCTGTCACCGCTTCTCCTGTCACTGCTTCTCCTGTCACCGCTTCTCTTGTCACCGCTTCTCCTGTCACCGCTCCTCCATCTCTCCTCATGTCACCGCTCCTCATCTCCCCACTCCATCTCTCCTCCTGTCATCGCTCCTCCTGTTACCGCTCCTCGTGTCCCCGCTCCTCCGTCTCTCCTCCTGTCACCGCTCCTCCTGACCCCAGTCCTCTGTTTCTCCTCCTGTCACCGCTCCTCCTGTCCCCGCTCCTCCATCTCTCCTCTTGTCACCGCTCTTCCTGTCACCACTCTTCCTGTCACCACTCTTCCTGTCACCGCTTCTCCTGTCATCGCTTCTCCTGTCCCCACTCCTCTGTTTCTCCTCCTGTCCCCGCTCCTCCTGTTCCAGCTCCTCCATCTCTTCCTGTCTCCGCTCCTCCTGTCACTGCTCCTCCACTCTCCTTCTGTCCTGGCTCCTGAGTCTCTCCTCCTATCTCCGCTCCTCTGTCTTTCTTCCTGTCCACGCTCCTCCTGTCCTCCCACTCTTCCTGTCCCCTCTATCATTCCTCCTGGCCCCTCCATTGCTCCTCCTGGCCCCACCATCGCTCCTACTGGCCCCTCCATCGCTCTTCCTGGCCCCTCTATCGCTCCTCCTGGCCCCACCATCGCTCCTCCATCTCTCCTCCAGTCCCTGCTCCTCCTGTGACCACTTCTCCTGTCACTGCTTCTCTTGTCAACGCTTCTCCTGTCACCGCTTCTCCTGTCACCACTCCTCCTTCTCTCCTCCTGCCACCACTCCTCCTGTCCCAGCTCCTCCATCTCTCCTCCTGTCACCACTCCTCCTGTCACCACTCCTCCATGTCTCTTCCTGTCATCGCTCCTCCTGTCACCGCTCCTCGTGTCCCCACTCCTCCATCTCTCCTCCTGTCACCGCTCCTGCTGTCCCAACTCTGTCTCTCCTTCTGTCACCGCTCCTCCTGTCCCCGCTCCTCCATCTTTCCTCCTGTCACCGCTCTTCCTGTCACCACTCTTCGTGTCACCGCTTCTCCTGTCACCGCTTCTCCTGTCCCCACTCCTCCTGTTCCCGCTCCTCCATCTCTCTTCCTGTCACTGCTCCTCCTGTCACTGCTCCTCCGTCTCTCCTCCTGTCCCGACTCCTCCGTCTCTCCTCCTGTCCCCGCTCCTCCGTCTCTCTTCCTGTCCCCTCCATCACTCCTCCTGTCCCCTCCATCACTCCTCCTGTCCCCTCCATTTCTCCTCCTGGCCCCTCCATCGCTCCTCCTGGCCCCTCCATCACTCCTCCTGGCCCCACTATTGCTTCTTCTGGCCCCTCCATCGCTCCTCCTGGCCCCACCATCGCTCCTCCTGGCCCCACCATTGCTCCTCCTGACCCCTCTATTGCTCCTACTTGCCGCTCCATCACTCCTCCTGGCTTCTCCTGGCACCTCCATCACTCCTCCTGTCCCCTCCATCGCTCCTCCTGGCCCCTCCATAGCTCCTCCTGGCCCCTCCATCGCTCCTCTTGGCCCCCCTATCGCTCCTCCTGACCCCTCCATCGCCCCTCCTGGCCCCCCGCAGTGAGGATACTCACCCGTCCGCCGGCTCGCTCCACCTCCAATGCGTCTTGTAGCTCCCAGGGCAGGACTTGTCATTGCCTGGGGAAACTGACCGATCATCTGATCGGTTTCCCAAGCAACGACAGGTTCTCAAGCCCTGTAGGAGCTAGAAGACGCATCGGAGGTGGAGCGAGCCGGCGGACGGGTGAGTATCCTCACTGAGGATTTTTTACTTTTAGCGGGGGGCCAGCTGGTCATCTCCCATCTGCTTGCAGCGGAAGTACCCCGACTGGCGCTACCGATCTTGCCCAGTGTGAGACGCAGCAGTGACCAGGCCCCCGCCGTGAGATCGCTGATCGTGTCAGAATGGGGGTACCATCACACTTGGCGATGCGCCAGCGATCACTACAACAATACGGTAGGGACCCCCGACGGTAGCCGCGGGTCATCTCCTGCCACACGGAGGTCAGCAGCGACGCAGCCAGGAGATGACCGGCGCTAGCTCACAGCGGAAGCACCCCGACCGTCATATTGGAACACCCAAGTTTTGGGTATTCCGATATGGCGGCTGGGATTCAAATCCCCCACCAAACCGCGCCACCTCAATACTACGCCCAAGAGTGACAGGGTCCCAATGACCGCCATATCTTTGTTGCATCGCTGGTGAGATCTGACTGTTTGACATCTCACCAGCGACCACGTAGTGACGCTCCAGCAATCCCTACCAGGTCGTATCATTGTCGGGATCGCTGGAGCGTCGCCAAGTGTGACGGTACCTTACTGATCGTTCATTGCATTATTCTCAAATCTTCATAAATAAACTATATTCTAGAATACCAGATGCGTTAGAATCGGGCCACCATCTAGTCCTCTTATATTTATGTACAAAACTCTGTGGGTTCTACGTTGCCGCACACATTTATGGATATCTAAGTTTAGGGTTTCAAACATTTTCTACCTATCAAGCATTTGTAATAAACAGAATTTAAAGTGTTTTTGGTAGAGAAGAGCAGATCTGATGAAATTCAGTTTAGCCAAATTGTGCAGATTTGCAAACTTATATTCACCTAATGCAACGTATAGTGGACTCTGGGGCCTGGTTGCATTCGCAGGTCCCAGCCTTGAGGGAATGAGAAGTGTCTCTGAGGACTCTAGGGACGATGGACAGGTGACTATGATTTTTACATTCCTTGAAAATATTTTGCCGGCTATCTGCGGTTCAGCAAAAAGATTCTTAACCATCCGGCATTTTTCTGATTTTACAAAAGTCGGAATTGTCGAAAATGGTGATTTTGTATATTCTAATAAAACTCCCTTCCACTGGAATAAATGTTTCATCTCTAGTTATTAAGATTTTAACAAATAATGGCTGATCCCTTTCCAAAAATTCTTTCTACATTGATTCTACATGGTTTTAAGATCCTTGCTTTCTGTCTAATGACCCCTTATTGTTTACTTCTAGGTAATACAAATCTGTCTTGGTCATGTAAGCAAGGCACATGTGTTTAAGAAATGCAGACAATTACGGTAGTTTTTTTGTTAGTTTTTTTTTTAACCACATTCCCTTTCACTGGACACCTGATCGAATACAATCTATTCAATGTTCATGAAGGACAAGATACAATGCATTCATAGAATATATAGATAAATACGTCCCAGAGTACGAGCTCCAGAGAACAAGAGAGATATCGGGAAATAAAGCGTCTCTGGACAATTGCCAAACATTCCTGTCTGATTTAAGATGATTTATTACCGGCCATGAGTGTGTCACAATGACCTGTCATCTCACGTCCACATCCCACATACTAGACATAATAATATAGAGGTTTAAAAGGGAAAAACAGATTGTGGTGATAAACACCAGGAAAAGGTGGAAAATGGTAAAGTAATAACGAAGAAACCGAAGACAAATGAGAAAGGCTTAGACAGACAGACAGACAGACAGACAGACAGACAGACAGACAGACAGATAGATAGATAGATAGACAGACAGACAGACAGACAGACAGACAGACAGATAGATAGATAGATAGACAGACAGACAGACAGACAGACAGACAGACAGATAGATAGATAGATAGATAGATAGATAGATAGATAGATAGATAGAAAGATAGAAAAGATAAAGAAGCAGTCCAAAAAATGTGCTTGCCGTGATATTGGTGCAAATCCTGGACAATGTCCAGTTGTACCAAATAGATAGAATAAAAAATTGTTATTATTATTAATAATTTATATTGCGCCATTAGGTTCCATGGCGGTTTACATATGGAAAGGGCAGACGAGGACAAGTAGAATGTGTATTGACAAACGAGACGTATAGGTATAGGAGGGGAGAGGATCCTGTCCACGAGGGCTCACAGTCTATGAGATGGACAGGCAGCACTTAAAATAAAAGTGCATTCTGGTGTGGCGACATTTCGGTTACAATGAACCTTTATCAATAGATAGATGGACAGATAGATAGATAGATAGATAGATAGATAGGAGATAGATTGAGAGATAGATAGATAGATAGATAGATAGATAGATAGATAGATAGATAGATAGATAGGATAGACATAAAGGTAGATAGATACATCTGAAACCAGTAGTTTACATCTAATATATAAAGCTGAATGTGTGTATGTATGTGTGTATGTGTGTATGTGTGTATGTGTGTATATCCGGGATTGGCATCTACACCGTCGCAACTATAGCCACAAACTTTTGCACAGTCACACGTCTGGACCCCGGGAGCGTCATAGGCTATGTTGTGAGGCGAAATATTAACCCCGCGCGTTCCAGTTCACCAAACAATTTTGGCCCTATCTACATAATGGGGAAAAAGGGAAAGGAAACATGTGGGAGGAAAATCGACAGCTGCCAGCTTTAGCCACAAAATTTTGCACAGTCGCACGTCTTGACCCGAGAGTGTCATAGTCTATGTTGTGAGGCGAAATTTTAACCCTGCGCGTTCCAGTTCACCAAACAATTTTGCCCTTATCTACATAATGGGGAAAAAGTGAATGGAAAAGAGTTGGAGGAAAATCGACAGATGTCAGCTATAGAGACAAAATTTTGCACAGTCACACATCTGGACCCCGGGAGCGTCACAGGCTATGTTGTGAGGCGACATTTTAACCCCACGCATTCCAATTCACCAAACAATTTTGCCCCTATCTACATAATGGGGAAAAGTGACAGTTACCAGTTGACAGTTGTGAATGAGAGGGGCTTAATGATAGCGCCAAAGACTAACAGCACATACCAGCATATAGTCACTAAGGTGGGGCCCCAACATGAGATATTCACCACGCACGGGGACATGTATACACAACACACGCACACAAAGAGTAACAGCAAGTGTATAGCAAGGTGCAGCCCCAACATTGGATACTCACCACACACCCGAACACACACACACCACAAACAGACACACACAACATAGAGACACACACACACCCCCAAGGGGACACACACACTCTATAGTGACACATGCACTCACCCCACAGGGACACACACACACCACAATGAGACACACATGACACAGACACACACACCACACAGACCCCCCACAGGGACACACACACATAGCCACCCTATAGGGACACATGCACTCACCCCACAGGGACACACACACCACAAAGAGACACACACACACCACACAGACCCTCCCACAGGGACACACACACATACACACCCTATAGGGACACATGCACTCACCCCTCAGGGACACACACACACCACAAAGAGACACACACCACACAGAGACACACACAACACAGAGACACACACACCCCACACAGACACCCCCCCCCACAGGGACACACACACATGCACACCCTGTAGGGACACATGCACTCACCCCACAGGGACACACACCACAAAGAAACACACACAACACAGATACACACACCACACAGACCCCCCACAGAGACACACACATACACACCCTATAGGGACACATGCACTCACCCCACAGGGACACACACACACACACCACAAAGAGACACACACCACACATACCCCCCCACAGGGACACACACATACACACCCCAGGGACACACACACCACACAGACAGACACAGATGTGCACAAATCACCTCACACAACTCGCCTCATACGTGTGCTATCTTTATTTTCCAAACATAAACATCTGATTAAAAACAGCCAATGTGCAACACATGTGTCATATAGGGAATTAAGGCAGATGTCAGTCACATGAGCTGTCTATTATGTGTATGTGTGAGGTAACATATACTGCCTGGCCAGGGGGTGGGTTTACTGTTGGCTGGAGATTTATTAGGCTGCCTATAGCAATCAATCACAGCTCAGCTTCTATTTTCCTACAGGTCATTAATATGACATATTCAAATTCTATTTTGTTATAGCTAACAGCAGTTATTTATTAACCCGGGCGTAGCCGGGTACTACAGCTAGTATACTATAAAAATACACCCATGCATGTTTTTCTCACTATCTGACATGAAATCAGAATAAACCTTTCGCATTTTAAGTCAATTATGATTACCATAATTATTAATATTTGCCAAATGTCAGAATGATGAGAGAGAGAATGTTTTAAGGCATTTGCATTACTTTATGCAAAGTCACAACTTTACATTCATTTCATTAGTACTTGGCACCATTGCCCTTAAACTGTATGACTTGGGTGAAACGTTCTGGATATCCTTCCACAAGCTTCTCACAATGGTTGGTAGAAATTTGGGCCCATTCCTCCTGACAGAACCAATGTAACTGAGCCATGTCTGTAGATCGCCTTGCACAAAGCCTTTTCAGCTTTGCCCATACATTTTCAATAGGATTGAGATCAGGGCTTTGTGGCATTGACTTTGTGATCCTTAACCCACTTTGTAACCAGTTTGGCAGTATGTTTTGGGTCATTCTCCATTTGGAAGTCCCATTTCTACACAAACTTTAACTTCCTGGCTGATCTCTTGAGATATTGCTTCAGTACTGCCTTCTTTCCTCATGACCATGATGCTATCTATTTTGTGAAGTGCACCAGTCCCTCCTGGAGCAAAACAAAACATGATGCTGCCACCCCTGTATTTCACAGTTGGGATGGTGTTTTTAGGCTTCCAAGCTTCTCCCTTTTTCCTTCAAACGAAACAGTGATCATTAAGGCCAAACAGTTCAATTTTAGTTATGTTAGACCACAGGACATATCTCCAAAAGTGTAGGTCTTTGTTTCTGTGTGAATTTGCAAAAATTAATCTGGCTTTTTTATGTTTCTTTTGGAGTAATGGCTTCTTCCTGGCAAAGTGGGCTTTCAGCCCATGTTAATACAGTACTATCGATAATGACACAAGCTTACCAGCTTCTACTATCATCTTCACAAGGTTTTTGCTTTGTTCTTGGGTTGATATGCTCATGTTGGACCAAAGCACGTTCATCTCTCGGACACAGAACCAGTCTCCTTCCTGAGCGGTATGATGGCTGGACATTCCCATCTTGTTTGTACTTGTGTATAATTGTTTGCACATATGAACGAGGCACCTTCAAGTATCCAGAAATCGCACCAAAGGATGAACTACATGTGTGCAAGTCCACAATTCTCTTCCTATATCTTTGCTGATTTCTTTATAATTTCACATAATGCTACACAAAGAAGTGGTGTGTTTTATGTGTGCATTAAAATGCATCCACAGGTGTGTCTCTAATTAACCCAAATGTTGCCAATAAACTAGAAGGAGAATCAGAGGCTTGCAAACACATGATATCATCATATGTGCTGTCTTAAATTGTATAAAGGCATTGTATAAATATTAGTGTTTGTAAACTTGTGAATTTTCAGAAAATAATAAAAATGCCTTAAAGGGAACCAACCAGCAAAAAATCGCTATCTAAGCTATAAATATCTGTCCCTGGAGGCTTAAGTTACTATTCTAACCATCCCTGACTGACTAAATCTAACTAAGTACACCCACAATAAATGACTTTTTATACTTACCAACTTCTTGTCGGCTGGGCGTTCCTCCACGCACTTTGTCAGCGAGGCGGGTCTCCTCGCCGCTGTCCATCTTCTTCTGTGATTCAAATTACCCGCCCATTGAGTCCTCGCAATGAGCGGGTCACGTGCTGCAGGCCCAGCAAGTATCCACGGTCTTTGGCCACTGTTCCTGCAGACACAGTGGCCTCCAGTTTTTCTGGCTGAGGAGTTTAGCATTCCCATCAGTTCGGGGATGGTCCCCTTCTGCAACCCAGTCCCTCCACACAACAGCGACTGGCTGTGGATTCGGGGTGCCAAGCATGGTTCCTCCACTCCTGTGCACCCTAGGACTCCCTCGCTCCACAGCAGTGGGCGGACACCATCTCGACCCTAGACCACCTGTAGGTGATGAGGGTGCAAATTGCAGCATGGAGCCAGAAACTCCACAAGATACAAAACAGAAAAAAAAACTGCACAGCACTCACAGACAAAATGTGAACTGGTGCCAGCAAGGACAAACAACTAGAAAAAAATTCTATGCAGCACTCAGCTACTACCAGTGATGTACAAATGCTAACAAGCTATATATATTTGAGAAAAAAGTTTAAAAACTTAAGTTTTTTTCAAAAAACTCAAAAATCTTGTTTTTTTATTTCTGAAGTTCTTGGTACACACATTGGCCAATGTCTGTTTGCTCATCAACTGCGACAAAGTGACTTCAGGTCTGATGAGTCTTAACGCTGACATCCCTATCCTCCTTGTCCACCCCCCACTTCTCAGTGGGCGGACACCATCTCGACCCTAGATCACCTGTAGGTGATGAGGGTGCAAAATGCAGCATGGAGCCAGCAACTCCATAAGATACAAAACAGAAAAAAAAGAAAAAAGAAGTAGTGGGGTGGACGCTGAGAATTTTTTTCTAGTTGTTTGACCCAGCGTCCCTGCTGGCACCAGTTCACATTGTGTCTGTGAGTGCTGTGCAGTTTTTTTTCTGTTTTGTATCTTATGGAGTTTCTGGCTCCATGCTGCAATTTGCACCCTCATCACCTACAGGTGGTCTAGGGTCAAGATGGTGTCCGCCCACTGAGAAGTGGGGGGGTGGACAAGGAGGACAGGGATGTCAGCGTTAGGACTCATCAGACCTGAATGTCGCAGTTGATGAGCAAACAGACATTGGCCAATGTATGTACCAAGAACTTCAGAAATAAAAAAACAAGATTTTTGAGTTTTTTTTAAAAAAACGTACTGTATATACTCGTGTATAAGCCGACCGTGTATAAGCCGACCCCCTACTTTTGCCCCCAAAACCTGGGAAAACCTATTGACTCGTGTATAAGCCGAGGGTGGACCCCAGCACAGGTATACAGCCCCCTGCAGTGTGGTATACAGGCCCCCTCAGTGGTATACAGGCCTCCCCAGTGGTAGTATAAAGCAGCCTCCCCAGTGGTAGTATACAGCAGCCTCCCCAGTGGTATATACAGCAGCCCCAGAGGTATACACAGCAGCCCCAGTGGTATACAGCAGCCTCCCCAGTGGTATATAAAGCAGCCCCAGAGGTATATACAGCAGCCTCAGTGGTATACAGCAGCCTCTCCAGTGGTAGTATACAGCAGCCTCCCCAGTGGTATATACAGGCCCCAGCAGTATTACAGCAGCCTCCCCAGTGGTATATACAGGCCCCAGCAGTATATACAGCATCCCCAGTGGTATACAGAAGCCTCCCCAGTAGTATGTACAGGCCCCAGCAGTATTACAGCAGACTCCCCAGTGGTATATACAGGCCCCAGCAGTATATACAGCAGCTCCAGTGGTATACAGCAGCCTCCCGAGTGGTATATACAGGCCCCAGCAGTGTGTAAAATATGGCCCCCAAATGCTGGCACTCGCCCCCCTCCATTGTAAGGCCCCCCCAGCTGCTTAACGTACCATCCCTGGTCTTCTGCACCGCGCCAGTCCTCCGTGCTCCGTCCTCCGTGCTCCTGTCCTCGGCTGCATCCGGGGTCCCCAGCCGTCACAGTAGCGATAAAGTCATGCGACCGGCCGGTCACATGACCCCGTATGATGCCGAGGACGGGAGCACGGAGGACCGGCGTGGTGCAGAAGACCAGGGATGGTAAGATAAGCAGCCGGGGGGGGCCTTACAACGGAGGGGGGCGAGTGCCAGCATTTGGGGGCCATATATGCAGATACGCACTGCTTCCCCCTGCCGCTGATTGATAGGGGGAAGCAGTGCATATATAATGAGTGGCCCCACGTGACGGGGCGCTCATAGAGCAGCCTACCCCCGCCTCCTCCAGCCTCCCCAGCCCCGGACACAGCCCCCACCACAGCCCCTACTGTATTGACCCGTGTATAAGTCGAGGGGGGAACTTTTCAGCCCAATTTTTGGGCTGAAAAACTCGGCTTATACACGAGTATATGCGGTAAGTTTTTAAACTTTTTTCTCAAATATATATAGCTTGTTAGAATTTGTACATCATTGGTAGTAGCTGAATGCTGCAGAGAATTTTTTTCTAGTAGTTTTTTCAGATAGATAGATAGATAGATAGATAGATACAATCAATAGCAGCTAGCAGCCTTATTTTCAAGTGCAATGCCTACCTTGCAATATTTCAATTGCTGGATACATACCAAAAAAGGTTAGGCAGGCAGCACACAAAAAATTCTGTTTCACAGACCTGTATTGCCCTGGTGGGCTTGTGGCATTGTTTTAAATCTCAGGGATTCTTTCTCAAGCAATGCATAAGTGCTAGTGAGCAGATTTTAGTGAGCACTAGTGAGCTAGTGTAGTTAGGGAACCCTCAGATTTAGGGCCACCTTGCGCGGTTGATGGGCAGGCATCTATTGGCCAAAATATAAGCGCTAAGAACCTTATAATAGTTTTTTATTTTCTTATTTCTTGTCTGAATTTTTTTGAAAAAACTTCATTTTTATTTTTCATAAACGAAAAACTCTTTTAATCCTGTTTTAACATTTTTAATTGCCTATTTTTGGTCCTAACAGTGTGCTGCTATGGTTTTTTTTTTATCTAATATTGTCCTGTGTTGCAATCTACTAGGAAGTGCTATCTGGCATTTTTTTCTCAATAGATAGAATAATAGATAGATATGCAGAAATGCAAAACCAAAAAAATGTGTTTGCTCATCAGGTGTTTTGAGGAGATCCTCTACCATTAGAGATGGGCGAGGTTCTGTATTTACATGATCGGGGGATCCGGATAAACTGCTGTTGCTGGATTGAGAGTCTGTAGTGTAGCTTCAGTATATTCGCGTGTCTGTAATAACAAATGTAGGACAAATCGATAAGTTGCGTGTCTACATTGGTTCATAAGAAGGTCACACTGAAATGAAATATCGGGGTCCACACACACTCAATATTGTACAGGTGCAACTATAACTCAGACGAACATGATATTTAGGGTTCGGAGCCCTGGAGTAGGGGGATTAAGCAAATAAAGATGCTTCCTGCCATTCATCTGAATCATGAGTGTAAAATCTTGAAATAATAAAACACAATACCTCCAACTAAAATGTAAAATGCATATTCATACGGTGACTTAATGCACTCAGGAAAAAAATTAAATTGTCGTATCGGAGCCAGAAATATCATTTAAGGATTTTAAACCGTAAAAATGAAACAGACGTGTTATCTATCACCGCAAAGCTCTCAAGAGAAGTGCGGGAGGGAAATATCATGGAAAGATGTTATGGTAAAATTGGTGACCTCTTTTAGTTATTTAAAAATTTGCTAAAATATCAGCAACATAAACATAACAGAAAACCTGCTGTGTCCTTCAACGATTCATATGACAGACGCTGCTATGTGGTCGGATGGTACAATACCGGCATGAAAGATGTTTTGGGAAGATTAGAGGGATTTATATTTATTACTGAAAAAAGACTAAAACAAAACACATAGATACTAAAGATGAGAGAATCTGCAAAAATTCAAAGGCACAAAATCTCTTATCAATTCACATCAAATGAATGTATTCAATGTCAGTTATATATGTACTATTTTGCTTTAAGGTCTCTCCAGACCCCAAAAATTTAATATAAAAAAAATTAACCACCCGGCCCTCCTTTCTGTGGTCAAGTCTTTATCTATTCACTGGCGACACATAAAGACTGGACCAAAGGTAAAAACTGGACCAAAGCAGGGCATGACAGTAGGGGAGGGTGTGTTGGGTGAGTATCATTTTTTAAAAACTTTTCAACCCTCTAAGGCTGGCTTCACACCATGGCAGAGGATTTTGGCCCCATAGCATCCTATGGGGGCGGATGGAGCTGGATGGCAGCTCTCTGCCATCCGATTTCCATCTCTCCAGCAGAATCCGGGAGAAATCGGATTTTTCTCCCCGGACACAAAAACGTTGCTTGCAACGTTTTTGTGTCCGGGGAGAAAAATCTTCCGAAATTGCCGTATCCCGGATTCTCCCAGATTCCCCCGGATCCGGTGCAATCCGGCGCTCCCCAACATAGAGCCTATGGGGCTAGATTGCACCGGTCTGGAAAGATCCAGGAACCGGACACCTGCGGCTGCACGCCACTGTTGTTTCAGGACCGCGGCTAGCTCCCTGCGAGCCGCGGTCCTGATTAATCAACGGCGGCAGCTGCGTCCGGCTGCACACCGGACCGGAGGGCATATTTTCTGGGTCTGTGTGCTGATCCGGTCCGGGGCTGTCAGGGTCATCCCTGACAGTCCTGGACCGGACTCTGCCGTGGTGTGAAGCCAGCCTAAAACACCTTTAATAATCCAGCAAAATGTCAGGGAAATACTGCCAATGGCTGCAGACCATGCAGCCACTATGGGGACTGTGAGTCAGGGGGGCTCAGTGCTGGTGCCAGCAGAGGCCAATACAGTTGAAAGCAATGATAAAAGAGGGAGCAGTCTGCTCCCTCCTCTATCATTCTCCCTCAGCATCTGAGATCTGACATCTTAGTGTTTGCAGGATAATGAATTGGCGGTCTTGTAGAAGCGCTACTTAAGCTCAGGCACCAGGAAGATAATGTTTATAAACGCAACCTTTATTTTCCCCTCACAGCGCCACAACATGTTTCAACTGCTCAAGGCAGTCTTCCTCAGGTAGGATCACAAATATGAAGAAGAAGTATTTAACGAATCTTGTGGTACCAACACTTTACCTACTCCCAAAGGTACACAAGTCCCTGAGAGATCCATTGTGGCGGGCATTGGAAGCATAAACAAACATGCCTGTGAGTATGTTGATTTTTTTTCTCCAACCTCTCATCATGAATCTAAAGTCTTATGTCAGAGACAAACTACATTTGTTGGAACTTAGGTAGGGTCACTGTTCCTAGAGAATACTCTACTTGTATCTTTATATGTAGAGTCACTGTACACGAGTATTGGCCATGATGTGGGTCTCCAGGCAGTTTCCATTTTTCTGGAAGAGCATTTGGGCTTTAATACGGCACATAACAACTTTCTACTCAGTCTCCTCAGCTTTGCCCTGAAGCAGAACTATTTCGTCTTTGACTGGACCTTCTACAGACAGGTCTCCAGCGCAGCGATGGGTGCGCGTTGCGCATCGCCATTTGCCAGCCTATTTCTATGTTGGTGGGAGGACGTGCACATGTACCGGTTGCCAACACTTGAGGAATCTGTCTGTGGTTAGTTCCAGTACATTGATGACATTTTGTTTCTGTGGAGGGGTACTGAGGAGCAGGGGTGTAACTACAATAGGTACAGGGGTTGCGATCGCACCCAGATCCAGCAGCCTAGGGGGGCCATAAACGTGCCTTTGGCTCATAGAAAAAGACTAATATTATTAAAGATTTTACACACCACAACAGCGGCGATAAATATTGACGACATGCACTGAAATCAGGCGACCGGAGCGAGGCGACATATCGCCACCAAATTCCCAAATTACACGCCGCAATTGGAAGGCAATTTGGTGGCGATGGTTCCAGGGCGACATATCACAGTCAATATTTATCGCCACGGTTGTGACATGTAAAGTTACCCTAGGGTACCTTCAGACGCAAGGAAATCATGTGCTATATACTGTATATATTTTGTTACCTTTATTTGGTTTAACAAATCTTATTTCCTCATTGACTAAAAGCCCGAATAGTGATATAATGTATAATCATGTGTCACATGAATGAAGCATCACAGAGGCAAATATAAAGCAGTGGAGTAGCAGAAGCAGAAAGTAGTGCAAAAAAATGGATTTGGAAAAGATTAATTTTTGACATTTATTATTTCAAATGTCATGTCAGGTCCTTTAATGAAGCATTCCCTTATTTATTCCTATTATACGTAATGGTGCAGAACTCTACATGTTACTCCATGACCTAAAAAGCTGGTTATTTAATAGCCATAACGTGCTCCTACAAATAAAATGAAAACATTTAGCATTTCTCCAATGATCCCTGGTGTCAGATGCCACTAAAGATATCCCAATAATTAGTCATAGATCCCTAGAAGAAAGAGCTCCAACCTGTTTGTCTTCAAGCCATTAATCAGACACACTTGACTTTAAGGGCACAAGCAAAAGCAGCAGTCAACAACAGATGATATTGGATGGTGAAAGTGATACTCGTGTGTTTTCATTAATGTCTTTAATAATGGTTTCAGAGGAAAGCGCAATAGAACCCCACTTGAGCTTCTACTGGAGCTAAAATAACACATTAGAGTAACGGATACTGCGATTTATGGTTGTTCCATCCAAGGTGAAAGTTGTATAAACATCCTGGATAGAGTGTAAAAATGTTACTGAAATTTAAAATATAATGAGGCTGGATTTTTGATTCAATAACTTCTAAACATTATTAGACATGCTCTTGAATGTTCAAATAGATAAAATTACCTATTTTTAAATTTTGGGAGCCACCAAAAGACATCTCCTTCACTATTTAAACATTGGAGGCTATTAAATGAAATATTGTATGATATTGAGAACCACTGAATATCATATCCTTTAGTATTTGGACCCATTGAATGATATACCCTTCGATTACAAGAACCATTGAATATCATATCCACTAGAATTTGGACCCATTGAATGATATATCCTTTGATAATGAGAACCATTGAATATCATATCCTTTAGTATTTGGACCCATTGAATGATATATCCTTTGCAGATGAGAACTATTGAATATCATATTCATTTGTTTTTGGACCCATTAAATGATATATCCTTTGATTATGAGAACCATTGAATATCATATCCATAAGTATTTGGACCCATTGAATGATATACCCTTCGATAATGAGAACCTTTGAATATCATATCCTTTAGTATTTGGACCCATTGAATGATATATCCTTCGATAATGAGAACCATTGAATATCATATCCTTTAGTATTTGGACCCATTGAATAATATACCCTTCGATTATGAGAACCATTGAATATCATATCCATTAGTATTTGGACCCATTGAATGATATATCCTTCGATAATGAGAACCATTGAATATCATATCCATTAGTATTTGGACCCATTGAATGATATATCCTTCAATAATGAGAACCATTGAATATCATATCCTTTAGTATTTGGACCCATTGAATGATATATCCTTGATTAATGAGAACCATTGAATATCATATCCATTAGTATTTGGACCCATTGAATGATATATCCTTGATATGAGAACCATGAATTCATATCCATTAGTTTTGGACCTCAATAAATGATGATATACCCTTCAATGAATGATATATCCATTGATAATGAGAACCATTGAATTTCATATCCATTAGTGTTTGGACTCAATAAATATGATATACCCTTCAATGAATGATATATCCTTTGATATTGAGAACCATTGAATATCATATCTTTTAGTAGTAGTACCCATTGAATGATATATCCTTCGATAATGAGAACCATTGAATATTGTATCCGTTAGCATTTAGACCCATTCAATGATATATCCTTCACTATTGAGAACCATTAAATATCATATCCTTTGGTATTTGCACCCATTTAATGATATATCCTTCGATAATATGGATAAATGTAAGGTCAAGCATTTGGGCAGAAAAAATTAAATGTATAATTGTTTACTTAACTGTAAAACATTGGGTAAAACTATCAAAGAAAAAGACTTGCGTGTATGGATAGACGGCAAACTCGCATTTAGTGGCCAGCGTCAGGCAGCTGCTACAAAGGCTAATAAAATCATGAGATGCAGTAAAAGAGGCATAGATGCTCATGAGAAGAACATAGTTTTTCCTCTATACAAGTCACTGGTGCGACCGCATTTAGAATATTGTGCACAATTCTGGTCTCCGGTGTATAAGAGACATAGCTGAACGAGAGTGAGTGCAGAGAAGAGCGACTAAGGTTATTAGACTGGGCGGACTGCAATGCCAAGTCAGGTTATTAAACTTGGGGTTTTTCAGTTTGTAAAAACAAAAGCTTAAGGGCGGACTCATTACAATGTATAAATATATGATGGACATTATAAAGACCTTTCCAATGATCTTTTTACTCTTAGACATGAGACAGGGACAAAGGGGCATCCTCTACGTCTGGAGGAAAGAAGGTTTAATCATAATCACAGATGTGGATTCTTTACTGTAAGAGCAGTGAGACTATGGAACTCTCTGCCACATGATGTTGTAATGAGTGACTCACTACTAACATTTAAGAAGGGCCTGGATGCCTTTCTTGAAAAAGTATAATATTACCAGTTATATATACTAGATTCCTTGATAGGGCGTTGATCCAGGGAACTGTCTGATTGCCGTATGAGGAGTCAGGAAGGAATTTTTTCCCCAATGTGGAGCTTAGTGTTTGCCCACATTGGGTTTTCTTGCTTCCTCTGGATCAACAAGTTAGGTTATGGGTTGAACTAGATGGACTTAAAGTCTTCCTTCAGTCTTAAAAAGTATGAAATTATGACAATGAGAAACATTGAATGTATTATCCATTCGTATTTGGACCCATTGAATGATATGTCCTTCAATAATGGGAAACATTGAATGTCATATCCTTTAGTATTTGGACCCATTGAGTGTCCTTTAAAATTGGGAGTCATTCAAAGATATACTGCCGAGCTAGGAGTCATTGAATGAAACATTCTTTAATATTGAGAACCAATGAATGTTCTGTCTTTAGAATATGCCTTTTAATATTGGGGGCCACTAAATGACAGAAACATAAATGTTGAGTGTCATTGAATGACTTACAATTTTTAAGACTACTTTATGTTGTAATTATGGCATGTTTTTAGCTCAGGAGGTTTTGTCTAAACCTATTAATGTCTTGATTTCTCAGTCTGGAGCCCTCCTCGACCCGATCATTCCTACCACCTCCTCGAACAACCAAATCCTACATGTCGGTAGCTCAAATATTATCTTATTGACATGTCTATAAACTGGAGGAGCTACAATGCTGGAGAGAATGCTCCCTCTTCTGTAACTCTTTCAGGGTCTTCTTCATTTATCTATGTTTTTAATTGGTGGATTTGTCATTTAATCCATGGCTAAATATTCTCTGGATTGCCATATCTTCAGAACAAAAACTCATGGGCTCACTCTTGCAGCACTGGTGTCTTGGGTTCAAATCCCACCAAGGACAACATCTGTAAGATGTTTGTATGCTCTCCCCGTGTTTTTGTGGGTTTTCTCCAGGCTCTCTGGTTTCCTCCCACATCCCAAAGACATACTGATAGGATGTTTAGTTTGTAAGCACCAATGGGGACTGTATTTATCACCATTCAGATCTGCTCTTCTATCAAAGTTTAATGAAAAGTAATGCCTCCACCTCTGTAACTTGGGTTTCGATGGGAATATTTTAATAAATCAAACAGAAAAATAATCCTTAGAATGTGTTCTTTTATCACTGAAAAGGAAAAAGAGAGAAGAGCGCACATAGGGCCGTAACTATGATTAAATGGAGTTACTCCGATGGAACAACTCACCTTGTTGGGTTGTGTAAGTCAACAATTGGACCAGCAAGGATGGAGAATGGCGGCTGTGGACCCCTGCGAGATAAGCTGTTAGGTCCCAACAGCCCTGAGAAAGCTATGAAACACGTTGGCACGAATAAAGGTTCTTTGGAGGATATTGTTTGTCTTCTTGTGGTCAGCGCGGACTTCAAAAACCATCCTTTAATCACTCTTCTTGGATTGCTCTTTAATTACCGATATTCACTTTTCCACATAATCACCGCACAATTGGATACACTTCTGCCAACGATAAACAAGTTTTATGAAACTGTCACGGCAGAAGTTGACACTCTGTTTCTGCAACCAGCCTTCACAGTTCTCTCAACTGTGATGAAGGAAGTTGATATCACCAACCATTGCTATTTATTTTAGGTGTATCCATATAAACGGCCCACCCTGTACTTACCGGGTCTGCATTCTATCTTCCTGGTGTGACGCGCTCTGCGTCACTTCCGGGCCACCCCTTATCTTTTGCCTGAATGTGATTGGCTGTTGGAGCTAGGCACATGACTTATCCCCTCGAAACTCGGAAGTGACACTGCATCGCCACACAGCTGGACTGTATAACGCAGACCCAGTAAGTTTAATGAGGATGACTAGCAACACTTTCACTGCTTTAACAGGGTGGCCCAAATCCTGAACACAGGAAAATACGAGATGCTCGCCCATCTATAATAGTAATGTCCCCCACAGATCTTCTTTCATTATCAGGAACAGACAAAAGTGAGATGGCAACAAATATGTACTGTAAGGAGGATGCCATTTGGTGATGAGTTTCAGTCTTTCATTTCAGATGTCAGCTTCCGGGATACCCATCGTGCACAGATCTTCTAAAAACCAAGCAAAATGATAATGTAGCCTACAGATTGTGAAATGCTTATATGTTTGCAATTTCTTTATGTGTGATACGACGATCATCCAGAATCAGTCTATCAACGTTTTGCATGTTTAAATCAGTGGTGGATGAAACTGAATATCCAACTCTTTATTTATCACACAAGTCAGATTGTTTTTGCCTCAACATCTTTAAACTTACTGGACGAATAACGCACAGTGCTCATATCAAAACAATCACCATAAACGGCTTGCATACTCTTATAAATTTCCTTTGGGAGGACACCTTCTGCTGTCAAGAATTTAATGACTTAAATAACATTGACCGACTGTCTGCTCAGGGTTTCATTCTTTACAATGTAACAACACAACTGTTCATTGTTAAGACTTCCTGCCAACTGGAGCTGTAGAGGAGAGTCTAATGAACAGTCCAGTACCTGCTGCATACCATTGCAGCTTCTGCTGAGGAGGTACAATGATGGAGGCAATACATTTGATTCAACACTCGTATGTGAAGCTACTCACAAAAGTCACCATCTGAAGACCTGCTCTTCATAGCTGTTTGCTAGACCTGGTACTAATACACCAAGAAGGAAGACCGCCACAAAGCACACATCATGGGCCGGCAAGCCACAGGTACAGGGTTGGTGACACCTAAGCTAAACATAGACCAGATGAGTAGGATCCCAGCGATTTCTGCAGGATTCCTATAACATACTTATGCATGCTGCATGCGAGATCCTCACATGCATCTCGCATGACTTACCCAGCTTCGTCGCCGTCACCCTGGATGGGAGCGTGGAACTGCATAGCAAAACAATCAGCTTCACGCTCCCATTCAGAGACGCAGTGGCCAGGCCAGGTACGTCATGCGAGATGCATGCGAGATACTCACATGCATCTCACATGGTGTGTCACTGCCCTAAGGCTGACTGTATCATGATCATACAGAGAAAATCAGTGCGGTCAACTGTATTTCTTCTCTTAATTTCAGCATTCATTTTAAGATTTAGTGTTCATTTCGGAACTTACAAAAGAAAATTCTCATGTTTCTTTGCTTCTAATAGAAACTAAATAAAAAATCATCTATTGTTTGTCTGAACTTGAAAATACATGAAAAGCAAAAGCTTTTTGTCTATTTTCTTACAGCACAGATTTCTTTTTTACCAGCTAAAACAACTGAAGCCGAAGAACATTTTAATGAGAAAAGCATTGCATTAAAAAAACGGTAACCCTTAGAATTTTTGACCTTGACCCCATCACTATTGCTGATTATAAACCTTTCGCGGTTACCATTTATTTACAGCCCGATGTTAGCTAATAGAGTCGATATTAACATTTCAAGCGTTTTATTTAAAGTTAAATTGAACAAAGCCAACATTGTTCACCCAGAGATAAAGAAAGGGCATTAATTACCCAGAAAGGGCACTAAACTGTTTTTTTTTTTAAAGAAAGACACTTTATTTTTTTATCTCAGCACCTTTCATCTTTGTCTTGTAGAGGAGCACGTGAACCCAGACACGAGACGCATGAGACAATTGTCGCTTCCTTTGATAGGACATTGAAGCCTCCTAATAAGTGCATTCACTTCAATTGCCCTGCAGAACAAATGAACTTGCATTATGGAGGCATCAGATAGCAGATATGACAAATATATTGACTGTGTAATGAAATACAGCTGTAGAGTTAAAGATTGTCTTTTAAGGCAAAGTTACTCTTCCAGTTGCGGAAACAATAAATGAAATAAAAATGAACACAAGCGACATTAACAAGAATCAGTGTTCAACCGCTAAGAATATTTAAATCAGGTTGGTTCTTTCATCATTTTTACGATGCCAACATCTTAGTATAGAAATCCACTTTTTAAAAAAAGAGAACTTTTTGAGCAGAACAAAAAAGTTTCAAAGTGACCAAATTAGAAGCTAAAAGAATATTAGAATCTGAGAGTCCTCAGTGGTTGACACCTTTTATTGGCTAACTGAAAAGATGGTGAACATAGCAAGCTTTCGGGACTCTAAGGGTATGTGCACATCTGACGTTTCTGCATCTATGCAGACCATCAGAAAACCTGAGCAGTGTCCCTAGTTTTGTTAGCGATTTTCTAGCGATTCGCTAGCGATTTTGTAGCGATTTGCTAGCGATTTCCTAGCGATTTCCTAGCGATTTTCAGTGTTTATACAGCGTTTTGTTAGCGATTTTTTTGGCAACTGGTTTTTGTGCTAGACACGCTGGAAAAACGCTAAAAAGAAGTCACATGCTCTATTCTTGACAACCGGTGGAAAACCGGTGAAAAAAGTGGAAAGGAGAAAAAAAAAAAGTTCTAATGTGCATTGACTAGCATGTTAAGCCAACCGCTGGTTAGGATTAACATAAAATTAACATTAAACTCAGCAGAAACGCTGGCGGAAAACGCTAAAAAACAGCTAACAAAACTCCCAGTGTGCACATACCCTAAGACTCTTCATCAGGCGGAAAATGACACAAATTCTGAACAGTTAAGGAAACAAGCGCAAATAGGGTCTTATCATTATATATAAGGTGAACTATGAAGCTGCTCAATGAAACTGCTCACCTTTGCAGGTTGTGTGACACACAACCAGTATAAATCACCTAGGTAGATATGTAGCTGCTGCGAGACGCACACTTCCACGTGCAATGTGGTAGGAAATCCTAGAATTCAATAGGGACGGTGTGTTTTAGGTCCGCGCTTCTACACAAACCACGAAGCCCAAATCTTCAGTTTATGAAGTTTTATTAGATCCATCCAGATGGATTGATTAGATGGATCTAATAAAACTTCATAAACTGAAGAATTGGGCTTCGTGGTTTGGGTAGCAGTGCGGACCTACAACACACCGTCCCTATTGAATCCTACAAATTCTGAACAAACACATATATACACAAATAGATCACTGGATAATGCAGTATATAAGACAGGCGACGTGAAGCAGAACATAGTGGTCAGTGTTAGTAGATGGGAGAAAAGAGCAGCTGGGGCAGCTCACCTGCCTTATGTACTGCATTATCCAGTCATCTATTTGTATGTGTATATATATATATATATATTTGTGTGTGTGTTCAGAATTTGTGTCATTATTAGCCTGATGAAGAGACCATGGAGTCTAGAAAGCTTGCGATTATTCACCATCTTTTCAGTTGGCCAATGAAAGGTATCAACCGCTGAGGACTCTCAGATTCTAAGATTTTTCTATCTACTGGCTAATGTGGTGTAAATATGTTTTACCTTATCAAATTAGAGGCTCAAATGAAAGAGGTACCTCCCCAGATCAATCGATGAGGCCAGAGAGGATCTTGACTCTTAGGCCGATTTCACATTTGCGTTCGCGACGCAGTGTTTGCGAACGCAGCCAAACCCATGTGTACTGCGTTCATATGCTTGACATGGGGACGCATGGTACCTTCGTTTGGCTGCATTCACATGCGTTTGTGCTGGCAGGTGTTTTTTCTAAGTACCCTTTGAACGCAACTTGTTGCATTTTTTGTGCACCTGAGGATGCTTGCGTCCCACGCAAGTATCCACAAACAATGCATGCAGGTCTCTCTCTCTTTTTCTCTCTCTCTCCGGATCGCACATCATTATTTCCTATGGAGACCCACTTTATAATGGATTCCTAAGGCGATTTCACTGTCAACGCATGCTGATAATCAACTCTGCATTGACATCAGGATGCATGTGTTCGGGTGCGCATTTGCGTCTGTGCACCAGGCGCACGCGTCCCAAATGCAAATGTGAAACCGGCCTTAAATATGGCGGAAAACATTCAAACTGAAAACCAAAATTTTTGCAACGTTTTTACAACTTTGCCAGATTATCATCGCCATAACTAACTGGATGCTTTTCTTGCTCATATCTGGATTGTATGCATCCATGATTGTAATATAGTCCTAGTAAAAAACTGAAAGACAATTGTTAAAAAATGTCAATAAACCAATAAACTACTCAAAATACAAAGACTTTTTGTAAAAAAAAAAATATTCGGTCATTTCAAACTAAATATTTTTGATAATATTAACGATGAAATGCCATTTTGACCATAAAAACAGAAACAAAATACAGTTATGATTTTAAGTCTATTGTCTGTCCCTTGTTTCTTTTCATTATATATCAGCATATGTTTTATTAAATATTTACCATATGACACAAAAAATAAATTTAAAAAATATATTTGTTTATGATATTAATGATGAAACCCATTTTTACCCTAGAAAAAACATAATAAATACAATACAGTTATGATTTTAACTCCATTATCTGTCCCTTGTTTCTTTTAGATATATATCAGAATATATTTTATTACATATTGAAGCTATAACACAAAAAATAAATAAAAAAATGATAAATGAAAATATATTTATTTATAATATTAATAATGAAACCTATGTTGACCAAACAAAAACATAATAAGCATAATAAAGTTGTGATTTTAACTCTATTGTCTGTCCCTTGTTTCTTTTAGTTATATGTCTATATATGTTATTAAATATTTAACTTATAACACAAAAAATAAAATAAAAATAAATAAAAAATGTATAAAAATATTTATTTATACTATTAATGATGAAGCCAATGTTGACCATACAAAAACATAATAACATTGTGATTTTTACTGTATTGTCTGTCCCTTGTTTTTTTTTTTATATACTTATGTATGTTATTAAATACTTAACTTATAACACAAAAAAATAAAAAAATATAAAAATATTTATTTATACTATTAATGATGAAGCCTGTGTTATCATACAAAAACATAATAAAGCTATGATTTAACTCTATTGTCTGTCCCTTGTTTCTTTAAGTTATTTGTCAGTATATATCATGTTAAATATTTCATTTAAAAGGATAAATTAAAAAAATATTTAGATTATTAATGATGAAACCTATTTTGACCAAACTTAATAAACACAATACAGTTATGATTTTAACTCTATGCTCTGACCCTTGTTTCTTTTAGTTATATATCAATATATATATTATTGAATATTTAACTTACAACTCAAAAAAAAGAAATAAAAAAAGGATGAATAAAAAATATATAAAAATATTTATTTATAATATTAATCAAGAAACCCATTTTGACTTTTCAAAAACATAATAAACACAATACAGTTATGATTTTAACTCTATAGTCTGTCACTTGTTTCTTTTAGTTATTTATCAGTATATATTTATTGAATATGTAACTTACAACACAAAAAAATAAATAAAAAAAATAGAAAAAAAGTAAGGGTTAACTAAATACTATAGATGTAGCTCTAAAAATAAATTATTTAAACCACCACAAAGTCCGAACTAGTGGTATATCAAAGATACAGGAGCAGCTTTATTATTGCTGTCCCAGTTTGCCAAGCCAAGGTCATATCTTTTCAGGGATTTGATAAATTGATGATTACAGCATACAGAACCTCTTAGATTTGGCCGATAGTTAGAAATACTGATCTACAATTGGAACTGGAATTTCTTTTGTTTAAGCCATCTCAAAGCCGGCATTGTCGGCATCAATCCTTTGTAACAAAAGACTAGAAAAGTGGTTGGACCCGCTTTGTAATCGGAAAATCAAAATCGGCAAGCGTTAACTTTTTTTGGTGATTTATCCCAATTCGTAATCAGTTGGTTGAACCTTGATAGATATATTAATGGGAATGAAAAATGAAAAAATTATTAGGGAAAAGAGGATACTACTGATACATAGTCATGCTTATGGTGCGTGGGACTGAAAAGGACTAAGAAGACTTTCAAAATCAGACTTGATAATTATTTTGCCTTTAGAATGTTGGGGTTGTTTTAAGCTAAATTCGTAAAAATTTAACAAAAATGAAAATCAAAAGTGGAAATTGACACAAGGGTGAAATGGATAGGTAGATAGATACTTTTTCATTCTTTTTTTGTTATGTATGTCTAACAAAAGGGGTCAAAAGGAACACGGCAAAGATATTTCTCAATAACAAACAACGTCCTCCGTTCTAACAATAAAGAAAAAAGGACGTTCCACCATCGCAGCCAGTTTCCTAAATGAAGCCGTCCATTCAAAGGGTATTCCATTACAACAAGCTTTCTCTAATAGCTTCAATTGCAACACTTTAATTTGCGATCAAGGTTATCCCGCGGCATTGTGGCCATTAAGCGTACGTTTTGCGATGACCGCTCAATCATGAACATAATGTGACATCGTTCTTTATATTACACACACCTCCCAGTATTAGGGGTGACGTGTTTGAATTTTTTTCGACTAATGCACCGTTCCCCAATTCCATTAAAATTCCACAAGAGCCTGTCTTTGTTAATGAAGATAAAATCCACTCAACGGTGACCTGAAAATTTCATTTTGAGGTCTTCGAAGTCGTAAAACCTGAAGTGAAAAATAAGTTGCATTTTGGGAACTAATACTTAAGTGTTTTAAGGACGAGCGTGTTAGGTCCTCCGGGTAAATACTTTTGCATTCATTAAGCATGCTTTTATAAGAAAAAACAACTCGTCGAGTTAGAAAAAATGCTTTTCGGTTGACATTCATCTCGTTTTTAGTGACATTTCACCATAGGTATGAAAGATAAATTATTCCATTATGTTAGTGGATAATGGCCAAAACTTAATAGATAAGAAGCCAATGGGGCACAACTGTTAGAAATAATAAATAAAAAAAATTTTTGGCTCCAACTTGATACTAGACCTTTCCAATATAATAAAAAGAAGATATTCATATTGACTATGAAAAGAATTTTGCAAGAATTTTCTGTGATTTTTTTTATTGGCTTTATTTCACTGTAAGAGGAATTTTATGAATGCATTAAGTTAAGAATAGTTTCACTTTATGCATTAGATGTAAACTAAAAACATTAATAAGTCAAAATGATACCGAGAACAGTTCAAGAACTAGGAGAAAGAACAATGGAAATGACACAATTTCCTGTAAATTGCGCTACACAATAACAGATCATGGTTGTGTGCATAATAGGAGGGAGCAAAATGTTCAATTCAATCTTAATTTAGGATATTGAAAATCTATATATATTGATAAGTAAATATTTATTATTTCTTTCTATCTTTCATTCTCTCTATCTCTTTCTTCTGTCTATATGTTTTGTTAACATTCTCTTTTCATTCTCTTTCTTTTTTTCCTCTCTTTATTCATCTTTTCATCCATTCATCTATGCACAAAGTAACATTAAAAATCAGTGGTATAATAAAATGTGATTGCACACCTCAAGACCAAGTCTGGAGAATTCTAATCCAAGGTTAAAGGGAACCTGTCACCCGATTTTAAGCTCCTACACTATCTCTAGCTGTCCCTACACCTTCCTAGCAGCTCCCTATCTCTCCCTTTCTTATCTAAAGTGTCCCTATAAAAGAAGTGTAAAATAAGATTAAACTTACTGCAGTCCCCGTAGTTAGGGGACTGGGTAGGCGTGGCCTCTGTTCCTTCCTCACTCCTCCGTGTGGAAATGCACGCCCCGCTGGGCGGCATTATTGTGGGTCCTCTCTGCCCCCATTAACATTAATCCTCCGCCCTCTACACCTCTTTGCACCGGCCGGGCGTCACATCCGGCGCGGTGCATTATGGGCCGTCACGTGATCTGCCCTAGTGCATTCTGGGTCCGATCACGTGATCGGCCCCAGTGCATTATGGGCTTGATCACGTGATCGGCCCCGGCTCCGCGCATGCGCAATGCGCTTATTGAAGCCGGGCCGATCACGTGATCAAGCCCATAATGCACTGGGGCCGATCACGTGATCGGACCCAGAATGCACTAGGGCAGATCACGTGACGGCCCATAATGCACCGCGCCGGATGTGACGCCCGGCCGGTGCAAAGAGGTGTAGAGGGCGGAGGATTAATGTTAATGGGGGCAGAGAGGACCCACAATAATGCCGCCCAGCGGGGCGTGCATTTCCACACGGAGGAGTGAGGAAGGAACAGAGGCCACGCCTACCCAGTCCCCTAACTACGGGGACTGCAGTAAGTTTAATCTTATTTTACACTTCTTTTATAGGGACACTTTAGATAAGAAAGGGAGAGATAGGGAGCTGCTAGGAAGGTGTAGGGACAGCTAGAGATAGTGTAGGAGCTTAAAATCGGGTGACAGGTTCCCTTTAAGAAGAAAAAGAAGAGTTATGTGTTTTAAGCAATAATGTTCTAACAACATTTCGGCTCCAAACACAATCCTCGAGCTGTGTGCGTGTTGTAATCTATGCCTATAAATTGGTGTTGCCAATTTATTATTATTAATTAAAATCTATACATGTAAAAATTCATTAAAAATATGCATATGCAATATAGAAATATGCAAGGCAAAATGTTATCGACGGAAAGGTGCAAAAAATGAATCCATACAATTATTTAATCAATATTTACACACAATATTTCACTGGCCTTCAGCTCAATCTCAATCCATGGCGACTTGATAGATGAACACACTCTATGAAGATCGATGTTGTGCAGCCTATAAAAATCCACCAGAGTCTTCTCCAAGCCTAGATGGGTCCACCAGGGTTTTCTTCAAGCCTAGATAGATCCACCAGGGTCTTCTCCAAGCCTAGATAGGTCTACCACGGTCTTCTTCAAGCCTAGAACACTCCAACAGGTTCTTCTGCAAGCCCAAATAGGTCCACCTGGGCATTCTCCAGGCCTAGCTAGGTGTATCAGAGTCTTCACAATCATTATCAAATCATCGGGTTGCTGGTCCTCCTCTTCACCTTGTTCCTTCTATTGTTCCTACCATGATGTACTTCTTCAGAGAGTTCTCTTTTTGTATGATGTGTCCAAAGTAGGCAAATTGTAGCTTGGTGATGCTTGCTTCAAGTGACATGTCTGGCTTGATTTGTTCCAGAATTGATGTCTGTTCTTCTTGCCATCCATGGTATTGATGACATCTTTCTCCAGCTCCATCTTTCGAAGACATTGAATCCTATACTTATAAAAATGAAGGTACAATTAGCCAAATTCGACAATTTGTTAGAGCCCATCAGCCGAGGCAAGGTGTCCTTCATCTATTGGAGATTTTTAACTACCGTATATACTCGTGTATAAGCCGACCCGTGTATAAGCCGACCCCCCTACTTTTGCCCCAACAATCTGGAAAAACCTATTGACTCGTGTATAAGCCGAGGGTGGACCCCAGCACAGGTATACAGCCCCCAGCAGTGTGGTATACAGGCCTCCCCAGTGGTAGTATACAGCAGCCCCAGTGGTAGTATACAGATTCCCCAGCAGCCCCAGTGGTAGTATACAGATTCCCCAGCAGCCCCAGTGGTAGTATACAGATTCCACAGAAGCCCCAGTGGTAGTATACAGATTCCCCAGCAGCCCCAGTGGTAGTATACAGGAGCCCCAGCAGCCACAGTGGTAGTATACAGGAGCCCCAGCAGCCCCAGTGGTAGTATACAGGAGCCCCAGCAGCCCCAGTGGTAGTATACAGGAGCCCCAGCAGCCCCAGTGGTAGTATACAGGAGCCCCAGCAGCCCCAGTGGTAGTATACAGCAGCCCCAGGGGTACATATAGCAGCCCCCATGGGGTACCCAGCAGCCCCCTGGGGGTACCCAGCAGCCCCCTGGGGGTACCAACAGCCCCCTGGGGGTACCAGCAGCCCCCTGGGGGTACCAACAGCCCCCTCGGGTACCAAAAGCCCCCAGGGGGTACCCAGCAGCCCCTGGGGGTACCAGCAGCCCCCTGGGGGTACCAACAGCCCCCTGGGGGTACCAACAGCCCCCAGGGGGTACCCAGCAGCCCCCAGGGGGTACCCAGCAGCCCCCTGGGGGTACCAACAGCCCCCAAAAGCTGGCACTGTCCCCCCTTGTAAGGGCCCCCCCCCCGCTGCTTATACATTACCATCCCGGTGTTCTGATCGGCGCCGCTCCTCGGTGCTGCGTCTTCATCCTCCCGTCCGCGCTGGCTGCATCCGGGATCTCCGGCGGTCGCGCGATGACGTCATATTGCTGCGACAGCCGGAGATCCCGGATGCAGCCAGCGCGGACGGGAGGATGAAGACGCACCGAGGAGCGGCGCCGATCAGAACACCGGGATGGTAATGTATAAGCAGCGGGGGGGGGGGCCCTTACAAAGGGGGACAGTGCCAGCTTTTGGGGGCTATATGAACTGCTTCAGCCACTGATTGACAGGGGGAAGCAGTGCATATATAATGAGCGGCCCCACGTGACGGGGCCGCTCATACAGCAGCCTCCCCCCGCCTCCTCCAGCCTCCACAGCCCCCACCACAGCAGCCTATATACCGTATAGACCCGTGTATAAGCCGAGGGGGGGACTTTTCAGCCCAAATTTTGGGCTGAAAAACTCAGCTTATACACGAGTATATACGGTACCTCCTATTCTGACTGAGCACTCCTTCCATCAGAATAAGGTAATTTTTGATTAATGCTGGATCCTACCTGCCCTTAAATGTGTAAGCTTTTAGCCTGGGAGAGGCATGATATTAGGTTAGTGTCCCATCAAAGAATGACACCTTGCTGCAACTGATGGGCTCTCATGAATTGGCCAATTCATTCACTAATTACCTTTATTTTTACTAGTACTGTATATTCCATATACCAGTAATGCAGTTCAAATTTCGTATGTTCGATCTTCCACCTGAATATTGTTATTTCCGTGCTATGCATTTCTTCAATATCTGCATTTAACAATGGTATGTTATTTTCTGCAAACTGCTATGGTCGAGGTTTATACTTTCTGATAATGTTTTCGTTCTCTAACCTTTAACATTTCACTTGAAAAAAAAAAGTAAAATTCATTGCAGAATAAATAATTGTACTTCTGTACTGTATTACAAATGGGGAATTCTCCCCCTTCAATGTAGATGGCTGCATAATAGGTCACTGAGTAGATGTATCACTATTTCTTTGCTTACATTTGTGTATTTCAAAAAAGTGCTGGAGGACTAGAACTGAGTGAATGGAGCAGGCGGCTCGAATTCATTCCTTTCTTCACGGGAGCTATGATAATAACAGAGGCCTCTACTGTATCCGTTTTCTGCCTGGGGTTGGAGAAGACCCTGGAAGATTTACATTGGCAAAGTTCTGTGAAAAGCTCTGGAGCCAAAAAACTTCTGGAACTTGGAGACCCTACAGATAATGAAGGACTGAATTCAGAAAGCAGCACTGTGCCCGATTCCTCCAGATACCCTCATCGGCGTAAATCCATTCACTGCCGATATTACTGAACATTTGCATTTAAAATATGTATTCTGTATGTTCCTTGTCAAACTGCGGCGTGATCCGGTCCGGGGCTGTCCGGGATGACCCAGACAGCCGCGGACTGGATCAGCACACAGGACTGGGGGGCTAATATGCCCTCCGGTCTGGTGTGCAGCGCATGCAGTTCCCGCTGCTGATAAGTCAGGACCGCGGGCGCCGCGGTCCTGACCTGTCAGCGGCTGCAGCTGCATGCGCTGCACACCGGACCAGAGGGCATATTAGCCCCCCAGTCCTGTGTGCTGATCCGGTCCACGGCTGTCTGGCTCATCCCGGACAGCCCTGGACTGGATCACGCCACAGTGTGAAGCGGCCTTATGCACATCTTTATTGGGTGTCATTGGTAATTCAGCTTTGACCATTGCCTCTCAGCCATTGCCTTCAAAGACTTGAAGCTCAGATATTGAACAAACCTTCGATTAAGCACAAAAACTCGATATACAGATGCGGTAGTTCTCAGCCAAATGATTGGTGTGTAAGGCCCTGTGCACGCAGTGCATTTTTATTGCCTTTTTCATGCGGGTTTAGTGCAGTTTTGTTACAAAACTGCATGCAAATCCTTGTACCAGCAAAATCAATGAGAATCTTGACGTTTTATGCACATGTCGCTTTTTTTCCCTTGCAGTGTTGGTGCAGAAATAAATATGCAGCGTCAATTCTTGCAGCGTTTTTCTAAGGCCACGGTCACACGATCAGTATTTGGTCAGCATTTCACATCAGTATTTGTAAGCCAAAATCAGGAGTGGAACAGTCAGAGGAAACATATAATAGAAACATGTGCTCCACTTCTGCATTTTTCACCCACTCTTGATTTTGGCTTACAAATTCTGATGTGAAATACTGACCAAATACTGACTGTGTGTCCCTACCCTAAACCCTGAATGCATGAAAAACACATGCAAAACAAATGCAATAAAAACTATGCAAAAATGCACATAAACCATATCAAAAATGTGTCCAACCTGGTATATTTGTATTTCAAAAGATTTGATTATCTTCAGCCTTAAAATATAAATAGAGAAAAGCAACCGGTCTGTTATAATGGAACAAGAAATAGTGTAGAAAGAGAGCGATAGTACCAGAAATAATAAAGCTTTATTAATAATAATAATAAAGCTTTATTTATATAGTGCCAACATATTCCGCAACCCGGTTCCCAATAAGTTACAACAGGCTCTCTGCCTACCGGACCCCAGCAAGACATTTTATTACAATCTGGCCATAGTTTGATTTTAAAAAAAAAAAAAAAACAAACTAAATATATACATATATATCCAGATATATATAGACAGGTATGTGGGCATAATGTGTGATAGCTGTATTATTTTATAGCAGACAGAAGGGGCACGGAGTGCCCGAAGCTAATGTGGAAGCTCTTGGAGAATGACTGATGCCTCTTGTGCAAGCGTCACTAGCACCAGCCACCTGGCGCTCCTATGGTAAGGCTTGGAAAGAATGGTCTGAACTAGTGCCAGCGATGCCGCAGCAGGTAACACATGTCTTTTTATGCCAAACAGTTGCCCAGTATTTAGCAGTACTGCACGCCAGTGGCGTTTCCGGCAACGTCGCGCAGCAGCGTCTGGCGGGATTGGCCGTTCACTTTCGGTTATGGGGTTGGCCTGATGTCACTAATGGTACCTTTACACGCCGCGACGGCAGGCTGGATACAGCCCGCTACAGGCTACAAATGTAGCTTGTAGCGTCAATGTAGCCCGTCGTAGCGGCGTCTGAAGACGCGACGCTACAGCCGGCGACAGATACATCTGTTTATGGGCTCTGCTCGAAAACAGATGGCTATATCGCCGATGGTAGCGAGCTGTATCGGCGTGTAAAGAAGCAACGGAAGGGAACTCTGGACACCCGGGGCTGTAGCTGCAATGTAGCTAAGGCGTGACCTCGGCTCCATGTTACCGCGCCCCATGTGCGATCATTGGTGGAAGCTGCTGCATGACGATTGGTAGTCGCTGCATAGGGAGGCATATTTAAGGAGCTGACGAGTCACACTACACAATCGCTCGAGCGTGCTGTATTACTCAGCCTCCTGCGATGCCTGCCCAATCAGGATGTTATTGCTTCGTCCTATCAGCGTACGGAAGTCTTGTAATCCACAATTGGAGCACGCCTATGTGCTGTCCCTGCTGCACCAGGTCCGCCCATAGTAGCTGGTTGTAGCGGTGTGTAAATGAGCAACAGATGGCTACTTGAGACACCCGGCGATGTAGCTAGCTATAGATGTAGCGTGGCGTAGCGAACCTTGTGGCGGCGTGTAAAGAGGGTGCGTTGACCGTTTGTAGCCGTTTGAGCGTGCTCGTGCACGTGAAGTAGCGGGATGTATCCAGCCTGCCGTGGCGGCGTGTAAAGGTACCATAAGAGATTCCTTTTCATGCAAGCCATTAAAGGTTGGAAGAGGAAGCGAGTAAGCCTCGAAAGCAGAAGGCCCATATCTTTCTCTCTGCTGTCCAACATGATAGACAGTCTATCTAACAGCTGCCCCACGGCACACGAGGCTTTGCTTTTGCTGCCGCTTTCGCACTTGCCTTTTTCGGCGCGCTTCGGGTAAGCGAGCTTATCACCAGATCGGCAGAGCGCCCTGGCGGCCTGCTGCGCGACGACGTCATCGTGTGCAACGGCGGGGTCAGAGTGCGTATCAGGCGATCCAAAACAGACAAGCTGGGCTGGGGTATCTGGTTTCCCATATTCCCATCCCTCGGACCGTTATGCCCCATCAAGGTCCTGCGCCGGTACTGGGACTACCGAACCCCCCAAATTCACTTTTTCGAGCACGCAGATGCTTCCCCGCTCACTATCGGGCAATTCACATCCAAGCTAAAAGCCTCCCTCGCAGGTTTAGGGCTTCAGCCCAAAGAGTATGGCACTCACTCCTTTCGCATAGGAGCAGCAACTGAGGCCGCCAGGGCAATAATACAATAATGGGACCAACCGTAGTACATAGATTTAGTAATGGTACTGGGTCTAATGAATGTAAAGCTTATAAACAAGCAAAGTCAATCAGCTCACCACGAAGAGTCCGGGGTGCACGGGTCTGCGTCCTGACACAGCACCTATAGAAAATGAAGAAGAAATGGTCCAGCTCCCGGAGATGAAATGTAGAAAACTTGATTTTTTTTGAGGCTTGAAAAAGGACAAACTGTCCGAAATGCGTTGCTGTCCAGCGACGCTCCTTGCCATATATGATCCATGTTATATGAGCTATTGAGTTGTTATTTTGGAGCCTGTAACTGATGAAGAATTTTTGAATCTCCGGGAGCTGGACCGTTTCTTCTTCATAATGTACAGCTTATACCTATTGCGTTTTTGAGGCCAAGTTCTGGATCTACCTTGGATATTTTTGTAGTATTGCTGAGCATCATGGGATAATATAATAATAATAATCTTTATTTATATTGTGCCAACATATTCTGCAGTGCTTTACAATTCAGAGGGTCATATACAAACAGTTATAAAAAGTACAATAATTAAAGCAAAAATAATGACAGCCTTGCTCATAAAAGCTTACAATCTACAATGAAGTGGGGGTGACACAAAGTGCCGGTACTTATTTGCAATGATGGTCCAGCTATCTTCAAGAAATGGGGGACATATAAAGTCTACATGATTCAGGCACCAGCCAATCTTTGTAGAGTTTTTGGGTCTGGTGGAGTCTTGATCTTTTGGGATTGGTGGAGTTTTGATATTTTGGATCTGGTGGAGTCTTGATCTTTTGGGATTGGTGGAGTCTTGATCTTTTGGGTCAGGTGAAGTCTTCATCTTTTGAGTCTGGTGGAGTCTTGATCTTTTTAGTCTTTGTGGAGTCTTGATCGTTTGGGTCTGGTGAAGCCTTGATCTTTTGGGTCTGGTGGAGTCTTGATCTTTTGGGTCTGGTGGAGTTTTGATCTTTTGGATCTGGTGGAGTCTTGATCTTTTGGGTCTGGTGAAGTCTTGATCTTTTGGGTCTGGTGGAGTCTTGAACTTTTTAGTCTTTGTGGAGTCTTGATCGTTTGGGTCTGGTGGAGTCTTGATCTTTTGGATCTGGTGGAGTCTTGATCTTTTCGGTCTGGTGGAGCTTTGATCTTTTGGATCTGGTGGAGTCTTGATCTTTTTAGTCTTTGTGGAGTCTTGATCATTTTGGTCTGGTGAAGTCTTGATCGTTTGGGTCTGGTGGAGTCTTGATCTTTTCGGTCTGGTGGACCTTTGATCTTTTGGATCTGGTGGAGTCTTGATCTTTTGGGTCTGGTGGAGTCTTGATCTTTTTAGTCTTTGTGGAGTCTTGATCGTTTGGGTCTGGTGGAGTCTTGATCTTTTGGATCTGGTGGAGTCTTGATCTTTTCGGTCTGGTGGAGCTTTGATCTTTTGGATCTGGTGGAGTCTTGATCTTTTTAGTCTTTGTGGAGTCTTGATCATTTTGGTCTGGTGAAGTCTTGATCGTTTGGGTCTGGTGGAGTCTTGATCTTTTCGGTCTGGTGGAGCTTTGATCTTTTGGATCTGGTGGAGTCTTGATATTTTGGGTCTGGTGGAGTCTTGATCTTTTTAGTCTTTGTGGAGTCTTGATCGTTTGGGTCTGGTGGAGTCTTGGTCTTTTGGGTCTGGTAGAGTTTGGTGGAGTCTTGGTGGGATCTTGAGTCTACAATTATGTGTTTTTTTTCCAGTTCTCTGACTTTTGCCAATATGAACCTGTAGAGGGAATCTCAAATATAGTTTAACCTTTTTTCCTAAATACCGGTCATCTATAACATTAAAGTCAACTACTTTTCAGCCATCATTATAAAGCAACACAAACCCAGTTGGCAGCATGTACAATCTTTATTTATAGCTTAAGATGACTGAAAAGGGAATATGAGAAAGTTTAGATGTTCATAAGCCCCATGGGCAAGAGCAGCATTCAAGATGTTATTAGGGGGATGGTATATGATATAAGTCATATCTTGCAGGTGAATAATCGGTAGATTGGGTCATATTTGGTGGTAGGGTTGAGTAAGGTGGAGTTCATCAAATCCAAGCAGAGATGGGCAGAAGCAATGACAAGATGAGGGTCTTAATATGGAAGACCCTTCTCCACATCCTCTTCCTCTCTTCTGCTTACGTAATTTCCTTTTTTCTTTTTTAGGACATCAGATAGGTTCATTAAATCAATGTCGCGCTGTTTGGCCTCAGTTGGTAATTTCCAGTCTGCATGAAAGACATCATCTCTCTCCTGGGAATTTTGATATGTAAAGTCAATTTCTCTGTGAAGACAAAATAAAGGAGTTAATAAGCCATACGACTGTGGACCTGTACACCAAGAGTATCCCGAACTAGTCAGAGCTGCATATAAAGAGCAGATGGACAGAAATAACATAACTTACTCAGAGTCATCATCACTTGGCTCAGAAAAGTCTTCAGAGTCACTAGGCATAAAGGATTTATATTTTTTTATCAGATCATTGTCTTTCCCTCGATTTTTAACTGTTTCTTTTAGTCGATTTTTTATAGCATTTTTCATGCTTTCCCTTCTGGATGAATTATCTTTTTTCATGGACTTTGCTGCTTCCATCCATAAAGTGAGAGTTTCATCATCACTGGAGTCTCTGAGAAACAAGAGAAAAACAAAAAACTATTATAGAGCCCATAACCAAGATCATATCTGTTAGTGATGACAAATGAATCAAATTCACCGCAAATTAGACAAAAAAAATCTGGATTTAAAGGAATCAGATTTTTTTGTGATTTCCCAGTAAATCACCATTTTGCAGGATTTATGGAGAACCAGGAAGGGGTTAAAAATCTCATACTCATGTCTTCTTGGCTCTCATTGTAACTGCCCAGAGACCACTTTTCCTACCGTCATAATTTATGACATGCTGCATATCAATGGCTTTTGTTGCATCCCTTATGACTACATGCAGCTCAACTCAAGTCGGCGCTGTGTATGGAGCCCAATGTAGTGATGTGTGGCTTAGTGAATGAAAAAAAAACACTCTCTGATTGGCTTATTTGTCCTCCACTCAGCTCTTCTGAGGTGTGATATATGTCAAGGACATGCATTGCTGGCTTCTGGCATTAGGTTATGTCCAGTTTGAACCGGACAGAACCGGATCTGGTGTTGCCTCCCATGTATCCCTTTGGGGCTGGATTTGTCATATTTGGCCATCAGGTTTTGTGTTTTCTGTGCCTGATCTGGTTTTGTCCGGTTTTTCACCGTGCACAAAATCGGACACTGCAGCAGTTTTGGATTCGGGTAAAAAAATTGAACAAAATCGGGCAGTCCCGGATCCCGGGAGATTCGGCGCCTATAACATGTGAAAAAACTGGATCTTTCCTGGATCTGATTTTTTGCACAGGACATGCTCAGAAATCCTGCCATCCAAATTTCAGCACCATGGACAAGAGTACTTCATGCACAGGCCCTGAATTCAGCATAAAGGACAGAATCAGAGCAGACACAGGCAGACCTCAGCACCATGGACAGCAGCAGAAAATGAATTCTGCAAAGAACAGGATTCGGGACCATATAAGGCCACACTTTGGACACAATCTGACAGGACAGGATGTGCACAGCGGATCCTGCAGAAAACAGGATCCACCCTGAAAGACAAAAACCGTGGCGTGAAGCTAGCCTTAGTGAATGAAAGACCCAGCTGAAAGTGGGTGGCATTCATGAGTGAGACAGAATATAGATGATATAAGGGCTGATCAGAGGAGCAGATGTGTTATACAAACATCAGTGGCTCTGTTAGATGTTTACATCTGAAACCCTGAAAAATGGGGTGTGCGTTTATATGCCGACAAGGCCATTGACTTTACTGAAGCAGATGGTGTCCCATTTTGTATCCGCCCATTTGAGACAGGCAAGAAAATGATGTCCAACAGAGCACACAGTGACAACATCTGGTTCATTGAAGTCAATGTCAGCAAATATGACACGCCCCCCCAGGGCCATGGGATACTCGGAACCAGTACTGCTGGGATGTCACAGGGGTCGAGACAATGAAAGTTCAGGGATTATGTTTTAGGGGTAGAAATCATGACGCCATCCATGGTGTTCGGCTATTGATGGTCCTGCGGCGCGGGACCTCTGGGGATGATGGAATCGCAGCTAAAGTGGTATCGCTCCCCACGGGTGGAGCAGTTCCCCATAGCAACACCGGTATAGTCTATGGAGGTGGTAGGCCAGTGGATTGTTCTGGCCGAAGAGGCGGATGGGGTGATCAGAGGCAGGTCTTTTGTGGCCTGCCCATCTACTTGGTGCGAAAAGAAACAGTCTCACACACAGCTTCTGTTGTGTACCCAGTTTACTCAATGGTTACTTCAGTATTGCCGCCAGGTGCTGCTCTTTACCAGGTCTCAGTCCAGATAGTCCTCCAGGAACCTGAGTAGCTCGTCCAAGACACCCCTTTGTGTTCCTTTCCCTCTCGGGTTGCTGTCCCAGCTCTGACTGCCTGGCTCTCCTACCTACGCCTCCGCACGCAGAGCTCCAATCCGGAAGCCACGGGTCCTGTCGGGTGACCAGTACCTAATCCCCTGACCCTAGTATGGCTACCTTTTCGGCGGATGTGTCGGGTCTTGGCCACAGCTCCTGTAGATCTCGTGGCCTCCGGTTCTGTGGTTGGAGCGTTGAGTCTCCTCGCCACCTCAGAGCCAGTCCCTGGTTTTCAAGCAGCCCTTCTGTCCGACACTGGTCGAACCTGCATTTGGGTGACAGGTGGTTTTCTCTGGCCGTGCCCCTAAGGCTCCCTCTTCCTTGCTTGCTGGCTGTTGTTCTCTCGACCCAGGACAAGCTCCTCACCACTCAAGTCCTCCGGGTCTTCTCACCACTTCTCTCTCTTTACTCACTCTCCTCACCTCCCACCCACACCTTTTCCTTTTCTCCATCCCCTTACTGGGCTCTCCCTTTACGGGTCCGCCCACTGTCCCTGGGACCTGGTTCTAAGGGTGTGTTGGGTGCTTGGTGGGTGTCTCAGACTTACCATCCCGTTTCCCTGAGAACAGGAATACCACACCCGTGGAGTAGGTGCAGTGCCCCTTGTGGCAAACAGACCGCAGGGCGCCACAAATATCCTTGAAGCTGTTTTTCAAAGATTCAGATGTAAAGCCCAACAGAGCCACCGACCTGTGGCTAAAACATGCTGTGAATAAAGCCTTAGAGGTTTCTTGTGAGCCTTTCTCAGAGCTACAATTCACATCAAATTTATTTGGTACAAATCAAAAGCCAACCCCAATCTCAATATATGCTCAGTTGTATATATCCTGATGATGTCATCTCTTTAGTAATGTAAAATGTGATGTCATAATCTCTTTGATTGTAAAACCTGTTATATCAGACAGCTAAGAAGTCTAGGTGGCATCTTTATGACAAATGAAACTCATTCATCAAAGGAGATATCTCCAGTTTTTGGCAAAAAATTCCTTGAACTGTTGCAAATTTGATGCAATTTGAAGTTAGGAAAAATATTGCAACGTCTGGAGTTTCTCTCCTGACATGGCAAAGTTGCAAAAGTGGGTGAAGCCCACCTGTCAAATTAATCATAAGTTGTATCACAAAAGTGGGGTAAAGAATGACAGAAATGTAGGCTGGTCTATGACTGGAGTAACATTTCTGATGCATGTGAATGTTAAGATGTGCCAAAATTATTAAATTGGCAAAAAAGATTTGGTATCATGTTAGATAATTGAAAAAAAAAAATTGGTTGCTCTCAGTGGGAGAAACAAAATAACAATCTTGTAGTTGTGATACCTTTTAATGGCTAAACAAAATAAAGTAACTGGTGTTACAAAGCAGCCAGCTCTCGAGACTGCTTACGTCTCTTCATCAGGCATGGTATAACAAAGTGTCTGAAGAAACATATTTGTTGATATATATCCTACTATACAGTCATGGTCAAAAGGTTTGAGAATGATACAAATATTAATTTTAACAAAGTCTACTGCTTCAGTTTTTCTAATGGCAATTTGCATATACTCCAGAATGTCATAAAGAGTGATCAGCTTAACAGCAATTACTTGCTAAGTCAATATTTGCCTAGAAAATGAACTTTAACCCCCAAAACACATTTCAACATAATTGCAGTCCTGCCTTAAAAGGAGCAGCTAACATCGTTTTACTGATTGTTCCATTAACACAGGTGTGGGTGTTGATGAGAACAGGGCTGGCGAACAATCAATCATGATTAAGTAAGAATGACACCCCTGGACACTTTAAAAGGAGGCTGGCGCTTGGTATCATTGTTTCTCTTCAGTTAACCATGGTTATCTCTAAAGAAACACGTGCAGCCATCATTGCACTGCACAAAAATGGCCTAACAGGGAAGAGTATCGCAGCTACAAAGATAGCACCTCAGTCAACAATCTATCGCATCATCAAGAACTTCAAGGAGAGAGCTTCCATTGTTGTCAAAAAGGCTCCAGGGCACCCAAGAAAGACCAGCAAGCGCCAGGACCGTATCTTAAAACTGTTCCAGCTGCAGGATCGGACTACCAGCAGTGCCGAGCTTGCTCAGGAATAGCAGCAGGCTGGTGTGAGTGCTTCTGCACGCACTGTGAGGTGGAGACTCTTTGAGCAAGGCCAGGTTTCAAGGAGGGCAGCAAAGAAGCCACTTCTCTCCAGAAAAAACATCAGGGACCGACTGATATTCTGCAAAAGGTACATTGAGTGGACTGCTGAGGACTTGGGTAAAGTAATTTTCTCTGATGAATCACCTTTTCGATTGTTTGGGACATCTGGAAAACAGCTTATTCGGAGAAGAAGAGGTGAGCGCTACCACCAGTCTTGTCTCATGCCAACTGTAAAGCATCCTGAAACCATTCATGTGTGGGGTTGCTTCTCAGCCAAGGGAATCGGCTCACTCACAGTCTTGCCTAAAAACACAGCCATGAATAAAGAATAGTACCAGAATGTCCTCCAAGAGCAACTTCTCCCAACCGTCCAAGAGCAGTTTGGCGCCCAACAATGCCTTTTCCAGCATTATGGAGCACCTTGCCATAAAGCAAAGGTGATAACTAAATGGCTCAGGGAACAAAACATAGAGATTTTGGGTCCATGGCCTAGAAACTCCCCAGATCTTAATCCCATTGAGAACTTGTGGTCAATCATCAAGAGACGGGTGGATAAACAAAAACCAACAAATTCTGGCAAACTGCCAGCATTGGTTATGCAAGAATGGACTGCTATCAGTCAGGATTTGGTCCAGAAGTTGATTGAGAGCAGCCAGGGAGAATTGCAGAGGTCCTGAAGAAGAAGGGGCAACACTGCAAATATTGACTTGCTGCATTAACTCATTCTAACTGTCAATATAACCTTTTGGTACTCGTAATATGATTGCAATTATATTTCTGTATGCGATATAAACATCAGACAAACACAAATAAAAACCAGAGGGCAGCAGATCATGTGAAAATATCATTTTGGTGTCATTCTCAAAACTTTTGGCCATGACTGTATAATCGCCTTATTGTGTCTGTCTGTCTCTCTGTAATGAAAATCCCGCGTCACTGATTGAGACAGGCGCAGTCCAGCCGCAAATTGGTATGGGATTTGAACCATGCATGCCACCGCTACCGTCGGGAGATCAGCGGTGCCAGCCACCTGGAGGTCAGCGGCTATGCAGCCGGGAGATGACCGGCGTTAGCCGGTAATCTCCCTGCTGCTCGCAGTGGAAGAACACCTATCGGCACTAGCGATCTCGCTCAGTGTGACACGCAGCAGCGACCAGGCCCCCGCTGTGAGATTGCTGATCCTGTCACGGACATCAGTGGCGATACAGCCAGGGGATGAACGGCTTCAGCTGGCCATCCCCCTGCTGCTCGCAGTGGAAGTACCTCACGCTAGCGATCTCGCTAAGTGTGACAATCCAGCAATCCCTACCAGGTCGCATCGTTTGTCGGGATCGCTGGAGCGTTGCCAAGTGTGATGGTACTTTACTGATCGCTGGTGAGGTGTCCCACGTGCTGATATATTGAACGATGCACCGTCGCTGATTGGGTAAAATCCTATGTATTCATTGCATTATTTTTAAATCTTTACACATAAACTACATATATTCTAGAATACCCGATGCATTAGAATCGGGACACCATCTAGTTTACACATATATGTGTTGATATATTTATGTTTGTTCAGATACTTTGTTACACCATGCCTATTGAAGAGATGTAAGCAGTCTTGAGAGATTGTTGCTTTGTAATATAATTTATTAGATTTTTTGTAGTCATCAAAAGATATCACAACCGCAAGATTATTATTGTGTTTCTCCCACTGAGAGCAACCAAAATTAGTAAGTGCACCCTTCATTAAGGCTAGCAATTAAAATGACAGTTTTAATGAACAGAGGCCAAACTCTCTGTCAGATACTGGAGATCTGGTGTATAGAACTGACCACTGCACTGGAGGAGATATACACAGAGTATGTAGCTAAATGAACACTTACAAATATAATAAAGAGTATGGGAAGATGAAAGAAAATCACTTACAGTTCTTCATCCTCCATATCATCATCTATTAAAGGTCCCTTACACAGGGTGCAGACATTATTCAATGTATCAGAACAACCTTTACAATACATGCCTAGAAAGAACAAAAATATTTATTAGACTAATGTATATGTGATTACAGTCATATCTATAATTTTTAGAAGCTATATATTCTGGCGCACCTTGGACTTGGCTACTCTATATGATGGAAGTCTTACAATGGCAGGTATATATGTGGTAGCAGTGGGTTGGCTGATGGAGATATGTGGTGGTTCTAAATCGGGATAATGCAGTGAAAATTGCCAGCATCCCGGGTATGGTAAGTATTCTGCACCTCCCCTGCCCATGGAGGTTAACCCTCCTCGAGTCTCTTTCACAAATGCTACATTAAAACCTTTATCCCACAAGCAAATGCAATGTAATTTAAGGACAATTCTGATGTAATTATAGTTTCCATATTGACCCACTAATTTTTTTTGCTAAATAAATTTAGAAATAAGAACATTTTTATAATATTTGTTTTATAGATTTTTCTTATGTGGCAATTTTATTACCCAAGCCCTAAGTCTAACTCTTCACCTAAAGCTGGCAATACATATTAGATAGCTGTTGGATGAATGATGCTTCAATTGACCAGATGATAGCCATCGTAGCCAACGCTCCCATAAACAGCAGCATTCATTTAGCCGAGTAGTCTTGTGTTTTCTATGAGAAAGCCACTGACTGATACCATGACCAGTGGCTTGTCTCTAGGAGAACAATAAGATCAATCGTCTGAAATCGGACATGAACGATCAACATGTCTTCCCACCAATAGCAATGAATGAACTGGACTTTAAAATTTAGAGTTCATACTGAACACAGATTTTTTTTTTAATTTCGGTGTTTAGGTTCGGAGTTTGGGGGCTTTACGTATGCAAATCACTCTTGTGAGCATGGCTGTGCTCGGGTACACTCAGTGCTCGGGTACACTCGGTGCTCGGCTCAGTGCGAGCTGCTTGCAGTGTTTGATCGGCTGCACTTGGGGTAAAATCAGTGTGATCAGATGTAGTGTGTACAAAAAGTTTTAAAAATCTGCCCTCCCTTCCCTGGAAGTGCTATGTTTATGGCTGGCTGTATGTTGGCGGAGAGCAGAACTGCCCAATCAGTGACTTCCAATCAGGTTCAGGTCAAGTTTAGGTCCAAAACAGAACTTTATAAAAAAGTCCAGCTGAACCCCAGATGCCAAACCTCCACGGGTACACTCATCTCTACTGGCCATCAATTGTCTGGTGTCCCAATACACATTGGACCATTGGATGAACTTGTCAATATCAGTGGGTTCAGTCGACATTAAGCTAATGTTTACGGGGGTCCTAATCGTAACCCTAAGTCTAACTGTAAGTCAACTGCTAGCCCCTACCCTGGAAAAAGTGAAAAATAAAAGTCAACTCTAAGTAATTAACGAAGACAGTATTGAATTATGTGCCATACACCCTATGGTATTTTTCCCACCACCCCACAGGCAACCACTCCCTTGGCCACCCCCATACTATGATCCTGGAATAATGTCTTACATCAAGAAGGTTTCTTACCTTTGCATCCAGGGGTGCAGCATGCACTGTAATCCTCAGTGTTCTTGCTGGTACGAATCTGGGCACATCCCAAGCAATACTCCTCAGAAGCTCTCATATACCTTACTAACCAACTGCATAAGAGGGGGCACCTGTTGGAAATATTAAGAGCGACAAGTCAGCTATGGCTAGGCTGTGCATGTACATTTATAAAAGAAATGTAATAATGAATATAAGTACTTTGTAGCAAGTATAAGCGGAATGCTGTTGTGTCCCAAGTCTGCTGCATTGTTTTTGATAGTCTGGAAAAGAGCCTTCTCCAGATATACGCGCTTAGTGAGCAACTTATTATAGAGGAAACATATTCGCACCTAGGAGGAAATGAAAAATATATTAATTATTGATACCAATAATCATATAGGATATCAGCTTTCTTATATCCAAGGACAAGTAACACCCATCACCGGGCAGGTTTATCTTTTTGTTATTTTTTTCCTCTAGTTTCCAAGAGCAATATTTTTTTATTTTTCACTGACTTAACCTTCTAAGGACTTTTTTTTAAAAAAATGTTTAGTTCTTAAGGAAATAATTCCCTTTACCATATAATGTACTAAAAAACTAAAAATGAAAAGTTTTTTAAAATACACTTTGTTTATTTGAGTTTTGCTTTTACGTAGTAATAGTCTCCTGACAATGATACTCCAGGTCAGTACCATTATCGACATCAAACATACTTTTTCCTATTTTAGTGGTTTAAAAATTTTTTAAATATTGTAAAAAAAAAGATTTGTTTTGCCATGTTCCTGTCAATGGAGCGGTGTAAGCTAGTTGTTTTGCTTGTTGAGCTATTTTTACAGGTGCAATTTTGGGGCACATCCAATCTTCTGATCTCGTTTTATTGCATTTCTTAGCTAACTGATAAGTCGAGATGAACCTTGTAAGGTTAGGTTCGGTTCAGGTCGCCGAACTTCCCGGTGTTGAGCAAACCTGTTTAGGTTCGGAGCTCAGCTTTTGTAAAGCACTGGAGCGATCATCGCTGTGGTCGAGTAGAGTCGGTGCTTGGCCCAGTGCAGCCGCAAGCAGTGTTTGTGCTTTTAAGCCTGTTCGAGCTGATCAGTTTTTGGATGTAGTGCAGGAGTAGGGAACTCCAGGTCTCGAGGGCCGACAACAGGTCTTGTTTTCAGTATTTCCTTACCATTGTACAAGGTTTGGAATCATCAACAGCGATGGTGATTCAATTATAACCTGTGCAATAAGGAAATCCTGAATGCATGACCTGCTGGCGACCCTCGAGGCCTGCAGTTCCCCATCCCTGGTGAAGTGTGTCCAAAATTAATTTGAAGAAAAATGCCCTGCCACCCCCGGAAGGGTATTAGTCATGGCTGGTTGTATGTGGGCGGAGAGCTGAACTAACAATCAGTGACTTCCATTGAGGTTTGGGTCAAGTTCGGAGTCATGATCACAAGCAGTGCACCAAAAAGTGCAGTTGAACCGCTCGGACCCAAAGGGTACCGCTGTTACACGTCGCAATATCGCAATGCAACATCGACAAAAAGTCACATGGTGTGGTAGTTGCAGTTGATATGGTTCGTGCTTTGTGTCGTGTAACAGAGCAATGTGACTGCAATAAATCGCAGGGACGATATTGCATGAAGATTGTGCATGCCCTTCAACCGTTCAATGTTGCATATGCGATCTGGCATGATCGTGCAGTATGACGGCGCAACTACGATGTAGAACGCAACTTCCCCTATTCACTACAATGTTAATGCTCGTTCCCTGGGTTGCTCACACCCAGCACACAAAAGTTGCGTACAATATCCTAGTTACGTTGCCTGCCAATATCTCCCTGTGTGACATCTCCTATGCGATATTGGACAAGTGCCAAAAACGTGCGCGCTCCTGTCAAATTGTATGCAATATCGGAATAATATTGCGACGTGTAACGGGTACCCAAACTTCCAAAGGTTCACTCATCTCTACTGATAAGCAACAATTTTAATGTTTTGATTTTTCTTTTGAGAGTTTAATGTATAGACTACATCATTTTACATGGACACAAATCATTTTGAAATGCAATAATTTTGATACAAACATGCCATCATCAAAAATACTTATATGATTTGTCTTTATTTTTGAATTCGGAAAAGGGGTGATTTTTTCTTCTTTAATTTTTTACTTTGTTATTTACAGTAGTTGGCCTAGCAGACTTGAACCTGTGATCTTATGATCACTTGCACTACATGCTTCAATATTACAGTATATGGGCGCATTCAGACATCCATATAAATTAAATACTGAAGAAAGGACAGCGCCTCACAAATTGGTGAATGCTTCAAACCTCCCTTTATTCCGCACCCATATGGCAGGAGTTTTGAAGCATTCACCAACTTGCGAGGCGCTGCCCTTTCTTCAGTATTTCATGTTGACATTATCCAGGAAGGACTCCTTGGACATGACGTGCGCCACACCTCTAGGGTAAATATGACAACCCTGCTTGCCCATATAGTGCTGTTAGCCAATCTTGGTTTTCTAGTCCATGTAAATTAGTCCAAAATCAGACCAGAATGCTCGACTCAAACGTGAATGTTTCATATATTTCAATGAAGCTGTCACACTCGGGTCAGGAGACCTGAGGCCAGTCCATGCATTGCAGTCTGATCTCGGACCAGTTTTTATGGACGTCTGAATACACTCAAGGTTCATTTACTGATCTTTGATGGAGCCCAACCTCGAGCTGGCCTTCATATGAGCACCAAGATGGCAGCTATTGACGGCCAACAACTCACGTTAAACACATGATATTTGCTGCTTTTAGGAGCAAGTGCCAATGGATGCATAACACATTTGGTATTTGCCAAGTATGAAGCTGGCTGATTAAATGAGCCTGCTGAACACATCCACACCCATACCAAGGACGTACCAATAAATCCTGTATGACAAATGGGTAAATGTTACTCTCTCATGCCTCTAAGTAAACAGTGAATTATATATTGTCTCACCTTCTCACGGGTTGGATAATAGTAGGCACATATGTAGCGCTTGAGTCTGTGCATATAAATCCCAAAAACAGCTATAAAAAATGCAAATCCATGCATGAACGCTGCAGACAAAGGAGAAGAGGAACTGGTTAGTGTCAGAAAGAGAATATTAAGGAAATGATGGGAAAAGAACACAAGCAAATCTGGGAAAATGCACTATGCTATGGATTTACAGAACAGCAGAATGTGTAATTTTGAATTTGCATTCCCACATATAAGACAAGACGATTGTCACATCCCCACCAGAGCCTGCCCCATCGACATCTGCTTATATCACCAGGCACCACCGTATTCACACTGTAGGTGGTGCTGGTGATAGAGAATTCAGAACCTCTGATCAGTGCACGTTTAGAGTGGCTGGGACCTGCAGTACTTCAGTATGACTAGTTGATGTGTGGACTATCCAGCTGAAGACATTAAATCCTAAGCTTCAGCCTATTGAAAAGCACCACTCCCTACTAATACCTTCAGCTTCTTGCTGGAAGCTGCCAGAAATAGCTTTTGGTTTCCCTGACTAATCTCCTGGCTTGTATAGTGTTTTCCTGTTCTATTCTGGCCTGTTTGTTGGATGCTTCTTCTGCCTCACGATTTTGTATCTTGCTGCCATCTTGGGTTTGACCGGGCTCGCTGACTACTCTGACATATCCTGATTTTGTCCTTTTCATGACCTCCCGGTTATGACCCTGCTTTGCGACTTTCCTGTTTCTGGACTGCAGCCCTTCCATAGGCAGCAATGTATTGGACCCTGTTGTATATCCAGATCCCTATAAAGGGGTTAATGGGATTTAGGGTTTCTCGGGGTTCTGCCTAATGGAGGAATCTGTGCTTAGTCAGTCAGAGATAGACCTTTTTGTGCCTGTTGCCTTGGATGGACATCGCAAAGATATAGTAATTGCTGAAAAACATATGCATAATTCCTTATATCAGACTTTCATACTTTACCCTACAACTTTCTCCCTGCTGATAGAAACATACCAATAAGAAAATATTCATAGTAGTCTGGTTCCGAGGGTCGGATTTGGCATTTTGTAGTGTGCACTGTAATGTTGGAGGCTTGAATTGCTTCAAATGCAGAAACCAAGGATGTGTAGATGTCGTCCGTGTACCCAGACCCATTGACAAGCATGGAAAATATAATAGGAGCTGAGAGAAGAGGAAAAATGGGATGGACGTGTTAGAGATACATCACGACTTATATGCTATATGTACCTAATCACCACGGATGATGAGTTCATAGAGGATAAAGAAAGGTCTGGAAAACATTTTCACTCACCTTGAGTTACTATGTCACCTCTCATTATATGGTCTACAATACCAAGTACCCAGAAAAAAAGGTAATCCAAGGATGCCGCGAGTACTGCAATAAGGAAGCTCCGAAAGACATTAATTATTTCGAAGACATATCCTCTTTTTTCTTTCCTAGTTAGAGATAATGAGCCTGGAAAGAGAGGTGAGAATGAAGGGTTTGGATACACGTTCTAGACATTACCAGTAGGCTCTAGGATGAGAATATTTTGTATTAGTTTATATGTTATGATTGTACTGGAGATGATCAAATTGATTCTATTCAAAGTGGATCTGGTACAAATTTCACCCAGAGTAGATTTGCAGGAATCCAACTTAATCCAGCCGGTTTGCTGGATTCTGAGAGTTTGGCATGGTTAATAAAACAAAATCTTTGGCCTTCCTCCAGATGATCCTCTTTCACCCACTTCTTTGTCTAAGGCCTCTTGCGCTTCCATTCTTCACCCAACTCCATGCCCTCACATGGGGTGTGATATCCATCATCGATCTCAATGACATACGTTGCACCCCAAATAGAGCTTTGAGAAGAGCTAGAGGCTCGGATAGAAGACAGAGAAGCTTATCGGAAGGCAAAGTGCAATGGCAAAAGATTGTGGAGAGCTTAGGAGACGCAGGTATAAGAGATTCCTTTTTTTATCCACTACCAGAATATGTGACTAACCCCAAATTTATTTGACGTGAATCAAGTTTTTCAGTCAAAATCAAGGATATCTGCCAAAATGTTAATTTATAATAATTAATATTGTATATAAGTAATAGTAACATTGCATTGTGCTCTCACCAGGTCGGATAAATCCATATGCCTCACTTGATGACAGAGGGAGCAGAGTATTGCGGTTTTGCTTTGCTCTAAGTACATCCAGTTCAATAAAATCGCGGGTGATGTAGATGTTGTCAAAGTTGTTGTCATTCAAGTAGTTTTTGCGATAGCGCAGGGCCCTGAAATGAGGACATACAAGGTATAGAAGTAGTATATATGCATTTACATTGCTGTATATATATATCCACTGTATGTTCTATGGATAGATGATCAGAACAGCTCTTACTGGATGTAGGTGAGGACACAGACGAAGACCATCGAATAGCTGAACATGCTCAGCATCTCCATATACGTATCGACATCTTGCTTTAGGTCGTTGATCAGAACATAAGCGATTTGATGATAGCTGATATTCGTGTTCGCATCAAAATCATGGATGACAGAAATGTTAAAGTCAAATTGTTTCCTGAAATTTCTGATTACTGAGAGAATGGCTGCAAGGAGACAGAGGAAAACTTAAGAACATGTGCACCTTCCAATGTGTTGATTACCTTTCAACTACAATTATCTGTATATATAGAGTAATAGCCTTTAGTTATGACTAGTGATAAGCAAGCACTACCATGCTGGGGTGCCCGGTACTCGTAATGAGCCTTTTGACGCATGGTTGGGCTCGACTCGTGTACATAGTATAATAGACGTCATTGGGGAACTTGAGCATTTTTCCAGAAAATCTTCTGGAAAAATGCTTGAGTTCCCATTGAATTCCATTATACTCGGTAAACAAGTCGAGCCCAACTAAGCATCAAAATGCTCATTACGAGTGCCGGGCACCCCAGCATGGTAGTGCTTGCTCCTCACTAGTCAAGACTAGAGTTAACTGCATCCCCTCAAATTGAATTTGCCTCGAATTGCACAAACAACTCTGATTCACCAGAAAAATGTACTAAATTCCCCATAAAGGATGGTCAGCTGATCTTCCTTTTCCTGGATTCAGGATTGAGCAACAACTAAGCCTCACAATGGCATGATCTCATGCAAATGTCCATTGAGACATAGCCTAACTTGACGTCATAGAGTGTTGTACTGCAACTTCATAATGTCTCAAGGTCTAGAGTTGACCATAGATGCCGAAGACCCAATGGGACCCATTGTATGACGATAAATGGTGACTTGTAAATGAAGACCGTATTGGGGAGAGATGAGTATCTTTATTTTCTTACCCAATGTTTATTGCCTTCTGAGGTCTGGAGGGATTTTATTGGCATTGAACAAACTTCGAATATGAATCCCTGGCAAATTTAGTAGTAATGATCTACATAAATGACAGGTGGGGATTCTTACTAGTTATTTGGATCTTTCATGTGTCTTAAAATGGCAGCAGAATGGTGGATGCAGGACAAGAGATGGAAGAGGGAAAAAATCAATAAAAGGATTATTGTAAGAGATATCATATACTTACGATTCTTTACATGTTTCCTTACAAATGCCTGCACATAGTCAGGGATAAGACAGAGGATGACAATAACTGAAACACAGGAATATGGGTATTATTGATTGATGAAAACTGTACACATTATCAGAAATACTTAAGAAGTGTAACTTTCACATAACCGTAATGTCACCGCAGAAGATATACAACTATAGTCACTGAAGAAATAGTACATACAGTACCCCATATACATTTGAATAGAATGGTGGAGTGGGGAGGGTCAGCTCCCTGCACCACCATTCATCTGTGCTATCTTCTCATGCTCACAGCAAGAGGTGCTATGTTATCCCTACATCTTTAAGGGCACCATATTGTGTTGGGCATCACTCTGTGAGAAGGGCAATGGGGAAATTTGTCACAAGTCTGTCATGCCCTGTTGTGACCTCTAGGGTATCTGGGATCAGATGGTCACAGTCTTTGGCTGAATGTAGGTTTTCTTCAGAGCTCACTCAGCAATTATCATGAGTAGAGCAGAATCATTACCTTTCAGGTCTGAAGGTTAAAGAGTTCTTTTCTTATCCTGCTGAGAATCCTTGAAGATTTCAGCTGCTGCACCTTATGACCACACCCTTCCTCTATATAAATTCCATAAAAAAATCTCCTAACTCTCTCCTATGTTGGGTATTGATCTTCTATGCATACGACTCAGATGAAATTGTTCCATATGAAGCTTTTGCAGTTCTTTCCAATAGAAGCTGTGAAATTCCTTTATGGAGAAGTTGTGGAGTTCCTTTGTCTGTGTTTTCTCCACATGTTTGTCCCGCGCCCGGTGTTGTCTTATTGCAGTAGTAAGACTAGCATCTTGTTGCTCTACTAACTAGATAGGGCTAGACCATGGTCAAACCTGATTGCACACAGGGTGCAGGACCCATCTAGGAACTATAGGAAGTTCAGAGTTCAGGCTCAGGTGAGTGTATTGGAGTGACCCTTCTTCCCTCTCCCAATCACTGGGGCCTCCCTTTTACATTTTACCTGGTGCTCCATCCTGTTTCACTGCACACTAAGTATTTCCTTGCTGTGATGAGACAGCATCATAATGTGTTTGAGGGAGTATATTTGCATGGAGGAAGATGGTGGGGCCATCATACTTTGTGGAGATTACTAGGAGACACAATTTTGTGGGAGCGTCATACTGCATTGAGGGTCACTGAGAGAATCATACCATGCTGTGGGGCATGGAGGGGCATTACATTATGTGTGCAGACAGCCAATGGGGGAGCATTTACATACAATGAGTGTAGGTGATAATCTATGTGTGTGGATGACATGTTTTGTGGCATCCTATTATGTGAAGAGGAACTGTTGTTGCATGAAGCCACAAAAGGGATACTTAACAATGTGGGAACACTTAAGGCGGCGTCACACGTGTCAACCAAGGCTGCGATGTCGGAAGCGATGCGCGGGTGCGCGCTCACTTCCGACATCGCAGCCTTGGTGTCACACAGCAACATGTTGCCGGTGACGCTGCAGCGATGTGGGTGGAGCCATCGCTCGCTGGGGATTTGATCAACCCAGCGAGCGATCCGCAGCAATACTGCGGTATAGGCTGGATCACCGCCAACATCGCTATTGCTGTGTCAGACGGCGCGATATAGCCTAATCGCTGGTTGCAGATTGACAGGTTTACGTTCATGCTCATAAACCTGTCAACCTGCGACCAGTGATAAATTGCAGTTGCGTTGCGCTGTCACACAGCACGACGCACTTGCTATTTCGCGAACAACATCGATGATGCGTCACTTTTCGGCGATGTCGCTCACGATATTGATACATGTGACACCGCCTTAAGGGGTTTCATTAGGGGCACTTTTTTTGTGTGAGTGCACAAAAAGCACAGTGGTTGGGATTATCAGTGTGCTCCCCTTTCTTGTCCTTCAGTGTTGGCAGACATCACATTCCATGATGATTATTATATGATGGTATACTCACTTTTCGCAAGGCCGCACAGAGGCCGGAATACATCCAGGATGTAACATAGGAAGCCCATGAAGGACATCACTTTGAAGCAGTTATTTTTGGCTTCATCAAAGGCCTTGTTGCACTTTATGTAGGGTCGCTCCAGTTCTTCACTACAGATATCACCGATGTTAGCGATAAATGCCCACACGACACGAAGGTTCCTCACTATAGGAGAAATAAGGCAGAACCTGGTATAGAAGGAGCAGGACTGATGTGATAAATGGTTCCCTGAAAAATGCCCACAACTCTTAACCCTAACACCTAACCCCTAACATGTATCCTTAACACCTAACCCTAACATGTAACCCCTACACACCAAGCCACTTAACCTAACCATATCCCCAACCATGTGGGCATTTTTCTTTTGGGCATTTTTCTGGTCAGTGTGACAAACTATACCCTACTTCTGACAGCTTCTATGTGGATTTTGAATGCCCGTTTGGCACAGGTTCAGCTATTATTGTGGGTGCCCTGCTCCAACCTACATCCATGAGGTAAAACCAGTAGTTGCATACAAGGAGGAGCAATGCCCTTACAGGATGGAATGGACAATCACAGAAGATGATGTAACAGGCCAGGAAAGTCTTCAGCTACTAGACGCTCCACCACCATCTAATACGGACATCTTCTATCTAATATATCAAGCTGAGTGTATATATGTATGTATGTATGTGTGTATGTGTGTGTGTATGTGAATAGCTATGCCCACTCTACATGTAGCCACACCCACTCCACATGTAACCACTCGAAATCTACATAGCCATGCCATCTTTGCAGCATTCATCTCCACATAGCCACACCCCTGGGACTATGTGGAGGGGTGGAGCTATGAAGGGGCGGGGCTATACATGGAGTAGCGCTATGAAAGGGCAGGGATATATATACACACACATACAAACATTACCATATTTGGGCGATATTACCATATATGAGCATTACGACCATATATGGGCATTATGCCAATGCCAGGCTTTACAGCTAGTAAGTTATATATCCGGAAACAAGAGCCGCCACCGTCCCACAGACTGTACTACTAGTAAACTCTCCACAGACCAGTCCCTCCCTCCCAGCAGCCGTAATAATGCACGCCCCAGTACTTACTGGCATGTTTGAGACCTTCGAAAAATCGCGGAAAAATGTGGATGATTTATTTGATGACGAGCGAAGTTTTTTTCCGATGCTTTTTAAAGCGTTCAGTGCATCTAGAAGACAACAGAGCATCACATCACATCACATTTCTTTCCACTATGACTATAAGTTAGATAAAAAAGTGCATTTCTTGAATTTTTAACCCTTCCCTGATATAAAACACAACAGTATGTCCTATGTAGAGTCCGCATATATATAGCAGGCACTGATTGCTGCGGTAATACCATGAAAAAATTGCACAACCAAGTGACATGATGTGGGTTGTCTATGGGTTTTCATGGCAGACAGGATCCTGAGGCCATCTTAGACCTCCTGACGCTATCAAAACATCATGTGCCCCAGAATGGCGGGAATAACATCAGATCGCTGTACAAAAAAGAACAAGAAGTCACACCTCTATCGACAAAAAAGTTAAAAAAAATATATGATTCTCAGATAATGACGACAAAAATATTTTTTATTTTTTAAAAATTCCAAATTCGTTTACCCTTAACTACAAAAAAAACTATACAAGTTTGGCATAATAAGTACGATGCCATTGATTTAAGGGCACAATGAATGTGCAAAAACAAAACTTCCCAATAATTGCAGAATTGCATTTTTTTCCCCAATTTTGTAGTAAAATGAATATTGTACTTCAAAAAGAAAACCTGCCCTGCAAAAAGAAAGACAACTTTAAAGGGAACTTGTCACCCCCTTTGGGAATTTTAAACTATGACCACCAGCATTTACGTTATGTAAATGGGGTTTTAGTAACCCCTGTATGTGCCCAGACTGACCCCTCATACCTGAAATATGAACTTTTTTATGTCTAGAGCTGGCCTCCTACTGAGACCGGGAGGCTTCTGTTTAGACCTGGGATATATTTTCTCTCGCCTCCTCCAGGCTGCTAAACCTGCCCTGCAGTTTTTAAATTTCCCACCCTCCTCTGGCCGGTTAGTGAGTGACAGCTGCACTTGCGCCAGCGCAGTTGAGCGGTCTCCATGATGCATTCAATTGGCCAATGTCTCGCGAGACTTCACAAATCTCGCGAGACGTCGGTATAGAAAGGTGCACCTGCACAGTGGAGCGGGTGTCTGCGCTCCATTGAACAGAGTGCCGATATCTCACGAGACTTCACAAATCTTACGAGACGCCGCACTGCGCATGGACACTCTCTCCACTGCGCAGGCACAGGTGCACCTTTCTATGCCTACATCTTGCGAGATTTGTGAAGTCTCGTGAGACATCGGTCTGTTCAATGCATCGCGGACACCTGCTCCACTGCGCCGGCACAAGTGCGCTGTCACTCAAGCGCCGGCCAGAGGAGGGGTGGAAATTTAAAAACTGCAGGGCGGTTTACCAGACTAGAGGGGGGTGAGCACATCATCCCCCAGGTCTAAGCAGCAGCCTCCCGGTGTCAGTAGAAGGCTAGCTCTGGACATAATAAAAGTTTGTATTTCCGGTATGAGGAGTCAGTCTGGGCACCATACAGGGTAAACTAGAACCCCATTTACATCTTGTAAATGATGGTAGGCATAGTTTAAAATGGCCAAAGGGGGTGACAGGTTCCCTTTAAAAAAACATAAGGATTAGGGGTGGGCGAACCCGAACTGTAAAATTCAGGGCCTCCCTGTGCTGCGGATTCCAGTCCCCAGCTGCCTAGTTGTACCTGGCTGGACTCAAAAATAGGGCGAAGCCCCATGTTTTTTTTTTTTCTATTATTTCATGCAATTCATGAAATATTAAAAAAAGGGCTTCCCTATATTGTTGTGTCCGGCCAGATACAAGTAGGCAGCCGGAGATTGGGGGCAGTCCGTTCCTGCCTGCTGCACCTGGCTGGCATACAAAAATATGGCAAAGCCCACGTCAATTTTTTTTTGAAAAATTCATTAAAAAATTAAACTGGAGAGGTTAATAAAGATGCAGTCCCTAAATGTGTTTTTTTATTTTTTAATGAATTTTTCACCAAAAATATGATGTGGTTTTCGCCATATTTTTGTATGCTAGCCAGGTCTATACAGAGCGAGAGCAGGTTGAATCTGACTGTGACAGTCAGGGTTCAGGTGAGTTCATAGCCATGACCGCGGGTGAACCCTGCTCTCACAGCCCGAACACTGCTGAGCGCCAGCCGGAAAAAGCCGAAGACTTTTGAGCACCGGCAGAAATTGCCAAAGACTGCCGACAGTGCAGTGAATAATACCGGCAGTTAATGAGCGGAAGCAGAAACGGCCGTGAGAGGAGACGGGAGGACGTGTCGTGGGAGCGGTAAGTATGATTATGATGTTTATTAAAGTTTTATGTCTTTTTTTACAACCCCCCCGCCCCACCCCACCCCCTCCATCCCATGTCAGTAAAGTTCAAGCTCGGGGGTTCGGACACAAGTTCGCATCTTCCCGGCCCCAAGCTCGAACTTTACAAAAAATTCAGGCGACCCAGCCGATCCCGAGTATCGGGGGTTCACCCATCATAGATATGGATAATTTAAAAAGTTATAGTTCTTGGAAGGAAGCATATAAGAGACAAAAGTACAAAAGCAAAGATTGTCATTGGTGGGAAGGGGAATAGGAAAAGAGGTTCTTAAGCAGCAGTGCATTTTAAAGTTCCACAATACATCAAAGAGTGAATATAATATTGATTTATTAGTCAACGTGTTTCAGGGCTCCCTGGCCTCTTCCTCAGAACAAATCAATATCATATTGCTATGTTTCTGGGAGCCCTGAAATGTGTTTACTAATAAATCAATATTATAGTAACCCTCTGATGTCTCATGGAATATGGCAGCGCGGTTTTAATCCTTCATCCTTACCACTTTAATTTTCTGAGATAATGACCTTTGGGTTTTCATTGAGTGTAAGCCATAATCATCAACATTAACATAAATAAGCACTTGAAATAGATCCCTCTGTGTGTAATGACTCTATATAATATGTGTTTCACTTTATTTTTTGAATTCTTGAAATAAATTAACTTATTGATGATATTCTAATTCCTTGAGACGCTCCTGTATGTTACGGGAAGCAAGGGGTTTACTTGTTACTTACTCATTAGTGGCTTTGTCACCCTGGCTACCAGTTCTTTGGTCTCATTTAGAGCTAATTCAGCACCACAGGCCATTGATGCTGTGGAGCGCTTGACATTTTCCACAACATTTGCACTCGGACCTTGCAAGACCAACATGAAGGCAATGAAGAGGATCAGAGTCTTTGCTTCTCCTGAAACATAAAGGACAGTCTTATAGTAGCCGTATATACATTATTCAATGTTGAGATTGTAATATCAAGATACACAAGTAATTATAGAAATCACAGGATGGATAGATATGTTAATGATATGCAAATAATGAAAAAATGGAAAGAAAATGTTCAAAGCCTCATGATTTATTCAGTGTCACGTATGAGTGAGAGAGTCCAGAGGCCACCGCCGGCAGTGTCCTCTCCTGGGCAATAGGAGAACAGTTGAATTCCATGGCCTCCTCTTTTTGGCTTGTGCCTGACTTTACTCTCAGGATTATAAGCCTCCTGATATCTGGTGATAAATTTGGCTTTGTCTTTGCCATGTTTTAACCGAAAAACACACACACAAAAAAAAAGAAAACAATTAATTGTGTAGCACCTGCTGATTCTTATGATGAACTGTTGAAAACTACAAATCCCAAGTTGCCCTGCTCCTGGCATCAATCTGGGAAAGGAAGAGGAGCAGCAGTCAACTACAGGAGGGATGGGATGAGTGTGTTGGAGAAGAAGGAAGGAGGGCATTGTACTGAGGTGTGTTGGGGGAGTGATAAGAAGCTGATATCTGGGGTTGCTGTTCTGGGTAATCAGAGACTGATTCTACAGCTAAAAGCCAAACTGCAGATAGGAGCTGTCCCCCTCCTCCAGGCTTCCAACTTAATGAAGGATTTTGTCTGCTGTTCCCCTCCTTTCCAAACCACTGAATTGAGAAACTGCAGACTGGAACTGGAGAGCAAAGATCTGCAAAAAGAAGTGAGTAGCAGTGCTAAGAACTGTATTTCTACTGCTGGAGAAGTGTACTGCAGTTAACTATAAGGGAGCATTGCTGGGACCTGTAGTTCTAGCATTTGAGAAGTGTACTCAAGCTAATTACAAGGCTGTGCTAAAGGGACCAAGCCCAGCAGTGAATGGAGACAACAGTTGTTGCCATTCACTGCTGGGCTTGATTGTTTATGTTGGTGACTTGTCTGCTCTTACCCAAGTGGATAACTGTGCTAAAAGGACTTTTGACTGCACTGACTGGGAGTGTATAGAGGATATTGCTTCATTACCTTACATGCACCACCATACAGCAAGCGCGTCAACATCCACGGCATCTGGGGCCCAAATTCGGGACTGTGTCATTTTCCAGGCTGCAGCCATTTGTGGGTTAATTGTAATTAGTTAAGAATGTGTGTGTCATAAGTTAAACTGGAAGCATCACCTCATTCAGGTCTATTGCAAAGTGCCTCTTGTGCTCCTGTGTAAAACTGCATAACATTATCTGTTTACTGTTACTTGCTATTCCCCCTGAAATTGCCAGTTCTCATCCTCCTGTATATAAACCTGCTAAGATTTGTAAACTCATCTTTTGTAAGTTTGTATAGAGTGTGGACAGGGGTTTCCTGAGTCGACCCATAGCTGACGATAAATACCCCTTCTGCATTCCTCTAGAGCTCCTAGCAAGATTTGGGTGGAGGCCGTGCGCCATATCAAGATGAGAACAACCGAACACTCTGCCACGACAGCGGATTAAAGGGGTGTTACATTTGGCAAAATTAGAGCCATGACAAAATATGCAAAACATTTGGCCCAGCAAATGTGGAAAACTAACACATAAAGGGATGAAGCAATGTCAAACATAATTTTCACCTTTAGCGCTGACAACTATTTTACTAAAAAAAACAGGAAAATGGCAACAACCAGACAGAAGAAATCACACTTATAAAAAAAAGGGCAAATATTTGGTCACCAATAGATATATAGATAGTTTGATTGTTCAATAGATAGATAGATAGATAGATAGATAGATAGATATAGATAGATAGATAGATAAAAACAGAAAGTGGTGTCACACCACTTAAAAAAAGTCACATGTACTCAAACATCGTGGTAATGTATGGACCAATAAATTTCCACTAAGCTTTTGCAAATAGGAGTGCTGCCTATACCATGTTTTTGATCTAGAGTAGATAGATAGACAGATAGATAGATAAAAACCCCCCAAAAAAACTGAAGTAATCTTTCTTTAGGATGCAATATGCCTTTATTAGGCTTTCAGGAGCTCACATGGCTATGTGAGGTTTCCATTGATGAAGAATGGCCCCGTTATCTTTGTACCCCATATACCACACCATAACATCAATTTTTGTGTTCCAACAGTCTTAGAGGGATCTATCCACTGTGGGTTAGTGTCAACCAATAGCACTGGTTTTGTTTGTTAACTTCACATTCACAAAAAAGTTTGCCTCATCCTCATCTGAAGACAATTGTCTATGCTGTGAAGATACGAGATGTGCAGCATCTGAAACAACAGATACTGGAAGCCTGTGCTGCATTTCGTCTGTAGTGTTGCTGTCAGTGTGTCAAGAGTGGGAGAAGAGGGTTGCATTGACAATCCAACACAATGGGCAGCACTTTGAACACATTTTATAAGTGATCATAAACTTGTAAATAACTCATGAAAGAATAAAGTTACGTTAAAACCAAGCACACCATTGTTTTTCTTATGAAATTCTCAATACGTTTGATGTGTCACATGACCCATTTCCCATTGAAAAAAGTGGATTCAAAATGGCTGACTTCAAAATGGCCGCCATGGTCACCACCCATCTGGAAAGGTTTTCCCCCTTCATATACTAATGTGCCACAAACAGGAAGTTGATATCACCAATCATTCCCGTTTTATTTAGGTGCATCCATATAAATGGCCCACACTGTAGAATGGCTTTGGGTGAAGATTATCAGGTCATTTTGATGGAATAGCTGGCATGGGGATGACTGACCTGAGGATTCTAGTGTCCATCAATGCTGTATTTCAGGGTGGGGAACTCCAGGACTCGAGGCGCCTCGAGGGCCACTTAGAATACTAAAGGTACCTTTATACGCTGCAACCGCGGCTGGGAATCCTGACGGCGATATGTCGCCCTGGAAGAATTGCCATCAGATTGCCTCCCAGTTGTGGCGTGTAATTGGGGAATTTGGAGGCGATAAATCACCTGTCGCCTGATTCCTGATTGCTGAGCAGTGCTCCAGATCGCAATAACGCTGCCACATTTCTCGCCGCGGTTGCGACGTGTAAAGGTGCCCTGAGGTTTTATACCCTGGTATTTACTCATAAAAATACTGTAAAACTGTAATAATTTGCACTAATTGTTATATTGAAAGCTCTATGTATGTATGGGTCCTATATATATATACAGTCATATAAAAAAGTTTGGGCACCCCTCTTAGTCTTACTCTTTTTTTTTTTTGTTAAAAAATTGTTTTTTTGCAACAGCTATTTCAGTGTGATGTATGTAATAACTGATGGACACAGTAATATTTCAGGATTGAAATGAGGTTTATTGTACTAACCAAAAATGGGAAATATGCATTATTTCAAAATTGACAGGTGCAAAAGTATGGGCACCTCAACAGAAAAGTGACATTAATATTTAGTAGATTCCCCCTCTTTGCAAAAATAACAGCCTCTAGTCACTTCCTGTAGCTGTTAATGAGCTCCTGGATCTGGATGAAGGATTTTTGACCATTCCTCCTTACAAAACAATTCCAGTTCAGTTAAGTTTGATGGTCGCCGAGCATGGACAGCCCGCTTCAAAACATCCCACAGATGTTCAATGATATTCAGGTCTGGGGACTGGGATGGCCATTCCAGAACATTGTAATTGTTCTTCTGCATGAATGCCGGAGTAGATTTGGAGCGGTATTTTGGATCATTGTCTTACTGAAAGATCCATCCCCGGCGTAACTTCAACTTTGACACTGATTCTTGAACATTATTCTCAAGAATTTGCTGATACTGAGTGGAATCCATGTGACCCTCAACTTTAATAAGATTCCCAGTGCCGTCATTGGCCCCACAATCCCAAAGCATGATGGACCCTCCCCCAAATTTGACAGTGGGTAGCAAGTGTTTTTCTTAGAATGCTGTGTTTTTGTGGCTCCATGCATAACGCCTTGTTGTATGACCAAACAACTCAATCTTTGTTTCATCAGTCCACAGGACCTTCTTCCAAAATGAGACTGGCTTGTCCAAATGTGCTTTTGCATACCTCAGGCGACTCTGTTTGTGGCGTGCATGCAGAAACGGCTTCTTTCGCATCACTCTCCCATACAGCTTCTCCTTGTGCAGTGTGCGCTGTATTGTTGACCGATGCACAGTAACACCATCTGCAGCAAGATGATGCTGCAGGTCTTTGGAGGTGGTCTGTGGATTGTTCTTGACTGTTCTCACCATTCTTCTTCTCTGCCTTTCTGATATTTTTGTTGGCCTGCCACTTCTGGCCTTTACAAGAACTGTCCCTGTGGTCTTCCATTTCCTTACTATGTTCCTCACAGGGGAAACTGACAGGTTAAATCTCTGAGACAACTTTTTGTATCCTTCCCCTGAACAACTATGTTGAACAATCTTTTTTTTCAGATCATTTGAGAGCTGTTTTGAGGAACCCATGATGCCACTCCTCAGAGAAGATGCAACTAGGAGAACAACTTGCAAGTAGACACCTGAAATAGCTTTTCTCATGATTGGATACACTGGGCTATGAAGTACTAAGCTCAATGAGGTTACGAAACCAATTTAGTGCTTCAGTAAGTCAGTAAAAAGTAATTAGAAGTATTCAAATCATGAAAATCAGAAGGGTGCCCATACTTTTGCACCTGTCAAATTTTGAAATAATGCATATTTCACATTTTTAGTTAGTACAATAAATCTCATTTCAATCCTGAAATATTACTGTGTCCATCAGTTATTACATACTAGCTGTGAGCCCAATGCAAATGCATCGGGTGTCTAGAATATTTTTAAATTTTTTTTAAGATTTTCTTTACAGGAGAGGCTCCGGAGCACTGTGTCAGCATGTGCTAACAGCAGCGGCTCCGGAGCGGGATCGGAGCAGGGGTGTGCGGACATATGGGGGGGGTGAGGACATATGGGGGGTGTGTGGTGACAGGGGTTGGGGGTGTGTGCTGACAGCGGCGAGGGGTCGCAATTCCCGCTACGCGGGCAATGCTTCGCTCGTGGTGACGTCACAGAGTGACAAAGCCACGGTCTTTTGCGGGGTCCGACACGGAAGTGCCTACGGCAATTATATATTAGATATCACACTGAAATAGCTGTTGCAAGAAAACAATTTTAAACAAAAAAAAAACAGTAAGATTAAGAGGGGTGCCCAAACTTTTTCATATGACTGTATGTATACCCCAGTTAATGACTGTTACTGCTTGACAAAGGCTAGCGGATAACCGAAACACTACGGTCCCTGGGTGAATAAAATCACATCTTTTTCAATGAAGGAAGTGCTGCCATCCATTTTTTTTAATCTAGATAGATAGATAGATAGATAGATAGATAGATAGATAGATAGATAGAAATATACTAATGCTCTCACCTGATAGGATCTGCGGCAGCATTAGGAGCACAGTTATTCGGACTCTCATGGAAAATGCCATGCCGAGTGATAGGAAGAATCCGATGACGATGGTGGATGTCAGGCAGAACCATAGGTTGTAATTTTTAACAAACAGGACGATCATCGCGTACATGGTGGTAAGGAAAAGGCCAAACAAGAATCCTGCAAAACGCCTCACTGCAACTTTAGTATCGGTGTCCTCCCTGAGTTTGACTATGGGCTGGTCCTCCTCCTTCTCCTCATCAATGTAATCGGCGGCACTGACCTCATCAACTCTTTTTCGGTCTGCCTCTGACGGGCACAACAAGGGCACACAGGTACAGTGACAGGAGCAACATGAGCAATTAGAGCAAATAGTTCTGCAACACAAGCAGATGTGGCCGCACCAGCCGCACAGCCACTGAAGTGGTGCTGGTGTAGTCCCCATTATGTAACTATCATCCGGGACTCCAAAGGATCAACAGATCTCTTCTGCAGCCTCTGAAGAAATAACTGCCATCAGGTTGTGAGACCGACAAGGAACATTCCGTGGTTATTATGTCACAGAACCAGTCATGTCTTTTTTTTTAAATTAACTTTATGTAAACACTTCATCATCTACCATTTGTAATGTTTAAAAAGTACAAAATATTCAGTAAATACTTACAGTTAATAATTTGGAAAAATATATACAGGTGCATCTCAATGAATTAGAATATCAACCAAAATTTAATTCAGTAATTCAATACATAAAGTGAAACACATATATTATATAGAGTCACTACACACAGCGGGATCTATTTCATGTGTTTATGTCTGTGAATGTTGATGATTTTGGCTTACAGCCAATCAAAACCCAAAAATTATCTCAGAAAATTAAAGTAGGGAGGATGAAAGGTTAAAACTGCGCTGCCGTATTCCATGAGACATCAAAGTTGAATATAATAGTGATTTATTAGTCAACGCGTTTAAGGGCTTCCAATCTGAAACATGGCAATATGATATTGATTTGTCCTGAGGAAGGTGCCAGGAGCCCTGAAAAGCATTGACTAATAAATCAATATTATATTCACCCTTTGAGGTCTTGTGGAATACAACAGCGCGGTTTTTAACCTTTCATTCTCCTTACTCTATATGCACCATGCTGGGGACTGCAGCAGCCGTGATCTGCTTTAATAGTGGTTGTGACTCTCACAATCACACAAGGTGAAGCCTCTGATACCTATTTAGGTCATATTTCATCTCGCAGACCCTTCATCCTCCCTACTTTAATTTTCTGAGATAATGACCTTTGGGTTTTCATTGGCCGTAAGCCATAATCATCAACATTAATTTGTATTTCACTTTTTATATTGAATTAGTGAAATAAATTAAATTTTTGACAATATTCTAATTTATTGAGATGACTAATATATATATATATATATATATAAAGTCCAAAAAGATAATGTAAACTGGGCACTATCAGTGTTCAAGGGCTGGCTCTCTTAATTCGGCGACCAAAGGCCACAGACTCGTTGGTGGTGCTCACTGCGGTGCAGGGTGCATAAACATCATTAAGAAAAAAAGACCAGTGGCACTCACCATGGAAGATCTTGTGCTTTATTTACAGTTCCTTATCATCATCGAGGAAATCGTGCTATGGGGGAGGGAGGTGCGTGGATGTCGGCCATTACTACCTCTGTTAGAGTGCCGGCCATTACTACCTCTGTTATAGTGTCGGCCATTACTTCCTCTGTTATGGTGTCAGCCGTTACTACCTCTGTTATAGTGTCGGCCTTACTACTCTATTATGTGTTGGCCATTACTACCTCTGTTATTGTGTCTGCCATTACTACCTCTGCTATAGTGTCTGCCATTACTACCTCTATTATAGTGTTGGCCATTACTACCTCTGTTATAGTGTCGGCCATTACCACCTCTGTTATAGCATCTGCCATTACTACCTCTGTTATAATGTCTGCCATTACTACCTCTATTATAATGTCAGCCATTAGTACCTCTGTTAGAGTGTGGGCCATTACTACCTCTGTTATAGTGTCGACCATTACTACCTTTGTTATAGTGTCGGCCATTACTACCTCTGTTATAGGGTCGGCCATTACTACCTCTGTTATAGTGTCAGCCATTACTACCTCTGTTATAGTGTCAGCCATTATTACCTCTGTTATAGTGTCGGCCATTACTACCTCTGTTATAGTGTCGACCATTACTACCTCTGTTATAGTGTCGGACATTACTACCTCTGTTATAGCGTCGGCCATTACTACCTCTGTTATAGTGTCGGCCATTACTACCTCTGTTATAGTGTCGGCCATTACTACCTCTGTTATAGTGTCGGCCATTACTACCTCTGTTATAGTGTCGCCCATTACTACCGTCTTTATAGTGTCGCCCATTACTACCTCTGTTATAGTGTCGACCATTACTACCTCTGTTATAGTGTCGACCATTACTACCTCTGTTAGAGTGTCGGCCATTACTACCTCTGTTATAGTGTCGGCCATTACTACCTCTGTTATAGTGTCGCCCATTACTACCTCTGTTATAGTGTCGCCCATTACTACCTCTGTTATAGTGTCGACCATTACTACCTCTGTTATAGTGTCGACCATTACTACCTCTGTTATAGCGTCGGCCATTACTACCTCTGTTATACTGTCGGCCATTACTACCTCTGTTATAGTGTCGGCCATTACTACCTCTGTTATAGTGTCGGCCATTACTACCTCTGTTATAGTGTCGCCCATTACTACCTCTGTTATAGTGTCGGCCATTACTACCTCTGTTGGCTCTATAAAGCTAGAACTGAAAATCAAAGAATATGAGAGGTAGAGATAGAGGGATAACAGGTAGTTGGGAAGGTGCACCTAAATGTCTGGCCACATCATGATGTGCTGAGTGCCTGTGCTTGGTTCAAACAGTCATCCTGTGCTGACAGAGTCCCTTCAGGCAGTAACTTTAAAAACAAAAAAGTAACCTCACTCCTTTGCATCTTTGCAGTTACGGTACTTTAGAATATGATGCCTTAGTTTATACCATCAATAAATAACATGTATGATCAAAAGAGATGGTGTAAATCGATTTACAGGACCTGGTCCACAGGCATCATAAGCAATGTCTGACCACTTAATGGGAGGTGCAAGAACCAACTCTTACCTGACGGCATCCGCGGCTCTTCTTTTGATTAGCTAGTCTGGCATGATGTCATATGTTTGCCTTGCCTCAATGATGACATTGCACCAGACCAGCTAATCAAAAGAAGATCTGCGGATGCGGGGAGATGGTTCTTCGGGCTCATGTCAATCCGTCAAAGTTTATAGACACATTCCTGCAAATAGATTCACACCAACTCTACAAAAATAGCATTATGTTATTATGCATATTGTACCGCAGTATGTTATATTAATAAGTGATGTAATTCCTATTTTTTTAGCACTGGGAACATGAACCATATGTGAATTTTAAAGCAATCAGCTCCTTATGTACAATTTGTCCAGCCAAACTCAGTCTTTAGTACCTTCCCTAGTTCCGATTTTCTACAGGAAATCAGCGTGAAATGTAAAATGTTGCCGCTTCCCGTGACTTCCAGACACCACAGCATAGTGACTTATGGCTGATGCAATCTGATGATCACTACGAGGATGTGAGGACTCGTTGGCACGGACGACTTCAAAAAGCTTTTCTTTCCTTCTCCTACACTAACCGCTCTATGCGTGTAATACTTTCCATCAGGAGAAGATTATATGAATCCCAGAAAAATCAATCATCCTTTTTATATTCTAATGTGGAACAACTTTATTCCCGGTGCAGAGGAAAATGTCCTATCCCGTGCCGACTTCACAGCCTGTACGTCAAAGTTTTGAGCATTTGTTTGGATTGAGTTTTAACATTATAAAGTCACCTGATTCCCTATCTCTGAGCTTCATCAGGAGAAAGGCGGTTGTATCATGTTAGACGGGCTTGGGCATGATTGCCAACGTTTATGCCCAGACCCCTTTTGTGAAGTCTCTGATGCTGTCCGTTCCCCTCCTCCCTACATCCTGTTTCCCATCTCCCGTGATGAAGAAACCTCCCAGAATCGCTGGTTTACAGGAGATTTCAAACAGGTTTATTCAGAATAATGGAGGTTTGCTGAGGGTAGCCATACTCATACAATAGCTGATGGCCATGGGCTCAGTAAGCAATACCTCACAACTCCCCAACACATGTTACCGTTTGACTCAGTGGAGAATTCATGTATTTCTAAAGGTTAGAGTGAAGAAAGCCACTGCCAAAGGGATCTGGCAGTGACTTATCTGCTAATTAACTAAAATATCAGGTGCTAATACTAAAACTATCCAATTGGGAGGTCCCCATAGTCAATAAACTGTTAACAAAGGTAAATACACTCAGACACACTGCCAGACAGAAAAAACACTAAAACAAACACCCACAGAGACAAGCACACTCACAGACAGACACACTGCCAGACACACACAGATACACAGACAGACACTAACACAGGGACAAACACACACTAATATGCATAAACTTATAAACATGCACAGAGACAGCAACATGAAGAGACTAAAGGGGGCGTCACACGCAGCAATCAAGGCTGCGATGTCGGAAGCGATGCGCGGTGTGCGCTCGCTTCCGACTTCGCAGCCTTGGTGTCACACGGCAAGATGTTGCCGGTGACGCTGCTGCGATGCGGGTGGAGCCATCACTCGCTGGGCTGGGATCAACCCAGCGAGTGATGTGCAGCAATGCTGCGGAACAGGCTGTATCGCCGCCAACACCGCTATTGCGGTGTCAGACGGCGCGATCCAGCCTAATCGCTGGTTGCAGATCGCCAGGTTTACGTTCATCCTCGTAAACCTGTCAACCGGCGACCAGCGATATATCACAGTTGCGTCGTGCTGTCACACAGCACGATGCACTTGCGATATCGCTAGCGACATCGCTGAACACGTCATTTTCGGCGATGTCGCTAGCGATATTGACACGTGTGACGGCCCCTTAACACAGACTATGGAGACAATTAGCCACTAAATTATACTACCCCATCCATGTCGCAAAGAAAACACAACAGACAGATATTTGGACGTTTATCAGTCACTCATGATGTTAAACAAAGATTATCATCATGATCAAGTGGAGATGGTAGAAGGGATACACAAGTGTGGACAGGATCCCGTGCCCGGTAAAACCGGGTACTGTGTTCCCAGAACTGAACTTTATTATCTGTTTCTGAACTGTATAACCGATTGCCATTACAGAAATTGAGCTGCACCACAGCACAGGTGGAAAAGAGCGGGAAGATAAGCCCCGCCCCTACACTCTGCCGGAGATCAACAAGGCGCAGTCCACAGTTCCGGAAATACCCGAGGTGCTCCGCTCCCTCTGCAGAGCCGACGACGACCGGAAAAGTTTGTTTTCATCTCACCGGTTGGCAGCAATTAACTAGAGGGGGCCCCATCATGAGTGACTCAGATGATCTATAGGTCCCTAACGGGGAGATGCCAGGAACGCAGCGCCCGGAGCAGCGGCTCAAATAATGCCTCTAACCTTGCCGTATATACTAGGTGCCAAATGGTTACCAACATATGAAGGCAAACCCGGTACGTTAGCAGCCTTTAAGCAAAAGATGTGTGCAATGCTGAACATGTATAGAATGACAGAGAAGCAACGGGCCACCGTTGTGCTGGGACAATTAACAGGTGCAGCAGTGCTGGAGGCTGAGTCCTGGAGTGATGCTGACAGGGACTCTGCTGCTAAAGTGCTTGATAAGCTAAAAACTGTCTTTGAAAAATGCACACAGTCTGAATTGAGGATGCTGTTCTACCAGTGTAAACAGAGACCACAGGATACCATCAGAGACTATACCCTTCGTTTACAAGGGGCACTCCGGTCCTTAAAACAGGTAGACCCGGCAAGTGTATTGGAAGAGGATAAAATGCTTGCAGAACAGTTTACAGAGGGATTGAGGTCAGACTAACACCGCCAACAGGTCCATAGCACCTAGAAAAGGTAACCGCAATCCAGGAATGGCAGAGACCAATCACCGAGGTACATCAGTTCTTAGGTTTGGTTGGGTACTACACAAGATTCATTAAGGGCTACACAAAGATGGCAGCACTCCTACAAGATCTTCTGGTAGGCCAGTCTTCAGAAGATCTTCAGAGCCACCATTGGACTGGGGAGAAAACAAGAAAATTCCTTCCAACAGATGAAGCAGGCTCTAACCGGTGAGGAAATCCTGGCTTACCCTGATTACAACCTAACATTCATCCTTTACACCGACGCAAGCAATGTAGGCCTGGGAGCACTCCTTTTCCAGGTTCACGATGGTAGAGAGCGAGTAATTGCCTATGCCAGCAGAGAACTTCGACCCACTGAAAGGAACCCAGAAAACTACAGTTCCTTTAAGTTGGAGTTCTTGGCCTTGGTATGGGCTATAACAGAGAGGTTCAAGCACTACCTCACAGCTTTGAAGTTCACCGTCTTCACGGATAATAACCCGTTGACACATCTGGATACCGCGAAGCTTGGAGCACTGGAGCAACGCTGGATGGCTTGACTATCAAACTATGATTTTACTATCAAATACCAGGCAGGCCGCGACAACGCAAATGCTGATACCCTCTCCAGAAACCCTCAAGAAGAGGATGACTTAGAGGAAATAGAACTCCCAGCTTTCCATAAAAGCAGAAAATGGAAAATCACTGAAGATCACATCTACCAGAAGTCGTCAGACTGTTGAATTAAACCCGTTGCCTCACTATGGATGGAAGGAGACTCAAGACAGTGATCCGGCAGTGAACCTTGTAAAGAAGTTGATAGCCCAACCGGACACCAAACTTGAAAAGGATGCTCCACTAGAAGCCCACCACCTGTGGAAAGAAAGAAACCAGTTATTCATCTATCAAGGTCAATTGTGCAGGCGGTTTATCAACCCAAGAACACATGAAATGGTATGGCAAGTTGTGGTTCCAAAGAGAGATGTCCAAATGGTATTGGAAGCGTACCACGATGGATCAGGACACTTTGGATGGAGAAAACTGGAAATATTGTTATGTGAGAGATTCTATTGGATCAGCAAGAGGTCTTCCATAGAGAGATGGTGTAAAATCTGTGGACCATGCTCATTAAGAAGAAGAGACTGTAACAGCCAGATAGCACCACTCAAGCCTATCATCACCAGACAACAATTAGAACTGGTAGCCTTAAATCATGTCAAACTTGCACCCGCAAATCCAATGCTCTTACCATGGTAGACCACTATTCCAGATTCCTTGCGGTAGCTCAGGTAAAAGACTTAACAGCTGAGACAGCAGCAAGAACATTTCAAGCTTATTTCTGTAGACCCCATGGTTATCCAGACCAGGTATTGACAGACCAAGGACGTGCCTTTGAAGCTGAAATATTTCAAGAATTCTGTCGCCTATACGGATGCAAGAAAATTCGCACCATCCTCAAACCAATGGAATGTGCGAAAAGATGAATCACGTGGTAATTGAAATGCTAAAAACGCTGCCGTTGGAAGAACGAAACCAATGGCGAGAGAAGTTACCAGATCTAGTTGACATCTACAACAACATCCCAGTAAGCTCAACAAATTCTACTCCTGCATACCTCATGAGAGCAAGACCAGGAAAATTGCCAGTAGACTTCGAAATAGGCATAGTAGTTCCTGAAGCAGGAACAGATTGGGATACACAGATGCAGATTGGGATACTCGCAGGAAAGAACAATATCAGAAAATCCAAGAACGCGTTGAGAGAAGTTTAGAAAAATCTAGAGGAAGACAAGAAACCAACTTCAACAAAAGTGCACAAGGAACGCCCTTAACACCAGGTGAATTGGTTTTGAAGAGAAAAAGAAGACTAGATGATCAATGGGAAAAAGAACCATACACTGTGTTACCATCCAGTTTTGATAACCAGAAAACCTGTTTAATCAGCAAGGATAATGGTGAAACAACAGCAACAGTGTCCAGAGATCATTTGAAGAAGTGCCCTCAACAGCTTCAACCAGAAGAAAATGTAGCCAAAGACAGTCCAAACAATAATTGAAGAGTTACCAGCGGATTGGCCTCAAATAGAAGGTACATATCTGATCCCAACTTTAATGTTTCCACCAGCAGTAGAAGTGCCAAGAGTACAAGAACCACCAGTTGTACCGGAACCAGAGAATCCTGCAGTCGGTGTACCTGTCATTCCTACTGTGAGATCAGGAAGTCGCAGACTGCTACCCAGTTTACCAGTTACACATAAACCCACTCTCACAGATCCTACACCAGAACTACGTAGCTCAACACGTGTCAATCTAGGACACCCACCACTGAGGTTTAGAGAGTAAACTGCAAAATGTGGGAAACATTTTGTTTAAAATGTGGGAAAAAAATTTTTAAAATGTAAATATGTTATTAATGCTAATGTACATAAAAGGGTGAAGAGTAGGTAAAAACAACCCAAACCAGGTACACAACACCAGTAAGAGAGGTGAGTGGAGTTGGCATCAGGAGCTGTCTAGGGAGAGCGAGATCTTTGCCAATAGGTGACCTCAGGGCCAGGAGGCCTACAGCGCTAATGACCCGGTAGAGGCCCCTGCAGTACCTAGGACTCCTGCGTCAAAGCACCCGTATTGTTTGTTGTTGTATTTTTGAACTTTAAGCCTACATAGACTTGACCTGTTGGACTTTTGAATTTCCCCATTGTTCTTATTTTCAAAAATGGACCATTACCAGGTACCATAGGTGGCGTCACGTTAATAATCCCCTTATCCCCCACCGTTCCCCGCCATTGAGGGTCCAGGGCACGAGACCAGGGATCGACCAGCTGTGATCCCCCATCGAAGCCGACATCAGCCACGGTACTCGAGTACCCCATACCCTGTCGACCCCCTCACAAGCACCATCATAGTGTGAGATTCCGCTCTCTCGGAAAAGGATGAATCCTGCTCAGCTCTACCATAAATCCCTATTTATAGTTGGAGCTGAGCGGGAACCATCCTCTTCCAAGAGAATGCTATTGGACCATTTGAAATAACAAGGAGGAGCAGGGAAGACATCCACTTCCAACAACAGCACAAGGGCCAATGAAGCCTATCCAGGATGGGGCACAACTGACCTGGGGGAGTTAACAAACTCGCTCTACAGTCTGGGGCACAAACATTAACCATTGCACTGCTGCCCTCCACACGCAAACTGACATACGCAAACACAATTACAGACTCTCAAATACACAAATACACACACTAAACCAGAAGCCATAACACAAACAATCACTAACACACGCATATAGACACACAAATACATACACACACATACATACATACAGACGCACACATACAGACACACACATACACATACAGACACACACAAACACACATATACAGACACACATATAGACACACATACACACATCCATATAGAGACTAAGGCTGGCTTCACACTGCGTCAGGTCAGGTCAGATCAGGTCAGGTTTTGTGTTCCAAACCAGGAATGACTCCAAAACGTAAAACAGGTGTCAATCTTCAATTATACTTTTCTCTGCAAGTTCCTCTCCTGGTTTTGGAACACAAAATCTGACCTGACCTGACCTGATCTGACCGCAGTGTGAAACCAGCCATACACACACACCTACATACAGACGCACACATACAGACATACATAAAGACACACACATACACACACACACACAAACACATATACATACACAAACATATAGACACAAATACACATATAGACACACATACACACATCCATATAGACAAATACAGACACACACAGACACATACACACACACTCATACTGTACACACACAGAGACCCACATACAGACACATAGACCCACATGCACACACATATAGACATGCACTATATATATTTTGCATTGAGTCCCAGGAACTTATCATTGAACCTCTAAATTCAGGCAAAAATTCATCCACTATATTGAAAAATCCATAGGCAAGACATGTTATACATCGAGAGCTTGCCCGGGCTCCAGGCCACAGAGTAATGTGCACTATACTAAGCTGATTATGTCTTTGCAAAAAATCCAAATTATAATAATAATATAATTATATTTATTATGTAATAAATAGTATTCCTCTCCACTTGGATATTTTTTTCTTTTTTTTATTAGGTTTGTATTGATTTAATATCCTGGGGGCCTGACTATCATGTTTTCTGTATTGCAGCATACTGTATCATTATTTGATATGTGTTTTAATGTACTACCTAATAGATATTATACTTAAAAAAAGAAAAGTTCCTTTGGGGTTGTTCTGGCTTCTCATAGCCTTAGGTAAGATTACATTAATACTAGTGAAGTCATGTGCTTTTAATTTAAACGTTTTGACTTGATACGCTGTATCCAGAGTATAATGTGCCGCACTTTGCACATACCAGTGTATGAGTTACAGTGCGGTAATCGTCTGCTTCTTGTGCTCAGATTGTTTCTGAACAGAGACTTGCACCAGTTTGATAGAAGAAGCTAAACAGAAAGATTTAGCATAAATTGTATTTTATTCATTTCAATCCCTGCTGTTATGCTTAAGAGTCCAGTGGTCGGTCCTATGCAGTGATTGACAACAGGACCGCCCTCTGGACTCCTAAGCATAGAAAAATTAGAGATTATTTGTGGCTCGGATTTTCTGTTTTATACAGAATCTGAATATCTGATCTGTTGATCAAAAAAACTTTTTTTTAAAAAAAATCAAAAACATTAAATGGAATGTATCATAAGAAAATTACCTATTGTTTTTTTTGTTTATATATATAAAGTATACAAGCAAAACATCTCACATCACAATCCAAGTTAAAAAATAGAAATCGTACAATTTTTATTATTCTAGCAATGTAACTCAATTAACTCAGTTCCTGGTTTTTTTTTTTTAATAGAAATAATTTCAACAGACTCATTATCATCAGAGGCAGGATTACAATAATGGATTACAACTTTATTCACAGATAATAACAAATGATCTAGTAATTAAAATAGGCAATGTCAAATCTGAACCTGCCGCCCCTCCCTTCACAATGACCTCTGCACACGCTCATTAGATGCTTCAGTACAATAGATAGGGCCTGAGTTAGCCTTTTGCTGCTAATGTACATATGAATATCCTGAAGCAACAGGAAATGTGAACCCAGAATTGTTTTTTTTTACATGTTATACAGATTGGGAAAAAATACCGAATAAAAAAATGAACATTTTACACAGAAATCTGATTTAAGCAGTAGTTTTCATTTTCTAATGGCCCATGCTCCTTAAAGGGGTTGACCACTATTAGGACAAGACCTTCACCAGGTAAAATAAAAGAAAGCTTATACTCTTCTTCATTGTTCCAGCGATGTCGATACTCGCGTTCCTGGGGCTCACATGACATTGTGACCCCAAGTGAACCCCACGTTCAATCCCCACTGGCTTTTCTCTGGCCAGTTTTGGAAAATTAATTATTCAGTTTATTACCATTATTATTTATTATTATTGTGCCAGTTATTCCATGGCGCTTTACATGTGAAAAGGGGTATACATAGACAAGTACAATATTTATGAGCAATACAAGGCACAGGCAGGTACAGGAGGAGAGAGGACCCTGCCCACGAGGCTTCACAGTCTACAGGGATGATGGAGGATATAGTAGGTGAGGAGAAAGGACCCTGAACATGAGGGCTCACAGTCTACAGGGGATGGTTGAGGATATAGTAGGTGAGGAGAAAGGACCCTGAACATGAGGGCTCACAGTCTACAAGGAATGGGTGAGGATAAAGTAGGTGAGGAGAGATTACCCTTCCCACGAGGGCACAAAGTTTGTAAAGGATGAGTGAGGATACAGTAGATGAGGAGCGAGAACTCTGCCCACGAGTGCTCACAGTCTACAAGGGATGGGTGAGGATACAGTACGTGAGGAGAGAGGACCCTGCCCACGAGGGCTCACAGTCTACAAGGGATGGGTGAGAATACAGTAGATGAGGAGAGAGGACCCTGCCCATGAGGGCTCACACGCTACAATAGATGGGTGAGGATATAGTAGGTGAGGAGAAGGACCCTGCCCATGAGGGCTCACAGTCTACAAGGGATGAGTGAGGATACAGAAGGTGAGAATTGACCCTTCCATGAGGGCTCACAGTCAGCACAGCCTCTATATACAGTCAGCCCAGCCTCTATATACAGCAGCACAGCCTCTATATACAGTCAGCGCAGCCTCTATATATAGTCAGCACAGCCTCCATGGTACATATAATCCCCCATCTTGATGCTCACAGTAAAAAACAAACAAACTGATCATACCTTCCTTCCATTCGCTCCCCCGGGGCTGTGTCCTCCTCAGATTCTTCCCCACCACATCCTTATAGCAGCAGGCTCCTGGGACTGTGGAGCTTCCTCCTTCCTACACCACTGTGATGAGCTTACAGGGTGATGACTCATCACTCTGCTACAGTAGGCAAAGGAGGAAGCTCCACTGCTCCCTGTAGCCTGCACATGGCTAATCTGCATCGCATGCAAATTAGCCATGTGCACTGGGAGCTCAGCAGAGCACCCAGCTCCTTGCGGAGTCTGCCTGATGTGCCCCTTGTTAACAGGGCTGTCTGTCCCTAATGGGCCCCTGGCTGTCAGGGCTGTCTGTCCCTGAAGGCCAGTGGGCCCCCACCCCAGCTGTTTAGGGCCCTGGCACTTGCCTGGGTATGCCGAGTGCTGACACCGGCCCTGCTTAGGAGGGTAGGAAAGTGTGTGGGTGGAAGGAGAGTTAGAACAGGACAGAAGAGTCTGAGGAGAGCTCCGTCGGGGAGTGAGGAGTGCAGGATGGTGGAGAGGCTGTCAGGACAGAAGGAGATCCTAAGGGCACCAGATCGTGCGATGCACCTGAACCTGGTACATCTGCACACCGGAGGGATCTGTCCCAGAACAGAGGACTGGCTCTGAGCACGGTGCAGCAGTATATCCCCAAGCTGTCGAACCGGAGGCCCAAACTTCTAGAGGAAGTCACGGCCGAGCGCCCAGCGCATCCTGAAAAGGCACTGTATAGGGTCCGGGGGACCTGGAGAGGAGTCCTCCAGAGAGGATCCATGGGAGCTGGTTTGAGGCACTGCATGCGGGAGCGCTGAAGGAGACAGGGGAAAGCACAGTGAGGGACCGGACAGAAACAGCAGGCATACCACCGAGGGTCCTGAGTAAAGCATCCTGGCTCCCCAGTGACTACCCAGGCCAGGCAGACCCGAAAAGACTGTGCTATCTGTCAACCTGCTTTAAAGAACTGCCAGTAAAACCTGTACAGAGTGAAAAGATTATGTGGTGCACTTTATTATCTCTACCTGATGAGCCACCGACCGCATCAGGGAGAGGACAAGTGACACAGCCTGGTGTAAACTGTGTTCCTGTGAAATCATAAACTTCCACTACTGGGGATCCCACTTCACGTACGGGGAGCGTAACATTTCCGGAACAGTAGGTGGCGTCACAAAACACTTTTATTTTATTTTTATTGACTCTTTTCGGCGTCCACCAGGGCCACGGGACCGGGTATCCCACGGCCCTGGGGTGGGTCACTTTTTTTGAGATATGTGCAAAATTTTTATGGTTGAACAACTCACTTTATTTTCTTTACTTGTAGCAATATGGAAATTTCAAATGGTTCCAGGCCAGGAAATACTCTGAGTCTTGCAAAGTCAGGTTGTACCCAAATTAATAATATATTCACTTACATAGCACCGCTAATTCCACAGCACTTTACAACAGCACTGTCCCCGTTGGGGCTCAAAATCTAAACATCCTATCTGTATGCCTTTGGAGTGTGGGAGGAAACCGGGGAACCTGGAAGAAACCGATGGAAACATGGTGAGAACATACAAACTCTTTGCAAATGTTGTCATAGGTGGGATTTAACCAAGGACCCCAGTGCTGCAAGACTGCAGAGCTAGCCACTGAGCAACTCTTCCTACACAGCTAACCACTAAGCCACCATGTGGTGCTGACCCCAGAATGATACTTTGACCACCTCTTGCAGCTGGAATCCGGGGACCCCGGGATCCTAAATTACTGCCACAGTCCGACAGCTTCAACTTATGCAACCTTCGAAAAGGACTTTTTGGGTTCACAAGCGGGCATGGACAAACAATTGGTGGAACCTATGAAGCTGCACACGGACCCAAGAGGTAAAGGGGCCACATCTTCTTCTAAAGCAAGGATAGTTGTACCTTATGATGAGATTGGGCTGCATATGGCCCATGTATTGTTTTTACACAAGCTCTTCCATCTGTGTCCACTACTGTTTCCAAGATAATGTGGGATACAACACAACTTTGGCATAACGCCTTGGCCGATTAATTTCACATTTCACTTTGGCTTAATTTTCCAGAATAGGTACATCGACGTGGAAGAGTTAAGAGTTTATGGAGTTAAACAGCTTGAGGTGAACTTGCATAAACCTATATGTAATGAGCTACCCCTATTGAGCTGTACATGGGCTCCATCAACCATGTAACCCTTAAGGTACCTTTACACACCGCCACTATCACTGGCAAACGGTAGCAATTGTACGTGCTCGTGCACGTTTTTAACGGTTGCTAACGATCACCGATGCCGCATGTACACACCGCAATTGCGTTGTCAACTCAAGGTATCGTGGTTCCCCGGAAGTTCCAACAGATCCTGCGGAAAACTTCCTGTTGAATACCGTCGCCGCTTCACACGCCACAACCAGTAAGAGAATGTGGGCGTACATCTTTCGCGCCGCAAGTACATAGGCGTGACAGAGTTGTGAATTCCGTGACGCTAACACGCTGATTGGACAACGCAATAGCGTCATGATTGACCAGCCTGCGCAGGAAGGTTGGCTAATACATGATGCCATTGCAATTGTGGAGTGTGAATGGACAGCTCTTTAAATATGGCGCCCTGTGAAGGGACAGCCAATGGTAACACAGTAGCCCCCACCAATCATCGCTGATGGGGCGCGGAAAACATCACGCTGTGCCACGCCTCTAGGAAATCACTAGGTGATGCAGATTCCATCCCTGTCCCCCATTTACACGCCAATACCAGGGCAATTCTCCCTTTGTGTTGCCTTGGATTTTAGAACACGGCTCAGAAACAGCTATCCGGAGCAACGGCGAGAAACCCGATCACTTTCCCAAATTACACGCCGCAACGTCGTAGCAATTTCAAGGCAACAGTGACAAAAATCCCGATTGCCAGGCAGTTGCTAACCCGCAGTGGTGGCGTGTAAAAGTACCTTTATGGTGATTGGTAGGGACCTTGTTGAGACTTTAATGAGGTGGTCAATCAACAGGACTGGGAAAAATTATTGGAAATCATGCAGAAGAGAACAGTAGATCATCGTAAAATGTGTAAAAAATGTAAAACGTGGGTCAATCAAATGTTGTTTGCAGTCTATCCTCAAACAATCCTCCAAAAGGGACGTCCATTCTTGAAAAGCTTTCTTTTACTTTATATCTCCAGGATAACATATTCTTTAACATTTTAGACTATTCTGCCCCACTCTTTAAATCAACAGCCCCCTTTGGCTCAATCCACTTTTACTATATTAATAATATATTTAAATCCAATCCTCCGGCTTCATTCCAGAATTTCAAGGGCAGATCCTACTCAGTTTCATGTCTTTGATTTCCGAGACACGGGCTGGAAGATTTGAGATGGAAAATGGCAGGTTTACTCGTTACCTCTATAATCTATTGTTGAGCCTCCGGAGCAGATTCGGGGCAACTTTCCAAGACAGATGGAAACAATCAATAAGAATATGATGATCACGGAAAGTGAGGAAAGTGAAAGTAGCATGTTTGATATACCCGATCCGCTCAAACTAAACATTTTAGTCGTCCTGTTTGTTGTTTTAGCTGTTGGAGAGGAAGTGAGGTGACAAGTGAATCCTGAATGCGGAGGTACCATGAATGTAAATGATTCTGGAGGGCTGAAGTCCTATTTATGCTAAATATGTGATTTCCTATCGGAGGACATGCTTAGGATTCCCAATCTTGGAGCCAACAAGTATTTATCAAGTACATATGGTCTACACCAGGGGTGGGCAATTCATTTTCCCAAGGGCCACATAGAGACAGTGACTGATATTGAGGGCCAAAGCAATAGATTGAAATTAATTCTCAATATTAATATTAACATAGTAATAATATTCATAATTTTATTTTAGATTGATATAATTGTATATAAGGCCTTTCATCAGTTTTTAATTGCGCAGATGCGGTGAAAAACGCATCTGCGCACTGCCGCATACGGTTCCTGCGGCAGGTGCGTTTTCATAGGAAGTATGGGGACTTGCTGAGTGCGCAGTGCGTATTGACTTGCGCAGTGCGCAGAGAAAAAAGCAGTAAGCCGTTTTTTCTCTGCCGCACTGCCGCAATGCAATACCGACTTGCCGCATCTGCCGCAAGTCCCCTATACTTCCTATGAAAAACGCAACGTGCCGCAGTGAACCTTAGGCAGTTCGCAGATGCGTTTTTCACGCATCTGCCGCAATTTAAAAGCTGATGTGAAAGGGCCCTAATATTCAGTAAATTATGTATGGTGATATCTCCAATATACTGTATCATATGAGCCAACAAAGTCCCCCATATACAGTATGAGCCCACACAGTCCCCTATATAGAATATAAGTCACCACACAGTCCCTATATACAGTATAAGTCCCTACACAAGGCCCAATATACATTATAAGTCCCCACACAGTCCCCTATATATAGTATAAGTCCCAACACAGTTCCTCTATATACAACATAAGTCCCCACACAGTGGCCTATATATAGTATAAGTCCCAACACCATCCCTCTATATACAATATAAGTCCCCACACAGTCCCCTATATGCAGTATACAGTAAGTCCCAAAACAGTTCCTATGTGCAGTATAGCCACCACACAGTCCCCCTATATACTTTATAAGTCCCACACTGTCCAACCAACATACAGTATGAGCCCCCAGTGTCATCCTATATCCCAGTATGAGACTCAACACAACCCCCTACATACAGTATGACCCACACAACTATAGAGCATCAGCCCACAGAACCCCTATATAAGGTATAAGAATCTATATACAGTATAAGCCCCCACACAGTCCCCCTATATACAGCATGAGCCACCACACAGCCTCCTATATACAATATGACGCCCCAACATAGTCTCCCTATATACAGTATGAGCCGTACATAGCCTCTTTATAAACAGTATGAGTCCTCACATAGCTTCCTTATACATTGTATATCCCCCATATAGCCCCTAAATTCAGTATATGACTTTAGATAGCCCTTAATATATGGTATGAGCCCTCAAATAGCTCATTAAATACTGTTACAGTATGAACTCCCATATAGCCCCTATATACAGTATTACCTCCTATATACAGTATGGTTCCCACAAAGCCTTTATATGCACAACGTGGTCCTGTGAGATCATGAGTAATGAGGAGCTTTAATATTTTTACCCACTTATACCACTTTTCTAACCCATTTATGTGTCTGGTTATCGAGGCCCCACAATATGAGCACATTTCATTGCATCAAATCAGTTTTTAAACGAATTACTGTCCAAGTCTGAGCGAACTAGCTTTAATTGGGATAATTTGCTCATCTCTACTTTGGTGTTACTCCAAATGTCCAATAGGTAGCGGCGCCCTTACGGTCTGGTCCATTAAAAGTTGCAGCAACGGGATTGGTAAATCCAGTCACCCAAACACACACCCAACACACTCTGGTCCCTGGAGCAAGGGCTTCGAGCCCAGTTATGGGACAGCGGGAGGAAACAAGTGGATGGTGGTAAGTTAGACAGGAAACAGTCAGGAAGGAGGGAGAATAACAGGACAGTTCAGTCAGGAGGAGGAGAAAACACCATCATTCACGAGACTGAAAGGATATGGACCCGGCAGCCTGTACCACCCATGAAATTGTTCCGGGTCCCGGGCTACAGACCGTAGAGAGACAGAAGGAGTCTTAGGGGCACGAGTAGTGAGCAATCCACCCGTGTGCCCAAATTAGCTGGAAAGCTGAAGGACGGGGCAGAAACCAGTGTGCTGGCTCTGAGGTGGCCAGGACGCTCCATGCTCCAACCACAAAACTGGTCGGGTGCGGGGTCTTTATGTCCCATGACCCAAACCCCGGTACAGCTAAGAGAAAGCCGCCATAAGGCCGTAAGGCCAGGGGACCAGGCAGGTCGCCCAACAAAGGCCCATGACCGCTGGATCATAGCTTTGCTTGCGGAAGTGTAATTAAGAGAGGCCCATGGAAAGAACACAAAAGGGGGTGATCTAGACGGGCCATCCCGGCTGCTAATAGACTACCGTAGCCGCCATTGTACTGGCCTGTAAGTTGAACACCTGTCGAGAAGAGCCAAGTAAACCGGGTTGAAACTCAGTATTGTGTGTGACTGTGTACTCTGCGCCTGAGGAGAGGTAGACTGAATCACCGAGCCGGCAGCAGCAGCCGGCCTGAGAATGACTCTGATCTTTGCCGCACCGACAGACCGACCTCGCTGGCAGTCCTGAACCCCCAACAAATCCATCACTTCTATAGACTTTATGGTGGCCCTGGGGACCCACTCTTGGGGAGCGGTGGAGAGCTGAACCATCATAGCTGCAGCAACTGCTATACCGGCCCCATTCTAAGGGTGGAGTCACGACAAAAACTCTTTATTTTATTTTTATATTTTTCTTTACTTCCTTTTTGAAACATCCCCTTATTACTGATCGCCCGACGAGGGGACCACGGACCGGGTCACGCCACCGTGACATCCCGCTGCCCCGACGATGCTGAGAGGTCCCGGTTCTGAGTACCCCACAGCCCCGCCCGGGGCGAGTCAGCTTTCTGGTGTCACGAACAGGGTCTAATGACCCGTTATCTCCAGGTTTTGTGTGCCTTAGGCTGTATTTTTTGGGCCTAAGTAATGGCGGCCCTAAGAGGCTGAAACCATGTGCTGGCAGAGGGGCATGCTACAGACCCTCGTCGTGTGCCAGACCAGCACGAAGCGCAAAAAATGGCCTATGCCCCTTCTGCCCTTCAAGAGTCGGGAGGGCAGATACATGAACTGTATCATCCCGCCCAAAGGTGTGGCCGCCGCCGCCAAGAAACAGACACACCCACGAAGGGAGGGAGCAGAAAGAGGATTGGATGTGAGCAACAAGGAAAGTGGTGGGAGGTTAGGGATCCTGAGGTCATCCGACATTGCGGAGTCAGGCCTGTACGGCGCGGAGCGCAGTGTGGAAGAGACAAACTCCCCTGGCTCCCCAGAGGCGAGTCCGTTGATCGAATTGGATCCAACCTTGTTGGTTTAGGAGGTGTGCAAGCTGAGTCGCCAGCTGGAGAAGGTCCACCTAGACACCGTGGAGGTGGACCTTCAGACGCTTGTGGAAAAGGTGACCGCACGGCGGCGGCTTCATGCCATGCTTCTCCGACCCGGGAGATAGAAGAGGACGAGATGGAGCCCGATCTCGAGACAGGTACAACCTTGGGAAATGCTGCATCCAGCGGGTGCCCTGCTCTGATATACTACCCGGAGGTGGCGCCTAGCTTCCCCACACCTGTGGTGACCGTCACACAGAACCTGGGAGATGGTGCCTCTGCAGAACTATGGGCTAGTCTCTGGGAGCTGAATAAAAGTGCGGCTGCGCTGACCAGAACCGTTCAGTCCCTGGAGGATACACCTCAAGAGGTTGAGACTCAGTCAGCTTACAGTTTCGGAGGTGTCCCACGGCTACAACAGAGAACTCCCCGGAGAAGGGGAAGAGACAAAGATCATTTTGATGCAACTGGACAACCGATTTGTCGCTGCTGTGATAGAGCAGGACGCTTGGTTAGGTATTGCCCCTTAATTGACAGAATCCTGGGATTGTGAGTCCACCATCGCGACCAGCAAAAGTAATAGCCAGGACTAAACAGTGAACTCTGTGAACAATTTCTTTCTCTTGTTTTACCCCCAGTTTTTCCCTATTAGTGTGTCCCCCGTATTAATAATGAACATTTGATCTCGGACTATGCTGGATCAGGACTAGAATGTACGTAGCTGGCTTACTTCGGTGTGCTCCCTGTTGGTTTCATGCTATGTTTTATTATGTGTACTTGAAGTGTTTTGAAAATGACTAGACATTGCACTTGTGACAGCAACATACAAAAACTCACTGGCGTGGCCGAAGAATCGGTCTCTTTGCCCCTGTCACCACGCCCAGGGCATACTCTGTTTTTTTCTTGTGGTGGGTTCCCCCGAAGACTAAAAGACACCCGGTGAAGGACTATCGCCGAACTGACTTTTGCACTTTACTCTTTTTCTATTTTTATAATCATAGATAGCATATTTTTGTTGAAGTAACGTTTAATCCACGAACCTCCCATCCAGGAAGAAGCACTCTTGTCATGTTTACTGTTGTTATATGTTTATAAAAAAAATCGTGAGTTTCATGTACCATCTAACCTGGTCCTAGCACGATGATGTGCTAACCTTTGCCCAAGGGGAGGGTGGTGCCACTAGAAGTTGCAGCAACCGGGATTGGTAAGTTCAGTCACCCAAACACCCACCCAACACCCGGTCCCGGAGCAAGGGAATTCAAGCCCAGCTATGGGACGGCGGTAGGAGACAGGTGGAGGGTGAGGAAGCTAGACAGGAAACGGTCAGGAAGGAGGGAGAATAAAAAACAACAATACCACAGGAAGGCAGTCAGTCAAGTTTGGGAGGCAAGTTCAGTCACAGAGGAGAGAACACCATCATTACACAAGACTGAAAGGACACGGACCCGGCAGCCTGTACCAAATTAGCTGGAAAGCTGAAGAACAGGGCAGAAACCAGAGTGCCAGCTCTGAGGTGGCCAGGACGCTCCATGCTCCAACCACAACTGCAGGGTCTTTATGTCCCATGACCCAAACCCCGACGCAGCAAAGAGAAGGCCGCTGTACTAGGGCCAAGGGACCAGGCAGGGCGCCCACCGAAGGCCCGTGGATGCTGGATTGTAGCTTTGCCTGCGGAAGTGTACGGAAGAGAAGCCCATGGAAAGGAGCACAAAAGGGGCTGATCTGGATGAGCCATCCCGGCTGCTAAAAGACAACGCCAGTCACCACTGTACTGGCCAGTAAGTTGAACACCTGTCAAGAAGTGCCAAGTAAACTGAGTTGAAACTCAGCATTGTGTTTGAATGTTTACTCTACGCCTGAGGAGTGGTTGAGTGAATCGCCAAGCCGGCAGCAGCCAGCCTGAGAGTGACTCTGATCTTTGCCGAACCGTCAGCCCGACCTTGCTGGCAGTCCTGCACCCCCCACACGAATCCATCACTTCCATAAACCTTACGGTTGGCCTGGGAACCCGCTCTTCCCGTGGAGAGCTAAACCATCATAGCTGCTACTTCCATCATTCCCAGAGGTCCCGACTGCAGTAGCGGCTATACCAGCTGCATTCCACGGGTAGCGTCATGACAAAACTCTTTTATTTTAGTTTTATATTTTTATTTACTCCCTTTTTCAAACATCCCCTTTTTACTGATCGCCCGACGAGGGACCACGGATCGGGTCACGCCACCGTGACATCCCACAACCCCAACAACGTCGAGAGGGCCCGATTCCGAGTACCCCAAAGCCCCTGCCCGGAGCGAGTCAGTAACACTATAGTTTTGCATGTCATACCAATGTACTCTACAAACTATTTTTTATCACTTTTTAAAAAATCTCAATCTGCTACCTGTTCCTATACCTTGGTAAACAGTCAACAAAAATATTAGGGTACGTTTCCACGATCAGGATTAACAGCGTGTTTTCACTGTCTCCGAAATGTTGCATTGTACAGTACAAGCATAATGTATGAAATTCATAGAAATCTACTACCCACTGTGCTTCTTTTTTCCACAGCATAAACTGACCTGCAGCGCAGGATTCTGAGCAGCATAAAATGACATGCGGTGCAGCTTCCCAAGCCACAGCATGTCAATTTACTTACTGTTGTGTACGTTTAGGGAGACACGAGTGTTCTCGGCGGGAATACACAGCAACAATCCGGCTTGCCCAGAATCTTGATTGGTGGAACAGAAGCTACATTCTCCTTTGGACAACACTCACATCTCTGCATGAGAAGAGACGCTGCGTCCAGGACGCCACATGTCTTGATCATAGACACATAGCCTAAAAAGAATGGTAGAGTGAACTCCCACCATTAGTGTTATCAGCGATATGGATGCAGTGTATTTTCACTGTGCCCAAAACTTTGCGTTGTATAGTTCAAATACAGTGGATTGGATTTATAGAAATCCCATGCCCACTGTGCTGTTTTTACCCAAGGCATAAATTGACCGGCGATGTGGGATTCTGAGTCGCAACATGTCAATTTATTCTTGCGGAGACACTAGTGTTCTAAGCAGGAGAACATAGTGAAAATATGCTGCGAACAAAATCCTGATCGTGGCGACGAACACCGCGTTCTCCTGCAGAGAACAATCACATCTCTGCAGAAAAATCAAGCTATGTCCAGAACAATGTGTGTCCTGATCGTGGGCAATTACCTTCACACACACATATTTTTTTATCAGTTTTTATAACTATGGTTTCAACACTGTTTTCCCTTGTGTAGACCAGCAACTGTTGTAAGTAGTGAAGGCCGGGTACCTGGGGAATAGAGGTACAATGTACAAGTATGTAAGTAAGCTGTGCTCCGAAAGGCGGTAAACTGTGTCTAAAGCCACCTATAAACTACCATTAAAGAGCCAAAATTAAACTACTTTAGTTTTCCCTCCATCCATACAAAGCGTCGTAAAAAAAGGTTGAAGAAGGTATGCAAATTTTGTCTCTTCCAGAGGGTACAGGAGTTGTCAACTATAGATAGCTGCCCTGTACCCTGTTGTGAACATGAGAGCCAGCAATCCTAAAACTGCTGCCTAAATATCACGTGGAATTGAATTCTCCTCCAATTTTACAAAAATTCATATTCTCCAGAATAATTACAGATTTTTTTTGTATTATACTCTGCAAAATTCACTCAAGGAACATACATTAGAGGTGTAATTTGAAGCTTGTGGGTTCAACAGGGATCCCAACTATCACAAGTCTGTAATAGTAATAGTACTGTATTTTCCTTCAGGGCAAATTGAACTTTTATGCCCCTTAATGGCCACTTTACGCGTCCCAATATCGGCATCCAACTCCGATAAAAAGTCACGTGGTTCGTGCGTTGGCCCCGATATCGGTCGTGCGTTGTATGGTGTAAATGTGCAATGTGACGCAAAAAACGATGTCAAACCGATATTGGTGGAAAAATGAGCGTGCTCTCCAACCGCCCGATATTGAATGGCCAATCTGGGCGGATCGTGCTGTGTGAAAACCCAACCCTGACTTGGAGACCAACTTCCCCTATTCTCTCCCATGTTAAATAGTCGTTCCTGGGTCGGCCGCACAAGGGGGAGTTCACATCGCAGTTGCGTTGCCTGCCAATATCGCCCTGTGTGACAGCTCCTATACAATGTGGGATTTCTGCCAAAAAAATGCGCGCTCCCGCGCCGTTGGATCCAATATCGGAACGATGTTTGGACGTGTAAAGTGGCAATAAGGCCCAGTTACACACACAGATAATTGTGCAGAGATTGTTCGCAGATCTCTGGTTGCAGTGAAATCATGGACACATTGTTCCATTTTGTGGCTGTGTACAAATGTAACAATGTGTCCATGATTTCACTGCAACCAAAGATCTGCGAACAATCTCTACACAGATATCTGTGTGTGTAACTGGGCCTTAAGGCTTCAGGGCCCTGGTGTAATCGCAACTCCTGCACCAATTATATGCCCCTGGATAATGCTCCGCCATTAAATAAAAAAAATGACAGGAGTGGTGCTTTAATTCTCACTTAATGCAACGGCTTTATTTTTCTTCAATGGCCTTCTTCCTTAGGCTGGTTTCACATAGCGATTTTTTCCTGTCCGTGGGGATCCTGTTTTTTGCAGGACCCCATGCACAGGAAAGGGCAGCATCGGATGTGTGCCCATGGATGCCAATTCTGTGACTTTCACAGATCCGGACACAGAAGAGCACTTTCACATTTGCAATGTATAATATACATTGCAAAAGTGAAGCAAGGGTTAAAAATTAAAAATAAGATCCTAACCTCTCCGGCGTGTGTCCCTGCGATGTGCGGCATCTACCGTAGCTCAAGGACCTGGGAATCAGCTGACAGGGAAGGGGCGGAGCAACCCAGTCAGCTGATTCGTCACATGACCGCACCAGCGTGGTTTAAATCTTCCGCCGCCGTTCGGTTATGGCGGGCGCAGGATTTAAACCGCTAAGCTGATGTGGTCATGTGACTGATCAGCTGATTGGGTAGCCCCGCGAGGTCCTTAAGCTTGGATAGATGGTGCGCATCGTGGGACACGCCGGAGAGGTGAGTATTTTATTTTTAACACTTGCTTTAGTTAATTTTACTTCCACAATTTATCTATATACATTGCGGAAGTTAAATTAAACAGGAACAGAGCAGTTTTAGTGTACTGAGCATGCTCAGTACACTGAAATCAGGTCCGGGAAACTATCCGATGTTTTCCCGGACCCGTACTCCATAGGCCCCCATGTTAATTGCTGTGGACCGGGTCGGATCCTATTCTGTCCAATTTGGTCCACTGTGCCCAAAATCGGAGCAGTCTCCGATTCTGGGTACAGTAAAAATTCCAAATTCGGACAAAATCGGATCCTACACAAATCGGAAGGCAATAGAGCACCAATCCGTGCTCATAGGGACACATGGGAGCCAAATCAGATCAGTGGCTGTCCATTTTCCAACGGACAACCACGGATCCCAAAAAAATGCAATGTGAAACCAGCCTTATCTACAGTCTGTTTTTCCAACCTTCCTTGAGGACATAGATCCCCCTTCTCCACATCTAATCCGCATTGTGCAATGCTTCTCCTTCCTTCTGCTATCTCTAACATTGAGAGGCGGCAAGTATAGAGAGCCAGGAACAGAACTTAGAAATATCTCTCTCCATCGGCTATGTCCAAGGACTCAGGCCGGTTTCACACATCAGGCTTTGTTCTCTCATATGATCTGTTTTTTCCTAATGTGCTGAATCCCTTTTTATCCATATGTCCATTCTTACAATCCATCTGTTGATCTTGTATCTCAAGAAGGAAAATCCTTAGCTTGTCTTTGGCATCATCAAATACTAATGGACAGGACACAGATGACATCTATTGGTAGGTTTGATCAACAACACAGATGAAAGTTTCCAGTTTTTGTTGTTTTTTTTGCAGATAACGAGCTCATAATTTTTTAATTTTGCATTTAGGAACCAACTGAAGAATAAAAAACGTGCAAAGGTGGACATACCGTAGCTTTAACATATGCCTCTTTTTTGGCATGGTTCACTTCTTGATCTCTTTATGGTAAAAAGGACCTTGAAATCTTTGCACAGCGTTGAGATGGCTTTCATACTATTCTCCCGTTCACAGTTTATATCATGAAACTTTGCTGTGTAATTTCAAGTTGATGTAGTCTGAAGGCGGCCTGGGGAATTCACAATGTGTTTACGTTACCCTCCCCGCTCCAACTCGATTTTCAATATGAGATACACCATGCCAGCCCTCGTCACTGCAGCTGTCATCAATACCTCAGCAGATTTCTTCCTCTGCACTTCGTCAGGCTCAGAACTTTCTCCGAGAACAACAGCCCAGCGTTCGTGGGCCCTTCCCCCATCCCCCGCCTTTGTTAATGGGATATGTATTTCTATGCCATTCGGATAATGGGTATAGGATTCCAGGCCATTAACTACCTGTGGTTTTGACTTCAGAGTGGAAAATATAAGCTAAGTAAAACAATGGTTTTCCTATTGCTGGATTCATGGGCTGTATCATTGTAATCTCCTAAAATCAAACACATATGACATTATAATAATACTTAATGTAAAAAAAACATTTTCTGGACCCCCGACTGGTTATGGTAGAGGCAGCCATGATGTTGAGTGTGTGACTCAATGACAATGGGGTTTTCTGAGCCTGTAATTGTACATTGGTTACATGACCTGTGGTGTCTTACTCTTATTACAAGCTTCTTTATGAGTAGGTAGTCCTACTTTTTTTTCTAGAGATCTCAACGCTAGTGGTGGGCATATCATGTCCAGTCTGACCACTTGAACAGTGGGGCATTGAGTTTGCATGGATTCAACACAGATTTTGGTGTGTAATTTGCATAAGAAAAATTCAATCCAACATGTGCGAACAGCGATAGTCTGCAGATGAAGACTCCAGAAGGTTTCCGCAGATAGGTCATCAATATCAGGACACTGGAGGTCCGACTACCGGCACTCAAACAGATCAGCGATTATTACCCCCAACAGCAGCCAAACATTGAGCTGAGATTCCCGATGCAAAAGAAGATAAATCCCCACAGGGTAAAACAGTTGATTGCGGGGGTATTGGGTGTCTTACTCCATTGATCCAATATTGATGACTAGTGATGAGAGAGCACTACCATGCTCAGGTGCTCGGTACTTGAAACGTGTAGGTCAGATACTTGGATGGTTGCGACTGGAGTACAATGGAAGCCAATGGGGAGCTCGAGCATGTTTCTGGAAGAGTTTCCGGAAAAGTGCTTGAGTTTCCCATTAAATTCCAATACATCCGGTACTCGAGTTGAACCCATCCGAATGTCTGACCTAATCGTTTTGAGTACCACTACCGAGCAATAGAGCATTGAACTGCTTGTTAATCACTAAATTTTACCCATTTAATAAGATGAGAAAAACCCTTTAAGATGGCATATGGCTCTAGCATAGTTAAAAAAATAATAATAAATGGCATATGCTCAGACTCAGAGTGGCCACAGGAGAACTGGACAATTCTCCGGAGGGCCCCTTTGTATGTCACTTATCCCTCAACATATTCAGTAGTTGGAACAATACACTTGTGTCACTATGTAGAGATAAAGGAATCATTTCATCATTCATTTTACAACCTACCCAGTATATTATTATATAGAAGCATGGGTAGATTTGTGAATGTAATATTTCCATGTAATTGATCAGTGGCCCCCAGAATCAGAGTTACAGGTGGACCCCTGCTGCCCCAGTTTGACACACTTTCTGATACTCATTGCTCCTCTATACCACTGCTCTTCATTGTAAACCTTGTTTAAATAAGAAGTACCGTAATTTGCAAAGTTGCTTGTTTTTAAGATCACTTTACAATTTTACCCATTTAAAGAGAATCTGTTAGCGGTAGAGACTCCGATATCAACGATGTATCACTTAGTTTGCTGTGTGCATCAGTTTTGACACAATCAGAGTTCTTAGATACAGCATGTAGCAGAGCTCAGAAAGCTGCCCTCGCACACACCAGGCTCTGTGTATACAATATCTATAGACATTGAGTTGCTAATCAGAGGGGGCATAGTTGGACAGGGCTCGCATGCACTGTAGTCACAAGTGATAAAATACTCATTATATTGAAACAATATCACACAGTCTAATGAGTAACATATCACTGAAATCAGTGTCTCAGTCCCTACTTTATGCTGTTCTCACATTACATAGCTGAAACCTGCTGACAGATTCCCTTAAATAAGTTTAGACCGCCCCTTTAAGAATCAGAATACAAAGAAGATAAAATGAATAGAATTTTATTCCATTTGATATACTCTTTACCTATTTTGAAATGTTCCTTTAAGTATTAATTTTAATTATGCAATTTTCCACTTTTAGCAACTCAGTATATGAGTCAGTTATTCTTTTTCGTCTTATTATTCTAAAATGAGAAATAAAGGAAATAATTAAGAAAAACATTATCGCTGCCACGCGTAGGAAAGGTTCACAGCAGACAAATATCAGGGATATTTATGTCTCCAGCACAAAGCCACAATCTCCTGTGTGATCTATAGACAACACATATATAAAAACACTTCAAAAACCCGACTTGATTTTCACGCGTTTGAACCAAGTATCGTGAGTCAGGAAATCAACAAGTTCTAAAAGCCGAAATCACTCAGCAAAATCCCTGTTATTCTAAGCAGTAAAGTGAGAGCAGGACGCAGAGGAGAGTATCTGGCGCGGTATAAAAGTCACGGATGTTCATCACTGCCAGTAATGTAGACAGCGAATCTCTGGGCAAAAATAATGATCTTCATTCCACATCATCTCCAGGAATGCAAACGGTCCGATCCAGGCTCGAAAGGTGCCGCAAAATATTTACTCATCAGTAAAATAAGAAACCGGCAACCACAAAGTAAAGTAAGACTGGTAGAAAAGACGCCAGGATTCACTGAGGAAGAAGTATGTGTTCACAGTTCTCAGTACAAAAAGTTTTTTGTCTCAGATGTTTATGTGGATGGGAAGTTGTGCCATAAGTAGAATCAAATAATAAATTGTGATGAAACCACAGAAATACTACGGGCGGGGGGATGGTGACACAAGGAAATGTGTTAGAATAAAGAAAAAGTTACAAAACGTTTGTAATTTTGTCCTGCACGAAAAGTTATGAAACTTTACAAATCAAATTACCCTGATTCCCGGAAAATAAGGCACTCTCTTATACAAAATTATCACTTCAGTGAGGAAGTGGACGAACTCTAGCGCCACCTTTCGGTAGCTGTCCTCAAAGTCATAATCGACTCTTTAACAAGCCTTTTGATACGACCAAGGATTTGTGCCAAATCAGAACTCCAAACTGCAGACGCTGCGTTTCGGGGTGACTGCCCCTCATCAGTGCAGTGTGTGGGAATTCTAATCTGGCTGTGTGAGTGGGCTAAGGGGAGGTCCTCTCCATGACACTCTCTTATATAAATTTTTGCTCTAAGTCTTATTTTCAGGGGGTATCTTATTTTTCCATGAAGAAGAATTCACATTTATTGTTGAACAAAAATAATGAACATTTATCATCCCTTTGCAGGCCCCATCATCTCATTGCAGCCCCCAATACAGTATGCCCATTACCCCCTTGCAGCCCACATCACAGTATCGCTATCATCCTCTTGCAGCCCCCAATACAGTATCCCCATTACAGCTGCTGGCCTCTGATTGGCCGCCAGGCGGCACCCATGTATGTATGGCTTCTGAGGCAGGAAGCTGGGAGTGGCGCTGAAATACCGCAGTAGCGGTCACCAGGACACCGGCAGGAACCAAGAAAGCAGTAGGGGGCTGCAGGATGAGTCAAAGCTGCATGCACCAGTCTTCTGTCCAGTGGGCATACCTTATTTTTGGGGGTACCTTATATTCAGCAGCATAGTAAACCCCCCTATTACATCTTATATTCGGGGGTGGGGGTGTCTTATTTTCGGGGAAACACGGTATTAGGGGATTTGCCTTTAGCTGCATTGATATTAGAATATACTCACTCAAGATGATGGTGACTCACCGTAGCCGGGGGTACACGGAGCGGGCGTTGCTTCTCCTCCAGTCACGGAACCGCGCCTGCGATGGTGTAGGCCCGGTGGTCCAGATCAATAGGGGAAATGGCGGAACAGTAGGGGTGATTTGTCTTCGTGACGCCACCTGCGGGTGTTCTGGTAACTTTACCAGCGCTGCGGGTTCTCCGGGGGATGTTAAGCAGCTAGATGGGATGCTCCCCACAGGATGAGCGGGAGTCCCCGGAGCCGGGAGCTGCGCAAGATGTTGTGAGGCAGCTGCAGTAATGCTGCTGTTAGGCCCAGGAAGTAAACGCAGACACATCAAAGTCTTTTTAGTACCTTTACTGGTGGTTTTCAGGTACGCCAGACCGGGTTCGTGAAGTTTAGCAATCCTGGAGATTCACAGCAAGCAGTTTGTGTAGGCTTCCTTCTCTCTATACTTCTGGTGCTAGGGTCGGGTGGATGTGGAATCCAGCCGGACCGGGCAGTGTGTTCAATAGAACGGATTTCACCTGGTTGTCAGCACTGAGGGCACTGTAAAAGGGTGATGATAATTCTACCTTCTTCCCTGGGCTCTCGTTGGTAGGTGCGACAGGTGGAACAGGGGGCTAGACTCCCTGTGGTTGTAAGCTGGTTTTCTGTGATGGCTGGTAGCTCTCACAGCCTCGGTTCCAGTAACCGGTTGTTAAGGAAAGAGTCAGAATAACTCTGTTTTCCTGAGAGGTGTTCTCTCTTCTTCCTCTTATCCCAGTTGCAGGGATTTCCTCACTTGCTAGCAGGCTGATTGGGCCTAGTGTGTCCCTCATAGGATGGAGGTCTTACACAGGCTGGCAGCTCTTGTAGCGACTGCACACACTCTGTGCCTGGCAGCTCTTGTAGTGTCTGCCACACTCTGGTGTTTCTCCCTCCAAGACTCTATTTATAGGGGGAACTGGCTCAAAAGGACCAGTGGAGCTCCCCCTAGAGGCTCGGGGTGAAACCAGGTGTTCTAAGTGTTGTTGTGGTGTTTGGTGTTTTGTGAGCTTTGCTTTGCTGTTAACTCCATTCATGCCCTAAGGATTTCTGTGGTGCCCAACAGGTGCCAGGGTGCCACATTGGCAGTGATGAGCTAGCACATTTCTTCCTCTGAAAGTTCTGCTTAGGCCAGAGACACAAAGTGTGAGACGCATGCGAGATACTCACACAAGTCTTGCATGCCTCACGCAGCACGGCCACAAGCTTTTTGGATGGGAGCACATCAGCTGCATATGTTTCTTTGGAGCTGACTACTTACAAAAGATTTGGAGTAGTGATTTTGAAAATGACCCTTCATTGGTTCCTTCAGATAACAGACTTTGGTGGACAGTTGAGCTGCTGTTTTTCACATTACACAAATTTGGCGTAATCTAAGGTGAGTTCTTGAATGACCACTTGATAGGTTTTATGGTGAACTTCAGAGATAGAAGGTGTCCAACAGGGCACATACTGAAAACTCTGGCGACTTTTCTTATGGACATCTTCATGATGAAAATTGGCTAACTTCACTTCGTGATACTTGCACCTTACTAATGTCTGTGTAATGTTTATATTAGGCTCACCAGGAGAGGTTGGTCCTCTAAGCTTCAAGTCAGGGTAGGTACATGGTGATGCAGCAAGCAGGAATGTGTGTGGCAGCTAGGATTTGGAATATTGAGGAATCTCAGGAGCAGCTAGATGGATGAAGTGGAACCCAGGAGAGACAGAAGCAAGCAAAGGACAGTATGCACAAAAGACAGAAGATGGAACACACCATACACACAAAATGTTCTGCCTTTTTGCACGTCTATAAGCAGTGTGCGATTCAGCATACAGTGTAAACCTTCTCTATATTCCAAATAAACAAACTGTTATATCTGTAGTCTAACAGATTTATTGGCCAACAGTAAGTGAAGAGTGATTGATTGGTAAAACTAGAAAAAGACAGTTAACACAAATCAGTATTGGGCATAAAATATAAAGCAGTTATGATAATATACAGTACAAAGTTTCATACAGTAAGATGGAGGCTTACATGTGGGACTCATGCTTCCTAATATATATAATACCTATGTAAATGATTGCTATGACACCTGGGTAGCAACAAACCTTACAGTATGAAATACACAGACAAAAATAATACTCTCAACAGATATGCTTTGGCAAAGATGATGGAGGTTTCAAGAGCAATGCAGTAACAAGACAAATACATGTGCTCTGCATAAATCCTGTCTTAAAATTGCTGCTGCTACCCTGAAATATTGAGGTTCTGAACCACAATGCACCAGGATCTTAAAAGAAAAGACACTGAATAATGCAAGTTTTGCTGCCAGATGCTGCTAATCACATTAAACATTACAATAAGATAACACATTACATTACACATGTTATAACATGTGGCATATTTAGCATCACCTTATCCCTCTAAGTTTAAATTGATAGAACACCAAATATAGAGGTCTAGAGTCTCAACCCTAATTAATATGTCTAAATAAGCATTAAATAGGTCTAGGGAGATAATCTAATGGATCCACTCAATTTGCAAAGCTTGACGTGGAGCTCAGCAGAGGTCAGTGGATCCAGAGGAAGGACGCGGAGCTGAGATACCTGGGACAAGTGTGTAACAGTCTGGAAGTTGCTGATTCCTTCATCTCAGCTGTTCATGCTGAAAATAAGAGTAACATCATCCAGTCTCTGGCCACAGGAGCGTGGGCTAAGGCAGTGCTCCTGAACTCCAGTCCTCGAGAGCCAACAACAGTGCATGTTTTCTGGATTTCCTTGCATTGCACAGGGGTTAGAATCATCACCTGTTCAGGTGATTAATTTATCACCTTTGCAATACTGAGGAAACCCTGAAAACATGCACTATTGGTGGCTCTCGAGGACTGGAGTTGGGGAACACGGGGCTAAGGGAACACTTGACCTTGTCTTTGCTACACTGTTTCTGTGACTCCAACAGAAATGAATTGTAATTCCAAAGACAGCAGAACAGATACGAGTTACGTAAACACCTAACTTTGTCATGCCGCCACTTCCTCTGACCTGTGCTTGGATGTTGTGATTCCCATGTCAGTCATGAAATACTAAGATAGTGATGACCTATTTGCATTTCCAACAGTTCTCTATCTTTATAATCACACGGAGGAGCATAAATAATAACATTACAAAGAAACACAACATTTATTTTTGTTTGTTTTTTTCAAAAACCTATTTGAAGGAAATGGCTTGAAGTTGTGTTTGGCGCTTTTGAGGTAGTTTCTATTGCAGAATATTATGTTTATTTTACACAATGATTCGCTACCTGATCCGCCTCATATCTTCATGTACGATCTCTTCCTTTACAAAGTGAAGAATGTGGGAATAAAGTTTAGACCAAGAATAATAACCAATCTTGGGCCAACATGAACATGTAAACACCTACGAGGCTTTAACAGAGTTTATCGGGAGGAATGTTTGTTTTCACTAACTTTTGTCTTCTTCATTGTGAAAAAAGGATGTTATCCTGCAATCTTCTCTGTGCTGACCACACAGTTTTCTCGTCTTTGAAAAAAACCCAAAAAGACGAAATTCTTTATATGACGCCTTTCCGGAAAAGTCATTCTCATTTAAAGTGGATGTCTCAACTCTCTCTATGATTGTAGATTCTTGTATTCTCGTAAAATTAAAATTCTACATCATCTTTCTTTAGTGTTCTCTGTTGTACCACTCGTATGTTATTCTTTTTAGAAATCTAAGAAAAAATTGAAAACTGTGACCATTTCCCTAGACAAAAGTGTGTCCATTTCTGCACAATGTACAGATTAGACAGTGTCAGACTGCGTAAGGAAATGCCCTAGCTCAGAGGTCCCCAACTCCAGTCCTCAAGGCTCAACACCAGTGCATGTTTTCAGGATTTCCTCCAGAATTGCAGTATTATGAGAATATCAAACAATGTAAAAAGTGATTTTTCAAACATATCCATTGTTATGTAGCCTTAACCGGAACCTCAAGAAGAGATGAACTTTCTTTAATCCCTTATGATAACTCAGCATCATTGTGGAGAATCTGGCTACTTGTGTGGGGCTGAACTATTCTTATTTGGTCACACATACTATTCCTTTGTTCTGCAAGTCAAAGAACATGAACCATTGTTTCATTCAAGACCCCTTTTGTATGCTGATTTGTGAAATGCCTGCTAATTGCAGATTGCATCAGCCCCCTGCAGTGTACTAGAATGCATCATTTGGAGGACAATTATGCAGTCAGATTGAACTAATGACCAATGAGGGAACAGCCATGATTATCTCCCCGCAATCATGTGGGGCAAATGCCCAGAAATAATAGTTTTGGGGGGTGTGAGGCACCGCCGGCATGATCCGCATGGCCGGGGTACATCACATGTAGGATCAGAGGATGATCCTGTGCACACTGGCCGGTTTTCCTGTGATGATAATACTGTGTGAACCAACCTGAACACAATGAGGTTTCATGAGACTAATGAGTGGCAGTGAGAGTGGGATGAGATCGAGGAGTCCATGAGGAATAGGATGTAATAAGTGAGTGCTGACAACCCGGAACACAGGGAGTTAACCTGAGCTGTGTGAAAGGCTGATTAACAGCAGCTGAGGGGGTGTGTCCAGGTGGGAGTGGCTGGCACGATAAGAGCCGGCCACCTGAGTGATTGAGATTGATTCTGGAGGCTGAGATTGATGCTGGAAGCTGAGATGGATTCAGATGGAAGCTGAGACCAGCCAAGTGCAGAGCAGTCTGGAGGCTCTGAGTACATGATGGGAGCAGGCTAGCTCCATGCCGGTGCCGAGGTCCGGGGTCGTGTCCGCACCTGGAGGGGGAAGCCGTGGTTGACCCGTGGACGCTAGACCGGACGTGGTTCACCTCACGTCCGGGAAGGAGCCTGTGGCGATGCCTGGTGGAACCTGTGACACAGGTAGCGAGACCCGGATCCGTGCCCGGTAAGAAAGCAGTTCCCGAGCGATAGTGTGAACTGTGCACCTAGTGTGTAAATCATGTTAGGCGAGTATAGACCGCCCTTGGGACCGACTCAGTGGAGTCCGTTAAAGGTCCTGATGAACCGGAATGTATGTAGCCCTTGGAGGCAATTGTATGTAGTGTGCCAGGCGGGCATAGACCGCCTTTGGGTCCGAGTCAGAGTACTCAGTTAAGGGACCCGATGAACTATGTGTATGAGGGCTTAAGTAATGGCCCTGAATAAGAGATGATGGCCTATATGTAAGACCCGTGTATAAAGATGTGGGGAGAGAGTGACCCAGCGAGTATGGATGATGTTGGAGGCGTTCCGTCCTTGGGACGAGAGGGAGGCTTGCCCTGCTGCTTGCAGAGGGTACCCGTCCCTCAACCACGACCTCTAATGGTGTGGGTGTGCCTGTGGTGCCAGACACAGGGGTAATAGGGCTCCTAGTAGGTAACGGATGTAGAGGTTCCCGTGCACTATGGCCTGCCAGTCCCTGTAATGGGCCATGGAGGGGCCACAGTCCATGGATGTGGGCTGTGAGCAGGTGTGTGATCCATGGACGTTTGAATGATGGATCACATACGGTATGTAAGGACCCGGTCAGGCAGGATTCCTGACTAGCGGTGAATGTTGAGTCATCATGCTGGGTGACTAAAGCCAGGCGGCAGGTACCGCCATTGGGACCCACAGGGCCCGTTGAGGCGTATGTAACGAAGGTCAGAAGCAGGGGTTAGAAGGGCTCCCGTACTGGGTAACGCGTGGTTAGGCCTGAGGCCGCAGCCACGGGTTACTAGGGTTTGCCAATCCCTGTTATAAACCCGGAAGGGTCATCATCGTACTGTAACTTATGTATAGTGTAAGTAGGCCGGAGGCCGTAGCCACCATGGGAGCTGTTAGTAGAGCTCCAATGGGGACAGAGATGGTTACAGGTCCCGGGTTACTATAAAACGTTATGTGCAATATAAGTGTTATGTGATGTTAAATGTAAATGTATGGTGTATTTATGTAAAGTGTTGTTAATCAATGTGATATGTGTCAAACATGCTACCCGGGTTATGTGATTAATATGTGAAAATAAACGGGTAGACATTGGTTAACCTTATAAACACGTGTTTTTGTCGTTTTGCAAGCGGGTTCCCCGGTTGCTACCTCACAGGGGATAAAAAGGGGCCTGCTCCTGTCTACAATGTGATTCTACAAGACTTCAGCCTACATACCATTGTCCCAGCTGGTGAATTACTGAACTGTCAATTACCCGACACTGAGGTCAAAATGTGTTTGGAAAACCCAGGTTGTGACAATCCAGTCATCTGGACACATACCTTACTATGGTTGGTAGGCCTCCTTATCTTGCTGCTACCTCCTCTTAGTTGATGCCCTCTAAAAGTGGGGTGCTGGTGGCTGGAGTAGTTGATCCTGGATCCCACAAAGTTGCGAATGTTTTGATCCTTGCCAAGTCAGCGGAAGGATGAAACTCTGTCACATGAACCATCTTTTGTCCATGCTAAGAATGTACTATATGCTTTTGACTGTTGTTTACCCAATAAAGTCTTACTCGAACATGGTACCTTCACCCTGTATTGCGTGAGTAGTGTTCTACCCATGGGAAAGGAGTATGGGCATTCAGTGAGATGAGCCCAGCCCCAGAATGTCTTTCTAAAGACAGTCAAGGCAGCAGACGAGAGCACCCACTGACCATGTCTCCACAAATTTAGAAACATACACACACATAAGCATATATGCATATACCTGTATATGCATACATAAATAAGGGTAATATGTTCTGACGTTGATGTCAGCTGTGCATTTTCAGCTGGCATCAAGGCCATGGGTTAGTAATGGAGAAGTATCTATTAGCCACCCCATTACTAATCCAGTAATCCCCCCAAAAAACACATACAGGAAAAAGTCCCTAAATAAAATGTTCCCATGAAGCTCCCCCATTGTAGTCCACATTCCCCAAAAGCAGCTTCGACAACAGTGAATAGCAGTAAAGTTTAGCTTTTCATAGGCTCTGAGTAGTGATGACAACTCTTATCAGAGCTCCCAGGTCTCGATTAGCACAGCAATGAGCCAGCAGCTCGGTTGAGCATTACCATAACTACCTGGTGCCTGTAAATAGCTATACTTTATTGCTATTTACTGTCACCAATGCTGCTTTGAGGGAGTGTGCACTATAATGGGGGAGCTTCATGGGATTTCGTGAATGAGGGATAGTGTGGAGGAGTCTTCATTTCAATAAACTATTTTTTTTCTTTTTGATTGCTTTTTTTTTTATTGCTGGGTTAGTAATGGGGGTATCTGGTAGAGCCCTCTTCATTACTAACCCTTGAACTTGATGCCATTTGACATTACACAGCTGACATTAACCCCACAAAAAATTACCCCAATTGCCACAACACCAAAGCAATTTGGGAAGTATCAGAATTGGCACAACTAATGTGCCAATTCTGGGGCAGCTGCAGGCTGGTATTTTTAAGTGTGGGGTGTGTATCAGCTCACCACATTAACCTGCCATGCTCGGACTGACATCCCGAAACCGCCTTGGTGTAGAGCAAACAAAAGTGAAGGTACAGCTTCCAGTATGAACACAGAATACTGGCTTGACAAAGGACTTCATCCGAAACATGTTGCTTGGCACGGTGCTCTCTGCTGTACAATCTATACATGTTGATCCTGCATTGACTGTGCTGTCTTTATGGGAATGCTGTCGAAGATTCAATAAATTTCTTCCGTATTCATACTGGAAGTTTGACCTTCACTTTTGTTTGCTGGTATTTTTAGGTTGGGAAGGGCCAAATAACTATGGGCCTTCCCAGCCTGGTAATACCAGCCTGCAGCTGTCTGCTTTACCTTGGCTAGTGATCAAAAATAGGTGAGATCCCAAGCCATTAATTTATTATATATAACACCAGATAAAAGGCACTAAAGGTTGAAGTGTACAGCACTGCCTAAATGCCAGCTCTAATCTAAGATCTCCCTTAGATTAACTTTCCTTGACCTGCAGTGTGCCAAGAATTACACAGCCTGATCTCATATAAGACCCAATGACGTGATCTAACTGGCCAATAGGCAACATGGTTATGGCATTATTGTGTATGGCAGGCAATCTTCGGACATTTACTGGCTATCTAAACATGCAGGGCGAGGACTCAAGCTTTCACTTAAGCACCCACGATACATAATCAAGTAATGATCATGCCCGAGCACGCTCGCTCATCACTACATAGTACACAAAAAATAAGAATCGTGGTAATATATTTTCTAGAGAGATATCCTTTTTTCTCCTCCTAGACTAATTTTTTACTCTCAAAATTCCCAATTCATGCGTAAAACCTGTTTATAAATCCTTCACCCTTGGACAATTTTCTGTTTTCCATTTTTTGTTTTTCCTTCCCCTTCTCTCAAGAGCCATAAGTTTGTTATTTTTCTGTCAATATAGAAATTTGAGAGCTTGTTTTTTGTGGGTCGAGTTGTTCTTTTGAATGGTATCATTTATTTTACCATATACTGTAGTGTACTGGAAAATGGGGAAAAAAATTCCATGTGTGGTGAAATTGCAAAAAAGTACATTTACATGTTTGTTTTGGGGGATTTGTACTCCTCATGTTCACTATATGGTAAAACTGATGTGTCGGTATGACGCCTCGGGTTGGTACGAGTTCGTAGATATCAAACATATAATTTTACTGTTTTCTAAGTGATGAAAAACATTTTGATGTTTTTAAAGAATTGCACTTTTGGCGCCAATTTCGGCAACCCGTAGCGTTCTCATTTTCGGTATCTGGGGCTGTGTGATGGCTTATTTTTTGTGGCTTGAGCTGACGTTCCTAATGATACCATTTGTGGGTAGATGTGATGTTTGATAACCTGATATTTTATCGCAACGTTTGCGATTTTTATTTTTTGTTACGCAGCTTACAGATTTGATCGATTTTATATTTTGATAGATCGGGCATATCTGAACATGGCAATACCAGATGTGTAATTTTTTTTAATAGTTTTATTTTCAATGGGGCAAAGTTGAGGATGATTTGACCTGGTATGTTTTGTTTTTTGTCAAATTTTTAAAAACATTTTTTTTTTTACTTTTTCTTTAGGGTGCCTCAGTACTACACTGTGCGACTGCTTCTCCTGTTCACAGACGTGCTGATACACGTCTGTGAACAGGAGAAATTATCACTTTCTGTGGATACCGGGCACTCATTAGTCATCCACAGAATGTGATTCATGACAGCTTCCGGAGTCATCACAGGACCCTGGACTGTCTTGGCAACACATCGAGGTCATGTGATCACATCACAGGTTCTCCGATGCTGGCAGGAGCATCGCAATCCCCGCTATGGTGTTAGAGGTCACGCTGTTAGTGATTGACAGTGCGATCCAAAGGGTAAACAGCACCAATCAGATCTCTGATCGGATCGATGCTGATAGCTACATATGTCAGCTGATCAGATCAGCTGACGTGAGGGGGATGAAGCGAGCTCAGCACTTGAGCTTGCATCAGAGGGAGGACATGGCCAAAGGCGTACTATTGGCCGTGAAATGGTTAATTAATAAAAACTTTCCATTACTGGATATTGGGGACGTCAGTTGGTGCTCATAAACGTCTATGGAGAACTGTAACTGTGATTTCAAGAGAGTCTTTATTTGTATTTAGCTCCTCTTGACAGTTGTTGCTTTTAAAATCCCATCTCAGTAATGTGAAACGCTTTCTTCATTCTCTGTAGACAAATAGAGACATATTTTACCCATGAATTGAGAGTAAAATATCAATCTAGGCACTGATATAAGTAGATTTATCTGAAATGATATATTACTAAGTAGCTTCTTTTCATGTGTACTATTGATTTATAAAATTAAATTAAAATGATGGTTATTATTATTATTGTTATTATTATTTAACATCATTTATTTTCTGAAGTCAGTTGATAATTGCATGGTATACCCTACAGGTGGAATATCTGGTGACTTCTAGTAATAAAGCAATGGGATCATATTTTCATATTCAAATGTAGCTTGTTAAAATAACAATTGACATTATCTTCCTCAGGTAGAAAAATGGATTTGACTAAAGTTGGCCTCACCAGTGTTATATTCGATCACAGAGGTTTAAGCTCCGGTTGGAGTCACGGCGCTCTGGCTTATTTCTACATCTGTATGTTTTCATCTTGACCCTGAATAAGTTATAACTCTTCTCTGTTTATAATCTTTCATCTTGACCCTGACATAGTTATATCTCTACTAGACAGACCGTAACACTTTTATAAATTATGGGAAGGACTATCCGCCAACTCCCACGTTTCAGAAAATGATATGCAATACTTGTCAATGCCTAAGATAAAGTATGGAGAAATGTCTCAGCTTCTACTGTATTTATGACTACTTTACGCTATGTCTACTCCACTACTACTGCTTGTGCTTGTGTACAACTACTACTACTTGAGCTTGTGTACAACTACTACTGCTTGTGCAGTAAAGAATCCAAAATCTCACTGCACTTACATTGCAAAGAATCACTGACTATAACGAGGTAACCTTTTTTCCTCTAGATGTAGAGGATGCCCCCTTGTCATCGTCACTGGCTTAGGTGTAAAAATATCATTATAAAGATCTCTGTACTGTCCCTTCATATATTTGTACATTGTAATAACCCCAAGTTTAATAACCTGTCTTGGTATTGCAGACCCCTCAGTTCTCTAATAACCTTGGTCGCTCTTCTCTGGACCCGCTTCTAGTTCAGCTATGTCTTCCTTATACACTGGAGCCCAAAATTGTACACAATATTCTAAGTGTGGTGCACTAGTGACTTGTGTAGAGGAAAACTATGTTCTTCTCACGAGCACCTTTTTTAATGCATGGTTTTATTTGCATTGGTAGCAGTTACCTGACCCTGGTTACTAAAGTTGGTTTGCCATCATCAATATCCCAAGTATTTTTCAATGACAGTTTTACCCAGTGGTTTTAATATTTAGTACATTTTGTTTTCTCTGCCATAGTGTAGGATTTTACAATTTCTTAAGCCACCAGTGTTACATAAATCCCTCAGTAATATTAAATTGTCCTTCTCTGTCTCTGTGTTAATTACCTTCTGAGTCTGCAAATATTGAATTCTACTTTGTCTGCCCTTCCCAAGGTCATAATGAGTATATCTAAAAGAAGAGGCCCAATACTGACCCCTACAACCCAATGTTAACTGTGACCCAGCTCTAGGGTAAAGACAAAAGGGGAAAAGACAGACAAGGGTAAAGAAAACAGCAATCATACAATGCAGGTAGGCTTTAAAGGGAGATGATAAGTGAGGCAAACCAAAAAGGGATAAAGGATGGGAAGACACAAATACACAGTACTTTCAAGTAGCTATTTTTGGATACAGCTCCTTACACAACCTCTGTGTCCACAGGTCACACCTCCACATCAAGACCAAAGTATAGCAAGCTATTACTGGCACTGAGAGGTGAGTACTTATAGAAGAGGGGAAGTGACAAAATCAGAATAGCTGAGATAACCAGGACAGAAAGCTTTAGAGGACCAAAAAAACTGCCCAACCCTTGCAGCACTGGACCAAGGAAAATCTGCACAGCTAACTAAACAGCAAAGCATATCCAACCAGTGCAAGTGTGCTGTAGCCATGAACTGCGATCTTCTGACACTTCTTATAATGGATGATGTGGGTTAGATGATGTTTGCGCTCCAGAAAACAGCTGGTGATGCATTGGTTGCACCTCCCACAACCTAATCAGGTGAGCGCCTTTCTGATTATCTCTATCGTTTTCTATCAGACTATCCTGATTTGCTACTTATCCTGATCCTATGGTGCCCCTTTACACGTCGGCTACATTTCTAGGGTGGCTACAGGTACATTACTGGTTGCAGTTGAAATCATGGAGAATTATTCCTTTGTACACGCAACAAGATAGAACTTGTCTCATGATTTTCCTGAAACCCAGTAGCTTACCTGTATTCACCCAGAAATATAGCGTGTGTAAGGGCTATGTGTGCTCAATCTCCTTCAGTTTGACATACAGATCTTCTGACACTTGAAATAGAGGAGTCCACCTCTGTCGTGGTCACCTCTGTCGTGGTACCCCGTGACAGCTAAGCGTAGCATTTACTTGTGAATTTATGGTCCCCTGATCATGTAGTCTGTCATGGGATTTTCTGAGTAATACTGTAAAGAGAGTGTTTGTAGATTGGTCTTTCCCTCATCCTCTTCCACCATTTCCCCAGATTACATATGAGGGGGTTAACACTATAATTTATGAGTTTTTACTGTTTATGTAGCTAAATAATCTTTTTGATTACTTTCAAAGGGATATCTTGGATTTAAAAAAATAAATATGTGTGCCTAGCATAACAGGCTGCCACCTACCTATCTGGTTGTGCCCGCATCCATTTACCGCCATTCACCCCTGCCACTGAGAGGTCACAGACCATCCTCCATGGCGGGGTAAACAGAACAGAGGCGGCATCTATTCCGCTCTGCTCTTTGGAAGACATGGGACAGTCAGTCTCCTTTACTGGAACTGATCATGCTGCGTTGTTTCCCTTAATCTATCTGAAAATTTGGGTGTGAGCCGTGCAGGTGGGGGCATAATCAGTTAGTTAACAGTTTGGCTCTACTTAAATTGCATCCTTTTACAACTCAGAGGAAAGCGACAGAGCCCCCCTGTATAGTCAGTGGACATATTCAGCAGGACGCTTAAACTAGTCACCTATTATAGACTCAAACACTGGAGGATGGAAATATTTCAGCCTATTGAGAACTTACGAACTTCTATATTTTCCAAACATTGCAAAAAAGAAACAAATCCTTAAATTTTCTTTTTAGAGTGTAGAGTATTAAGGCCCCGTTACACGTAGCGATATCGCTAACGATATCGCTGCAACGTCACAGGTTTTGTGATGTGGCAGCCGACGTTGCCAGGATATTACTGTGGTGGACACTTAGCAGCGATTGGCCCCCACTGGGAGATCACTGATCGTTAATGAATGGCCTGGACCATTTTTAGATCGGCGATCTCCCCGCTGGGCATGCTGGATCGCTGTGTGTGACACGGGCAATGACCCATTCTGCGGCCGAGAACCTGAAAGATCCAATGATCGTCGGGTGTCGCGCCAGGGCTGTGGAGTCGGAGTCGTGGAGTCGGAGTCGCTGCCCATTTTGGTGGATGGATCGGAGTTGGAGTCGTAGAAAATGTTCCGACTCCGACTCCTAAAATATATAATAGTAGTTCAATGCAGATTGTGCTGAATATCATTATTATGATTTATTATTATGTTCTATCTAAATATCTTGATTATTATGTCATTATAATGATTAAAGCCTAATGTTACCATTGACCTACAATAATTTTATCACTTAAAAACGAGCCATGACTGAAGGAGTCGGATGGTCAAATGAGGAGTCGGAGTCGGAGCCAGGGAAATTCAGGAGTCGGAGTCGGAGTTGGAGGTTTGATTTACCGACTCCACAGCCCTGGTCGGCGAACTGCTGGGTCATCGCTGGTAAGTCTGCCTGTATGCCTGTAAGACATCTCACCAGCGACCACGTAGCGACGCACCAGTGATCTCGGCCCGGTCGGATCGTTGTTGGGATCTCTGGTGTCGTACATGTAATGGGGCCTTAACACAAAAGTCAATTACATTTACCCCTTTAACAAGACTTTGGAGATTCTGTAAGCTGAAAATGTATGAGTGGGTGGTGAAAACAACATGTGATTGATATAATAGCCTGTCCATTCTAGTAAATGCATAATTACTTATTTTAAGACATTTTTCACTAACCTGTATCTGAAATTGTTTTGTCTCATGATTTCTGAATTCTGCATTTATACAGCATACATTAGGTGGTATGATCTCTACAAGAATAAATCTGATGCAAACTGGAGGGACCTTGACATCAATTAGTAAAGTATAGAGTAGGATCCATGAACTATAGCAATCAGGGATTTTCTTTTTACAATAACGTATGTATAGATAGTAACATGTGCATATAAAGTCAGTTACTCTATAATTTAAAAAGAAAAAAAAAATATTGCGAATGTCATGAACGGAGAAGCAAATTGTTGAGTTTTTCTGCCATCTGTTGGTGATTTGAATGTAAGACAGCACAATATTGAATTTAAATATAGCCTTAGTATGTAGAGTATAGCATCAAAAAACGGATAGAGCACATGGATGTCTTCATCGTCTGTGTCCGGTCTGTTCTTTGGGTTGGAAACACACTGTCGGAGTGACATGCGTGTTACTCGCACAAGTCTCTGATCATTCACCCGGGATGACCTCCCCCTCTCTGGACAGAAGCATGGAGCTACCATACCACTGACAGTATCTAGTCAAAGAGGCAGGTCGTGCCAGGTGAATGATCGAGACTCATGCGAGTTAGGGTCGCTTTACACGCACAATTCTGTGTCCAACTTCTGAACAACTTACTGGTTGCAGTGAATCATGGACACATTGCTCCATTTTGTGGCTGTGTACAAATGGAACAATGTGTCCATGATTCACTGCAACAAGATCTGTTCGGAAGTGACACAGAAGTTGGTGTGTGTAAAGCGGCTCTAACTCGCATGTCATTCTGACAGTGTGTTTCCAGCCTGTTTAAGACCCCGTGCACACAGTGCGTTTTTTTATTGCGTTTTTTTAGTGCAGATTTATCACAAAACTGCATTCAAATCCTTATGCTAGCAAAGTCAATGAGAATCTTGAAGTTTTGTCACATGGCACGATCCGCTGAAATCGCCTGGTGGATATGGCCTGATTTCATTGCAGTGCAGGGCAATCAGGCGACGCTCTACCAGTGATTTTTCCCTGTAGAATCGCCCAGTCACACGCCACTACGCACATGCGATGTGGTTTCCACATCGCCGAATTCGGGAATTGCCAGCGGTCTTGCCGGCGATATGGCGGTTTGTGACGGTACCTTTAGTGTTTGTGCACACAACATTTTTTCCAGGTGGATAAATACAAGTGAGTTTCCTAATGGAAGATACTTGAGGAAGCACCAACATTTTTTTCTGATTGACTTCCTTGTGTGTTTCTTTTGTAGTTTCCTTTATTGCTCAATTTTGATCACTAGCGTTTTTTTTCAAGTGTTTTTGTGACAATTCTCAGTCATTTATTTAACTTCATTCAACAATATATTCCACTAGGATTTTGTAAGCAAAAACACTGGCAAAATGTTAAAAATGTGTCAGCATTCTTTTTTAGGCTACCAATTGACTTTAATTATAAAGTATTTAGAATCTTAGAGTAGAAATACCTGAATGACAGTGAAGTCACATCCCTTATCCGCTTGGCATCTTTGTAAACCTGAATCAGTTAATTGATGCTCAAAAAACTGAATATTTGCACAGCAAGTCATTTTTATATGATGATGATCATTTATATGATGAGATCAGCACTCTGGACAGAGACAGGTACTGTACGCAATTTGCCTAAGTACCTTGGAGACCTCCCTATTTATGAAGCAAGTTATAAATTGTTCACGGTGCACTGTAACATTACAGTAGCCGCCGGCTTTTTATGAATGGAAGTAGCAGAGCCAACAATGTGACCCATTCCCCATTTTGATTCTTCCCAAAAATGAAATGTTGATTTGGTGTCAAGCTGCTATAGGTATCAGAGGTCAAGATTACCAGGCCCTGTGTACTCAGATAGCAGGCCCGCTCTGTTAACAGCCAAAGGGGTAGTAGATGTCAAAATTGGGAGGGTACCAGTACGTATCCTGAATTGTGGGTAAAAGGAGATCAACCTGCCCAGGTACGCCACAGTAGCTAAATTATTTACTGCGAGTAACAACGCAATCAGAGCGGTAGAACCCTTGGTAGAACAATGGCTCTGCAAAACCACAGGGGGACTGGTGTCAGAATCTGCATGTAGGCTCTGATTCCAACCCTTCGCATCAAAAAGATGGGTGTGAAATCTTCTGTCTTTTATTTGCCAAAGTATAGGCACGACATGGCCTGGAAATCTGACCGGAAGAAACGGTACAGCACCGCAAAACGGCCCGTCGTCACTCCTCCACACTCCCTCCCCTACAGCAGCCATGTCGTGCCTATACTTTGGCAAATAAAAGACAGAAGATTTCAACATGGTGAGTGCCGCTCATTTTTTCTTAAAGAATTTGTGCTCACTTTATTAAGCGTGCACCGCTATTCCGGACCTTCAACACTTGCACCTGTATATGTATGAGGTCACACACAGGCATATAGAGTGAGAGCTGCAGTGCCCAGTAATTTTTCTACTACTTGAGAAAAATATGGGTGTGTACTGGGTGTGTGAATGGGTATTCAACAAAAACCTAGTAGACTTTGGGCAGGTAAAAGGGGTCCAAAATCATATCCCACCGGAGACCATCCGTCCATTAAAGAGAGGTACCGCCTGCTCACTACCAGTGTGCCAAGGGCATGCTGCGAGAAATGAAGGAAGCAGGGGTCATTAGAGATAGTTGTAGTTCCTGGACAACTCCGTTAGTCCTTGTTAGAAAGAAAGACACAATGAGGATCTGTGTTGATTACAGGCAGAGTAACCGCATTACACACAGAGATGCATACCCGTTACCACGCATTGAGGAGTCATTATCTGCCTTGAAATCCAATAATTATTCTCAACCCCAGATCTCACCAGTGGGTATTTGCAGGTTCCCGTGGCAGAGAAGGACCGAGAGAAGACAGGCGTTCACGACGCCGATGGGCCTCTGGGAGATCCAACTGCATGCCATTTGGGCTCTGCAATTCGCCAGGAACGTTCCAGAGGTTAGTGGAGTGTTACCGCGGGCACAATAACTTTGAATGGTCCTAATCTACCTGGACAACGTCATAGTCTTCTCTTGAACCTACGAGATTCACCTGAAGCACCTGGCCAAAGTAATTTTAGACCTTGTCAAACTTCGGTCTAAAGGTAAAGCCATCTAAATGCCACCTGTTGAAGCTAAAGGTACAGTACCTAGGACACATAGTTTGCGCCAAAGGCATGGCCCCAGACCCTGATAAAGTCACCATCAGCAGGGACTGGCAGCAGCCGACAACCATCCGTGAAGTACGGCAGTTCCCAAGGTTGCTAGGCTACTACCGAAGGTTCATCAAGGGCTTTACCAAACTAGCAGCCCCCCTGCAAGACCTTCCGGTAGGCCAGATAAGAAGGCCAAGTAGCAAAGCTCTCCGATTGAGTGGAACAGCAGACTAGAAGAGTCACCCAGTTAAAGTGGGCCCTGACAAGAGATCCTGGCTTACTCCAAATATGGTCAGCCCTTCATATTGTACACCGACGCCAGCAACGTGGGATTGGGAGCCGTGCTGTCCCAAGTGCAAAGAGGCAGAGAGAGAGTCATTGAGTACGCCAGCAGGAAGCTTCGTCCCACAGAAAGGAAGCCCGACAACTACAGTTCCGTCAAGCTGGAATTCCTCTGTGGAGAATTGGACACCGAACCTGGCAGCCCTATAGTGCCTCTTGTTAAACTCAGGCTAGTCAGTGAACTACCTGAGGATAAAGAAGGACCGCAGCTGCCCTATCAGTGTTGATTTCTTAAAGAGGACCTATCACCCCCCACCCCTGGATTTAAATCTAAGTGCAGCACTGAATGCAGCATGTATGCTGCATTCAGGAAAGGGGTCCCTCATGTGTCTGTGCGTTTGGTTATCCCAAGATATTGCCTTTATAAAACTCACAGTTAGAAGCCATGAAGGCAGTCCCTGGTGCTTGGAGCCACCTCGATTCACGGCTGCATTTCACACCCCCTATGTCTCTGTGCCGCTTTCCTCCATGTCCTTGCCGCCTCCCTACTGTCTATCATGTCCTATCCTCGCTTGCGCATACTTGTACTGCTTGACGCAGGTGCAGAGCAAGGAATTGCTTCTTGTGGTCCCGGGCACCTGTCCCGCCTCCTGCTCTGACATTGTCTTCTTTGCCCGCCCTGCTCCTGTTATGCACTCTGGGGAGTATGAGCTCACACCAGAGTTGAACTAGAGAGGTATGTCTGAGTCCTCGATCAGTGGGATCTGTAGGACTCATTGGTCGCTTCTGGAGGACAGGAGGCTGCAAGTCTCCTGCCCACACCAATTCCAAATACACCAAAACCCTAATCATCAGCATGCCTCAGCGGAATAGCAGTACCCAGAAGGGCTCGAACTGCCTGCCATACAAGCACATGACAAAACCGGAGAAGAGAGGGCTAGCATAGCTAACATGCAGCAGAGTTCACAGGGTGTGTAAGAAAAAGGGAGGCCTCCAAACCACCGAGCGGAGTGGATGTCCCAGATTGCTTCCAGGCCGACCAACCACCACTACCATCTGCAATCAGTGACCCGTATTGCACCATTAATCTTCAATAAAGGTAAAGAAAACTGTACCCGTGTCAACTGATTATTGACCTGGGCCCTCCGTCCTGCACCCCAACGTTAACCTAATCATCCCTATAGACTATTACCATCCACGTGCTCTGGGGACTCCACCCGTGGGGAGTGACACCATCCCGGCTGCCGATCCATCGTCCCCAGAGGTCCTGCAAGCAGCGGTGGCTACCCCTGGCAGCATACCATAGATGACATCACAAACACTTTACCCTGTAAATATTCTCCTTTCTAAGCAACAACCAGGGCCATGGAGCTGGGTCATTGCCACAGTGACCTCCCCAAACGTCACCGGCCCAGCTACCGAGTACCGTGGCCCTAGCAAGTGTCGCACAATCATACTTTTACTTCAATGATTCCGTGTATGATTGTAGAGATAAATGTTATAATGTAAAAGTCCTTAGAAAGTATGCAGCAGGGGAGGGAGTGTGTAAGTGGCCTACTGGGGCTGTGGGACACTCGGAAATGGGCCGTCTCGTCGTCGTCTGGGGCTGCAGGATGTCACAGTGTCCTGACCCGACTCCGTGGTCCCGGGCGAGTCAATAAAAGGAAGCAAAACAGTTTTTGAATAAAGAAATCGTGACGCCACCTGTAGTTTGCGGCTAGATGTAGCCACCACTGCAGTCGGGACCTCTGGGGGTGATGGGGGTTGCAGCAGAGATGTTGTGTCCTCCATGGGTAGGGCTGGTCCCAAGGGCTACCACGTAGTAAGTGTAGGTGTAATGCAAAGTCTCGGTACCTTCAGGCAACCCCCTGCTGCAAGCTCGCAGGGTCAGTTTCCACCTCTCAGGCGCACAGAGGTCTTACACAGTTCTGAACTTTACCGGGTTTACTTTCTTGCTCGTCAGATTTTACAACAAACACAGTTCAGTGCAATAGCGGCTCCAGTCTGGTTTTAGCAGCTGGGATGGCTCATTTGCGACACCCCTTTTATGTTCCTCTCGAGCCTCCTTGGTCTATTCCGCACACTAGCTACGGTCCAGCGGTCACGTGCTTTCAGTGGGCACCCTTCCGGTTTCCTAGCCCTAGCCCTAGTTCGACAGCCTTCCTTTCGCTGTGCTGGAGGTTGGATCTTGGGACATAAAGAACCCACACCCTTCCGGAGTTCATGTTTGGGGCATACATCTTCCCTGCCACTTTAGCAGAGCTGGCACTCTGGTTCTGGCCTGGTTCCTCGGTTTCCCTGCTGACTCGGACACACCTTGGATCCCCTCTAACTTTCCTCGGTTTTCAGCCTTGGACACGGGCTAGCCATACGGTGGCACAGGCCTCAGGGTCCGGGTTATTTCAGTCTGGTGTCTCTGACTACTTGGCTGTCCGGTGTCTCTGCGGTTCTCTCTCTCTGTTCTCCTCCACTTACTAACCAATTTGGTGTTGTGCATTCCCTTTTTGTTGTTGTCTCTCAACCCCTAACCAGGTTCTGTCCTAACCCTCCACCCTCCACCTGGCTCCTCCCGCTATCCCATTGCTAGACATGAAGTAACTTAGATTTGAGATCAGGGGATGTGTTGGGTGTGGGTGTGGGGTGACCGACTTACCAATCCCAGTTGCTGCGCCATCTCGTGGCGACTGGTCCGCAGGGGTGCCACAATCCCCCTGAGCAAAGAATAGCACGTCCTCGTGCTAGGACCTGGTAAACTTTAGCACTAAACAAAATGATAAATGTGACTCTAAAACTTCAAGAAAATCTCCACAGAGTGCACTTATTGAAATGTAACCTTTATTGTTTCTTTGTTAAAATTCAATCGTGTGTACCCCTCACATCTAGTGTTCATATAACATGCCAGTCATACAGGGGAGGGGACTGTATCCCAAAGTTCACCCTGTTCCTTTATGATGTTTTAATCCTAGCGTGATGCTGACACCAATGAAAAAGAGGGATTATTGTGTACCCTCAACAGCGCCCCCCAGGGCCCAGCATCTTCCCTGGCATCTAGAACGGTACAAGTCTCTCCTGATGACACCCACGCTGCTTTTGTGGGTAGAAACTCGTCGAGTTTGGACAGCATGTATGTACAGATAAGTGGCAACAATCGATGTAAACTTTGATCTGCCTGGCATATCTCTCTGCACCTTGGTTTGGGTCTTGTGTACTACCCCGAGTGGATTACTGCTTGAGAAGTGGGTTGACATATGTGTATGAAATAAGGGGATAAGGAGTAAAACATATTATCATAAAGGGTACTGTTGGAATTGGTTGTATCATATACCTCAAGAGAGAGCTGTATATACTTATCATTTATAAACAGCTCATGATAGGGACATTGAGATAAGGGTAGTTGGTGTTAAAATACTACCCACTGTTGGTATATGGTGATGCACATTGAAGATAAGAAAAAACATCATTTTTACCATTGTCTCACCTGAGGTATACCCATACTCAATTTAAGTGAACCCGATCACTCCCCCAGATTGATCAACACATATACACTGAAGTGGATATCGGGGACAGACCCGTATGCCACTGCTACCCATCCAGGGAACAACATAGTGCATGCTTGATGACTGAACCCTGAGTGTATAAACAGGGAAACCAGGGACAGCCGTCGAGGAACAGGGACACCATTAAAATTATGTGTAGAAAACTTTGTTGTTAGGCAGAGAAAGAACAGGGCAAACTTAGGGATACAGTCCCCTCCCCTGTATGACTGCCGTGTTAAATGAACACTAGGTGTCAGGGATACACACGATTGAATTTTAACAAACAAACAATAAAGACCTGGTACGGTGTTAAAACAAGCTCTCACATTTTCTTTATGCATAAACAATAACGATAACATATTTACATACATGCTCATTTTTTTCCCGTGACGAGAGGCTCGTGGCTTTAACGTTACATAACAAAAACCATCTTATTGATTCCACAAGGGGTATCAAAAGTAGAAAAAGTGCAAAAAACAGTTTGCAGTTCACGATTGTCCATTGTCTCTTTTGTCCTGGTCTTCAGGAACCCACAACAAGAGAAACCCATTGCAAGCCCTGGGTGCAGCGACAGTGACTGAACTGACCGATTCTTCGGCAGTACCAGTGGGTTTTTAAGCAATGTGGTCACAAGTGCTAAATATTCTTTCAAGTGCCAAATGTTCAGACAATTCACCCCAAAGACACCGCAGCTTACCGGAGTTCATGTTTGGGGCATACAGCTTCCTGCCACTTCAGCAGAGATGGCACTCTGGTTTCGGCCCGATCCCTTGGTGTCCCCGCTGACTCGGGCACACCTTGGACCCCCTCTATCTTCCCTCAGTTCTCCGCCTGGGACACGGGCTAGCCATATGGTGGCACAGGCCACAGGGTCCTGGTTCTCTCAGTCTGGTGTCTCTGACTACTTGGCTGTCTGGTGTCTCTGCGGTTCTCTCTCTCTGTTCTCCACCACTTACTAACCAAGTTGGTGTTGTGCATTCCCTTTTTGTTGTTGTCTCTCAAACCCCAACCAGGTTCTGCCCTAACTCTCCACCCTCAACCTGGCTCCTTCCGCTATTCCATTGTTAGACATGAAGTAACTTAGACTTGGGATCGGAGGATGTGTTGGGTGTGTGTGTGGGGTGACCGATTTACCAATCCAAGCTGCTGCACCATATCATGGTGACCGGTGCCACAATCCCTCTGAGCAAAGAATAGCATGTCCTCGTGCTAAGTCCTGGTACGGTGTTAAAACAAGCTCTCACATTTTTTTTTATGCATCAACAATAACGATAACATATTTACATACATGCTTCTTTTTTTTCCTGTGACAACAGGCTCGTAGCTTTAACGTTACATAACAAAAACCATCTTATTGATTCTATGGGGCAAGGGGTATCAAAAGTAGAAAAAGTGCAAAAACAGTTGACAGTTCACAATTGTCCATTGTCTCTTTTATCCTGGTCTTCGGGAAACCACCACAAGAAAAACCAGTTGCAAGGCCCGGGGGCACGGCGACAGGGACTGAACTGACCGAATCTTCGGCCATACCAGTGGGTTTTTAAGAGATGCGGTCACAAGTGCTAAATATTCTTTCAAGTGCCATATGTTCAGACAATTCACATGCACAATTCAAATACACATTATAAAAGTATGCAATAAAACCAATAGGGGGTGCACCGTAGTGCGCTAACTATATACACGACAGTTCTGATCGCTCACATAGTCCGGAATCAAATGTTCATTTTTAATAAAGGGGCATTCACTCAGTGAAAACTGGGGGAAAACAAGGGAAAAACAATGTTCAACTCACACTAGTTTGTCACCTGTCCGGGGCTCACGATCTGAGCAGGTGTGGGCAGGACCGAGCCATGTGCCCTGCTCGGTCACAACAACGACAAATTGGCTGCCCGGTGGCATCAAAGTGATCCGTGTCCCTTCCCCTTCTCCGGGGGACCTCTCCCTGTCACTGCGGCGGGACATCTCCGAGTCTGGAAGCGCCTGGGGGAGCGGCCGTCAAGGACTGCACAGTGTCGGTCAGCACAGATACACTTCTGTGCAAATCCCAGAGACGATCCCATAGTTCCGACAGTTGAATAGTATACCCTAGCAGGGCACCCTCGGTACTCAACCTCCTCATCAGTCATACTAGCCCTGAGCTCGGGCTTCGGTTCACCATTCTTCTTCTCTCGGACCGAGGGAACTGGGCACGCCACCATCCCCCGCTTAGTCGCTTTCTCCATGAGTGCCTGTAGCCAGTGCTCCACAATGTCTAGGTGAGTACACTCTAGCTGATAAATCAGCCTGGTAACCTCCTCCGACAACAAGGCAGGGACTATCCCCGACATCGGGCTCCACTTCGTGGAGTCAGGACACGATTCTGGTAGTAGGTCAGTCTTTGGAGAACTGGGAGAGTCCTCTCATCGCACCCCACGCTCCACCATTGCCGGTATCTTGCACTTTTGCAGCTTGCAGCCACCTTCCTTGCCCTTTGTGGCGTTGTTGTAATAAGTATACCGGTCTATTGGTACAGCGCACAGGAGACCCGGAGTTCAAATAACAATACAACGCGTTTCAACCCTTTTAATGGGTCTTCCCCAGGTACAGTTGTAAAATCTGAGGAAGACCCATTAAAAGGGTTGAAACGCATTGTACTGCGCACTGTGATATACATTTTAAGAATAAAGGAAAATTTATTTAAACTGGAAGTGACGTGGACAACTTTTCGCACCTAGTGTTGGCCTGGCCCATGATAAGGGGCTGTGGCATGCCCCTCTGCCAGCACATGGTCTCAGTCTTTCAGGGCCGCCATTGCCTTGGGCCCAAAACCACGGTCTTTTGGCACACAAGACCTTGATTTACCGGGTCGGTAGATCCTGTTTGTGGCGCCAAGTTGAGTTGCCCACAGGGGCCGTGGGATACTCGGAATCAGACCCTCTCATCGTCTGGGGCTGCAGGATGTCACGGTGTCCTGACCAGGCTCCGTGGTCCCTGGCGAGTCAATAGTGTAGGTGTAATGCAAAGTCTCGGTACCTTCAGGCAACCCCCTGCTGCCAGCTCGCAGGGTCAGTTTCCATCTCTCAGGCGCACAATCAGAGACTTAGGGCTTGGACACACATCAGTGAAACTCGTCTGAGTGTACTGTGCGGAAAAATGGCATTGCTCTCGAACCAATGTTAACTAATGTCCGAGAGCACATTTCCGAGTCTTGTGCGCATTTTCCGCATCTGATTCTCGGATTGCGAGTGAATCGCAATATGCTGCAATTCTATGCGAGTCACGAGACTCGCCAATGCAAGTATATGGGTCTGAGAAAAAAGACGTACTGCTCTCGGACCATCCGAGTCTGATGCGACTTTTAATTGATACATTCTCATTCTGTAGCACAGGCAACTGTAAAAAATGCTCCTGTAAATGTGAATACAGTAAATAGCTGCTGAGGAAAAAAATGGATTGCACTCGGACAGCACTCGCAAGCCACACTGAGCAAAAGTCGGATGACACTCGTCTGACTCTCGCATCCGTGAATAGGAGCGTTTTTTCACTCGCATGTGTGTCCATACTCTTACACAGCTTTACCGGATTTATTTTCTTGCTTGTCAGATTTTACAACAAACACAGTTCAGTGCAATAGCAGCTCCAGTCTTAGCAGCTGGGACAGCTGATCTGCAACTCCCACTTTTATGTTCCTCTCGGGCCTCCTCGGTCTATTCCGCACACTAGCTACGGTCCAGCTGTCATGGGCTCTCAGTGGGCACCCTTCCGGGTTTCCTAGCCCTGCACTCTGCCGGAGTTCATGGTTGGGGTGTACAGCTTCCTGCCACTTCAGCAGAGCCGACACTCTGGTTTCAGCTTGGTCCCTCGGTGTCCCGCTGACTCAGACACACCTTGGACCCCCTTTTTCTTCTCTCGTTTCTCAGCCTGGGAACTGGACTAGCCATATGGTGTCACAGGCTGCCGGGTCAGGGTTTTCTGGTGTCTCTGACTACTTGGCTGTCTCTGCGGTTCTCTCTCTGTTCTCCTGCACTTACTAACCAACTTTTTGTTGTTGTCTCTCCACCCTTAATCGGGTTCTGTCCTAACTCTTCACTGTCCATCTGGCTCCTCTCGCTATCCTGTTGCTAGACATGAAGTAACTTAGACTTGGGTCGGGGGATGGGTTGGGTGTGTGTGTGGGGTAACCAATTTACCAATCCCAGCTGCTGCGCCATCTTGTTGTGACCGGTGCACAGGGGTGCCACATGTGCAGCACATTGCCATAAGAGGGGCTAGGTTTCTCTTTATTACTCCACAGTTTGCTCTAAGTCAAACCCTCCCCCTTCCATCTCCTTCCCCTCTCAATCCCTTCCTGTCACTATATAGAGTAGCACAGGGGCGGAACTACACTGGTGCAGCTGGTGCAGCTGCACCAGGGCCCCGACCAGTTAGGGGGCCCCTTCAAGCTTGGAGGGGGCCCCCAGCCGACCCCCACAGCCGCCGTCAAAGGAGAGGAGGGCCAGGCAAGGGTAGCAGAGAGCTTCCTGCTTCCCTTGCCTAATCCCGCCCCTCCTCTCCGGCTCCTACGACCATCCGGCGCAGCTCTCCCAGCAGCACCAGACGGGAGAGCGCGGCTCTCCCGGCAGCAGCGCGGCTCTCCCGGCAGCACCAGGCGGAAGAGCGCGGCTCTCCCAGCAGCAGCACGGCTCTAACAGCAGGACCAGGCAGGATAGCGCGGCTCTCTCAGCAGAAGCGCGGCTCTCCCGGCAGCACTAGGCGGGAGAGCGCGGCTCTCCCAGAAGCAGCGCGGCTCTCCCAGCAGCGCGGCTCTCCCAGCAGCACGGCTCTCCCAGCAGCAGCAGGTAAGAGAGCCCTGCTCTCCCAGCATCCCATCCCCCCCCCCTCCCCCCCGGTCCTCACCTGCACCAGGGCCCCGGGGGTCACGGTCCGCCCCTGGAGTAGCAGGCACATTAGGTATGACACTATGCATGCAGATTGCACAATGTCAGGCATCCTATTAGCCCCAGATAATCCTGTGTCTTCAGTTTCGTCTTCTTCCCTAGCTGTGTGTAATCACAGTGTCACAGTGCAGGAGGCCCCACCCCTAAAGAGAAGGCCTCACCCCTTCCAATCTCTGAAAGTCCCAAGCTCTCAACTCTCACAGACCTGTGACTGTGAGGAGAGAGCTGAGAACTAGAAGCCTAAGACACAGGCAGGAGGGAGGGAGTGATGATCTGGGGCACATAAGAGCCTGACACTGTGCGATCTGCATGCACAATGGCAGACCTAATGTGCCTGCTATTCTATATAGTGACCGGGAGGGAGAAGGGTTTAGCTTAGAGCAAACTGTGGAGTAATAAAGGGAATCCCAGACCCTCAGTGACGTTCTGCTGCACACTCCCTCTCCCTGCTGCACACTTTCTAAGTACTTCTGTAACATTTATCTCTACAATCATACATGTAACCATTGAAGTAAAGGTATGATTGGACTCATTATCCCAGAGCCTCTTAAGGCAATAGCTTCACTTTATAGCCATAAAACCTGCTGGTTGGTCCTCTTTAAAAGGTATCACAACTACAATTTTATTATTTTATTTCACCCACTGAGAGCAGGCAATCTTTTTTTAACTGGCTATCACGGTACCAAACCTCTTCTTTCTTAAACCAACATATATAATATAATATATAAACTACAGCTAGTGGAGTATCCGGTTATCTGAGCTAACACTTCAACAACTGGTTGGATATCCGGTTACATGAGCTAAAGGTACTTTTGGGTTCTGTTGGTGTTCAGCACAGGCCTGCAGATAGTACTGACTGCAGTCACTCCCAATGATTTTCGGTGCCAAAAATAGCAATAAAAACAAAAGAATCCATTATCTTGTTCTCAAAAGAATGCCTGTGGAGCCCAAACAGATGGGACTTACAGCTCTGTAGCATCGAGGGGCCAAAGTACGTTCACTGGGGTCCAGTCCTTTATATCGCCAGCAAAACACTGGGAGACACTTCACAAAGGCTTGCAGGCCTTCTCTGAATCCTCATAGCATCGATGGCAAAGAGTCTGTCTTCACATGCAGATCCCCGCCAGCACACTTGCACACTGTCCCTCTCCCCTGGCAGCAGAAGTGTTTCTTTATAGGGAAGCAACTATAAAAGGACAGAAAGCGCAATATGGTCTTATCTCTTAAATGCTTTCATATAAAAACAGTTGTCACTGATCACCTGGTTAGGTTGTGTAGCACACAACCAGCATCAGAGTACAGTATGGCTGCTGCAGGATCCACACTCCACGTGTGCACGGTGGCATCAGCAAATGGATCAAAAAAGAAAGTGTTCCCACGATCCACGCTGCCAAGCGATGAAAGGACCACAAAGGTTCTGTTAGATAATCGTGGCTTTATTCTACGTGTTTCAGAGCTACTGTCGCACCCGAGGGTTCGGTTGATACAGATATACCTGGGACAGAGCAGGAACTCCACATCAGGTAAGCCCACACACAACAACATCCACTCCAGACCTGAAGGGGAGCTCTACAAACTGAGTTTAGGCGAGGTCCCCTATAAATCCAGGCCTGGAGGCGGAGCCAGGCAGTTCAGTTCCTGGGAGGACTGTGAAGACAATCTGGTGACGGAGCTGCGCTAAGCCCGTGCCAGTGTGAGCTACTAGCCTGCGCGAGGGACTCGAGAGCAAGGGTTGGAGGCAAGGAGTAGCAGTGTTGGGGAGTGAAACCATACCGGTTTACCCCAGGAGGAATAGCGCCAGAAACCAGACACCGACATCCATGACCATGAGGGATCCAACAGCCCCACAGCAAAGACGGGGAGACAGGGAGACTCCAGGTCTTCTGGCCACAGCACTTGAGGCACAGCCACTTAGTAGAGCCAGGGACCGCAGTGGATACAGCGGTGCCCAGCAGCAGGGTTCTCACCACCTTCAATACAAGTGAGGACCACAGGAGAGGGTCAGGGCCTAGCTTCAGACAGCCCAGGACTAAAACACACACAGTGCAGCAGTGAGGCCAACATACTCGCAGAGTGTGGAGATCCTGAACTGTTACCAGAGATCCAGACTTGTACCATCAGTGCCTGTACCCTGGACAATACCTGAACCATCAGTAAAAGGTACAGAAACATCAACCCTGTGTGTGACTGTTATTGGGGCTCCTGATTCCGCTCCCTCCATAGACTGTGCTGCAATATCCATATACAACAACTGCCCCGGGGATCCCGCTTCACCTACGGGGAGCGCAACCAACTTGTTGCCCTGCCATCACACCAGATGTATGTACCGCAGCGCCGGTGACATTACCGGAACCGTAGGTGGCGTCACAAATCACTTTAATTTTCATTGACTCTTTTTAGCAACCACCAGGGCCATGAGACCGGGCGCAGGTCCTAGTGACATCCCCCGTGAACCGAAGCCCGGGACTGGGTACCCCACGGCCCTGGGGCAGGTCACTCCTTGCTCCTTCCTCAGGAAACCAACCTAAATACTAGGTCGGTTTCCTGAGTAAGGAGATAATGCCAAAACGCATATAATAAAGCCACGATTATCTGACAGAACCTTTGTGGTTCTTTTAATCGCATGGCAGCGTGGATCGTTTGAACACTGTCTTTTCTGGATATCTTTATGGGGAAAGTACACTAAAATCTTCCTCTGGGTCCCGGCCACTTGGCCCAATCAGCATCCAGTCTCAATAGGCTCTCAGGGTCTCACAACACTTTTCCACACTGTACTGAGTCTCTACATGAACTTTTTCCTTGGCTCTAAACTCCTCAGACCAAGAAGCACTCTCACCCCCACCAACTCTCTTCAGGGGAGGAATCCCTGGGTCCTAGAGCCCCCAGTGAGAGGGGAATTGTCTCTACCTGCAGACGTTTGCACACTCTAAGGTCACGTGTACACGTTCAGTATTTGATGAGTTTTTTACCTCAGGATTTGTAGACAAAACCAGGAGTGGAGCAATCAGAGGAAAAGTCTAATAGAAACACGTCACCACTTCTGTAATTATCCACTCCTGGTTTTGGCTACAAATCCTGAGGTAAAAACTCATCAAATACACAGCATGTGCACGTGGCCTAAGGCTACATTCACTCACAGCATTTTGGCTGTGTTTTGTGAGGATCCTATTTTGGTGCAGAAACTGCACAGACTTGTGTGTGTGAATCCTGTTGCACTTTTTAGGGCCGCTTTACACACACCAACTTCTGAACAGATCTCTGGTTGCAGTGAAATCATGGATACATTGTTCCATTTTGTGGCTGTGTGCAAATGTAACAATGTGTCCATGATTTCACTGCAACCAGAGATCTGTTCAGAAGTTGGACACAGTGTGTGTAAAGTGGCCTTTACTCACCTCCCCGCGCTCCTCCGGTGATCTCCAGCGATGTCGTCATCCTGGGAGGGTGCAGTGTTTGGTGCCTCCAGGACCCTGCACATGTCACTGAGTGGCGTCGCTCAGTCACATGGTGCAGTGTCAGGTCCTCAAGCACCAAACGGACAACTCTCACAGGTCCTGCAGCCTCCGGTATGAGAGGACATTGCTGAAGATCACCATGGGAACATGGGGAGGTGAGTAAAAACGCAGCAGGTAGCACAAAAAGAATTGATATATTTATTCTTTTTACGGATCCATAAAATTACTCTGCGTCTGACAGCCAAAGTCACTGAATTTCACTGCATTTTCATTGCAGTAGTGGATTCGCCGAAAACACATCTAAAACGGTGCAATAGCGCACAGTGTGAATGTAGCCTCATACGCGCACTGCACGGTTTGTCCTTCTTTCTGTTCTTCTAGTGTTGGGAGGTCTGGTGTACCTGATACGATGAACCCGTCTATTCCTAGACAGTGATCTCAGGAGCTAAACTCTTTTGCAATATACAGTATAAAGAAAAGTGTATGTATGTGTATGCTTGTTATTCCACTTGCATATCCTGTATGATGTCCCCAGGCAAACAGTTAATGATATGCAAAGAGGGCTGCAATATTAAACACAACATTCAAGGTTCTTATACACTGCTTAACCTGATGATCCAAAAATCAAGATCTATAGAAAACCCCAACAAGGACGCAGGTATAATTTTACTATTAATAATACGATGTCTATGTTTGTACATATGCTTGTAATATATTCCAAGTATACAGGTGTAACTACATGGTGTATGACGGACAACATTAGCAATGCTATTATTTTAACATATTAGAAAATTGCAACTTATTATCAAAATATTTATTCAAAGACTTGTCAAGTGCATGGCAGAAAAGATATGGACACATTTAAGGACATTTTTTTTTCTTAAATACATGCATTTCGGGATAAAAATCACTTTTGCAATTGGTTTTCCCTAAACAGTTGCACCGTTTGTCTTGTACAGCCGCTGTGTTGTATCTATGGCTGGCTGCAGAAAGGGAGCTGACATCAGAGCTGATTTATGACCACATGAGAACTAAGCTGAACATTGTGTTTCTAAGGGCCACGTCACACACACAGAGATATGTTCAGATCTTGTTTGCAGATCTCTGGTTGCATTGAAATCATGGACATATTGTTCATTTGTACACAGCCACAAAATGGACCAATTTGCCCATGATTTCACTGCAACCAGAGATCTGCAAACAATATCTGCACAATTATCTGTTTGTGTGACGTGGCACTAAGGCCCTGTGCACACGTTCAGTATTTGGTGAGTTTTTTACCTCAGGATTTGTAGACAAAACCAGGAGTGGAGCAATCAGAGGAAACATATAGAAACACCTGCACCACTTCTGTTTTTAATTCTCCAGTTCTGGTTTTGGCTACAAATCCTGAGGTAAAAAACTCATCAAATACTCAGTGTGTGCACGTGGCCTTATAGACCAGCTGAGAGGAGCTCAGAAAAAGTAAGGTTAGAATTACAACCCCTGCCAGCACAACAAGCTCCCTGATGGATTCTCAGTTAACTCATTTTACAACTAGCAAAGTGCAGGGAAGCAAGAAAGCCTGTGAAAGCCAAATGCTGCAATCATTTTATGAAACCCAATAACTAATAAGATTTCTAGTTCAAAATACATAGAAAAAATTCAAAATGATTTTACAATGCAAAGGTTAACCTGGTGCAGTTCAGTTTAAGGCTGGCTTTGTCTGGGCCACAAGGGTCTGGGTACTCGGATCTCGGGCATAGTGGTACGGGGATGTCACGGGTGGCCGGTGCCCGAGTCCGTCCCCTTGGGGAGACAATAAAAAGGGGTTGAAAATAATAAAGACAGTTCGTGACGCCACCTGTAGGTCCGGTGATGGCATCGGCGCTGCTGAGACCTCCGGGGTGATGGGCGGCAGCAAGATGTCGTGGCTCTCTACAGGAAGAGCAGGGTCCCTGGGACTGTATTGATGGAATGTGGAGAAGGGCAGCGTAGTCGTTGCAGTGCGATGCAGCACAGATAAACCTCAGTTCATTAGAAAGGAACACAGACACGTTGCTCACTCTGAACGGGTACTTTACTCTGGTAATCTGCAGTCTTAGGCTGTGTTCACACTGGGCGTTTTTGGGCTGTTTTTGCTCAACAGTTTTTGTAGCCAAAACCAGCAGTGGGTGATTAAATCCAGAAGTGGTGACGTGTTTCTATTAGACTTTTCCTCTGATTGCTCTACTCCTGGTTTTGGCTACAAAAACTGATGAGCAAAAACAGCCCAAAAACGCCCAGTGTGAACACAGCCTTATAGGGTATGCAGTTGGTATGCAGTTGTTTCAGCTAAGGTAGTGGCCTGGGTGGTCCTGGCAGTGAATAATGCCCTCTGAAGCTCCGATGGTGTTCCTTCTCTATCACTTCCTCTGTCCTTACTCTGTGCTGCCCTGCACAAATCCCACTTCTTGAACCAGGCCTGTCGGGTGATATGGCAACCCTTTATCTCTCCAAAGGGAACCCAACCCAGTTTAGCGCTTCTGGTGGAGACTGTGCTTGGTTTGGGTGGTTGGATTGTGCTCCTAAGAAGACATCGACGACGCCGGTAAATGTGCGGTTCACGGATGGACCTCTGATCCACGTTGGAGCTGGTACCCCGCTTCGGACTGGGCCAGGGTATTTAGCTACCCTCTATCTGCCCCTTTCTCTTCTGGATTACCAGGTTGAGGTGCACACCCCATTACTTCTTCTCTCTCAGAGCTCCGTTCTCAGCTCTGCTCTCTGCTGCTTGTCTGTTCTGTTCACTCTGCTGCACTGTTCTTCTTTCTAAGGGTATGTGCACATTGGAAGTTTTGTGAGCTGTTTTTTAGCGTTTTCTGCCGGCGTTTTACGCTGGGTTTTATGTAAATTTATGTTAATCCTAACCAGCGGTTGGATTAACATGCTAGTCTATGGATTTCAGAAAACGCTGTGTACATTAGAACGTTTTTTTTTTCTCCTTTCCACTTTCTTCACCGGTTTTACAGCGGATTTCAAAGATAGAGCATGTGACTTCTTTTGAGCATTTAGCCAGCGTATCAGAGCTTACAGTGCACAAAAAACAGTCTTAAAACGCCAAGAAAACTGCCAGAAAACCGCCGAGAAAACGCTATATAAACGCTAATAAACCACACACAAAACGTTAAAACGCTAAAAAACGATGGACACTGCTGAGGTCAGGAATTTCAGCTCCTGAAATTCTACACCAGTTTTCTGACGGTCTGCAATGATGCAGAACCGTCCAATGTGCACATACCCTTACACTCTTCTTAACTAACTATGTTCTGCTCTCCCGCTCACTATATAACCTAGCTTCTCCTCCCATCGGGACCGGTTACCCTAGTAACAGGTGTCTGATTGGTCCCCATCACTAGGTGTGTGTGTGTGTGTGTGGGTGGGTGGGTGGTGATGGAGCTTCAGACCTCTACTGTCCCCTATCAGGACAAAGCATACTGCACCTTCTGTTAGGGGCGTAGTACCCTTTTGTAGTGCACTGACTAGTGTGGTGCCACAGCTTCCCACCACTGTTTTTGCTATCCTGTTCTGTCCAATCTGAAAAGGACAGAACAAGATCTTGTTTTGCCTCCCATGTATACCTAGACCCGATCTGACATTAGCATTATATGTGCTGCAGTGCTGAATTCAGTTCACAAATCGGATCCTGCAAAAAAAACGGATCCGAGACCACATTGGCCATCCGATTACAGCAATTCGTTTCTGTCCATTCCTGTCCGTGTGATCCTGCATAAAACAGGATACACCAGGCCAAAAACTGTAGTGTGAAGCTAGTCTAATCTTTCTGGTCCTCTCCCCACTTAATTACTGTTAATTGGCGGCCACCTTCTCGGCATACTCTGTGCATGCTGTGTTCTGGAGGTCTGAGACAATCCCCTCTCCTCTCTGGGCTCCTCCAACCATAAGTGGTGGGGAAAGCATTTTATGCCAGAGTTTCCCAAAATGAAAGAGAGGACTCACATGACATTAAGTATTGAAAATCTGTACAGGACTTTCTCGGGTTAGTACGAGCATTATTAACTTACTAGACGGGGGTCTGATTCTATCGTATTGGGCGATTCTAGAATGTGTGCGATTATATCTTAGTCCAACTACTCCTGCTACTAATCGTAGCACCACCAAGGTAGGTGGGGGGGGGAGCCCGCTACTGCTGCTAACCATCCCCCTGTGCACTCTCTGTCCCATGTTGTGCTGTCTCTCACCCCTGTATTCTCTGTTCCTTATGTCGAGCCCCAGGCTGTGGGGTACTCGGGTATCAGGCGTCAGAGGGTTAACTTTGTCACAGGGAATGGCGGCCGCGCCTGATCCCGTGTCCTGGGTAACACTTCTAAAGGGGGATTTATGTACAGGGGACTTTTTACAGTTAGTTGTCGTGACGCCACCTGCAGTTTCTGGTGAGTAGCACCAGCGCTGCCACAGTCCGCTGGAGGTCGGTGGTATTGCGGCTGAGATGGTATAGTCCTCCGCAGGCAGTACTGGACCTCCGGGGCAGTGATCCTGTGAAAGAACAAGTTCATAGGAAAGAAGATGCAGCAGAGTCGAGTTCACTTCACTCCGAGTACTTTACTGGAAACTTTAGCAGCGTTAGTTACAGTTCTCAGTTCAATAAGATGTTACAACGACAAGTAACTAACGGTTGGCTGCAAGCAGATCTCAGGTGGTAGGATGGAACCCTCAGTGTATGCCTTTTCTCCGTCAATCCTTCCCTGCTTCCCAGTAGTTTGTGTGAAGTCTGACCCCATAAACAGGGTCTGGCCTCCTGCTGTCTCTCACTCTCCTCGCTCCCGTCGGGTTACCTTTTGCTGGCCACTTCTGCTCCTTCAGCGGTGCCTGGTACCCTCTTTTGGTCGCTTATGAGCCTGGGCAGTATATATATATACTCCGCAGATCGCCGGATTTTCTGTGGTCCTTGGAGGATCCCACAGGTGCGGGCTCCGGTGCCCGGTAAGCTATTGGGGTTATACCTTCTCTAGTCCTTTCCTCTCCTAACTGGCTGTCTGCGCCTGGGATAGCTTTCCATCTCCCCGATTCCTCAGCCGAGGAACCCTCCTTGCGTTCCTAACTTTCCATTCTCCTCCCTTGTGGCAGAGACCTGAAGCCCAGCAGGCCTCCGGCCAAAGACCTCCTTTCTCCCCTGGAGGTGGTTTTGTTCCCTCCCGGGTACCTCCCACCATGTGATCTAGTGTGGGGTGTTGGTTTATGGGTTCCACCCATCATCCTAAAATCTGCTTGCAGCTGGAGTATCTGCACCTCTTTTACGGGTGCAGTACCCCTCTGTGACGCCTGCATGGCAGGGCGCCACACTTATTGTGCTGTCTCTCACCCCTGTGTGCTCTCTTTCCCCTTGTCCTGTCTCTCACCCCTGTGCGCTATCTCTTCCACCTGTGCGCTCTCTTTTCCTTTGTGCTGTTTCTCCCCCTTGTTCTGTGTCTCCCCTTCTGCTCTCTTTTACATTGTGCTGTCTATCACCAATGTGCATACTCTCTTCGCCCTGTGTTCTCTCTCTTCCCTTGTGCTGTGTCTCCCTGCTATGCGCTCTCTCTTCCCCTGTGCGTTGTCTCTCCCCATGTGCTGTGTCTCCCGCTTGTGCTGTCTCTCCCCTGTGGCTTGTAACTTCCCCTGTGCACTCTCTCCCTTTGTGCTCTCTCTCCCCCCTGCGCTGTGTGCTTTATCTTGCCCATGTGCACTCTCTCCTCTTGTGCTGTATCTCTGTCTTTTGCGCTCTTTCTTTCCCCTGTGCGCTCCTTTTCCTTTTGCTGTCTCTCCCTTGTGTGCTGTCTGTCCCCCCGTTGTGCAATGTCTCGCTCACCACTGTGTGATATCTCTTTTCCCTTGTATGCTGAGAAGCCACGGTAGCAGCAGGATGGGTCCACCCCAAGGGCATGATAGAGTGCACCAAGTCGCAGGCGATGAATGCCTGCACCACGACCAAAGTGTGGGCTCCATCACAGATGTCCTAGAGGTGGCGCTGTTTTCTTTGAATGATCAACCAAACTTGACTGATCACCCAAAGCTATGGGCTTCTTGACATTCCAATTTAACTGTCATTTTCCAGTTTAACTGTAACTTACACAATGTTCTATCGAGGATGCTGTTTTTTGGGACAAATTTACAGACAGACAGACTGGGTAGAGCTTTCATATAGTAGATTTTTCCATAAATTAAAAATATAGAATTCAGAGTTCAGGAGACAGAAGAAAAATAAATTGGGAGATTTTAGATTATAACATTTACTAGAGGCAACAGATGAAGAGGACCTGGGCCCCAGAAGAGAGACTTTGAAAAACGTTGGGCAAGCCCAGTGTTCCCCAACTCCAGTCCTCAGGAGCCACCAGCATTGCAGGTTTTCAGGATTTCCTTAGCAGGGGCGGATTGGCCCAGGTGGCAGGGGGGCAAGTGCTCCCCAGGCTGGTGGTTTTGCCCTAATTTAGGGCCGCCCCCTTAATGACATGGGCCGGTGGCCGCTGTTGTTTTGCGGCGCAGCTGCTGCAATGATACAGCTGGACTGTGTGCAGGGCAGTGTGGTGCCCCACGATGTAGGTGCCACAAAAGGGGTACTACAGCGGTGTAGTCGCCCAACTGCAAGTGGAGTTATGGCCAGTAGGTGGAACCCTGTACCCACACCCCACACTAGTCATGCAGTGGGAGGGACCCCAGGAGGGTATACATTGGCCACCAGGGGGAACTGGTGGGCGATTAGAGCCAGGCAGGGAGCCTGAGGGAGAAAGGAGGGTCTCCTCGGCTGAGGGACCCAGGACAATCAGAATAGATTCCACAAGGAAAGAAAGGAGAAGGAAACTCAGAAAGTACAAAGAGTTCACTCAGTGTGGGGAGCAAACTAACCAGAGAGTTTGCCCCAGGAAGGAAACCGGGTACCGGAGCCCGCACCTGTGACGACCTTCAAGGCTCACAGAAATCCGTTGACCGGGGGAATCTTTAGATACAGCCCTTACTCCCAAAGATCCACTAGAGGGGAACCGGATCCGCGGTAGGCGGCGCGCGTAATCACTAAGAATGTTCACCCGACGGGTGCAAGGGAGATAAAGACAAGGAACAGCAGGAGGTCAGACTCTATCTTCATGAGGTCAGACTTCACCGCCACTGGAGGCAAGGAAAAGAAAGAATAGGAACGGCACACAGTGAGGGATCCATCTACCAACCATAAAATCCCACTTGCAGCACCCGTAGCCATTTGTCGCTGTAACATCTTACTGCACTGAAGGACTGTAATGACTACAGAAGGTTTTTCAGTAAAGTACCCGGTGAAGTGACTCCTTGACTCTGCTGCATCTTTCCTTGCTTGCAACTGATTCTTCCACATAATCACTGCCCCGGCGGTCCAGTCCTGCCTGCGGAGGACTAACTATCATTGCCTGCAATACTTTTCGACCACCGTAGGACTGTAGCGGCGCTGGTGAGCATCACCAGGTACTGCAGGTGGCGTCACAACTTTATTTTGCTTTATTATCTTCCCTATTCATTGACTACCAGGGCCACAGTCTCAGGCAGCCTCCAGTGACATCCCAGACCGAAGCATGAGATCTGAGTACCCTGCCCTGGGTGCGTCAGCAGCATGCGGTGTGTGTTAGAATACCGCCCGCCCACCCCCCCATCCCCGCTCCTCACCTGGCCGGATCTGACAGCACTCCAATCCCAACACCCTACCCCCCTTCTCATATCAGGGCTGAAGGATCTGGCTGCCACCCGGACAAGCTCCACCAGCCAGCCCCTGTTCTTTAGTATTGTGCAGGTGTTGTAATTATCTGAAATCCTGAAAATATGCCCTGCTGGTGACTCTTGGGGACTGGGGTTGGGGAGCACTTGGCTATGCTGTGCAAATTGCTCTTTGGTGGTCTGAGACCTCCCCTATGCTCATGGATGCTGCTCAGAGCAGTGGGATTGTATTAAAGATTGTAAACTCAGCAGTGGGAGAAGCTAAAGCTTTACGTTCACAAAAGACAGATTTCGCGGTCAGTTACGTCATGCAGTCTTATGGGGTAAATATATATCTGCGCTGATTAATAGTTTTCACTACGCGTAAAACCAACCACTGTGCTCACACTACTGTGTTTTTGGATGCCGTGTTTTGGTGATAGGACGCTATGTACAACATGCACTTGGTACTGGCACACCCCTCGAAGTACAAGTTGTTAAAAAAAAGAAAGTGCAGGAAATATATACCTTTTGATTAATTTATTTTTATTTTATAATTTGAATGGTAAAACTTACTTTAAACACATTTTGATTACGGAACCATTCCTGTTAATGGAGGGTCCCTTGTGTGTTACTTTTGGAGTTACACTTTTAAGATCCTGACACCAATTTGATAAACCTAGCCCCTTGGATGATTGCGTTTTCCTAGATTCCAAGGTTGACACTTTAATAATCTACTCACCAATCTTCAAGTTCACGTAATCAAGAAATTAAATCGACTTATTTTTTTTTAACAAATACACTCTGTGTTAAAGGATCAATTTATAAGGTTGTTGTTCAAATTTGAGCAGCACAATATAGGACAGAGACCCGACCAGCATGTATCCCAGGGCTGCGTGAGTGTACATCACTGTTTTATGGATCAGGGATTATCATTGGATGTCAACCTGTTGGTTAGTTCTGTAATTGTCAAAACTCTTGTGAACCTTCCCCTATCACTGATTGTAGGTGTCTATTTGCACAATGACGCAGAAAGAGAAATCATGTAATGTGGGTGGAGTACAAGAGCTCCCAATAGCAGCAGAGTAAACCCGTGACTGTTTTAAAACTGCATGCAAAAGCAGTGAGTGATCATCTCATGAATGCAGTGGTCTGGCCCTATAAGTACGGCCCCTTAGATGATAATACTGGTGAAGAATTCCCTTCAGGAAGACTGGGAAGTTACTACAGCATCTAAGAACACATTAAACATAATCTGACACTGTCCCACCCTGAGTGCCGAGGGCCAGTACCGGCTCTGTGTGTTCTTATTGGGAGTCACAGGGTCAGGCCGTTCGTGGCCCTGGGGGCGTTGTGCAAGGTAGGGGAATAGAATGGGTTTGAATACTGTTTTTGGGCGCCTAACCACGGTCGGTTCACCGACGTGCGGGAAGACCTCTGGTTGCTGGTGGCAAGCCGGGTACGCTCCAGGTGCGAGGGACCCGGAAGAGAGTATCGGTGAGGATAAGCGGATTCCCTGGGTCTGACTGTGTACTTGTGAGGTAACTCGAGGTTGAGGAGGTACGAGCCCAGCCTAGGACCCTAAACTCCAGATAGTAGGCATAAAGTCCCTACTCACCCGGACATGATATCGAACCTCCAATGGAGAATTTATAGACAGCCAGCTGGATCATAGCCTCCAGCGTCATCAGAACTCAGCAGGAACTGATGAACAACATAGTGGTGTAATCTAATTTGGCGAGGGGTAGGGCAATACAGGAGCCCTGATCACTAGATGTATGACTCATATCATCACACCACTTGCAGCAACTCACTGTGAGATGAATAACAGTGAACCAAAAGGCTTGGTTATTGGATGTGTTGGAGGCGTATCCGTCATGCGACAAACGAGTGTAAGGCTAGGGCCTGCTGAGCATGCGCAGAGGGTAATGATCCGCTCTACACGACCTCTTAGGTGATGTGGGTGTGCCTGTGGGTGCAGGAGTCAGGGGTAATGGGCTCTGTAGGTAATCGGGAATGTGGTTCCGGAGAACTAGTGTTTGCATCCCTGTAATGGGCCATGGAGGGGCCACAGTCCATGGATGTGGGCTGTGAGCAGGTGTGTGATCCATGGACGTTTGAATGATGGATCACATACGGTGTGTAAGGACCCGGTCAGGCAGGATTCCTGACTACGGGTGAGTGTTGAGTCATCATGCTGGGGGACTAAAGCCAGGCGGCAGGTACCGCCATTGGGACCCACAGGGCCCGTTGAGGCGTAGGTAACGAAGGTCAGAAGCAGGGGTTAGAAGGGCTCCGTATAGGGTAACGCGTGGTTAGGCCGGAGGCCGCAGCCCCACGGGTTACTAGGGTTTGCCAATCCTGTTATGAACCCGGAAGGGTCATCATCGTACTGTAACGTATGTATAGTGTAAGTAGGCCGGAGGCCGTAGCCACCCGGGAGCTGTTAGTAGAGCTCCAATGGGGACAGAGATGGTTACAGGTCCCGGGTTACTATAAAACGTTATGTGCAATATAAGTGTTATGTGATGTTAAATGTAAATGTATGGTGTATTTATGTAAAGTGTTGTTAATCAATGTGATATGTGTCGAACATGCTACCCGGGTTATGTGATTAATATGTGAAAATAAACGGGTAGACATTGGTTAACCTTTAAAACACGTGTTCTTGTCGTTTTGCAAGCGGGTTCCCCGGTTGCTGCCTCACACTATGCATCTAGCTATAATCCTTTGGGGGTCTAGTTTCCAAACTGGGGTCACTTGTGGGGTAGCTCCAATGTGGAGACACACAGGGGCTCTCCATACGCAAAATGGTGCCCACTAACAATTGGAATTGTTAGCGGACACCTTGTAGGATATGAAGAGCCCCTATGTGCCTAAATATTAGAGCTCCCCCACAAGTGACCCCATTTTGGAAACTAGGCCACCCAAGGAACGTATCTAGATGCATAGTGAGCACTTTGAACCCCAGGTGCTTCACAAATTGATCCGTAAAAATGAAAAAAGAAACTTTTTGTGGAAAAAAAAAGTGCTTTTTCATTTTTATGGATGAATTTGTGAAGCATCTGGGGGTTCAAAGTGATCACTATGCATCTAGATACGTTCCTTCGGGGGTCTAGTTTCCAAAATGGGGTCACGTGTGGGGGAGCTCCAATGTTCAGGCACACAGGGAGGGGCTCTCCATACCCGACATGGTTTCCGCTAACAATTGGAGCTAATTTTCCATTGAAATTGTTATCGGACACCATGTCGCATATGGAGAACCCGTGTGCCACCAGCACAAGGGCAACTGGAAGAGTTGGGGTACAGCACCAGAAAATGCCGCTCTAACGAATGCGCTATTTTCTTGGGTGGCTGTGGGTTGAAATTTGCAGCGTGGGGGACCCACAACATTTGGGTCTCTCCACGCTGAGGATTCCAGTCAGCCAGCTACCAAGTTGTACATGGCCGGTTACAAAAAATACAGCGAAGGCCTTTTTTTATTTCTAGAACTAATTCTAGAAAAAAAAAATGACATGAGGCTCCGCCATATTTTTGGTCCAGCCAGGTACAAACTTGGCAGCTGGGGCTGGAATCCTCAGCATGGAAAGGCCCAAGCGTTCTGGGCCCCCCATGCTGCGAATTGCAGCCCGCAGCCGCCCCAGAAAATGGCACATTCATTGAAGCGCCATTTTCTGGCGCTGTACCCATGCTCTTCCAGTTGCCCTGGTGCCGGTGGCAAAACGGGTAATAAAGGGGTTAATGCCAGCTTTTTATTGGCAGCTGGCACTAAGCCCGAGATTCATAATATAGGGCCAATGTTAGACCCGCCATTAGGAATCTCTGGTAAATAGTCAGAAAATACACACATAGAAAAATATTTTTATTTGAAAAAAAACACAAACAAAATTTGGACTCCATCTTTATTATAAAGATCCGACGTAGTCCACAACAAAGGTCCCACGACACTCGATCGCCTCCGACGTAGTCCACAACGAAGGTCCCACGATGCTCGATCGCCTCTGCTCAATCCAGAGACTACAGCAAGGGATCAAGTGTCCTCTTCCTACAGTCTCGGGGGTCAGAGTTGTGGTGCACTGTATGACAATAATCTGTTATACAGTGCACCATGACTATGATCCCAGAGACTATAACAAGGGGACACTTGATCCCTTGTTGCCCCCATCCATCCACGTATGCACCCATCATCCATGCAGGCACACAACAACGCACGCACATCCACACACGCACACGCACATCCACACACGCACACATCCACGCACGCTGACATCCACGTACATCCACACACGCATCCCCGCACGCACGCTGACATCCACGCGCGCACATCCACGCACACATCCACGCACACATGCTGACATCCACACACACACATCCACGTTCGCACACATCTACGTACGCACACATCCACGCACGCTGACATCCTCGCACGCTGACATCCACGCACGCACATACACACACACATCAACGCACGCACGCTGACATCCACGCACACACATCCACATCCACACACACATCCACGCACGCACATCCATATCCACGCACACATCCACGTACGCACATTCACGCACGCACATCCACGCACACATCCCGCACGCACGCTGACATCCACGCACGCACATCCACATACACATTCACGCACGCTGACATTCACGCACGCTGACATCACGCCGTGACTCACATACATTCACGCACGCTGACATTCCTGCACGCTGACATTCACGCACGCGACATCACCACGCACGCACGCTGACATCCCGCACGCACATCCATGCACACACACATCAACGCACGTACGCACCATCCACGCACGCACATCCATGCATCAAGCCACACACAATCCACGTACGACACATCAGCACGCGACATCCACGCCAACGCACACAAGCTGACATCATACACGCACTCATCCAAGCACACACGATCCATCCCCATCATGCACCCATACGAACATACATACATACATACATACATACACCCATTCATACTTACCCACCGATGAGGAGGAGGAGCCCCTGAGAAGAGGAGGGGCCACACCGGAGACTGCAGAGGAGGCCGACGGTGCGGGCCGGTGCACTGGCGCGTGCAGCCCGCCGGACCGGAATAGGTGAGCGGGTTGGGTACGAGCAGGGAGGAGGGGGCCTGCAGCTTGACCGGTGGGCGCATGAGCCCGCCGGCAGAAAAAACTATAGGAGGAGGGCGGGTGGATGGCGGGGACCGGTATGGGAGGGTGCAGGTCAGACACGGGGGCTGGACGGAGCGGGGATATGGACACAGGGGGGGTTGGACGGAGCGGGGACAGGACACAGGGGAAGCTGGAGCAGATAATGGCCGTCGGGTGCAGCAGGACCCAGGGACAGCCACGGGAAAGCAGGAATCCCAAAATGGTGGGATTTCCTGTTCCTGTTTTCCCTGGGGCTGTTCCCGTGTGACATCATTTCCTCCATACCCCTTGCCCCGCGCTGGAATGCGCATCGTCTAAACGACGATGCGTAATTCCAGGGGTTATAATGGGGCCTATGGGAGAAGGCGCACGTAAAAAGGCGGAAAGAATGAACATGTTCATTCTTTTTACGTGCGCGCTTTCTTCCATAAAAGCGCGGCCGAAAATTGCGCTGCGTGTGAATAGCAAAAGTGAAAGTGCATTCACTTTGCTGTGACACGCAGACGCAAGGTCTGCTTTGGGGGGAAATACGCGCGCAAAAAAGCGCAACAAATATGCCCAGTGTGAACGCAGCCTAACAGTCATTTTACAGAAAAATATCACGGAAAAAGAAACAGGATTAACGAACACCAGGTCAGATTACCCGTGCACCTGCACTTCTTATGGGGTACACTTATATATGCTAGGCAGCCCACCTGATGTAATAGTATGGCCATCACTAATAGGCTGTAACCAGACACTGTGCATCACACGTACCTGTGTGATTGGAGCCCTGTGCATCCTCATCTGGGTGCATATGGTACCTCATGTACAGGACATTGCAGCTTAGGTATCCATGGTTACGACCACTCGTATAGTGACAGTTGCTATGGATAACTAAGCTGCAAAGTCCTGCAGGAGAACTATACTACATTTCTAATTGAAGGGATTTGTTAATATTATTATTATACCTACTACATATTGCAGATGGTAATACCCCTTTAAGCACATCCTCCCTAGATCACAGGACTCTGCATCTTCACTGGTGTACAGTGACCGTTTGGCTCATCTCATTATGATTTATTATTACTTTTTTGCTATAGTTACAGCTTTTAAGTTCCTGATCACAGATTTATTACAAGCTCCTCATAGCCCCATTAGTATTGTATTGCTTTTCCTTTAGTTATTTCCACAGGTTTAGACACTAATAAATAATCTACTCTACCAATCATTACCAGGTCTCACCGCAAGTCCAAGAAATTTCACACATTCGACTTATTCATGGATATTATTTAACTAAATCACACCACTCGTGCCTTAAAGGGAATCTGTTACCAGGTTTTTGTCACCATATCTTAGAGCAGCACAATATAGGGACAGAGACCCTGATCCCAGCAATGTATCACTTACAGGGCTGCTTGCTGTAGTTTTGATAACATCACTGTTTTAAGAGCAGGTGATTATCATTAGACGACTAGTCAACCTGTTGGCATGTAGTTCTTAATTTTCAAGAACTCTCTATAATCCTTCCCCTATCACTGATTGATAGGTGTCTACCTTTGCACAATGTACACAGAAAGCAGACAATCAGTAATGTGGGTGGGAGTAACACAGAGCTCACCAATTAGCAGCAGAGAAAACTGTGATTTTATCAAAACTGCAGCAAACAGCCCAGTAAGTGATACATCTCTGAAATCAGGGTCTCGGTCCCTATATCATACTGCACTTAGATGGTATAACATAAACTGGTGACAGAATTCCTTGCAGAGAATTACATAAAGGTATCTTAGGGAGAAGGGTTATCTTATAGCACTATTCCTAAGATTACACATTAAACACAATTTGCACATGTCCCACCCCAGTGCCGTAGGGTACTCGGTTACCGGGCGGTAGTTCTTTATCTGGAGTCACAGGGGTCGAGGCTAGATTTCGTGGCCCTGGTGGCAAATTGTGCAAAAGGTTATGGAAATGATGAATGGGGATAAAGTTTGTGAAATTAATGTTTGTGACGCCACCTACAGGTTTCGGTTAACGGGAACCGACGCTGCGGGTCAGACCTCTGGTTGTTGGAATGGCAGCCAGATGTATTCACTCCCTGTAGGTGGAAGGGGTACCCAGGGGAAGAAGAAGTATCGTTGTGATGGAGTCCATAGGACGGATTCCCCCGGGGTCCCTGACTCGCCCTGTACTCGGAGGTACCTCTGAAGGTGAGGAGGTCCGAGCCCCCAGCCTAAGACCCTAAAACTTCTAAGAAGCCCTAGGCATAAAGCCCCTACCTCCACCCACGGACCACGATATCCAGCAACCTCCAATGGGAAAAACAGCAGCAGCTTGAGATCACATATGCACTCCAGCGTCACAGAACAGCAGTGAACTGAATCAGTGACATCAGGTGGATGTAATCTGACCCATTTTTGGCCGAGGGGTAGGGAGCAATCACCCCAGGCACGCCCCTCAGCTCACCTAAGTATGACTCATATCCATCACACACACTTGCAGCAACCTCATCTGTAGAGCCACACACTGAATAACAGAGAAAACAAAAGGCTTAGGCTGGCTTCACATTAGCGTTTGTGTCTGCATGCTGATCGCATGCAGACACAAACGCAGTGTAAAGCAGGGCCATTTTGATGTGTTCGCAGAGGAGAATGTCCGCCTGCGGACACATCACTGTGCAGGCTGCCAGCCAATCAGCGGTGTCCGGGGGCGGAGATCAGCGCCGGAGATCTCCGCCTCCCGGCCGCTGGTAAGCTCCGGGACATGTCGGGGGGGAGAACAGCTGATTTGACAGCTGTTTGAATCTTCCCGCGCCGACACCGAGAGGAGATGTCGGCGCGGGAAGATTCAAACAGCTGTCAGATCAGTTGTTTCTCCCCGCCGACATCGCTAGCAGATTATCGGCGGCGGGGAAGAAGAGATCAGCAGAGGCTGAGCTGATCTCCCGGTGGCCGTCGGTGATCTCCTGTGACATCACCGCCGGACACCGGGAGATTTTTCAATGGGTCTGCAGCGTTCTCCTGCGCTGTCAACCGCAGAACACTGTGGACCCATTGAAGCCAATGCATTTTTTGTGCGCTTGGGGACGCTTGCTGATTTTCCAAGGTCCTCGAGCGCACAAAAAATCCAACATGCTGTGTCCCGGGTGAGGACACTGGACACCGGAAGGAGCAGATATCGTCCGCATCCGCACCCGAACGCAGCAAACGCAAGCACTATGCGTTCCTATGTTAAACATAGGAACGCAGTGCGCATGCGTTTGACTGTGTATGGGAACGCAGCATAAGCTGCGTTCACATACGCAAATGTGAAGGCAGCCTTAGTTTAAACCACAGCAGCAGTACTTCTAGACTGCAAGGCAGTCAATACATGACAAATACCACACCCATGGCTTGGGTGGTGTCCCGACCAGTGGGGCCCCACATTCCATCTTGGTTAAGATTAGCTCGTCCTTGAGCGACCCAATTGGGTAACAGAATTTGTTTTTATTGCATGCATACATAAACAATTAAACAACACACAAATTCTTCGACTTCCCTTACTGGGAGGCTCTGGCTTCAACTTTACGTTAACACAAAAACTGCCTAGCAGTATAGAAAATTAGAAGAAAAATTGAAAACTAGCAAAAATTGCGAACATGAGGTCTCAGTTCCAGTGTTCAGGGTGTCCATATTGTCCCTTCTTTATCAAGGCACCTCTCCTGGTCTGTAAAACAGTAAAGTCTTAGCGCAAAAGTTCACATAACACCCTCTATGATTGTCCATGTCAAATCTGCGATCATTGTTTCAACTATAACGGGTACCTACTGTATCTAACTAAAATATACAGTTTCTATGCACATTCAACATATAACTATTTACACGGTACTAACTGTGCTAGTGCTAAAGCTATTCTGTGATGCAGCCTCTTTTGTACACCCTCAAGGCATGCCATCCTCTCGGTCCCTTGTGCCTCTGAGAGCTCAACTCGTCACTGGTGTATAAATCTCTACCTGGATGTCCTTTGGGCAGGTGGGGTGCCACATCCCTATGGCTCACAAAAATCTCCTCCTCCAGTTCTGGTTTCTTCATGAAACCCCACCCATTGATCAGGTGGAAGTTGACAACCTTGCCTCTCCGTCGCTCCGCTGTGGCCACCACTGGTGTTCTGTGGGCTCTCTCCTTCTCTTTTAAGTTTTTCTCCTCCTTGGCCCACCATCGCACCAGGCGACAGTGGGGCTCTTCCTCGTCTGCGAGCTGTTGCTGTCTAAGATAGTCTTCCTGCTCTAGGACATTTCCTCGGCTTTGCTCCTGCACTTCTCCTGCGCGAGCTGCCTCCTACTGCTCCTCAACTCCTCTTGCCGGTGCACTCAATAGATAGTCTTGGGCTCTGCGGCTGTAGTTGCCTCTCGGGTCTCAGTCTCCTGGTTCACAGCCTCTGGCCTGGCAGGTTCTACCAGGGGCTTGACCTCAGGCAAGTGGATACCGCCCATGGGTCTATCTCTCGGCCAGCGAAAGCTACCGATGGTTCAGGCTCTTGGCGGGTAGGGGTCACTGGTAGCTCCTCTCCCAGGCTGGTGAGCACCTTGAATGGCTCTCTCTCTTGGTGGTCGGACACCTCTAGCTGTTCAACCTCCGCAATGGTCTCTCAGTCTACTTCGGCTTGTTGTTCTGCCAGGTTGGGGGTCTCTGCTCCCCGGTTCTGTGGGCTAGCTTGCGCTGCACTTCACTCCTCCAGTGTTGGAAGGCCCACCTCTATGCTCATTTTAGCTACACGGCTAGATCTTTCAACGCGGCAGTCCAAAACTCTGTCTTCTGGCAGCGGTAGGTCTGCGCCTCTCTCTTGTCTTCTGGGCCGCTTGCCTCGCCTCTCCCACCTGCCAGGTTCTCGAGGTTTCTGGATGCCATTGCTTCTAAACCATTGTCAACACAACTGATCCTCTCTCTTTGCAGGTCATAATGTCTATCTGCACCACCAACCTCCAGCCACCACTCTTGCTTTTGGGTGGTGTTCGCACGCCACCTACGGTTTCGGTTAACAGGAACCAATGCTGCAGATCGGACCTGCGGGGTTGTTCTAATGGCAGTCAGATATATTCACTCCCTGTAGTTGGAGCGGGTATCCCGGGGCAGATAAAGTGTCGTTGCGATGGCCTCCCTAGCCGGACTCGCCCTGGGCCTCGTTACCTGCTTCATCATGGTAGTCGGTGGCTCCTGAGGGAGATATGATTCAGACTCACACAGTTCTGAAACTCTGTAACTGATTTTACTTGTCGAAAGTTACAATAGGTAACAGGTCAAGTGGTGTCTCTTCTTCTTGGCCGAGCTCTGGCCTGGGTAATCCTTGGGGAACTGGGACAGCGAGTACGAGACCCTCAGCTGTGTGCCTTTCTTTCATTCCCTGGTCCTTTCCTTAGCGCTACCCGCCTGTCTCTTCCTTTCAGCGCCTCCGCGCCAAAGCTTCTAGCCAGCGGCCACGGTCTTGTCGGGCGACTGGTACTAGTCCCCTGACCCTATTTCAGCTGCCTTTTCAGGGGATGCACTCCCGTGCTGCATTAATGTCCGTTCCCTGTGTCTGGACCAAACCCCTCCGGCTGGTATTACCAGACCCATATTCAGGCGCAAGAGCTGTTCAATCGGTACTGGTGCCGAAGGGTTTCCTTCGCTCCTCCTGCAGTCCTTCTCCACTCTCCTTGGATGGGCTCTCCGCCTCACGTCCTTCCTCTCTGACTGCTCTGGTGTTCTCATCACAACCTTCTCTCTCAGACTGCCTGACTTTTTTCCCCCCAAACACTTTTCTACCCTGCTCTCCTCACTTGGACTGAGTCCTCTCTGCAGCGGGTCCACCCTTTCTCCCTACACTGGGTTTGTGTTAATGGTTGGTGAGGGTCTCACTTTCGCCACCCCCATTCCCTGACAGAAGGAATACCACACCCGTGGCATGGGTGCAGTACCTACCTGTGGCGTCCTAACCAGTGGGGCGCCACACACACTAGGAATTTGTTTTTATATGTTATGATCAATTGTGCACAAGGTCTGTAACATTACTCATGATCATGAGTTGTAGAAGGGGTCACTGCTATTAAAGGGTATATCTGGGATTTTACAAAAATTGTGCCTAAGCACTAGCAGGCAGGTAGTTGGTATCTACCAACCTGTTGTGCCTGGCGCTGTTCACTGCCAGCACAGAGCAGTTTAGGACCATTCCTGCTGGCGATTCTGCAGCTTTGTCTGACATTGCATCGACATAGAGGCGGCTTCTCTGTTCTGGTGACACCAGCTGACGTTATGCTTATTGACAGCCGGCTCCTCCAGTTAGCAGGGAGACAGCTGTCAATATGAATGACGTTGGCTGTCCAGCCCATTCTACAGAGCAGAAAAGAAGCTGCTGCTCTGTTGATGAAGCCATTGTATTCCTGGCAGGAGCAGTCTGTATTTGCTCTTTTCCGGTGGTGAACATGGCTGAGGTCAACAGGCAAATAGGTCGCATCTACCTGCTTGTTAGTGCTTGGGCAATTTTTTATTTTTAATCCTGGGTATACCCTTTAAATTGAGATTATCGGTAGCTCCTTTTTTCCATTGACTATGTTTATTTTCATGTCGCATGCTTGCTTTGCTTTTACCTTATTACTCCACAGAATATAAGGCAAGTGTGGTCTTGGATAGGGGAAAAAATATTACGGTACTTAAAGTCATTTAGTTGCATTTTTCATTTGATTGACTTTTCCCCTAATTCTGCATTTTACATTTGATACTATGCCGATATGTGATGTAACATACTGGCCACCTCTGTATGGAGCGGAACCTTCTCCATGGATGGTCAGTGTCAGTTCTTATATCAAGTGCTCTAGTGATTGTCATCAATTGTTTATGCCAAATCAATAATTGTTAGGCAGCGTTCAGCAGGTTGATAAAGTCTGTTAGTCATTAACATCTAGTTAGTAATCAATGTGTAGATAAGTTATACTTCATCTGAAAGAGATGCATTTGTTACTTCAGCAGGAACCATGGACAATGCCACCGAGGCCCCATCTACTGGTCCTAAATATGCCACCTTTGAGACTCCTGATATAGTCGTTGTGGTGCTTTATTTTGTGTTTGTCCTCGCAGTTGGAATATGGGTAAGTCCATAGGTATTAGCATGTTGTCTATTATATATTACCGGTAAGGCTCAGATCCAATCACTGCTATTAGACTTTGAGTAGATGATGTGGGCATTAATGCAACCAAACTCTACGTGTCCACTTGTGCGTGTACATATCTGCAATATCAGGAATTGTCCCTATGGTAAGCAACCACGAAACATTTAATATTATGGGTACTAGATTTCTGCAAATGGGAGATTTTCCCTGGGGTCTTATTCTCAATATCCCAAATTATTATCCCAATATCCCAATTATGGTAATTGGCAAATGCATCTATCGAGTTTTCTACTTCTGTGGATCAAGATGGTTGGATTAAGCCCCCGTTCAGAAGGATGTACTTTATGGTCAGTACATAGACCACAATGCCCAGATAGAAATAAAAACTAAGGGGTTGAGAGACCCACAGTCAGTATGGCCATTGTGGTCCGTATACAGACCATGAAATATGCCTTTCTGTCCTTAGCCTAAAGTTTGGACTGAATGGACTTGTTTCTTTTTTTCAACCTCAGCAGTTATGGATTTACTTCAGATTGTTGCACAATATGGGTGTCACGGAAGTACCACAATGGAGAGTGGTCCCCTCTATTTCAGAAGTCAGAAGATCGCAACACAGTGCTACTCATACACTTACAATGGTTGGATCTGCTCTGCTTCCTAGTTAGCTGTGCAGATTTTCCTTGGTCCAGTGCTGCAAGGGTAAAGCAGTTTTTTTTGGCTTTCCATCCTTGGTTATCTCAGATGTTCTTATTTTCCCATACCTCTCTGCTACAAAATGCTTACCTCTTAGGCCGGTTTCATATTGCGTGTCAGATCCGATCCGAGGCTGTCCGTGTAAACCGGACAGCCCCGGGCTGGATTTTGGCCCCATAGTATACTATGGGGCCAGATAGAAGCCGGATGGCAGTTCTCTGCCGTCTGATTTCTATCTGTCTGGGACAGTCTGGGAGACTTCAGCATTCTCTCACGGACACAAAAACGTTGCTTGCAACATTTTTGTGTCCAACAGGAGAATATCTCCTCCAGTTGCCCCGGATTCACCCATCTCCACCCGGATCCAGTGCAATCCGGCGCTACCTAACATAGGAGCCTATGGGGCCAGATTGCCCCGGTCCGGGACGATCCAGGAACCGGACATCTGCGGCCTCATGCCGCTGTTGTTTCAGGACCACGGCTAGCTCCCTGCGAGCCGCGGTCCCGATTCATCAGAGGCGGCAGCTGTGTGCGGCAGCACACCTGACCGGAGGGCATATTAGCCCTCCGGTTCTGTGTGCTGATCCGATCTGGGGCTGTCAGGTTCACCCTGACAGCCTCGGATCAGATCTGACCCGCAATGTGAACCCAGCCTTGCAGTACTGGGCAAATTAATTGGGACAAAGCATTTGTTTAGGTAAAATCGTAAATTGGTTACTAGTCAGTGATTCAAACCAGTTTTAACTGCTTTGAACAGGTGTGAGGGAACAACCTTGAGTAGCAAAATGTGGTTTGACTGGTTTTAGTCAGAAAATAACAGCTAGCTGCCCCCTCAGCTTCAGGTGAGAGCTTGTTTCTGTGAGGAGTGGTTTAGTGTACTTTTTCTCTCAGTGTGATTCGTGCCTGTAAAAATGGATGTTGCTCCATGGAAGAGGTCTAGAATTATTACTCTAAGAATGGCTTCACATTAGTGTTCACCGCCGCTGCGTATTGCCCTCCATGCAGATTCTGTGCGGCCGGAATGTTTGTTTTGTACGCAAGCCTCTTCATGTTTACAAATCACACATGGAGGGCAATGCAACCGCACGGACATCCGCACCCGACCACATACACTGTGGTCCCCATGTTAAACATAGGGATGGGCGGTGCTTGCGGTCGGCTCACGTTCGCCTGAGGCAATACGCAGCGGCGGCAAATGCTAATGTGAAGCCAGCCTTAATGAACATACAAGTCTGACTGTAAGAGAAATAGCTTCCACCATTGGTATTGGAAAATCTACCGTTTCAAGAATAATTTGCACACACAATGAAACTGGATTATTTTCTCCAAAACGAAGAGGGAAATGTGGAAAACAAAGGAAAACTATACCAAGAACTGATAAAACACTTATCAGAAATAGTAAAACTAATGCAAGAAAAAATAGCTTTGTCCCAATTCATTTGCACAGCACTGTAGCTTCGGTAGTTGCCAGTGATAGCTTGCCATATCTTGGTCTTGGTGTGGAGGTGTGAGCTGTCGACAAAGAAGTCATTTAGGGAGCCATTCCTGTACATTGCTGTTTGAAAGTTTATTTTGTGTTGTCACATCTTTTATTCTCTTTTTGGTTTGCTTCACTAAGGCTGCCTTCACACTTGCAGATGGATCTGCAGCGTTTTGCAGATGCATCTGCAAGTGTGAGCATGCTGACCGCGGCCCCTATGTTTATAATAGGGCGCACGCGGTGTGAAAGCTCTCATTCACTCCTATATGTGTACTGTCAGCAGGCGTATGCCTGCTTACAGATCACACTCTCCCGCCCGCAGCATGGACGCTACATCTCGCGTCCACAGTGCGGACGGGAGTGTGTGATCTGTCAGCAGGCATACGCCTGCTGACAGTACACATATAGGAGTGAATGAGAGCTTTCACACCGCGTGCGCCCTATTATAAACATAGGGGCCGCGGTCAGCATGCTCACACTTGCAGATGCATCTGCAAAACGCTGCAGATCCATCTGCAAGTGTGAAGCCAGCCTTATCTTGTCCCTTACTCCTTCCTGTAGTCTGGCGTGCATTGTACGATTGCTGTTGATTTTTCCCTTGTCTGTTCTTATCCCCTTTGTGTCTTTATCCTCAAGAGGGACTTGTGTTTCTGCTACCCTGCCACACTATTCAGGGTTGTATTAAGGGAAAGAAAGGGAAAGACAGTGATAGGAATGTGATCACTGCACAGGGTGAAAGAACCCATCTAGGGGTGTCAGAGAGCTCAGGGTTGCTTAGATAAAGAATCAGGGTTTGTCCCTCCCTATTCTTTCCCACTGAAGTTTATCTTTTCCCCTGTCTTGCCCTCCACCAACCAAATTCCTCGGTGAAGTGCGACAACCAGGAGCTGTCCTGGAGTGCTACCTGGTGCCTATCGTCAGTCAATTCCACCATTACCATCAGAACGCTCTGTTGACAACTGGGTAGGTACTTAGTCACACCACTCTGGGGTATGCCTGTTTCTGAGAACAGTGGGTCCACGTCCCTGTCTCACCTCCATCTCGTAGCATGACAATGGGTTTTCTATTCTTGCTTACTTCTCTAGTCCTATTTCTTGAGCATGGACCTGTAATCATTGGGTAAGTTTCACATGATCTTTGGGAGGAATATTGTCCAGCAGAATAACATGTTGATTTGTTGAAAATAGTAGGCATGTCCAATATATTTGCACTCACTGAGCTCCAAACTATTGCTCCTCAGATAAAATAGAACACAACTTATATAATAATGAGTGAGTGTATTGGCCATATTGGCATATCTGAGGCCAATGAAGGCAACAACTTTTGGAAATTGTCAGATGTTCCTTTATTGTGGTTTGATGAGCGGTTTACATGAATATATGAGGCATGCATTGTCCATCCAAGCAACATAGAAATTCTTATGTCTAGATCTAAAATCTGAACATTTAGTTATGTATACTCACATCCTCAGCAGATAACAAGTCATTTATGGTTGGAAAAAAATAAGGGTCAATTGGTTTCAAATCAGAAAAAAGAAAAAGCGGCACTCACCGAGGATGCAGAAAGCGGTGTCCTTTATTGGGGTTGCAGATACATAGTGCAGGGAGGGGGTATCGGGGTGACGACGGCACCATTTCGGGCTCTCGCCCTTCTACGGGTCACAGGACTTTGACATTCACATGAATACCTACTTAAAAAAAGAAAAAAAAAAAAAAACATTACAATGTCACCATAACTTGGCGGCAATGTACACAAGAAAAAAAACTGAGAGTGTATATTGTACCAGTAAATCTCCCTTTTTATTAATTAATTTTATATATTACATACCGTGTTTCCCCGAAAGTAAGACAGGGTCTTACATTCTTTTTGTGCCCAAAAGTGGCCCCCTGTCTTACTTTCGGGGGGGGCCTTACATTGGAGGCCCCACCATCCATCCATCCATCCACACACTCCCACACATACAGACAGACACATGCATACACATATATACACACCATACACACCACACACACCACACACACACATAGCACCGCTTCTTACCGGGTCCGGTGTGGGGTCCCCGATGGTCCTGTGCCGTCCTCTGTGCTCCGGTCCGGTCCCCGAGATGATCCGCTGCCGTCCGCCGTGTTCCGGTGCCGGTCCTAGGCTCCATGGTGCCTGCTCTTACGGAGTTCAGGCCTAGCTCCGCCCAGGTCATAGTGTGGGCCAATCAGCATAGCGGCGCTCAAGCAAGCGTCATCGGGCGCTTGCCTCTGACGTCAGCGCCGCTATGCTGATTGGCCCACACTATGACCTGGGCGGAGCTAGGCCTGAACTCCGGAAGAGCAGGCACCATGGAGCCTAGGACCGGCACCGGAACACGGCGGACGGCAGCGGATCATCTCGGGGACCGGACCGGAGCACAGAGGACGGCACAGGACCATCGGGGACCCCACACCGGACCCGGTAAGAAGCGGTGCTATGTGTGTGTGTGGTGTGTATGGTGTGTATATATGTGTATATATGTGTATGCATGTGTCTGTATGTGTGTATGTATGCATGTAAACCCCCCCCCGTGTTTCCCCGATAGTAAGACCCCCCCTCCCCCCTACCCTGCCTTACAATCGGGGGGGGGTCTTACATTAGCAGACCCCCGTCCCCCCACCCTGTCTTACTTTCGGGGGGGGTCTTGCTATCGGGGAAACACGGTACAATAAAAATGTTTGAAAGTTGGTGACACCATAATAATACATAGAAAAGAGTCAGTGCTCACAAAGTGCTATAATGCAAAAAAGTGTAAATGTAATTAGGTGCTATATGAAGTTTGTTCTAACTATTATATGATAGTAGATCATATGCTCCAAATGTTAAATTATAATAAGTAAAATAAGAGTTTAAATCTAGTTTATCATATGTAAAGCATAAGGTAAATATGCTCTGGGCATAATACATGCTGAGCTGGTGAATTCTCAATTATGTTACTTATGGTCTGATGGGCTTGTTGTTACCTTATGCGTCTCTTGCTTCTCTTATTATTGAGTTATTACGATCTAACTTTTGTAGTATATGATGGACTATAATAGCTAGAGCATATTTATCAAAGCACATAATTAAATTTATATTTTTTTGCACTATAGAACTCTGACAGATCTGACTCTGTTCTATGTAATATTGTGCCCCTGTAATAGGTCAGCAACTTTAATTACTTTTTATTGTGTGTAATATATAAAAAATATTTTTTTACATAATCAATAAGAAAGGAAATTTACTGTAGTTTTTGTGTTGAGCTCATCTTCCTAGGAGCACTTACCTGTGTGGCTGCTGCGACCTCTTCTTCTTTGTAGCCCTGGCCCCAGTGGCAGTAATGGGAAGCATTTGAGCGTGAGCTGGGCATGGATGGCGGTGTGAATGATGCACAAAGGGTGTTGACGTTTATAGGGAATGATTTTGTTCTCGGAGGTCTGCTTCAGCAGTGGCGCAGAGGTTTGCGGCGATTGCATTTTGGTTTCGGCTGTTGGGCAGGCAGGATGCGACGAAGGACTTCGGGGTTCGGCAGGCATTAAAAGGATTCCGAAAAGGGGTTAAGGAAAGGGACGGACGTTGTCCAGTTTCCTTGGATTTATTGGAGAAGCTGGTGGCGAGTTTGGAATTGGTTTGCAGGTCCGAATACAAGAATGTTTTTTTTCTCAACTGCTTTTGTGTTGGCTTTTTTTGGGGCATTTAGGCTCGGGGAATTGGTGAGCCCTTCTAGGAGCAAGGCGGGAGGTTTGGCCCTAAGAGATGTGGTTGTTTTGAGCGACGGGGTAGAATGTTGGTTACGGTGCTCAAAAACTGACCAAGTGGGCAGAGGAAGGTTGGTGGTGGTGTACGCTCTAGCTGGAAGTCGATTGTGTCCGGTGAGTGTGGTACGGCGTTTTCTGCTACTGCGGGGCGGATATCCGGGACCTTTTTTAAGGCATTTGGATGGTTCATTTTTGTCCAGGTTTCAGTTTCGTGCAGTTTTGCGGGAATGCTTGTTGAGTGGGTGAGCGGCCGGAGGAGTGTGGCACGCATTTATTTAGGATTGGGGCAGCCACGGAGGCGTCGCGTTTAGGATTGGAGGATGGTGTGGTGCGACGTATTAGTCACTGGGAATCTTCTCGTTTTCGTTTATATGTGCGTCCTCATTTGCTTTCCAGGTAGCGGCTGGAGGGGGTACGGCCCAGGCTACTGGGAGGGCAGATGGGGGAGGAACTAAGTTTTTTTCGGTAATCGATTAGTATTGACCATTGACTATAGTTGTATGTTCATTTTGTTTTGTTTGTACAGGCCCCTGTTTGATCTGGATTCTCGGACATTCTTATGTCTTTTGGGGGGCCCGTCGAGCAGATATTCGCCCAGACAGTTGTCAATTAGGTCTTGATAGAGTGTTGGCGACGGTTAAGTGGTTAGGTTTATGAAGTATGCAGTGGGGTAGGGTGTTGCCTGAGTTTGAATATTTTTGTAGTGTGAATCGCCCCCCGGATGTGTTGGTGTTTATGTTGGAGGGAATGATTTGGGGGTGCGTGCGTCTCGGGAATTGATAAGAGATATAAAGTGTGATTAGTTGGGTTTGTGGTGTTCCTACTGGGGTTTGATTGTGGTATGGTCGGACATGGTTGCGAGGGGACGATGGAGGTTTGGGAGGTCAGTAGATAAGATAAACAAAGCAAGGGTCAAGGTGAACAAGGCGGTGGCGGCTTTTGTAGCCCGTAATGGTGGGATTGTGGTGCATCACAAGGAGTTGGAGGGAATATATGAAGGCTGATTTGGTAGACTTGACGGATATAGGTATGGATATGTGGATGTTGGGCTTGAGAGAGGGTGTTGAGCAAGCGCTTGGTGTGTCCTGTGGCGGGGGTAGGTCTGGTCCAGATGCAGGGGATCTACTTTTGGAATGGGGAGCTGAGCCAATTGAAAGGAAGAGTGGCTCAGGTTAAAGGTATCTTGCAGAACACATGGTTCTGCAAGGTCGGAGTATTGGTTCTAGGTAGCCAATACCTCGTCCCTGGGGTCGGGGTTTTGCGGCCAGGGACGAGGTTTAGAGGCTTCTGGACCGGGCCTATCCATGGGTGATTTGAGGGTGCCTGTTGTTTATGTCGGGACACTCGTTGGATGCCATACTCATTTAATTTCTGTTTAGATTGTAAAACAATAGGCAATGAAGGCTGCTGTGGCCAATTTGTTTAAACCAAGTCACTGGCAGTGGTGGTGTGTTTATTTAATGGTAAAGTGTGGTTTGTATTATGTGATGGTCAATTAACGACTGGAGAATCCTCCCTTGATTGTCAAGCAGGCCATGGAACCCGTAGGATGGAGGGGCCCCATGACATTCGGGGAGGGAGTTAATGGAGCATAGTACAGGAGTGGGTTATTGTAATGATAGCAGGGAGTATTATTGGCTGGGGGGTTGGTTTTAGGGGGGAACAGAGGGAGCCTGAGTGGGAGTTATTGGGATAGGAAAAGAAGTTCCCTCACTCCATTTCCGGGGAACAGTCAGAGCAGTTTCCCTCCCTCCCTGTTTTTTTAGTTTAAGTTGGAGGCGTTTGCATCTGATGTGTGAAGCTTGGTGTGTGAGTGGGTTGATATTGTACCTTGGGTGGTTGGTGGTTGTCACAGCAGCGGGGGTAGGTCTGGTCCACATGCAGGGGATCTACTTTTGGAATGGGGACCTGAGCCACTTGAAAGGTAGAGTGGCTCAAGTTAAAGGTATCTATTCAACCGTGCCCTCCAGCTACACGTGTCTCCTGGCGTTGGAGTCCAGGAACACAACATTCACTATGTCCTAGAAGATGTTGGCTGGTTTTTGTAACACTATAAAGCACACTATATAAAGGTCAGCTGCAAAAACACTGGCAAGCCACAATTGCATCCACACAGCTTTTTCTGGGTTCAGATTGTGGACCACAGTGCTGCAGACACAATCTGAAACGCTCAATAAATTGCCAAAGCTGGAGGCCATGCAGATCCAAACGGATGCTCAATGTGGCTTGGAACATTACTTTATTGATGAACATTATTACACATATTAATGATTGGCCAACACATGTATGAGGCCCTTTATGAAAGCCATTTGAAACTACAAGCCCAAAATGAAGCGGACACACATATATTTTGCTACTACATGAGCACATGATGTCAATCTTCCCACAATGGTACAAAGTAAAGTTTGCCCATAATAACAATCATAAAAAACCTACCGTAATACTGTCCAGACACTGAAGAGGTGTTCACAAAGCAGAGGTAGCAGTGCACAGGGATCACTGGCGCTGTGTCCTATACTGCACTTGGAAACACAGTGAAGGAGTTTCAGGCAGGTGTTTATTAAGCATCCTTAATCAGAACGCAGGTGAGATCAGAAGACTCATCATTGTGTGACGCCATCGAGGAGCCTGATTGTGCACATGGGTAAGGTGCGCCATGATTGGCTGTGTGACTCTTAACAATCATCGATGCACCTGCGTGATGTGTGTTCCCAGAGCACACACTGTGGAGGTAGGTATGGCCACAATGTGACACTTTTGTAGCGCCATCTAGCATGAATTACTGCAATTATGTGTTCCTGAGCTGTTGCGTTGTGAAACATAGTGGAATTGACTGCCTCCGTTTGACGCACATGCGTTTACTAATGCATTCATTATTCATTATTATTATTATTATTATTATTATTCATTCTTATTATTATTATTATTCATTATTATGAACCTTTTGTTTTTGGTATCTTGAATGCAGAGTTGCTTCAAAGGCCGTGCCTGAATTACATTAATGATGTTACACATACTGTGTGTTTATTTATCCGAGGAATGAGTTGCTTGTACCAGTATGGTGTACCACAAACATATGGTGACATAATGTCTGATTTATAGGGGCACATAATCATTGGGGACATATGTACGGCATCCAGGGACAGGCCTTTGTGGTGACACTGTATGGTGCCTGTGCGTGTTTTCCTCCATATACATGTATTTCATTACACATATTGTGTACACACACATGGACAAGGAAATGTTAGGTGAACAATACATATGGCCCACATAACTGCAAACGCACAAATATCTGTGCACACACAGACTTGGTCAAGGCTCCAATATTCTCCTGACCAACAAAGCAAGAGTGATTTTATTAGCCAACGTAGTAGCACAACACACATTACATAAAGCTCCATACGGCTTCACTATACAATTACTTGACACGCGAGCGCCGTGTTTTGCCTTGTTGGCCACGCAAATGCGTCTAGCAATAATCCGCGACACATCACACAAGAGTTGAATGAGCACCGAGCCAATACGCACATGCATGCTTTACATTTTAGGATGTGGCGCTGCGAACAAGAACACAGTTAATTGGTGTTTGTTTGCAACCAATCACACTTCTTCGAGGCGTCACACAACATAATGTGAACGCCTACCTCCGAGACGCGGGACAAAACAACGCCCACATCGCTAATGTGGTTGCTCTGTGTGACAGCGAAGCGGGCACCAGCGACTTGATCCCCCGTGGGGCTTGGGCGACGCACAGGCAACTTCCGGGCAGGCGCATCGCCTAAGCGTCGCCAGAGTTGTCGCCACGTGTAAATAGGCGATGGTGACGTTGGACGACATGCAAAAGCGTGCGCGCGCATGTGCGTCGCCATAGAAATCGCTGGCGATATGTCCAGGTGTGACGGTACCCTCAGTGACTTCAAAGAGAGACTGCATAGTTTATTTGTAGTAGTGAATCAATATCTCACACAATTATCAAACCCACTTTAGTCAGTTAATCAATAAGTCCATTGGACACAGGTATGAATTTATAAAACATATACAATCTTTATTTAGGATTATCAATATAACAATTTAAAATCCTTATGAATAATGTCAATAACAAGGTGAAAAATAAGACCATATACATATCAAAGAGTGGTCACTGGATATCTATGGACAGATAGAGTCGGTGCCATATCTGGTGGTACCGTGTTTCCCCGAAAGTAAGGCCCCCCCGATTGTAAGGCCGCCTGGGGGTAAAGGGGGGGCCTGCCAATGTAAGGCCTCCCCCGATTATAAGGCCTTACAACCGGGGGGCCAATGTAAGGCCGCTAGCGGAGGGGGGGGGGAGCGGGAGCGGGTCGCACGTCACGTGCGCCCGCTCATTACATATGCACTGCATCCCCCTGTCAATCAGCGACAGGGGGAGCAGTGCATTATACTGTATATATGGGCCCCCTATTGCTGGCACACTCCCCCCTGTTATGAGGCCCCCACCGCTGCTGCTGCTGAAGACATCTTACCCTCCAGGGTCTTCTTGCAGCAGCCAGCGCGTCCGTCCGTCCTCTGTACTCGGCGGTCTCCCGGATCATGTGACCGGCCCGTCGCAGTCGCGATGACGTCATGCGCTGCGACGGGTCACATGTGCATATGTAATGAGCGGGCGCACGTGACGTGCGACCCGCTCCCGCAGTGTCCCAGCAGGAGGGGGCCTGTAGGCCACACTGCTGGGGCACCCAATGTAAGGCCCCCCCCGAAAGTAAGGCCGGGGGCCACTTTTGGCCCCCAAAAGAATGTAAGACAGGGCCTTACTTTCGGGGAAACACGGTAAATAGTTTATTTGTAGTATACCCCTTATCCGAGGCCCAAAAAGTCAGCATCTTCATCGGACAGTTAACCGGTGCGTCCCAGAGAGAAGTAAAGTCCTGGCCGGACACCTATAAAAGAACTGTTAAGCACATCCTGGCCAGGCTGAAGCACACTTTTGATACCAGCACAGCTGCAGAGCTAAAACTAAAGTTTTTCAGGTGCCGACAAAGAATGCAGGACAGCATCAGAGACTATGCCCTCAACCTCAGGGAGGTGCAGTGGGCCATAAAGGAGGTTGACCTCGACATTGTGCAGGAGGAAGATAGACTGCTGACTGAACAGTTCATTGAGGGGCTCCTGTCCAGCACACACCGAACACAGTTTCGCATCATGGCTCTACAGAATCCCAGCATGAGCTTTGACCAATTTAAGGATCAGGCCATCATCAACTCAACTGGACAGCCCATCTGCTGCCACTGTCACAAGGTGGGGCACATCGCAAGATTCTGCAATTTAAACGAGCAATTCTTGGGGCAGAGCGCCAACCCCCAGGAGTAAGGCGAGCAGGGCCACAAAGTTGTCGAGATTAGTACGTCGGAGGACGACATGACCAGTCCTTTCTGTCGTGCTTGATGACATCCCGATGAATGTTTTACTGGAAATCGGATCCTTGGTGACAACGATCCCCTAAATCCTCTTCCAATGGTACTGAGCTGACTCAGACATTACTCGTGGCCCAGATGAAAACTTTAACATATTCGCTAGCATTGGTCAACCCTTGCCTCAGGTTCGGTATAAAGAGGTGACCATCAAGGTTGGCCGAGAAGAGTTACAGTCACAAGGTTTGATTATAGTTGATATTTACCAACGAGAATCCCATCCTATGATCACCTTAGACAATAATGTGATACAAAATTGTCTTGGAGAGATTATTGTCTTATAGCAGGTAGCCAAAACCGCCAGCTCCGGACAACAAAGGGTGCTGCAGAAGGAGATCAAAGCCCTGATGCAGAGGCAACAGGTAGAGTTGTCCAGTGGTGAAGTCAGCAGTGCAAGGGTAACTGACCCATTCCCCATTGTGATACCTCACAAAAATGAAATGTTGATTTGGTGTAGAGCTGCTATAGGTATCAGAGGTCGAGATTATCAGGCCCTGATAGAACCCATGTACTCAGATAGAAGACCTACTCTCCTAACAGCCAGAGGGGTAGTGAACGTTAAAAAGGGGAGAGTACCTATACATGTCCTGAATTGTGGGGAAAAGGAGGTCAACCTGCCCAGGTAAGCCACAGTAGCCAAATTACTTACTGTGAGCAACAATGCAATCAGGGCAGTAGAACCTTTGGTCCCTTTGGAAATGGCAGAGGACAATGGCACTTCAGGACCACTGGAGGACTGGTGTTAGAAGCTTCACATGGCACTGACTCCACCCCTTCGCACCAAAGGAATGAGGTTTACTGGGTGGTTCAAGAATATGAGCAGGTGTTTGGCAAAAACCCTTTGGGCGGTCTAAAAGGGGTTAAAAAAGGTCCAACACCACATACCCACTGAAGACCATCAACCCATAAAAAAGAGGTACTGCCCTGTTCCCCCAGCTTACTAACAGTGTGCCAAAAGCATGCTGTGAGAAATGAAGGAGGCAGGAGTAATTAGGGATAGTTGTAGCCCCTGGGCAGCTCCGTTAGTGCTGGTAAAGAAGAAAGATGGGACCATGAGAATGTGTGTAGAGTACTACAGGCAGATTAATCACGTTACACAAAAATATGCAAACCCACTACCACACATTGCCCTGAAATCTGCTAACTATAGGGTGGGCCATCTACTAACTTCTCCAGATGGGTGGTGACTATGGCGGCCATTTTGAAGTCGGCTATTTTGGACCCAACTTCATTTTTTTTTCAGTGGGAAGAGGGTCATGTGACACATAAAACGTATTGAGAATTTCATAAGAAAAACAATGGTGTGCTTGGTTTTAACATAACTTTATTCTTTCATGAGTTATTTTCATGTTTCAAGTTAGCAAACTAGTTGGCAAATTTGGTCACCACCCATCTGAAAAAGTTTTCCCCCTTTCATATACTAATGTGCCACAAACAGGAAGTTGATATCACCAACCATTCCTATTTTATTTAGGTGTATCCATATAAATGGCCCACACTGTATTTCTCAACCCTAGATTTTATCAGTGGGTACTGGCAGGTTCCCGTGGCAGAGAATGATCGAGAGAAGACTGCATTCATGACACCAATGGGCCACTGCAAGTTCAACTGCATGCCATTTGGGCTCTGCAATGCACCAGTTATGGTCCAGAGGTTGATGGAGTGCTGCCTCTGGCACAAGAACTTTGAGATGGTCTTGCTGTACCTGGATGATGTCATAGTCTCCTTGAGAGCCTACGAAGACCGATTGAAGCACCTGGCCGAGGTGTTCGAGACCTTCTCCAACATCAGTATCAAGGTGAAGCCGTCAAAATGTCACCTGTTGAAAGCCAAGTTAAAGTACCTAGACCACGTAGTCAGCGCAGAAAGTCACTGTCATCAGGGACTGGCAGAAGCCAACAACCATCCATGAAGTACAGCAGTTCCTAGGGTTGGTAGGCTACTACCAAAGGTTCATCAAGAGCTTTACCAAACTAGTAGCTCTCCTGCAAGACCTTCTAGTAGGCCATTCTAAGAAGGCCAAGAAGCAGAGTCCTCCGATCGAGTGGAGCAGCAAATTAGAAGAGTCATTCACCCGGTTGAAGTGGGCCCTGATAGGAGATGAGATCCTGGCCTATCCATACTATACACCGACGCCAGCAACGTGCGATTGGGAGCCATGTTGTCCCAAGTGCAGAAAGGCAGAGAGAGAGTGATCACCTACGCAAGCAGGAAGTTTCGTCCCATCGAAAGGAACCCCGACAACTATAGTGCCTTCAAGCTGGAATTCCTAGCCATAGTCTGGGCTGTAACAAAAAGATTTAGACACTACCTTGCTTCAGCGACGTTTACCATCTATAAGGACAATAACCCATTAACCCATCTGGAAACCGCAAAGCTAGTTGGGCTGGAACAGCAATGGATGGCCCGGTTGTCCAATTATGAGTTTGTGAGCAAGTACAGAGTGGGAAATAAGAACACCAACGCTGATGCGCTGTCCAGAATGCCGAACCTACCCGACTCGGGAGAAGACCAAGACGACCTCGAGGAAGTATTGATGCCAGCCTTCTACCGACCAGGTGCGTCACAGTGCTCCCATTGCATAAAACACAGGTGCTCGGTCTCGTTCAAGCCATTGTCCCACCATGGACGGGTAGAAATGCAAGATGGCGACCCTGCTGTCCGACTAGTGAAAGAACTATTGACCAGGCTTACACACAGGTCCCTACTCACCACAGGAAGCACAACAACTGTGGAAGTAGAAAGCCAAACTATTCTTCTACGAGGGTAAGCTGTGCAGAAGACACATCAATTCACGCACCCACGGACTAGTCTGGCAGATATTAGTTCCGAGACGGGATGCGCCCATGATCCTAGAGGCATACCATGATGTAGCAGGACACTTCAGGTAGAAGAAGCAGAAGGTCCACCTTCGTGAATGGTTCTACTGGGTCGGAATGAGGAGGTCAATAAAGAGGTGGTGCCGAGAATGTGGTCCGTGTAACCTGCGGAGAAAAGACAGTGATAGCCAGAGAGTTCCACTACAGCCAATTGTCACAAACCAATCACTCGACATCATGGCTTTGGATCACGTCAAGTTGACGCCAAGCAGGTCTGGCTATACCTACACTCTGTCCATCGTAGACCACTTCTCTCCCGGTTCTTGGTAGTCGTACCTGTCAAGGACCAGACAGTGAAGACAGCAACCAAGGCCTTTAAACAACATTTCTGTTGACCACATGGCTACCCTGAAAGAGTCCTGACAGACCAAGGTCAAGGTTACGAGGCAGAAGTGTTCAAACTGCACTCCAGACTATCTGATGAGAGCAAGACCTGGCATGTTACCAGTAGACCCAGACATGGAGGTCTTAACACCTGAAGCCATAACACCAGATGCAGATTGGGATACTGAGTGGCAACAACAATACTGCAAAGTCCAAGGTTGTGTGGAGAAAAGCCTCTTCCATGCCAGACAGAGGCAAGAAAGGAGCTACAACCAGTAAGCCCCAGCTACTCCATTAGCTCCAAGAGAGTAGGTGTTAAAGCGAAAGAGGAGGGAACACAAACTACAAACTTGAAGACCAGTGAGAAGCTGAGCCACACACCGTCTTGCCTTCAGACTTTGATAACCACAAGGTATGCCTTATCAGCAAAGATGGAGGTAAGATCTCAGAGGCAGTTTCAAGAGACCACCTTAAGGTATGCCCTGACCAACTAAGAGATAAAAAGGAAGATCAAGACATTCCTCCACAACCAGAGGAGGTAGAAAAGAAGATCTGTACCATCCTTGGAGAATTTCCCTAGTCGTGGACTCAGGTGAACCAAGCGATTGTGGTTCTGGTCTTGACCTTTCCCCCATGTACTGCACAAGCAGCGGCAGAGACTCTAGGCCAACCTGAAGACCAGCCGGCTCAAGCCACAGATGCCACACCAGCAGTGGAGCCAGAGAATCAACCCCCTGCCAGCGGCAAATCAGTCATGCCCATGGTGAGTCTAAGGATTCATAGAAAGCTGCCCAGCCTACCAGTGAGACTTAGACCTACCTGCAGAGCAGACACTAGTAAGTCCACAACACCTACAGCAACAGCAGACACACTTGACCAGGCTATTTCATTAGAGCCAGAAGGGTTACGTAGATCTACCTGAACCACCCAGGGTCAGACCCTCTTGAGTTACAAGGTATAAAATGAAAATAGTCCATAATGTAAATAGTCAATAATGTAAATAAGATGTAAATAAGTAACCAGCAAGTGTATGTGTCTACAGAGACTCTGTAAGAACGTTTGCGCAATCGTAACTTGATTTAATGGACATTTGGGTCACTGGACTGAGTGTGACCAGGACCATACCTGTAAATAGTTAATAACCTGGCTCAGGAATAAAAAATGGACAATGACACAATGAATCATTCCCAGGACTACCGTGTTTCTCTGAAAGTAAGACCCTGTCTTACATTTTTTTGGGGGCCAAAAGTGGCCCCCTGTCTTACTTTCGGGGGGTGTCTTATATTGGCAGCCCCAGCCTACTCACACACACACACACACATACACACACCGTATATACTCATGTATAAGCCGAGGGTGGGAAATGCAGCAGACCGCCACCCCGGTATACAGCCACAAGCACAGGTATACAGCCCTCAGAAGTGTGGTATACAGCCCAGCAGTGAGGTACACAGGGTATACAGGCCCCAGCAGTGTGAATACAGCCCCCAGCCAGTGTGGATACAGCCCCAGCAGTGTGGATACAGCCCCAGCAGTGTGGATACAGCCCCAGCCAGTGTGGATACAGCTACAGCAGTGTGGATACAGCCCCAGCCAGTGTGGATACAGCCCCAGCAGTGTGGAGACAGCCCCAGCAGTGTGGAGACAGCCCCAGCAGTGTGGCATACAGGCCCCCTCCTGCTGGCACACTGCCCCCGAACAGTGTTCTGAGCCCCCCGTGAGCTCCTCCCCCTTTGCTGCCGCTGCTGCTCACATCTTATCTCCTCCAGAGTCTTCTTGCAGCAGCCAGCGCGTCGGTCCTCCGTTCCCGTCCTCAGCTGTCTCCCAGATCATGTGACCAGTCGCAGCGCATGACGTCTTCGCTACTGCGACCGGCCGGTCACATGATCCGGGAGACAGCTGAGGACGGGAACGGAGGACCGACGAGCTGGCAGCTGCAAGAAGATGCTGGAGGGTAAGATGTGAGCAGCAGCAGGGGGGCCTCAGAACACCGACTGGGGGGTCGTGTGCCAGCAGGAGGGGGCCCCATATACATAATGCACTGCTCCCCGTGCCGCTGATTGACAGGGGGATGCAGTGCATATCTAATGAGCGGGCGCACGTGACGTGTGACTCGCGCCCGCTCTCCCCCCCCCTCGCTAGGGGCCTTACATTAGCCACCCCCCCGGTTGTAAGGCCTTATATTCGGGAGAGGCCTTACATTAGCAAGCCCCCCCTTTACCCCTAGGCGGCCTTACAATCGGGGGGGATTACTTACGGTATTTTTAAACTTTCGTTGGTTTTTGTAATTTTTATTTTTCAAATCCTGAACAAAGTTGATGTTGATGTTGATAATGTGTTTATGTTATGTTTCCTCAGTACGGGACATACTGAATTTAACTAGGGGGGAATGTGGCACAATAGGGGTCTGGTTGCCACAGTGGCATTGCTCCCCTCACGTGGAATGATGTCATGCCTGGAAGCAAGAGGGGTATACCCACGTGTGGTGTCCTAGCATCCAACACCTATTCCTGACTCCAGGCCAGAAGGAGAAGCTCTGAAACCTGGGTTTAGAGGAGCTGCTTTGGTTCTGGCCAGCAGGAGGGGTTAGAGTTAGAAAAGGCAGGGAGGAAGGAACACTTTAAGAGGTTGAGTCTGAGGAGTCGAGAGGAAAAGTAGTTACAGCAGAGCTCTGGGTAGCGGGGCTGCCGAAGGCTCACCCCAGAGACGCACGAGAAAGGACACCAGAGTCCTGGGCCAGTCATGTACTGCCACCCCAAGCATCCGGCATCACAGCAGCGTGAAGAGGGCCCGGAGCCACCATCATCCTCGGAGGGCTCAAGCTGCCTGCTATACGGGTGAGAGAGTGCAGGAGAGAGAAAGGAGGGCCAGCCTAGCTCACAAGCAGCAAGGTCCAAAGACGGAGTGCACAGAGTAAGGCCTCCAACCCTTATAATATGTAACTCCCCTAATGAATCGGAGGAAACACGTTGTGAAAGCATATCACCGGGTCATAGGTACAGTGCTAGTTGTGGACTGCCCTTATAAGGGCATAAGTTAATGCAATCACAGGAAAAGATTTTTTTGGATCTGAAGGATCTCTTGGCTTGGATACCTACAGCATGATCGGTACCCAAATAACTTGCCTGCTAGATCAACTTGATGGGTGAGACTGTTCCAGTCATTCTTGCACCTCTTTATGGCGCCCCCTTTCCTTTCCCATGTATTTAAAGACACCGAAACCAATCTTGGGTATTGCTTTTTCATATATTTACTTTGATGGAGCAGATACATATAATTGAGGTACTAATGTTTAGTAAGACCTCTGTCCTTTAATCCTGGAAGGAAATACCCCTAGATATCGGTTATCTGCATATATAGCAGCATTGTCATTTAAAATACTTACCTGAGCATAGATATGTTTGTTAATTGGTGGTAGTACTTACCATTTTAGATTTGCCTCTGTGACTAATTTTTAAAAATCATAGTTATTAAAATGAAAATTTTGTACTAGGGATGAGCGACTATACTCGCTACTATTCGGTATTCGCCAAATAGTAACGGTATTCGGCTACTCGCTACTCTCCGAGTATCTTATGTGTACTCGGGAGTCCTAATACTTTTGCAGTGTATCTATAGATTAAAAGTGAATAAAAGTTGTTAATAATAATAAAATTACACACTCGCCTGTCCGACGCCTGCACCGGGAGTGGCAAGAAGACATCCGATCGCTGGACAAGGACCTGTGACTACCAGCCAATCAGATCGTGCCACGTCGCAACCACGTGATCGCTAGCGGCCACCTGATTGGCCAGATTGCAAGGTCCTAGGTGTGCTGTCAGGACCTTGCAATCTGGCCAATCAGGTGGCCGCTAGCGATCACGTGGTTGTGACATGGCACCATCTGATTGGCCAAATCGCTACCGGCCATCTGATTGGCTGGTAGTTACAGGTCCTTGTCCAATAATCGGATGTCTTCTTTGCCGGTCCCCGTGCAGGCGTCGGACAGGTGAGTATGTAATTTTATTATTTTTAACAACTTTTAATCACTATTAGGGTACTTTCGCAGTGTATCTATAGATATACTGTGAAAGTATTCGTACTTGCTATACTCGCAACGAGTACCGAGTACCAGTACCTACTTGTTGCGAGTATAGTGAGTATGAATATTATGGTACTCGCTCATCCCTATTTTGTACCTGTCACTTTGCTGTTGTATTTATATATTTGTTGGGGGGCCAGCTACCTGGGACCTTGGTGGTAGTCACTGGTGAGGCAGAGCCTTGGCTATGGAGCAACGCTGATTTTGCAGCTTGCCCTCCGGACGGCTTCTCAGTGCAACAGTCCCATCCAGAGTCGCCCTCGGTGAGGGCCAAATCAGACACAGAAGCAATTAAACTTGGCACCAGTCTTTTGCTCCAAACTTCTCGTATACCATGGTCTTCACAATTAAACATCACTCTTTTGGGGTTACTCTTGTTCATACAGTTTATCGCAGACTGCTCCCGTTTTCCCGTTACATTTGGGCTCTCATCCTTACTTTCCAGCACCACAATAACCTGCTGCAAACTCATCTAGTCTCTTTTGGCTTCAGCCCTATTCCACGCAAAGGTATATGTCCAGAGGGACAATCACCTGTCTATGCTAAAGTACAATATGAATGATACCGTAAGAGTCAGCTGCTTTCCAGAATGTTTTCCTTGAGGCCGCAGTGGAATATCCCAGAGCCGTACTCTGGTCCCCAGGGTGACCCAGAAGGTCTTGCCAAATCAATAATGGGTTTCTCTTCTCTTCACCTGCTCTTTGCTTTGCTTCACAGTGGGGGAATCTCCTATTAAAATCTACACTGTTGGCCCTTTTTGATGACTAGGTCCCAACCCTAACGGGTATCACCAAATGTTAATAACACCCATAACTCTCGGGGACCTGTGAGCAGTTTTCACTTAGGCCCATAGATGGCCGCAAACACATAATCGCACTTTACCATGACTTCGGTTACGCCAAAACCCGTCATTTTTTAGTGGGGGGGGTTGTTTCTTGGGTGTTCTGTCTTTTGAATGATCATTACATGGATTGAATAAACAAGCTTTCATGTGTGAAGTATCTTCTAGCTCCTTTCGCTGGATTACCGTATTTCCCTTGTTACACAATTATACTTATAATCTTTTTATACACAAATGTATAATACTTCAACACATACATGTATACACCGTGCTCGTTAGCGTAAGGGGGAGAAAGGGCAGAACCCTGGACCACCTAGATATTATTTGTGAGTTGTAATATATCTGTGCGCCCACTTACCGGTATATCTTGCTGCTTTGGAATTAAAAAAGAAACAAAACAAATCCCTAAAAGATGAGCCAAACTACTGTAAAAAGAAATAAAGACCCCAAGGGGTGATCAGATTGGATCAACAGGATTTAAAATCACAATCTTACATTTGCAGGGTTTTATCAATACAGAATTTGTTTATATATATAATATATATATATATATATGCGTAAAAACGACAGCAGCACTCCAAAATAGGTCTTCAACCGCCTTTAATCGGGCCTACAGGGCGACCTGCGACGTTTCAGCTACCAAGTAGCTTTTGTCTAGCAACTAGTCTCAGCCCCTTTTCCTCCTTTTATAACACACACCATTTACATAATACATACACATTAACATTAATTACACCCTTTGTGTAATCTACACATTATACATTCAATATGCAGACCATTCAGTACCCAATACCTGTCCATGTGCTAGTGAATTGTGACATTATCATTAAACAGTGCATCAAGATTCACATAATACTTCCTTTGTGCCCTTAATTGGTCAGATCCTCCTCCCAGGTGGCGTGATGACAGTTCCCATAGCGGTCTATTGTGATTATTAATGTCCCTAATCAGCTTTACCCATTCCTCCATGTGCGATTCTCCACGCTGCCCGGGTCCGTCGCACCGGAAATGACATCATTCGATGTGCGTCCCGCTTCTGTGTTACTAAGACGCACAGGAAGCTTTCGGGCGCCATCTTACTACAGTACGCGCATGCGCACTGTGTTCCAACGCGGCTTTACCACACTACGACCCTCAGGCAGCCGCTGCTCTTGGCTGCGTTTATAATAATAGCCCTGGACCTTCACTGTATCTCTTAAAAGGGTGCTACCCTACATATCCTATATACTTTAACATATTTTGATGCTTATGTATATATATTTATGCAGGGCTATACATATAATGTATAATATACGGGGTTGCCAGCGCAGTCATACCTACACACGCCCCCTTATCCATAGGCCTAATTCATGCACCGAATATAGTGCAAAACGAGAGGAGTTAACATACTCCTCTTCGTGGCCTTTTCGGATCTACGGGGACCACTCATCGTCACCAATCACCTTCTGGCACCCACCCCTATGCCCATAATATATTTTTTTATATACACCACACCTTTTGTATTACTTATACTGTGTTTTAATAAGGATAACGAAGTTCCATCCACAAGTTGCTTACACATTAACCAATATGGGGCAATATTAAACAAAAACCTTTTCTAGGGTATAATCGCATGATAGGGACACTCTTCATATATGACCGCTTGGTACGTCCATCACCCTCCAATGGGATTCTTGAGGGTCTTCAACCCAAGTGCCGGTGCTGGAAGAAACCAAACAGGTTATTAAACAGTGTATTAAACTGTGTGAGTGTACAAACAGTGACTAGTATAGTTTACAGCATTATCCCCCTAACTGAATATGGAATGAATCACATAGCGACTGCCAGCCTATACTCAACGTTCAACCCATTTGGTTTCAACGTATTAAGACGCCTTATCCACTGTAATTCCTTTACATGCAACAACTTATCCCTATCCCCCCCTCTCCTTAATGGGGGTACCACATCGATAATCCTAAATCTTAGATCCTTCTCTGTATGCTTCATATCCAAAAAATGTTTTGGTACTGGTAGGTCTTTCCTTTTTTGACGTATTGTACCCCTATGTTGTCCTATTCTCGTTTTACATTCTAACGTGGTTTCGCCTACATACCACAGTTTGCACGGGCACTCTAATAAATAAATGACGTGGTCTGTCATACATGTGGCAAAATGGCGAATTTTAAACACCTCTCCTGTCTGCGGGTGAGAGAACTCTGTGCCCTTTACCATATATGTACAATTCACGCAGGATACGCAAGGATAGCAACCCACTCTCACCCCTCGCGTTAAAGTGGCCTGCCTGGACACTTTCAATGGGCCAAAATCCGATCTAGACAACATGTCCTTCAGGTTTTTGCCTCTCTGAAACGAAATCAAAGGTTTTAATTTAAACTCCTCCACATCCGGCCAGCACTTTCCCAACATTGGCCAGTGTTTGAGAACAATATTGGAAATGTCCCTAGATTCTTCTCCATATTTCATTACTAAAGGGATTCTCGTCGGCGTTTTACTCGATATTACCCTCTTTTCCTTATTACTTTTCATACGAGCCAAACTATTTTGTAATAGGCCTTTCGGATAACCCCTTTTAATGAATTTATTAGTGAGTATTTCAAATTTTTCCCTTAATTCTTGCTCGTCACTTACAATTCTATCCACTCGTCTATATTGACCAAGCGGAATAGCTTTTTTTAGAGGTTCCGGATGGTGGCTACTATAATGCAACAATTTATTCCGGTCGCTAGGTTTCGTATATAACGTGGTTTTTAATTTTCCCTCCTCTAATTTTACCAATACATCTAAAAACTGAATCTCTTTGTCTGAGACTACCTTTGTGAATTTGATTGACTCATCAATAGTATTTAAGAAGATGTGAAAAGCCTCCAATTCTTCCAACGTGCCATCCCATATCACAAATGTATCATCTATATACCTCCACCATTTTAATACTTTACAAAAATGGCTTGAGGGATAGATGAACTTTTCTTCTAGTACCGTCATCATGGTATTTGCGTAGGAACATCCCATTTTTGCACCCATAGCGGTACCGGACAACTGGAGGTAGAAGGTGTCTCCAAATAAAAAGTAATTATACTTAAGGGCTACTTCTAATAAATCCACAATAAACTGTTTAGCTTCAGGTGTATAACATGTGCTATCAATACTATTGATGAGTCAATCAAATTCACAAAGGTAGTCTCAGACAAAGAGATTCAGTTTTTAGATGTATTGGTAAAATTAGAGGAGGGAAAATTAAAAACCACGTTATATACGAAACCTAGCGACCGGAATAAATTGTTGCATTATAGTAGCCACCATCCGGAACCTCTAAAAAAAGCTATTCCGCTTGGTCAATATAGACGAGTGGATAGAATTGTAAGTGACGAGCAAGAATTAAGGGAAAAATTTGAAATACTCACTAATAAATTCATTAAAAGGGGTTATCCGAAAGGCCTATTACAAAATAGTTTGGCTCGTATGAAAAGTAATAAGGAAAAGAGGGTAATATCGAGTAAAACGCCGACGAGAATCCCTTTAGTAATGAAATATGGAGAAGAATCTAGGGACATTTCCAATATTGTTCTCAAACACTGGCCAATGTTGGGAAAGTGCTGGCCGGATGTGGAGGAGTTTAAATTAAAACCTTTGATTTCGTTTCAGAGAGGCAAAAACCTGAAGGACATGTTGTCTAGATCGGATTTTGGCCCATTGAAAGTGTCCAGGCAGGCCACTTTAACGCGAGGGGTGAGAGTGGGTTGCTATCCTTGCGTATCCTGCGTGAATTGTACATATATGGTAAAGGGCACAGAGTTCTCTCACCCGCAGACAGGAGAGGTGTTTAAAATTCGCCATTTTGCCACATGTATGACAGACCACGTCATTTATTTATTAGAGTGCCCGTGCAAACTGTGGTATGTAGGCGAAACCACGTTAGAATGTAAAACGAGAATAGGACAACATAGGGGTACAATACGTCAAAAAAGGAAAGACCTACCAGTACCAAAACATTTTTTGGATATGAAGCATACAGAGAAGGATCTAAGATTTAGGATTATCGATGTGGTACCCCCATTAAGGAGAGGGGGGGATAGGGATAAGTTGTTGCATGTAAAGGAATTACAGTGGATAAGGCGTCTTAATACGTTGAAACCAAATGGGTTGAACGTTGAGTATAGGCTGGCAGTCGCTATGTGATTCATTCCATATTCAGTTAGGGGGATAATGCTGTAAACTATACTAGTCACTGTTTGTACACTCACACAGTTTAATACACTGTTTAATAACCTGTTTGGTTTCTTCCAGCACCGGCACTTGGGTTGAAGACCCTCAAGAATCCCATTGGAGGGTGATGGACGTACCAAGCGGTCATATATGAAGAGTGTCCCTATCATGCGATTATACCCTAGAAAAGGTTTTTGTTTAATATTGCCCCATATTGGTTAATGTGTAAGCAACTTGTGGATGGAACTTCGTTATCCTTATTAAAACACAGTATAAGTAATACAAAAGGTGTGGTGTATATAAAAAAATATATTATGGGCATAGGGGTGGGTGCCAGAAGGTGATTGGTGACGATGAGTGGTCCCCGTAGATCCGAAAAGGCCACGAAGAGGAGTATGTTAACTCCTCTCGTTTTGCACTATATTCGGTGCATGAATTAGGCCTATGGATAAGGGGGCGTGTGTAGGTATGACTGCGCTGGCAACCCGTATATTATACATTATATGTATAGCCCTGCATAAATATATATACATAAGCATCAAAAATATGTTAAAGTATATAGGATATGTAGGGTAGCACCCTTTTAAGAGATACAGTGAAGGTCCAGGGCTATTATTATAAACGCAGCCAAGAGCAGCGGCTGCCTGAGGGTCGTAGTGTGGTAAAGCCGCGTTGGAACACAGTGCGCATGCGCGTACTGTAGTAAGATGGCGCCCGAAAGCTTCCTGTGCGTCTTAGTAACACAGAAGCGGGACGCACATCGAATGATGTCATTTCCGGTGCGACGGACCCGGGCAGCGTGGAGAATCGCACATGGAGGAATGGGTAAAGCTGATTAGGGACATTAATAATCACAATAGACCGCTATGGGAACTGTCATCACGCCACCTGGGAGGAGGATCTGACCAATTAAGGGCACAAAGGAAGTATTATGTGAATCTTGATGCACTGTTTAATGATAATGTCACAATTCACTAGCACATGGACAGGTATTGGGTACTGAATGGTCTGCATATTGAATGTATAATGTGTAGATTACACAAAGGGTGTAATTAATGTTAATGTGTATGTATTATGTAAATGGTGTGTGTTATAAAAGGAGGAAAAGGGGCTGAGACTAGTTGCTAGACAAAAGCTACTTGGTAGCTGAAACGTCGCAGGTCGCCCTGTAGGCCCGATTAAAGGCGGTTGAAGACCTATTTTGGAGTGCTGCTGTCGTTTTTACGCATATATTCGACAAGGAGTGGTTTGTTGGACAGATTTGCACCCACATTTGGTGCTGCTCAGAAGTTTTTCTATTGATATATATATATATATAATTTGGGTATAAATCTGTCTGATGGCTAATTAATGGGGACTAGAAAAAAAAGTCAATCTCTCAACGGGTCTTGTGCAGCGGCGTAACTTGAAGCTCATGGACCTTAATGCAAAAGCACCAGTGGGGTCCCAATTGTTGCAAATCTTTTATAGCATTAAGTCATTAGTCTTTCTCTATAGACCAAAGGGGCGTTTGAGGCCCTCTAGGCTCCAGGGAATGGGTGTGATTGCAACGCCTGCACCTATTGTACAGGGTGGGCCATTTATATGGATGCACCTAAATAAAATGGGAATGGTTGGTGAGATCAACTTCCTGTTTGTGGCACATTTGTATATGGGAGGGGGGAAACTTTTCTAGATGGATGGTGACCATGGCGGCCATTTTGAAGTCAGCCATTTTGGATCTAACTTTATTTTTTGTCAATGGGAAGAGGGTCATGTGACTCATCAAAATAATTGAGAATTTCATAAGAAAAACAATAGTGCGATTGGTTTTCACATTACTTTATTCTTTCATGAGATATTTACAAGTTTATGACCAGTTATAAAATGTGTTCAAAGTGCTGCCCATTGTGTTGGATTGTCAATATCACCAACCATTCCCATTTTTTTAAGTGTATCCATATAAATGGCCCACCCTGTAGTTACGCCCCTTGTCTTTGTCTGATTTTGAAGCTTATCTATGTGTGAGTGAATAGAGTAGAGCAGCTATACCTGACCAATCCCAACAAGGACATGTGGACACCATAAGTATTTGTTGAGTTTTTACCTCAGTATTTGTAGCCAAAACCAGTTGGTAATAAATAAGGAGTGGTGACGTGTTTCTATTATACTTTTGGCTACAAACACTTACTCAACGTATGAATGTGGTGTAACAAACATGCTATTATACTTTTTCTTAAATATAGTATGTGCAATAGCCTGCTCCTTCCTGCCCAGACTTCTGTCATGTCTGCCTTTCCTCTATTAGTATGTGGAATGCTCCATGATCTTTGTGCTACTAATTAATTTATATTTATGTTTTGTCTGGTTTTCACCAATAATCCAATATCAGCTGATTCCGCTATCTTCAGTCTGTACATGTAATTACAGGTAATGCAAAGGTCAATAGAGATATATCATTATAGAAAGCACACATTCATATAGATTCCTGTGCTGAGGAATTCCAACAAAGTGCAGACCTAAAACTTAGGGCCACTTTACACACACAGATATCTGTGTCCAACTTCTGAACAGATCTCTGGTTGCAGTGAAATCATGGACACATTGTTACATTTGTATACAGCCACAAAATGTAACATTGTGTCCATGATTTCACTGCAACCAGAGATCTGTTCAGAAGTTGGACACAGATATCTGTGTGTGTAAAGCGGCCCTTATGGCCCCTTTACATGCAGCTACAGGTAACAGGTTTTCCACAGGTAACTTACTGGCTGCAGTGAAATCATGGAGACATGGTTCTATCTTGTTGCTGTGTACAAATGGAACTATGTCTCCATGATTTCACTGCAGCCAGTAAGTTACCTGTGGAAAACCTGTTACCTGTAGCTGCGTGTAAAGGGGCCTTAATTTGGGTTCACTCATACATCATTGATTTTTCTCGTACTATTTGTTTGGATCAGATTTTCATCAGTTGGTGCAAGTTTCATCTGTTTTTCTTGTATGTACAAAAATTAAGGATAGAGGTTTCTTAAAGACGTTTTCCCACAAACAAAGTTGATTTTAATCAACAGATCTTGGAAAATAATAATTTCACAATTGGATGTGATTAAAAAAAATGTTCCTGTGCTGAGAAAATCTTATATATGTGTCCCTGCTATGTACTGTGCAATGAATGTGTCTGACCGTACAGGGACATGGTCGGATGTGGTATGATCAGACCATGTCCCTGTACGGTCAGACACATCCATTACACAGTACATAGCAGGGACACATATATAAGATTATCTCAGCACAGGAGATGTGGTATGATCAGACCATGTCCCTGTACGGTCAGACACATCCATTACACAGTACATAGCAGGGACACATATATTAAGATTATCTCAGCCCAGGACATGTGTTATGATCAGCTTATGTCCCTGTACAGTCAGACACATCCATTACCCTGCACATAGCAGGGACACATATATAAGATTATCTCAGCACAGGAGATGTGGTATAATCAGACCATGTCCCCTGTACGGTCAGACACATCCATTAGGCTGGGTCACACACACAGATATCTGGGCAGATATTGTTCACAGATCTCTGGTTGAAGTGAAATCATGGACAAATTGATCCATTTTGTGGCCATATACAAATAGACCAATTTGTCCATGATTTCACTTCAACCAGAGATCTGTGAACAATATCTGCACAGATATCTGTGTGTGTGACCCCAGCGTTACACAGTACATAGCAGGACACATATATAAGATTATCACAGCACAGGAGATGTGGTATGATCAGACCATGTCCCTGTACGGTCAGACACATCCATTACACAGTACATAGCAGGGACACATATATAAGATTATCTCAGCACAGGAGATGTGGTATGATCAGACCATGTCCCTGTACGGTCAGACACATCCATTTCACAGTACATAGCAGGTACACATATATAAGATTATCTCAGCACAGGAGATGTGGTATGATCAGACCATGTCACTGTATGGTCAGACACATCCATTACACAGTACATAGCAGGACACATATATAAGATTATCACAGCACAGGAGATGTGGTATGATCAGACCATGTCCCTGTACGGTCAGACACATCCATTTCACAGTACATAGCAGGTACACATATATAAGATTATCTCAGCACAGGAACATTTTATCTTAAACATCCAATTGGGGAAATTAATATTTTTCCAAAATCTATTGATTAAAATAAATTTTGTTCATGGGAAAACCTCTTTAAAGAGTAACGGCCGTTTAAATTTTTATTTAATAATAATGTAGAGCAAATGATTGATTTTAATAACTTTTGTAATATGGTTCATTAGAAAATTCTGGCTGGTTACCATTCATAAACCTACCGCAAGGTGTCCTCAGTGCACTGTGAGTGAAGCTATTTCTGTGCCAGTGCCATCTTCACAGTGAGTACGGGCATGTGAGGAGATAATGGAGAGGGAGCGTGGCCTACACTGCTGAGCAGCTCAGAAGGAGACAAGGCATCACAGTACAGCACAGAGCTGAGCAATGTGAGGATGTTAACTCTTTACAAGCTTCACTCTCCTGTCACCGCACAGCAATCTCTGTTAACCCCTTGTCAGCTGGCTCCCCACACAGCTCATTACCAGCCTGCTCTCCCTGCTGGCCACTCCCACACAGACAGAAAATGCAGCTTTTTAAACAGCACAGAAAAATGTGATCAAATCTGTGATATGGCACATAAATCATTCTTAGCTGCTATGTGACCCATCATTAACAATCAGTGCAGTATTGTTTTTTTTTCATTAAAATGATATTTAGTCTTTAAGTTCTTACTATAAAACAGTTAGACAGCACACAGATGACCTCCATATTTGCAAGTTTGATCCATGACTTGCCTGAAAATCGGACAAGTCTCCATGTTTTGGTTGGGACCACTCAGTCCACCAAATACCAGTATACGTGAATAACCCCACAGGGTATATTAGATATGATTTAATTGAAAAACACTGATTAAACTCATATGAGAAAAATTAAACATCTTAAAGAACCCTAATAATGTACTAACCATATTTTCCATGTTTTACAGTCTTCTGTCCGTGCAAGTCGTGGAACAGTAGGAGGATATTTCCTTGCTGGGAGGACAATGACCTGGTGGCCTGTAAGGACTCCTATAGACTATTGGCTTCTACAACTATCCATTCTTCAATGAATGTCTTAAAGGGGTTGTTACATCTAGTATCTTCAGGAGCACACCGCTTCCTGTCTCCAGGCTTTCTGCTTCCCAGGGTGCAGTGAGCTCCTGATGACTGACAGTTCGGACCAGCGTCATGGTTGCGCCTCTGGTCCAAACTGAGCTCTCTCCCAGGCTGCAAGCACAAACATATTGGCTTCTTCAACATCAGAGAAGCGCGTGGGCACTAAGGCCGGCCAAATGCAGCATCCAGCCAGCTTCAGACCATTGCTTGCAGGGGCTGCACTCCTTGTGTAGAAGTCTGGTTACTACTCACAGACTGCAAAGGTGTGTGGTAACAAAGGCAATGAGCAGTACATATCGCCATTGAATATCCATGTTTGAGAACGGAAAGGATTTTTCATAAGAAGTGAATTGCAAATTTGCTTGCTTTTACAAGCACTTTGCATTTTTACCCAATTAAAAAGATGAGACAACCCCTTCAATTACTTAATTGAATCACTTTCTGGTATTATTCCAGTTTTACAAATTAAGAGTACCGTATTAGTTTTTTGTATTACGGTACTTTTGACATGGCTAGGATGAAAGTTACATACCTAGATCCCAATGAATATATCCAATATCCATGGATGAGCGACCCCTCCCCACATCTGCCTGCACCCAATGCACGCAATGAGAGTACCCCTAACTTTCTGAAAATATCATCTAGAATTCCAATTTCTAACTATATAGAGTTGTTGCGTATTCATTGGTAGGACCTAATCCATTGGCCACGTCAGCGATCTGTGGGCCCCTTGATGAGAGTCCGGAGAACTGCCTCTTACCTCCCAGGATTCTCAGCTCATCGTTTGATAAGCAGGTCTGATTCTACGTCAAATGTGCGTCATGCTGCAATGATGAACACACCAGGCTAGTCAATCTAAAGAAGAGCTGCAGATGCTGGGAGCAGTAATAATTGCAGTAGCAGAGATCACGACTTCAACCGGGCCTATTTATCAGGGAGGCCCACTGACCATGCTCTGACATCATCTAGATATGAATCCTGGGACACACATATATATGTCAGAAAGGGATCAAAATGGTAAACCTATATATCAGGGTGGGGCCCGGGATGGAGGACATACATACCAAGGTGGGGGACATAGATACCAGGATAGGGATTCTACTGTGTGTATCAGGGTGGGGGACATATTTACCAGGATGGGGGACATAAATATCAAGGTGTGGAACATATATACCAAGATAGGGGAAATATATACTTGAAAGAGGCCCAGGAATGGGGGACATTAGAACAGGATGGGGAACATCACTACATAATAGGAGGGAGTGATTTGCGACACTACAAGGGCTCATATATCTGACCAATATGCAGGTGGGGATGAGGGGGCTCCAGATCAAAATATTGCATCGGGGCCCATCGGCCTCTAGTTACGCCCTTGGATGGGAGGTAGGAGGCCGTTCTCAGAATGTTCATCTAGGGGTACCAGATTAATAACAAAGTTTATAAATTGGATCTTACAAATTGATGCATATCAACTCTATTCAACAGATTATCACAACATGCTACCAAAACCATCGATAGGCTACAGCCTGTGTGACCACATAGACACCTATGGACACAAGGTCTCCCAACAGTATCTGGATATATCTATATAATAGGAATCATAAGTAAGGATCAATATTTCTTGCTTGTTTTTTTTCTATTTGATATTTCATAAATACAGCAAAGTGCAAAATATAAAATGGTCCTACCCTGCATCCTTATTATAATTAGAATTAAAGCCATCCTCATCTGCAATGTTCTTGTCCTATATACATGACTAATATATTAATAAGGCTAGGGTCACACGTGCGTTTTTTTTTTTTTTTTTTTAAATCCTGATTCGGTTTTAAGCTTTCAAAAAGCTCAAAACCGGAGCAGGAAACGCTCCTCATAGGAGCCCATTATGGTAACCGGATTGCTTTACAAGCAATTCGGTTGCCGACTCCGGATCTGCAGCCTGCGTGAAAAATCATAAAGGTTGCAGTTTTCATACCGGTTCTAGCATCTGCAATGCTAGAATTACGTATAGTATGTGCACAGCTGACAGGGAGCCGCAGCTTCATTGATAAAAATGTACGGAGCCGACAATAGTCGGCTTACTGTACAGGGGTTATTAACCCATGACATGCTGTCCTGATTGGGCAGCATGTCTCTAGGGGGGGTGGGCACCTCCTAGAGACATGTTGCCCACAATTATTATTAATATATAATCTTTTATGATAGTGTTAACAGTTTGCTCATCCCTGCGACAGCAGGGATGAGCAAACTGTACGGTAATCGCATTGCTCAGGATTACACATCCTGAGCAATCCGGTTACCGCATTGTGGCTTCATCCACACATTTTGCCTGCAAAATGTGTGTGATGGCAATTGCGGTTACCACATCCAAATTCGGATGCGGTTTTCCAGACATAGAAGAGAATTTCTATCACACACTTATACTGTATTTTGGATTACTACCAGCATGGCTTTTGGCACGACCAATGTTAATAATGCAATATAAATAGAAAGTGCTGCCAGTTACTAAACAATATATGACTATTTTATTCCTGTTATACTTCCCCCTCAAGTCTTAACCCTTAAGGTACCGTCACATGCGGCAATATTGCTAGCAATTTCACTGGCAATTTGCTGGTTGCAGTGAAATCATGGACACATTGTTCCATTGGTACATGGCAACAAAATAGAACAATGTGTCCATGATTTCACTGCAACCAGCAAATTGCCAGTGAAATTGCAAGCAATATTGCCGTGTGTGACGGTACGTTTAGGGCCGCTTTACACACACCAACTTTTGTGTCCAACTTCTGAACAGATTTCTGGTTGCAGTGAAATCATGGGCACATTGCTCCATTTTGTGGCTGTGTACAAATGGAACAATGTGTCCATGATTTCACTGCAACCAGTAAGTTGTTCAGAAGTTGGACAGATAAGTTGGTGTGTGTAAAGTGGCCATGAGACTTTTTATTAAAGCTTATATAATGTTGGGTCTCAGAGCCATAATCTGCAGCTTTATGCCGTATCTTAGGGCCACTTTACACACACTATCTTATCTGTCCAACTTCTGACCAACTTGCTGGTTGCAGTGAAATCATGGACACATTGCTCCATTGTACACAGTCACAAAATGGAGCAATGTGTCCATGATTTCACTGCAACCAGCAAGTTGGTCAGAAGTTGGACAGATAAGAAAAGCCAAGGAACCCATAAGGTGGAATGGCTACATGACAATCGGGAGGGGAGGGAGTTAAATGGTTAATAGGTGCATTAGTTTGCAATAAGGAAAATGTGAAATGAGGTGATTGGCTGGGGAGTGGTCTTGGAAGAAGGAGGGGGGGGAGTAATATAAAGAATATAGGGGGAGGTAAGGAGAAGCTTCTTCCTCTTGCAGCTTCCCTGGACAACAGCTTACAGCACACACAGATAATGATCTGGCTTCTCTGGAAGGGATTTTCTGTGCAACTATGATGGTGCATGGGGCACAGGTAGTGCAGGCTCCAGTACAGGCTGCCTGTGAACTCCCATCGGTACCAGCTCTCTCCCCTCTTGCAGCACATGGTCGGTGGTCCCGACCTCCAGAAGCATACTCTCCCTATGCTGGGGGGTGAGGAGAGCGTTATTTAGGAGCCCCGGTGGGGACCCTCCGCGGCGGGCTGGGCACCTGGAGGTCTCTGGGGTCTATTCCGGCCAACGGGAGGAATCCTCGACTAGATCCATGTCCTACTTCCGGCCCGTGGCCTGGGGAGTGGCAGATATAAGATGGCGGCGGCTTCTTGCTGGGCTTAAGCAGGGAGCGCGCTGGGCGGCCGACAAGGATGGATGTTGCCCCCGCAGCCGGCGGGTGGGCAGCTGCGGCCTTCTAGACAGGAAGGGCCAACTATGGCAGGCATAGTGTTTTGGGAGCCCCGGATGCCAGGGGCACAGCGGCTGATTCTGCAGCAATGGAGTCTGGCGGGAGTGGTGTCCTCTCAGTGGAGTGGAGGATGAACCCGGCGGCTGGTCCTCTTTGGATAAGGGGCGGCAAGTGGCGGCAGCGGTTTCCCCCCTTCCCCGGTCGGTAGGGGGGACGAACCCAGCAGGATATCCCCTCCAGTGAGGGAGTAGTTGCGGTGCCTCACAGGTGGTCCTGGGGTGAACCCGGCATTCAAAGGATCAAGAGCAGCCCTCGTGCAGTCGGCAGGGTGGGCTTGGGACTGGTCAGCCTATTGTGGGCTACGGCTTGAAGAGACTGTGGATTTCGGCTGCAGCCTGGGGGGTACATAGGTCCCCTGAGCTTTCTTACAACTGATGACTAGATGGAGGAGGACTGCGTTTCAGCTGCTCGGAGGAGGTCTCCGAGGCAGCTGGGTGAGTTAATAGATTTTCATTACAATTCATGCTTATTGAGAGGTTAGTGGGTGGTAGGATGTAGGAGGTTGGTGTGGGTGCATAATCTGACGGCAGTTCGGAAGGACGGGATTTACAGTCTCCTGTGGGGAGCATGGGTTGGCTCGGTGGAAGTGGGGTTGGAAGTTCTAAACAGCACAGTGGGGGGCTGCAGGTTGGTAGCAATGTTCTGTTGATAATGGTGCTGTTGGGGACAGCAGTGACGGGAAGGGGAATTTAGGAGACTGACAAGGTGGGCGAAGAGGTGCAGTGGTCGATAGGTTAAAGGAAAGTTGTATGTGTGCTTTGAGGGTGCACTTGGAGATGAAAGAACGGGACAGTTTCTGGAAGGGGATGTGTGTGGACAGATTTTCTTTACTCCCACTGCAGGTGTTCATGTTTTTTAGCTAGGGCTAGGGGAGAACAGAAGCCGGAGGTGCTCCACATTGTTTTGGTATATGGCTGCTTTATGCAAGACTTATAGCCTTTACCGAGGAGCTTGTCCTGGTGGAGGTTATGACGAGCAATTTGGCAGAAGAACACTCTGCATCAAGGACTGCTTTGGTTTAAAAGGACGTTTCCTTGTGGATGTAGTAATTTCTTCCCCGGCTCGACCTCTTTCATATGAGGGCCTGGGGGGGGCTTGGATTGAACAGCGCAGAAGGTGAAGAGGACAGGAAAGTACCATGGTGAGGGTTATAGTGCTGTTTCAAACAGGTATGGGTACGTGGTTTACAGTTAGTTTTGTTTTGGTTTGTTTTTCGGACACCACGTGATTCGGGGGGTGGTGTTGTTTTATCCTGTAGTTTAAACTGGATAATTGAGCACTCAGAGGAGGCGGATGGCAAGTTTAGCGGAGGTGGAAATGGGTCGAAGGGCAGGTCTGTTTAGGGGGCTGCCAAGGGTGGAATTGAGGATATCCCCGTCGGGAATAGTGCCTGATGAAAGTCGAGCAGGTTTAGGCGTATTCAGTTGTCGTGCCCTACTGGGGGCGTCAGTAAGGATGGGGATCGCGCTGGAACTGGCAAGATGATTATTATGTACCTGTGGATGGGGTATTGGAGTTAGTGTGTGTAATTGTACTTGGGGGCCTGGATGGTAAAAAATTGGACGTGAAGACGGCTTTTTGATTGCTATCAGGGCACACAGAGAGTCAGCATGTGTTGGGCGGCATGTGAATGGAGAATAATATATTGACTGTTTACTGCTGGGCTGTTATGTTTATTGTTCATAATGTGAAGTGTTCAGTCTTGCTGCATGGGCAGTGTGAGATGTGTTTGGTATTGGTCAGTATATTATCTGGATGATCATTTCTGTTGGGACGGCAGGTTCATCCTTTTTTGGGCTCTGTGACGGTTTTTGCATTTCAAAATAAAAATGTGGGATAAAGTGTGCGGTTTTGTTGGGTGCACTTAAATTACTTGTAGGATTATGTTCATGGGCGGGCAGCTAGGTCCCTAGCAGTTGGTATGGTGGGCGAAATGCCCGGCACATTTGTTGAATTTGAGGTCAAAGCGGAGAGTTTTAGTTTTGTGGGGTGTTTTTCTATGGAATATCATGGTTGAGATGTCTGGCATAAATAAAAAAAAAATAAAAAATAAAAAAGAGGGTCAGTAGTGCCAAAAGGTGCGAGCAGTGTGTGGCAGTTGTATAAAAAGGTGGTTGGTTTGGGTGGTTTGGTGCCTTTTTAGGGTCATCGGTGTATGGGCTGGTGGCCAGAGGCAGGGTAAATAAAGAAAAATAAATAAATAAATACGGTACATAAATAAAAAAAAAAAGATTTTGATGGTATTGGAGATTTTACCGGTTAGCTGTGGTATTGTGGGAACTGGAATTCTTAACTTCCTAGGTCAGAGGGTTTGTTTTCAGTGTGTCGAGCTGCTGGTGATCTCAGCTTTAGGGTGTGTGCCCACATAGTGGTTTAGTGACGTTCAAATCGTCAGTAAACCGCGGTTTTCCAGCGGTTTTTTAGCGGTTTCCAAGCGTTTTTTTCAGCGTGTGCACAGCGTTTTACAGTCGGTTTTTCCGGCGGTTTTCTATGGAGGATTTTGTCCGTGGAAACGCTCAAAAACTGCTGAGAAGAATTGACATGCTGTATGCTGCTAAACCACTGGGAAACCGCCCAACCGCTGGCAGATCCGCTCACATAAACCCACTATATGTGCACAGCGTTTTCTAAATTACATAGGGTTACTTGTAAGTCCTAACGCTGCTAAGGATTTACATAAATTTAAATAAAACCTATGCTAAACCGCCGGCGGCTTTCGCTGCTAAACCGACACTTAACCACTATGTGGGCACACACCCTTAGGGGCCCTTTACACACGGCTACATTTGTAGCTTGTCACCAGGTAACTTACTGGCTTGCAGTGAAATCATGGATATATGGTTCTATCTTGTTGCTGTGTACAAATGGAATAATCTCTCCATGATTTCACTGCAACCAGTAAGTTACCTGGTGACAAGCTACAAATGTAGCCGTGTGTAAAGGTACCCTTAATGTGTTGTTTAAACATGTTTAGTAGGGTCTCTATGTCGGTTAGTGCGGATGTGTTTTTCATGGAGCGTTGGGGGGTTGCAAAGTACGTACCAGGAGTATTAAATGGGGGGGGGGCTGCTTCATTGTATCGCTTTCAGTCTCGTAAATTGGGAGTTGATCCCTGGCGTGCATGAAGTGGATATGCAGGGCCTGGATGATTAAGGGAAAGTGATAACAATGGGATTAAGGGTTTATTGCCGAGATTGGTGATTGAGGCTACAGGGTGCCGTTCCAGCAAGGTGGCAGGAATGCGCAGGTTTCTGGAATGGAATGGGGGTTACTGTGGAGGTTGTTGGGTTCTTTGGTATTATCATTTGTTGGGGGAATGAATTTGTAACTTATAAATCAGCCTCAGTGGTGTTGCAGAAGGTGGCTACAATTGCATTTTGGCTCAAGTTGCGTTGGACGCAGGATTTGACCAGGGGATTTTTGGGGAGGTGTTCTGCACTGGGGATGTGATAATAATGCCAGATGGAGTGGAATGTTGCTGCTGAAGAGTCAGAGATGGATTGAGTTCAGGAGGGAGACTATTCGTGGTGTATGGTCTCCCAGGACTTTGGTTATTCCTGGTTTCCACTGTCAATTGTCAGGGGAGGTAAGTGTGGATTAACTTGACTCCCATTGTTATGGGCAGGGAGATAATTTGTGTCTATCACCGTGCCAGTTTGTGGTTATTTTAAGGGAATGTTTGAGGAAGGTGGGTAAGCAGCCGGGTGAGGATGGGTCGCTTTCAGTCAGGATTGGCGCTGCCACAGAGGTGCCACGGTTGGGATTGAACAATGAGGTGGCTCAATGGTTTTGAAATTGGGAATCAGCCTGGTTTCGGCTCAATGTGCGGCCTCTTTGGTAGGTAACGTGGCTGGGGGGGAAATGGCCTGGCTCGTGGAGAAGGGGTCGTAGGTAACATATCGCTTAGACGTGTTGTGTTTATTTTTATGAAGTTATCACTCGGTTTTGATTACTATGGGTAATAATTGGGCGTGTATACTGGGTCGTTGCTTGTGTCCTTTGGGGGCAGGGCAAGGCGATGTTTGAACATGTGACTGTCAGTTGGGGCAGGACGAGGCTTCAATGCTCAAGTGGTTTTTAGGAGGGGTAGGACCTTAGGGCAGGGTCTTGAGTATTGTGGTAGGGTGGATCAACTCTATAATGAGTCGGGTTGCATGAGGGGAATGATCTTGGGTTTGTTCATCCCAGGAGTTGATGCGGGATATTAGGTGCAATTTGGTACAATGGAGGTATTCATACCTGGGTTGGTTTGTGATGTGGTCGGATAGTATGGCCTGTTTGTCAAGGTGGTATGCCGGATTTGTAAAAATAAAATAATATGTTGATCAAGGCTGAAGTTAAAAGTCAAGTGGGTGGTGTCTCTCTTGTCTCCAGTAATGGGGTGTCATGGTGAGATACCGGGAGGTGGAGTGATCGGCTCTGCAATATTGGAGGTTGGATGGTGTTACTTTATTTCAAACAGATAGGGGGATGTCGGGCTTGCATGAGCGTATAGAGCAAGCGTTGGTGGTGGTGGGTCCAGTCCACGTAAGGTGTCACGTGGTCAGTCCTGTGGCGGGGGTAGGTCTGGTCCAGAGGCGGTTTAATGGATAATCGTAGTTGGGAGGGGAGCCACTAGTACGGTATAGTGGCTCCGGTTACAGGTAATTTGCAGGCACGGGTCCTGAAAGGTAGGGGTATTAGTTCTTGGTAATTAATACGTCTTGTGGTTTAATGGATCATGGTATCCGGGAGGTGAGCCACTAGTAAGGTATAGTGGCTCCAGTTTCAGATAACTGGCAGGCACGGGGTTCTGCAACTTAGGGGTATTAATTCTCGGTAATTAATACCTCGTCCCTGGGGTCGGTGTGTTGCGGCCAGGGACAATCCCTCGGGTCGGTGTGTTGCGGCCAGGGATAATGTTTCATTGTGGGAGGTGGCTTCTGGACCAGGCTTATTCAGGGTTACGTATTTGTATTACGTACTGTATTATTACTGTGTTACCTATTGTTTAATGTTGGGACACCAGGGTGCGGTGTCCCTGGGTTAGTATGTAAATAATAGGTAATAAAAGGGCTGCTGTGGCCAAATTTTAACCAAGTCGCAAGCAGTGTCCGTGTATTATTTACAAAGAGTTTAATGGGTTGGTAACACAAGAATTTGACGACCGGAGAATCCCTCGTCGATTGTCAAGTTGGTGTGTGTAAAGTGGCCTTAATACTTATGAAACAATTGGGACCTTGACAGGTACAAAAGATTGGTCATTTAAGGCCCCATTCACACACTGCTTTTTTTGCTGCGTGTTTTTACGCACAAGCTCAAAAAAGCCAGGAGTGGAACAATTTAATCCGGGAGTGGCACACTCAGAGGAAAGGTCTAATAGAAACAAGTGATGAGCTTGTGCTTAAAAACACGCAGCAAAAAAAGCAGTGTGTGAATGGGGACTAACTATGTGTTGACTTCTCTATTCCTTAAAGGAAACCTGTCACCAGGTTTTTGCCATCCCATCTGAGAGCAGCATAATGTAGAAATAGAGGCCCTGATTCCAGCGATGTGTCACTTACTGAGCTGCTTATTGTCATTTTGATAAAATTTAGTATTTTCTCTGTTGCAGATTTAGCAATCTGTGAATATGCCAGACTACCGGACAGCAGGCCAAGGAGACTGCTAATGATAATCTCCAGCTGATTAAACAGTGATTTTATTAAAACTACACTGAGCAGCCCAGTAAGTGACACATCGCTGGAATCAGGATCTCGGATTCAATATTATGCTATTCTCAGATTAGGTTGCAAAAACCTGGTGATAGGTTCCCTTTAAAGGGTTGGAGTTAGTAAAGTTCAGTGATTAGGGTTGAGCTGCAATACCTCTTGTGGCCAGTTGTGGCACTGTTTTTCAAAGGGAACTTATCCCAATGTATGTGGATAGCATAGTACAGAGGAGGAGAAACCGAGAAGAATGATGTCTACGTTTGTTGGAAAAGTTTTCATACAACTTGTATTTTATTAATTGAATTTCCCAATGTTTGTATGCATACAAGTCCAGTGGGTGGTCCTAGTTAGTGATTGAAAGCTATCTCTGTACACACAGTCCTACAGGGAAGACTGTCAAGCAATGACTAGGTGTCATGAGTTTGCTGCGTCCTGATGCTACTTCTGGAGGACCTTGGCTCAGGACGTTTCAGTATTTATTTGATCATAAACCTTCTATAGGGCTCACTTGACTGTTGGCTTGCTGATGTACTTTCCCTTCTATGCTGAAGGGGAGAATTCTCTTAAGGTACCGTTACACACGGCAACGTTGCTGCGATGTTGCTGGCAACCCAAGATTGCCTTGTAGATGTCACACGCAGAGATATCATAGGCAATGCAACTACGATGTTGAGGCTGAAGGCACACTCTCATGCATCAAACACGGAGCGTGTTTGATGCACGACAGTGATGCTAGTGTAATGTGTGTTTGTGGGTGTGTGTGGTGCGTGTGGTGAGTGTGGCTGCATCTATTGGTGTGAGTGTGCTGCGAGTGTGAGGTGTGTGTGTGTGTGGTGCATGTGTTTGTGATGCTGTCCGTGGTCCTGAAGGACCGCGGGCAGCATTTGTCGGGGAATTCAAACTCACCAGCTGTCAAAAGCCGGCGATTTTGAATTTCCCACCATGCGCGTACAGTAATAATCATCCTGCCCCGCTGTGACAGCAGTGGTGCAAGATGATTATTATAATGTGCTTCAACACTCATGTCTGCATGTGTCCTGAGACTGTCTAAGCTCCTGGACACATGCTGGGGTCCTAAATGGCCAAATTTGTGTTTTATGCCTATAAATCTGCAAAGTAATTGTCGGTTTTACAGTGTCATTTCTAAACTCCTGCTGCTCTTGTCAGGGTCCTGAACAGCTAAGTAATCAGCACAGTAGTTTGCCTGTGCTGATTGCTTCAGCACTCAGGACCCTGGACAGCGTACATTACCGTTGTTCACTGACAGGAGCCGCAGGAGTTTAGAAATGACACTGTAAAGCCAACAATTACCCGCTTTGCAGATTTATGGGCATAAAACACACATTTGGCCATTTATGACCGCAGCATGTGTCCAGGAGCTTGGACAGTCTCAGGACACATGCTGACATGAGTGTTAAAGCACATTATAATAATCATCTTGCACTGCTGTGACAGCGGGGCAGGATGATTATTACTGTACGCGCATGGTGGGAAATTCAAACTCACCGGCTTTTGACAGCTGGTGAGTTTGAAGTGATTTGCGCAGCATACTAATGCGAATATCGCACCGTGTGCTGTATGGGGGCGAGATATTCTCACCCCCATAGACTTGCATTGCGCTCACGCGTGTCAGAATCGCAGAATCGTCAGCATGCTGCGACTGCATTCGTTTCCGACTCCCAATGCGAGTTAGGTGCGGAGGACTCGCACCAGAGTGTGCCCTGCCTGATAGGGCAACACTGGTCCCAGTGCAATGCGAGTTTCCCTCACATTGCACTCACGCGAGTCCCTTGCCCAGTGTGCCTTCAGCCTGAAAGCAACTTTAGTTCACAGGGTTTTGTTCAACCCCTCGAGCAATACTTATCAATGTAGAAAATAGGTGAAGTTGCTTTCAACATCGCTATTGCGGTGTCACACAGAGCGATGCTAGCAGATTGCCTGAGCAACAATGCCAGGTTTCAGAACATGTTCATAAACCTGGCAACTCCGCTCAAGCAATTTATTGCAGTTGAATAGCCCTGTCACACGTTGTAACGCACTAGCAATGCGTCGTGTAACTATACCTTTAGCCTTCATTTCAGCTGCAGTTGTGATTATTTCTCCCTTCCGCTGTATCTTCCCATTCCTAGCTTCACATCATGCCAGATATAGAATTTCCATTTTGGCCACGGCAGAGTAGCTTGTTTCTGTATAGCCAAGGTGTTCTTTCCTTTAGCAGTAGCACAGCTACCAACTGGTGAAGACCTTAAGGTACCGTCACATGGGGCGATATCGCCAACGGGAACGCTTTTTTGGCGCGCTGCCATGGTTGCTGTTGTGATGTCACACGTAGCGATATCGCCGGCAATGTATCTGCAATCTTGCCGGCAACTTTCGTTGCCAGGGTTAACTCTACCCTGGCAGCAATCCATATCATGGGAGTCTATGGGGGAAGTTGCTGGCAACATCGCAGTTGCGGCATCACACAGGGTGATGCAGGCAGATCGCCTGAGCAACATCGCCAGGTTTCCCAATATGTTGGGAAACCTGGCGATGTTGCTTAGCCAACTTATCGCCATGTCACATGTAGAAACTCATGAGTGATGTTGCTGCAACTTAGCCACGCCCCTAAGTTGCCAGCAACATCGCCAGAGAGATCGCCTTGTGTGATGGTACCTTATGTGTTTTCTTGCTTTCCAGCCCCTTCATTCCCTTTGGGGAGGGGACATCTAGGTGAGTCGTATCCAGGAGCTCAGCAATTTAGGTGACCCAAGCAACCCCACCTTCAGGGCTATTCTTGGGGACAGGGATTAGTCTAGTAACCCCAAGCTTGAGCGACAGCTAAGGTGTACACAATTTCTGCCACCACACTGTCACTGGCATGACACTAGAACCAGTGAAGTAGATGAATATATGGCTGCCAAAGTAGAAAGCGTGAAAGTCGGAATAATTTATTTTTTCTTGAACTCCAAATCGAAAACAAAATACGGCGCCTGTAGATCACTGCAAATCCTTTGGATACTTATAACCTTCTTATTATTTCCTTATTTTTGCAGATCGGAGCATCTTTAATGTCAAGCAATGTTGGAAGTGGTCTCTTCGTTGGAATGGCAGGATCGGGTGCAGCAGGAGGTTTGGCTGTAGGAGGTTTTGAGTGGAATGTAAGAGAATATAATTACTACTAAATGGTGGTCCGATTCTAACGCATCGGGTATTCTAGAATACCTTGTAAACGGGAGGGAACTGTGTCACACTATGACTTACCATCAATACTAGAAAAGGGAAAGAGAAACACAATAGGGTATTATCATTGGTAAAAAGGTGGACTAAATTTAATTACCGTAGTCACTCACCTGGAGGTGTTGTGTAGCACACAACCAGCGTCAAGGCAAAAAGGTGATAGCTGCTGCAAGGATCCACACTACAACGGTTAACATAGTTCAAAATTGTAGAGGGTGGACGGTGTATATGGACCTGCGCTGCATAAACCAGAAAGATCAGACGTTGTTCATCATTATAGTGTTTATTTCCGACGCATTTCAGAGTTAGTCCCAACTCCTTCCTCAGGGAATAGCAGTACCATTAGTAATGATGTGTAGTAATGATGAACACCGTCTGATCTTTCTGGTCTTTGTGGTCTATGCAGCGCAGGTCCGTATACACCGTCCACCCTCTGCAATTTTGAACTACACTACAGCCTTGTAAACAGGAGTGAACTGCGTGACACTGTGACTGACAGCCTTGTAAACAGGAGTGAACTGCGTGACACTATGACTGACAGCCTTGTAAACAGCAGAGAACTGCGTCACACTATGAGTGGCAGTTGAAATTGCGCGCCAATATACCAAGACGTGCTCTGCTTATTGGTCGCCGCCAGCTACGACGACCAATCAGCGTACTTGGTGCATGTATTAAAACACGCTTTGCTGATTGGTCGCCGAGGGCGGTGGTGACTAATCAGTGAAGTAGACCATGGCTTGGCAGGGGTTTTGAATCCCACGCCGCTGATTGGTCGCCACTGAGAGCGGCGACAAATCAGCGGCGCAGGATTCATATTTCCCACCAATCCGTGCCACTTCGCTGGTTGGTCGCCGCCGGCCACGGCGACCAATCAGAAAAGTAGCGGGCTTGGCGAGGGATTTGAATTCCGGCCGCCATATAGGCATACCCATAATGTGGGTGTTCCAATATGGCGGTCGGGGTATTACAGCTGCAAGCTGATGCTGGTCATCTCCCGGTGGCTCGCCGCGGACCTCTGTGCGGCAGTAAATGAGCCGCAGCTACCGTCGGATCTCCCGATAATAGCCGCGGCCGGACGTGTGCATCCTGACGATAGCGACGCTGATGCGTCTCCGTCGCTAGGTTTCAGCTTGGCGCGAGTTTTGAATGCACGCGGCTGTGTGGCATACGCTTCGCTCATTGGTTGCCGCAGCTGGCGGCGACCAATGAGCGCTGGCACACGATTTTCTGGACAGTCAGACACAATTAGGCAATTATATAGTAGATACCTGCAGTGGTGTCGGTGTGCAGCGGTGTCGGTATGCAGCAGTGTCGGTGTGCAGCGGTGTCGGTGTGCAGCGGTGTCGGTGTGCAGCAGTGTCGGTGTGCAGCAGTGTCGGTGTGCAGCAGTGTCGGTGTACAGCAGTGTCGGTGTTGTGCGGCAGTGTCGGTGTGTGGCGGTGGTGGTGTTCGGCGGTGTCGGTGTACAGCAATGTTAGTGTACAGCAGTGTAGGTGTACAGAAGTATCAGTGTGTGCGGCGGTGTCAGTGTGCAGCGGAGTCGGTGCACAGCACTATTGGTGTTGTGCGGCAAAGTCGGTGTGTGGCAGTGTCAGTGCGCAGCGGTGTCTGTGTTTGGCGGTGTCTGTGTACAGCAGTGTGGGTGTACAGCAGTATCAGTGTTGTGCGGCGGTGTCGATGTGCGGTGGTGTCGGTTTGCAGCGGTGTCTGTGTTCAGTCGCCGGGCGAGACTAATTAGCGGGGGGAGAATGGAGCGAGACAGGATGGAGCGAGCGGGGCAGGATGGAGCCAGCAGTGCCAGTGTGCGGTGGTGTCGGTGTGAAGCGGTGTCGGTGTGAAGCGGTGTCTGCGGTGTGTGTTGGTGCGCGGCGGTGTCGGTGTGCGGCAGTGTCGGTGTGCGGCAGTGTCGGTGTGCAGCAGTGGCGGTGTGCGGCAGTGGCGGTGTTTAGTCGCCAGGCGAGACTAATCAGCAGGAGCAAAATGGAGTGAGACAGGATGGAGCGATTGGGGAAGGATGGAGCCAGCGAGGCAGGATGGAGCCAGCAGTGTCGGTATGAAGAGGTGTTGGTGTGAAGCAGTGTCTGCGGTGTGCAGTGGTGTCAGTATTGGGGTATGTGCACACGGGGGCGGGTTAGTGGCGGCGGCGGCTGGGCGGGACCCGACAGGAAGCTCCGGAGCCGTCCACCGGCTTCCTGTCGGGTCCGTGCTGCGGGAGACGGGCGGGTGTGCGGCGGTGCACAGCGGGTTAGCGCCGGCGATTCTGCAGCGGCTGGAAGCAGCACATGATTCTGCTTGCAGCCGCTGCAGAACCGGCCGGATTATAGAACATGCTCATTCTTTGCTAACCCGCTGGGAACCCAGCGGGTTAGCAACGGATGAGCATGTGGAAACCGCCGGTGTGTGCACACCGGGGGTCGGTTTCCATAGGTTTATATGTTAACCCAGAAGCCGCTTTTGGATTAACATAAATTTGCATAAACCTCATGGAAACCGACCGGCGGTTTCCGCTGCTAAACCGCTGCTAAACCTCCAAGTGTGCACATAGCCTTGTGCGGCGGTGTCTGTGTGTAGCGCTGTCGGTGATCAGTGGCCGGGCACGACTAATCAGTGTGGGCAGAATGGAGTGAGGCAGGATGGAGTTGGGGAGGCAGGATGGAGCTGGGGGGGCAGGATGGAGCTGGGGGGGCAGGATAGAGCTGGGGGGGCCAGGAGGAAGCCGGCGGGGCAGGATGGAGGCAGGGGGAGCAGGATGGAGGCAGGGGGAGCAGGATGGAGGCAGGGGAGCAGGATGGAGGCAGGGTGTGCAGGATGGAGGCAGGGGGTGCAGGATGGAGCCGGGGGAGCAAGATGGAGCCGGGGGGCAGTATGGAGCAGGGGGTGAAGGATGGTGGGGGGGGGGCAGGATGGTGACAGGGGGGCAGGATGGAGGTGGGGGAGGCAGGATGGAGGCGGGGGGCAGGATGGAGGCAGGGGAGCAGGAAAGAGCAGAGGAGCAGGATGGAGCAGGGGGGCAGGATGGTGGCAGGGGAGCAGGATGGAGCGAGCGGGGCAGGATGGAGGAGGGGGCAGGATGGAGTAGGGGGGTTCAGGATGGAGCAGGGGGGGCAGGATGGTGGCGGGGGGCGGGCAGGATGGTGGCGAGGGGCAGAATGGAGGCGAGGGAGCAGGATGGAGGCGGGGGAGCAGGATGGAACCTGCGGGGCAGGATGAAGGTGGGGGGGGGGCAAAATGGAGGTGGGGGGGCAGGATGGAGGTGGGGGAGCAGGATGGAGCAGGGGGGGCAGGATGGTGGCGGGGGCGGGCAGGATGGTGGCGAGGGGCAGAATGGAGGCGAGGGAGCAGGATGGAGGCGGGGGAGCAGGATGGAACCTGCGGGGCAGGATGGAGGTGGGGGAGCAGGATGGAGGTGGGGGAGCAGGATAGAGGTGGGGGAGCAGGATGGAGCCAGGCGGGCAGGATGGAGCGAGCGGGGCAGGATGGAGGCGGGGGGTAGGATGGAGCAGGGGGGCAGAATGGTGGAGGGCAGGATGGTGGCGGGGGACACAGGATGGTGGCAGGGGGGCAGGATGGAGGCAGGGGCAGGATGGATCCGGGGTGGCAGGATGGAGCGAACGGGGCAAGATGGAGTGAGCAGGGCAGGATGGTGGCAGGGGGGCATGATGGAGCCGGGGGGGCAGGATGAAGCCGGGGGGGGGGGGCAGGATGGAGGCAGGGGGACAGCATGGAGCCGGAGGCAGGATGGAGGCGGGGGGCAGGATCCCCCTCGCCCCCCCCTCTGTTCTCACCTGTCTTCTCCAGCTACAGAGTCGCACTGTCACATGCCCGCTGTACAGACAGTGCGACTCTGTAGCTGGCTGCAGAAGATGGGTGAGAACAGCGGGAGGCGAGGGGGGAGGCGGCGGGTACCGGTGCCGGGGGTCGGAGCGAGCAGGATTGCTGAGGATTTTTTTATTTTTACTTTTACTGTGAATGAGCGGGGGCTAGGAGGAGCGGGCTGTGAGGAGAGCGGCTCTTTTGCATGCTGGCCACTTCCGTCTGCGGCGCGCGATTTCGGCCTCACACAGAAGTGGCGATTAGGCAATTATAGATAATGAAAATAAAAAAACATACATTCTTTTTAAACATTTAAAGAGGATCTACCACCAGATTTAAAAAAAACCTGCATATGTTAGTGAATACTCAGACCTGATGAAGCTGGTGTGTTTATGTTGAAAATTCTTGTCAGAATGGCTGTATAATTGTTTTAGAAAACCTCCTACCTCTTATGTAAATCCTCATTTTTATATCAGGATTCTAAAGCTCTTATGACTGAGTGGGATTTTCAGTTTAATAATAACACCGGTCTCATGGCGTCTAAGAAATTTATGTAATAATGAATGCAGTTTGAATTGTGAATTCCGGCCACAGATCCACATTAAGGGTTCACTCACATCTGCGTATAAATATTTGGAGCGCAATATGATAGGGGAAAAAAAGCACCAATGTTATTCAATGAGTCAGTGCCGATCTGCGATTTTTTTTAATTTTCTAAACTGTTTTCAGTCTGAAGAACAAATTGCAGCATTGGTCACATAAAACGGGCAAGATTCGCCAATGCATTTCTATGGGTGCAAGGAAATAATAAGATGGCACATGGACCGTCCATATGACATCCGTTTTTTACGGACGCATTGTATACTGATGCTAGGAGAGAAAAAATAAAATCATTTGCATAACATATGAAAAACAAAACAAATTTCACTCATCCAATTTTTCTGGATGAAAATCGGAGCAATTTATTATACGCGGATGTGAGCAAACCCTTACAGAATTGCTTTGCTTATTTAAAGTTCCCTAATGAATAAAATGGCAAAATCCTTCTGAAAACCAAAATAATCTGCCAGCTGGCTTTTGCCACCTCATCTGAGAGTTGCATGATACAGGCAAAGAGATTCTGCATCCAGCGATGTATCACTTAGGCTGGCTTCACACCATGGTTCTTTGAGTCCGGAGCTGTCCGGTGTGAACTGGACAGCCGCCCAATCCAATTTTGCCCCTATTGTATCCCTGTGGTGCGGATGGCAGTTTTTTGCCATCCGGTTTGGTGTGTGTCCGGCAGGATCCGGCTGTTTTTGTTTTTTGTCCTGGCCACAAAATCGGAGCTTGCAGCATTTTTTGTGTCTGGGGCAAAAATCGAACGAAACTGGATCCTCCCGGATCCTGGGCGATTTTTTGCCCATAACATGAGTCAATGGGCGCCGGACCGCACAGGATCTAGCAGAAAATCAATCCTTCCCGGACGCTGGGTTCTGAACGAGCAGCGGCTCTGAAATTAAAGCCGTGCTCGTTCAACACCTGGACAGCACAGCTGAAAGAGCCACGGCAGAAATTTTAGCACCTCGGCTAGCTCCCCTGCAAGCCGCTGTGCTGATATTTCAGCACTGGACAGCGGCACAGATGAATCCGGCACAAAACACGAGCGGAGGGCACATCTGCCCTCTGATTCTGTTTGTCCGGGGCTGTCAGGTTCTGTCCGGTGCATTCTGCAAAACACCGGACAGAACCTGATAGGGAAAAATTGTGGTGTGAAGCCAGCCTTAAGGTACCGTTACACGGTACAACTTTGTTGCGATGTCGGCAACGATCAGTTGCGCACGCAACATTTCTTGGCAGCTTGTCAAGATCGCTAGTGAGGTGTTACACATCTAGATATCGTAGTAAACTCACCAGCAATGTTGTGAACAGGTATCGTTCGCAAACAGCACGAACGATCCCTGTTCATTGCTGTAAATGGGCAAAGTCGTCCATGACATCGTTATCGCGGTGTCACGCAGGACGATACAGCAGGTTGGTGGAGTTGAAGTTGGCAGGTTTATCAACATGGTTTATAAACCTGTCAACTACGACTTGACCAACTATCTTTGTTAAATCATTCGTTTACACACAACGACGCAATAACTATATTGTTTCAACATCGTTCCAGACGTCACTTTTGAATGATGTCTGGAACGATGTTGAGCCGTGTAACGATACCTTTAGATTACTGGGTGCAGCAGTTCTGACACAATCAGAGTTTTAGATTTAGCAGAGCTGAGAAAGCTGCTCCAGCCCACACCAAGCTTTATATGCACATCTCTATAAATTGAGAGCTGCTAATCACAGCAGTGGATGTTCCAGGCTTGGGCACACTGCTGTGACAAAGCAGCAATAAGCTACTGGTTCAAAAACATTGCAGGTAAACATCAACACACTTTGTGATAAGACACATCGCTAAATTCTTTCCTTTAAGCCTTACAAGAGGGGTGGGGAACTCCAGGCCTCGAGGGCTGCCAACAGGCCATGTTTTCAGGATTTCCTTAGCATTGTACAGGGGTTGGAATCATGACCTGTGCAGGTGATTCAATAATAACCTATGCAATACTAAGGCTGGCTTCACACTACGTTTTTGCCCTGTTTGTTTGGATCCTGTTTTTTGCAGGATCCAAACGAACAGGAACGGACAGCACCGGACTGGCACCTTCAGATGCTTTTTCTGTGTCGGTCTGGTATCCGGACACAGAAAGAGCAGTGGGAAGCTGAGCCGCTGTCAGCGATGTGCAATATAATTTTAGCAGTGTATCTATATACACTGCTAAAATGATATGAAATAAAGGGATAATTAAAAATAAAAAAAATCATAAATACTCCTGGCATTTGAGGACCTTGCATGATGTCACTGAGAGGGGCGGGGCAAACCGGTCACATGACTGCATCAGCACCAATTAAAACCCGCGCTGATGTGGTCATGTGCTCAGGTTGCCCCACCCTCCCAATGACATCATGCCAGGTCCTTGAATGGCCGGGAGATTCAGCGTGGGACACTCGTTGTCGCCGGAAGGTGAGTATTTATTATTTTTTTTTATTTTAACCATCCTTATATTTAATATCACTTTAGCAGTGTATATAGATACACTGCTAAAGTGATATTAGACAGATTTACCATGGGTACAGAGCAGCGCACCTGTTCTGCGCATGCTCTGTACCCTGTCACCGGATCTGGGAAACAATTCTGTTGTTTCCCAGATCCGGTGACATAGGCCCCCATGATGTGTGTGCCAGACCAGATAGGGTTCGTTTCTGTCCTGTTTTGTCACCGGCCTTGTTTTTGGGACCGGTGAAGAACAGGACAGAAACTAATCCTGCACCGGATTCACAAAACTGGATGGCCAAATAGGGCCAATCCGGTGCCATAGGGATATATGGGGGCCAAAAACGATCCTGTTCTGTTTGTTTCAAAAACGAACAGAACAGGATAGTAAAAAACGTAGTGTGAAGCCAACCTAAAGAAATCCTGAAAACCTGCACTGTTGAAGGTCCTCAAGGCCTTGACTTCCCTACCCCCTGCCTTAAAACATGCTGTCTTCAGATTACATAGCACAAACCTGCTGTTGACAGATTTGCTTTAATTTTATTGTTAACAGCTCTTTAAGTCACCATTGCAGTATATGAACCAGGAACAACTGTGGAGGATACAAAAGTGCAAATAGGGTCTTATCTTAGCAACACACTAGAACCAAACAGATGTCACCGCTCACCTGGACTGGTTGTGTGACACAAAACCAGTTTGCATCGCATACAATGGCTGCTGCTGGAACCACAATCGACATGTATTGCGTGGTAGCCAAAACAAATCCAAAGGGAATATGTGTTTATGATCCATGCTGCTGTGAGGTAAAGGAACCACAAAAATATATCCAGAAATGTTGGCTTTATTCAACGTGTTTTGGTGCAGTGTCCTCGCTCCACCTTCAGGAAATCAACCAAATGACATACATTAGCCCAAAACACTGATTGTATAGAAAGTAGGAATGCTGAACAGAGCATATGATTGTGTGGTGCACCTACTGGTCCAGATGCCACAGAGGTACTGCATCCCAGCCAGAGATGTGGTACCCTGTCTTAGGGTAAGGCGGTGACTCTGACTGGGTTCCCATCACCCATAGCCAGACCACCCCATAACAGGCCAGGGTCTGGGCAAGACCGTTGCTACGGGAGAGCGCGGTCCCTGATCCTGACTGGGAGTGAGGAACCAAAGTGGGAACGGGATGGGTGGAGGAAGTGGTTAGAGGGAGCACCATTAGGGGAGTAGGAGTAATGTTGTACCCCATAAAGGGGGTAGAGTGACTTGGGGACATGACTGACGTGACAGGGAGTATAAAAGTTAGAGAGAACCATTTAGAAGGGCTTGAGTTGTTGGGTCGCTGGCCAGTAAGACCAGAAGCCTGAGAGGATGGTCGTGTCAGAGAGAAGGACTACAGCTAGAGAGAGAGAGATGTTTAGAGAGAGAAAACAGTTAACAAGAAGAAGGAAGCGGTGCTCCAAAGAAAGAGGGGGTCCCAGAGACACGGGTAGTGAGACATCCACCCATAGCGCTTGCATCCATTGCCAGTCGCAGGCAAGTGGAGGGTCCAGGCCACAAAAGGGGACAGGCCCCTAACCTAGTAGAGAAGTCCAGGCTCAGCTAGTAACCCAGAAGGTGCGGTATCTTCATGTGCCGCAGACAAAATCCACACGCATCTGCTAAAAAGGTGATCATATAGCGTCCAGGGACTAACAGAAAAGACACCCTAAGAAGGCCACTTGCTCGGCGCTCTGTGTGTGAGGCAGAGGGCAGGAGGGCGAAGCCAGTGCAGGAGACAACCTGGAGAGGACTGTAGAAAGGGTATCCTGGTTAAGTGTCACCAAGCCGCCCAAGGACACCTGGCCCCTGCCTCCAAGGATCCAGTGCTCTGGGAGCTGTTGCAACTGTGACAATGGTGGTAACCCGAGACAAAGAGACTGTGAGTAAACATCTTGACATTGCACCCCGCTGTGTCTGTCAAGTCTTACCCTCCTTGTGCTAAGTCAACTCGCCAAAGGTAATATCAGCTGCCTTGGGGTCTACCCGCTCTACCTGTGGAGAGCTTTCCATTCTTGCTGCCTTACCGTCGGTCCCAGAAGAACTGTCTGGCATTGGTGACCCAAACTGGCCACAGACCACGGGTGGCATCACAAAAAACAAGAATCCCTGTAAATCCAGATTCCAGAAGTCCCTGGAGTAGTAAAGAAAAGAGACTCTCCCTTGCCTTTATTGACCGCCCAGGGCCACGGACTAGATCACAGCCATCGTGATACCCCCTTTAGATAAGACTGGCCCAGTACCAAGTATCCCGTGGCCCTAGCGGGCGAGTCAACTGTGACGTAGTTCTGGGAGGTTATGTTACATCAATGTGTAACCTGATCCTTGAAACAAATATATTGAAATCACCAAAGAAGTAAATAATTCGTAGCAAGAAAAGGAAAAAAGAAAAATGATGAATAAAAAGATAAAGAGTAAATAGCATAAACTATGAATAGATGAGTGATAGATGAATAAAAAGTGTCTATGTGTTATTTATAGTGGGACTTTGTTAAAATAAGGAGTAGTGAGAAATCGAACTCTGATTGTCTATGAAGTGGTATTCATATATATGTGTAAGGCTGCTTTCACATCAGCGTTTTACGCTAATTGCGGCAGTTGCGGTGAAAAAAGCGCAACTGCCGCGATTACCGCATAACGGCCGCACTTGCGGTTCACTTGCGGCAAGCCCCATACAATGTCTATGGGGCTTGTGGCAGGTGCAGCAAGTGCGGTATTGGCACTTGCGGCAGGTGCGGCCGCAAAAAAACGTGGAATACCGCGTTTTTTTCGCGGCCGCACCTGCCGCAAGTGCCGAAAAAGCACTTGCCGGACCTACTGCACACTTACCGCATGCCCCTTAGACATTGTATGGGGCTTGCCGCAAGTAAACCGCAAGTGCGGCAGTTATGCGGTAATCGCAGCAGTTGCGGTTTTTTTCATTGCAACTGCCGCGATCAGCGTAAAACGCTGATGTGAAAGGGGCCTAACCTCATGATCTAGCATTGGGCTATGCGAAGTGACATATAAATTGTTGAAAAAATGTACATGCTCAATTATAACAATCTGTATAGATTCTTTATTCTATAACTACAAGTGACATATGAAAATATAATAATAAGTGCGATTGTATTCATGGACATTGAGTGTTATCTGACTGTGAAAAATGTGGGAAACTAAAAAGAAAAATCTTCATGATGTGTGCTTGTGACAATAAAATATGCAAGAAATATTGATGACTGATGACTGACACTTTGTCAGGTATGATATATGAAAAATTCTTCCTTAATAGCAATGTTTAAAAAATCTCTAATGATATGTAGAAAATCTCTTGAAAATACAGTGTGTTCTGAAAGTATTCGGCCCCCTTGAACTTTTCAAACTTTTGCCACATTTCAGGCTTCAAACATAAAGATATAAATTCAAATTTTTTTGTGAAGAATCAACAAGTGGGACACAATCGTGAAGTGGAACGAAATCTATTGGATATTTAAAACTTAAAAAAAAAATTAAAAACTGAAAAGTGGGGCGTGCAATATTATTCGTAACCCCTTTACTTTCAGTGCAGCAAACTCACTCCAGAAGTTCAGTGAGGATCTCTGAATGATCCAATGACTGGTAATGATAAATAGAATCCACCTGTGTGTAATCAAGTCTCCGTATAACTGCATCTGCTCTGTGATAGGCTCAGGGTTCTGTTTCAAGTGCAGAGAGCATCATGAAGACCAAGGAACACACCAGGCAGCTCAGAGATACTGTTGTGGTGAAGTTTAAAGCCAGATTTGGATACAAAAAGATTTCCCAAGTTTTAAACATCTCAAGGAGCACTGTGCAAGCGATCATATTGAAATGGAAGGAGTATCAGACCACTGCAGATCTACCAAGACCCGTTCGAACCTCTAAACTTTCATCTCGAACAAGGAGAAGACTGATCAGAGATGCAGCCAAAAGGCCCTTGATCACTCTGATGAACTGCAGAGATCTACAGCTGAGGTGGAAGAGTCTGTCCATAGGACAACAATCAGTCGTACACTGCACAAATCTGGTCTTTATAGAAGAGTGTTAAACCTTACCATCCATGCCAAAAACAGAAACCAAATGCACTTACAGGATGCAATCAGACCCCAAATGTGAAGCAAGCCCAGGTGCAGGCTAATAAATCACCTCAACCAGCAAGGGGTGGGAGGCGACTTGCCATGCATACAATGGGCCTGTATAGAGCACCATTCACACTGATACATATGATGCAGAGTGTCTGAAAGCTACCCAATCGCTCTGCTACCTGAGCATTGGGCTGCACAGTACACTACTTCGGCACCACTAGATGAATGGCGCCCCTAGGGGCCCAACTGCACCCTGGATAGATAAAAAAGTGCAAAAAGTTTTTTATATGATAAACAAAAAACTTTTATAAATGGGATATTGGTTCATGTATTGGCCAAGACATATTATAGAAGAGTGGCAAGGAGAAAGACATTTCTCAAAGATATCCATAAAAAGTCTCGTTTGAAGTTTGCCACAAGCCACCTGGGAGACACCAAACATGTGGAATAAGGTGCTCTGCTCAGATGAAACCAAAATCAAACTTTTTGGCCACAATGCAAAATTATATGTTTGGCGTAAAAGCAATACAGCTCATCACCCTCAAAACACCATCCCCACTGTCAAACATGGTGGTGGCAGCATCATGGTTGGGGCCTGCTTTTCTTCAGCAGGGACAGGGAAGATGGTTAAAATTGATGGGAAGATGGACGGAGCCAAATACAGGACCATTCTGGAAGAAAACCTGTTGGAGTCTGCAAAAGACCTGAGACTGGGACGGAGATTTATCTTCCAACAAGACAATGATCCCAAACATAAAGCAAAATCTACAATGGAATGGTTCAAAAATAACCGTATCCAGGTGTTAGAATGGCCAAGTCACATCCAGACCTGAATCCAATCGAGAATCTGTGGAAAGAGCTGAAAACTGCTGATCACAAACGCTCTCCATCCAACCTCACTGAGCTCCAGCTGTTCTGTAAGGAAGAATGGGCAAGAATTTCAGTCTCTCGATGTGCAAAACTGATAGAGACATACCCCAAGAGACTGCAGCTGTAATCGCAGCAAAAGGTGGCGCTACAGAGTATTAACTCAAGGGGCCGAATAATATTGCACGCCTTACTTTTCTGTTTTTTATTTATTTTAAAAGTTTAAAATATCCAATAAATTTCCTTCCACTTCACGATTGTGTCCCACTTGTTGTTGATTCTTCACAAAAAGATTAGAATTTATATCTTCATGTTTGAAGCCTGAAATGTGGTAAAAGGTTGAAAAGGTCAAGGGGGCCAAATACTTTCACAAGGCACTGTATATGCTGCATATAAAAACAGAATGCTCTCAAGATAATGTCATTGTAAAAAAGCTTTATAACATTTTTTTATTATTAAAATCAGAAATACCATAAAAACCATATCAATAACCCATTCAAAGCATATTTACAATACTTGAACGCAGACAGTGCAACTATGTCAGTGATCAATCAATCACTGTCTGAGAGAGCATTCTGTTTTTATATGCAGCATATATTTTAACGAGATTTTCTACATATCAGTAGAGATTTTTTAAAGATTGCTAATATGGAAGAGTTTTTCATATATCATAACTGACAAAGTGTCAGTCATCAGTTACACAGACTATTATCAATATTTCTTGCACATTTTATCGTCACAAGCACACATCATGAAGATTTTTTTACAACCACACTTATTATTATATTTTCATATGTCACTTGTATTTATAGAATAAAGAATCTATACCAGATTGTTATAATTAATTGCGCATGTACATTTTTTCAACAACTTATATGTCACTTTGCATAGTATAATGCTAGATCATGAGGTTACACATATACCGTATATGAATACCACTTCATAGACAATCAGAGTTTGATTCCTCATTTTAACGAAGTCCCACATAGACACTTTTTTATTCATCTATCACTCATACAGTATATTTATACTTTTTGCTATTTATTCTTCATCTTTTTATTCATCATTTTTCTTTGTTCCTTTTCTTGCTGCAAATTATTTACTTCTTTGATGATTTGAATATATTTGTTTATAGGATCAGGTTACACATGACGTACACATGACGTAACTGTAACCTCCCAGAACTACGTCACAATCATATGCTCTATTCATCGTTCCTACTGTTTATTCAATCAGTGTTCCGTGCTAATGTATATAATGTGGTTGGGTTCCTGAAGAAGAAGCGAGGACACCGCTCCGAAAAACGTTGAATAAAGTCACCATTTCTGGATATATTTTTGTGGTTCCTTCACCTCACAGCAGCTTGGATCATATACACATATTTGAGGCCCCCCCAGGTCGTGGGGTACTCAGGGACCGGATCGCTGCTGCTGTTGCTGGGGAGTCACGGGGGTCATTTGGCCTGGGTGTCAGTTGAAAAAGGGGATATGTACAGGGGAGGTTGTCGTGGCGCACCCATGGTATGAAGTCAGTGGGGACGACCACTGCTGCAAAACATCCGGGGATGATGGGGTAGCTGAGATGGTATGGCTCTCCATGGGTAAAGCCAATCCCCAGGGCAGGGTAAATAGTCTATGTGTGGGATGCAGGACGATGGGCGTAAGTAACAGGCAGACTCACTGTTTTGTAGTTTTCTCAGTCTTTTACTGGAGCAAATGGTAAAAGCTGTCCACGGAGTCTTGAGAGCAACTTGGGGTTACTTTCACCTGACCGGGTATTTGGCTCCCTTACTGCACTTGTAATTTGGCTCCTGCTGTTGCATAAACTAGGCTGCCGGCCCTGTCTCTTCCTGTGAGGTACTGGTATGACCGGCAAATCGAGTCCTTTCCTCTACCCTATTCCCGGGTGTCAGAGTCTCTAAACTCTGTATGTTGCTGTGTCTCTGGTACAGTGTAGCTGGAGAATTTGGAATCCCAACTTTCCAGTGTTGACTGTCGGGACGCGAGACCCTGCACAGTCTCCGACTCTGGTGTCCGTTCTATGCACCTTTCCTCCGGGGTGAGCACGTTGCTCAGCCTCCCAGGTGTGTTCTTTCTTCTCCTTTCCTCAAACCCTAGCTTTAGGCCTGGAACTCAGGTAGTGACTCTGGGATGAGCTTAGCATGGCTCTTTTACACCCAGGTCTTCTTCACAGTCCTCCCAGGAACTGCACTCTTCACCACCCTCTAAGGAACTGCAGTAACTTGCTCCTCCCCAGACCAGAATATATAGGGGAGCTCACCCTGAACCCGGGCTTGGTCTCCCCCTTCTGGCCTTCTGGCCTGGAGGGGTTGGTGTTGTGTGTGTGTCACCTGATGAGAATACACTATGTTGCTCTCTTGTGACACCGCCACCTGGGGGCAGTGATGACACTGTGGCACTTTGACCCAGGAGTGCCACATATTCACTTTGGATTTTACCATTTCAGTATAGTAGCTGTAGCCAAATGTGTGCAGTGCTTCCAATTTTTTGCTAACAGAGCTCAAAGATTCTGCTCTGCAGCTGGATCACTGGAAGGCACTGTTGACTTCTGATACGGGCAGCTTCAGTGCAACTGCACCTGATATTGCCAAGGTAAAGCTGCATTATTGAGGAGCATTTGAGAGTGCACAGCTCAGCCCAGCAACACGACAGATCCGAACGCTCAATGAAGCCAGAGCACACTATCCTCACCAAAGGAGTAAGCCAGGAGCCTGTGGAGAAGTGTGCTCCTGAAAAGCTAATAGAAAACAACTAGAGAGCCAAAGTTGACACTCAATATGGCTTAATTTCCTGCTGTCGCATTAAAATGGTCACTGCAATACAACAATGCAAAGACTTACAGTAGTTGTGATCTACTTGGACAACTCCTTCTCATTCCTCATGGGCTGTTCAAATGAAAGAGCTATACTCACCTCTGGTACCAGTGCGATTCCAGCAATGTCTAAACTCACGTTCCCAGGGTCCACGTGACATTGTTATGACATGTGAGCCCTGGGACCAATAACTGCCAGCTTCCTTCTCCCTGTCTGTGGACTGGACACAGGTTCAATTAACAGGAAGTGAATGGCAGCTGCAGCACTCACTAACTGTTAATTACTGAACCGTCTGACGGTAGTCAGAAAGAAGCCAGCGGGGATTGTTTGTGGGGCTTGCATGTCATAACAATGTCATGTGGGCCCCAGAAACGGGAGTTCCAACATAGCTGGAATCGGCGCCAGCAGCAGAGGTGAGTATAGGTTTTTAAACTTTTATGGGGACTCAAACGGAGAATAAGAAGTGGACAACCCATTTACTTAACTAATTGAAACAATATTATCTAAAAATTTTATTTGAGTAGGAAATACCCTTGATCTTGCTGTGTTCAACATTATCTTAAAGGGCTGTTCAACCCCCAAAATCACTAGAGATCTTTAAACCATCATATGGTTTATTATCCAAAAAGGTTCAAGACAGAGTTATGTTGACTTAATCACAATTTAATTTGTAAATGGTCACAGGTTATGTTTGACAATACAGAGGTGGTCAGTCATCGCCAATCAGAAATTCAATGGCAACTGCATTTTAAAACTATTAGAAAACTCATTCTGATTTGTAGAGGATGTTCAATCTATACTTCATGGTATTTAATGCTGTCCTTTTATGTAAGGCATCTTGGGTGCTCGTGGCCCTTGGATGGATATTCGTACCAGTATATATTGCCTCTGGAGCAGTCACTATGCCTCAGTACTTGGAAAAACGTTTTGGAGGTCGCCGGATTCGGATCTACATGTCTGTCCTCTCCCTCATTCTCTATATCTTCACTAAAATATCGGTAAGTTTACTGCCAACTGGTCTGATCCTCTCATTGGTCAAACTTATTCTTTACTTTCTTTCATAATTGTTGTTAGAAAAATTAACAACAAAACCATTAATAATTTCTGATTCAACATCTGACATCATCTGACATTATGTTTCATGGCGTAGTAAGGAATGACAGGTGGACTGGGTCTCATAGACTGACCCTCAGGCTAAGGGGGCCCTAGCTGTCCCTAATCCCAGAGTTACCTCTAATGGTGAAGATGTCTGGGCTGCCACCCTTGCCCGGCTCCTGAACAACCCTGGTTTAATACCCCTTCTACCCCTCCCAGTGGGGACCAGGCAGGAGTGGTAAAACCACACACAATTACAACAATGGAAAACAAACAATACTCATTCACAGCAATACACACAGAGGTACAAGACAATACATGCACAGGAGGAAATAAAGAGCAGGGAGGAAAACCAGATAACAATAGAATTTTCACAGCACACCAAACAACAATCCAATAGATCACCAGCAACTGGATCACTACAGCACATGCACCGATATTGCAAAAGCTACAGTCAGCATGGGAAGACAGATTCCACCATCTTAAAGAGGTAGAGAGAAACTGTGATAGGTTTCCCAGAACATGTGATCCTAGAGGTAATCAGGAGTCATACAGAGATTAACTCCTGCTAGCCGATCACTAATGAGAACACAGCTCGCCAACACCCGAGCCTAAGGAACTCAAAAGCATCAGAGAAACCTCAGTATGGAGTGTCAGAATCTATAGTGTAAAAAGTGCCAGATACCGCCATAACCCTGTGAGTTTTGAGCAAAATGCCATGTGACATTATGATATTCCTGCTCAGCTCCAAAGTCAGAAGACATCAGACATGTTTTTGGGTAGATTTTTTCTGATTAGTACTGACTTTAGCCAGCAGATTACGCAGGTTGCACGCTCTCGGTTTCATTTTCCAGAAATCATTGTCATGAAAACAGTGAAATACACTTATATAGACTATAAATTAACTAGTCTCCTGTTCATATGCAATCGACACTGAGAAAAAAAAAGCATGAAGAAATGTTCTCAATATGTCACAAACATTCAGCAATGTCCATATTTCCCTAACTGCCCTAACACATATTTAGCTGTAAGGAAATTTGCTGCAGCAGGAGCCTCCCCCCAATGTTCTATCTGCTACAGGACACATAACCCCTACATCTATTAAGTCATATCACCTACAAGTGGAAGGAATTTAGGATCAAATTCACACCATTGTTCCCAGCAGTATAAACTCTTGCTTATTGTGTTACTCATTTTATATGTACTAGTTTTATGTGTTACTCATTTTTAGGTTTCTTGTTTCTTTAAACAGGTTATGTCAGCAGGAGTCCACACCCTAAATGATTTATATGTACTTATAACTGTTTCAAAAACAAGATCAGCAATTCCTTTACCTTGCCAGTCCATTCCTCTGCTACTGAGAAATTAGTATTTGTATTGATATGCAAATGAGGCTGAAGAACTATTTCTAGATCTGAAGCCTCTGTCACTCCAACTCTAATCTCTGCTCATCCCTTCCATCTCCTATTGAAATGACAGCTCCAATGCCTGAAGTCACACAGCATAGAGGCTGCCAGTCAAGCAGAAGGCGGCAATGGATGGGGAACAGAGCTGGAGTGACAGAGGGTTCAGATCTACAGATAGCTCTTCTGCCTCATTTGCATATCAACTCAAATGCTGATTTCTCATTAACAGAGGAACAGACTGGCTGTGTGAAGATACTGCTAGACTAATCTTTGAAAAAGCTATATGCACATAAATAGTTTGGGGGGTAAAACCCTGCTAATGGATTTCATTGAAAGGATTACGGTAGTCTTCCACCCTTCCTTAGTATAAAAATGGCCTCATGATGGTCTTAACATAAAAACATACTGTTCTGTCAATTTTTTGATTGATGGAAACATTAATGTTTCTTTTTTCTGTGTTTGTCTTTTCTTTGTTTCAGACAGATATTTATTCTGGAGCGCTGTTCATCCAGGTCTCTCTGGGTTGGAACATTTACCTGTCCACAGTTATACTACTGGTCGTCACCGCCATTTACACTATCGCTGGTAACTACCTTCATAATTTATCTCTATACTGTGTATATGATTGGGTTCCGTAATTTGATACTTTATTTAGAGGAGCCTCCAGGTCTCCTGACAAGTCTGTTTGGGTGCCTGCATCCGTTAATTAAAAAGAACATTACGTCTTGTAACTTTTTCCCCATATTCTTCCTGGAAATTGGTAACAAACTTGACAACTGGGTGTTACCATTTCCTCTTTCCTCAGGGTATGTCCTTACACAGTCGAACCCTGTTAGTATTGATTGGACAATGTCAGAGTGGAAAGGGCCAACCCCATCTCTCTGCCAGTCCCATAAGGAGTGGTACCAGCTAGGTTAGAGTTCTAAGAAAGAATTCTCCAAAACTGTCATTTCACAAGTATTTACTAAACCAGTATCTAGATAATTCAATTTTAAACAAAGTATTCCCTTTAAAACACTGTTTCAGTGAAGTCAATGCCAGGTCTGAGTTCATGTAACATTGTTATGCCGCGTGAGCCTTGTGTTATGGCTGAGCCCTATCACTCACACGGGGATGAACAAACCAGGAGAGATGTTAAACCTGCAATCCACAGGTCTCTATTTAGACTAGGAGAAGTCCTTAATCTGACCCTGATTCGTCCCTGCTTGATCACAGAGGTTGTGTCCTGGCCGGACATGTTAAGGCGTTAATTAAGGGGATAAAGTTTGTCATGATGCCAACTGTAGTCCAGGCCTGTAGGTGGCCAGGGGCTGCTGTGGGAACTCCCAAGGGTGGATGGTGTGGCAGCCAGGTGTTTAGCCCTCTCCAGTCAGGGCAGTGGTCCCTTGTAAGGTGTAGAATGTAGATGATATGAGGTGGAGGATTAGGGTAGTGGTGCAGGGTGACGGCTGTGCAGATAGGCGCAGGAGGGACAGACAACACACAGTTTTTGTGGTTCTTACCATTTATTCAAAGTCAGTAGCAGTTACAACCCAGCCGGGGTACAGAGTCCATCAAGATTACAGCCTGGATAGCCCAGAGGTATTTGGAATTCACCTTGCCGAGACACAGGGTATATTTGGCCTTCCAGCTGCCTTTTCTCATTCTGACACTTGCTAACCCTTGTCCTCTCCTAAGTGTCCAGTGGTTGCCAGTTCCTGCAGGTAGCAGCTGGTCCTACGAGCGACACAGTCTCTTTGACCTCTGACCCTATGTAGCCCCTTGAGCCTGGGGAGGGTCTACAAGGTTAGTCACTGTACTTTAAGTCCAATGACCTCCAGTTTCACGATTGGTCCTAAAGTATCCCAAATTGACTTGGGGCTGGTACCTCTGCTGCAGCTAGCTCCTCTGCCCACCTTCAGCAGCTGGCAACAGATTTGTGTCCTCAAGCCCTGGGCCTAGCACTTCAATCCTCGCTTCATGCTAGCACTCCAGCTGCCTGTCTGGAAATCACGAGCTCTTCTCCTTCTGCCATCCACCCCTAAAATAACTACTCCCTCCAGCCAGTAAGTGGGGACTGCCCTACATGTTGGTTTTGAGTCGCCCACCTGGACCGTGGGCTACTCGGAACCAGGCCCTCTCGTCATTGTGTGGGGGCTGCAAGATGTCATGGTGTCCTGACCCGGCTCTGTGGTCCCAAGCGAGTCAAAAAAGGGGACTGAAACGGTAAAAGAGTTTTAATAAATTGTTGTGATGCCACCCGTGGTTTGTGGCCAGGTGTTGCCACCGCTGCAGTCAGGACCTCTGGAGATGATGGGGTTTGCAGCCAGGATGTTGCGCCCTCCATGGGTAGGGCGAGTCCCCAGGGCTTCTGTGTAAATGGTGCAGATGGGAATAAAAGATAGTTCTCAATGCTCTAGGGCAACCTCCTGCTGCCAGCTCACCGTAGCAATCAGCCCCCACCCGGGCACGCAATTAAGAGTCACACGCAGTTCTGAGTTTTACCGGGTTTTAATTTCTGCTCCACAGTTCTTACAGCAGCTCACAGTCAATTCACTAGTGGCTCCAGTCACGGATTAGCATCTGGGATGGCTCGTCGGCTATACCACCTCTCATGTTCCTTTCGGGCCTCTATTCTCTGTCCCGCGCACTAACTACAGTCCGGTAGTCATGGGCTTTTTCAGTGGCATCCTTCCGGATCTCCTAGCTCTAGTTCGACAGCCTTCCTTTTGTTGTGCCGGGAGTTGGGTTCGGGACATAAAGACCCACACCCCACCAAAGTTCGTGGTTGGGGCGTACAGCTTCCCAAACGCTTAAGCTTTTCTTCAGCAGAGCCGGCACTCAGGTTCTGGCCTGGTCCCTTGGTGTTCCCACTGACTCGAACACACCTTGGACCCCATCTTGCTTCCCTCAGTATTCAGCATGGGACTCGGACTAGCCATATGGTGGGAAAACCCCACCTGCGGAAGACAGCAAGTCACTGAAATGCATCGTGATTAAACAGGTTGTAGTTTGTTCCTTCAGGGTCTCCTGGCTTCTTAGCACTCTTTAAAATTCATTGCTCCGCGCCGTGGGATTGTGGCTGGAGTGGCTTTGAAACACCAGTGAGAACTGTTTAGCCTTCCAGGACGTGTCGTGACTTCACGGTGACACGGATGTCATGGGACCGGTATTCCAGCATCACGTGACCAGGAAACAGGATGAAGAAACAGTCTGCAGCAGCGTCACAAGGCCTCTGCTGTTAGGCTGGTTCCCGGTGTTGTGCACGGTTGCACAACCTTCACAGGTGAGCGGTTAGAAATCCCCCACCTCATAACAGAACTCCCTACTGGACCACCAGGTACTGTTCATGGTTGCGCCTCTCTATTTTTATTTTCGCAATATGCCATAGAAGGTCACTTTGGAGATCCAATGCCGACACTGTTGGAACAGCGCCAGTGATGTATATATTATTTTTAATTTGCAAGGGGTATTATTTTAAGAAGCCCTCCTATGAATATTTCTTCAATAAATCTGTGTATATGTGCATATAGTGTAGTGCGAATGCATTCATATACTCACTTACTGACATCTTCAGCGGGATCCAGTATCATTCTGCTCTTCTTGGGAGAGACATCATCATAATTCAGACTCTTCAGCTTAGTCTATGCTCTATGTGTGAGCAAAAAGTCTTGTGTAGGGTTTGCTCACACTGGCATTTACATCAGACAATAGCAATCTATTAAAAAAAAATTGGACTACACTCGGACTAATGTTATTCAATGAGTTCGGCCGGCTTCACACCACGGCTTTGCTGTTCTGAGGCTCTCCGGTGTGAACTGATCAGATTTCGGCACCATAGTGTTCCTATGGGGCTGGATGGCAGCTATTTGCCATCTGGTTCCCATCTGTCAGGGAAGATCCGGAAGAATACAGATTTTTCTCCCGGACACAAAATCGCACTGGAACCCCAGCGTCCAAGTCAGTGCATTGATGGGAAAGAGTTTAGCTGTCTGTCAAATCGTTCTTCAGAGTACAGAGTGAGGGTGCCAGAGCAGGCATATTAACCCTCCGGTTCTGTTTGTCCGGAGCAGTCAGGCTGTGTCCAGTGCCTCCTGCAAAACACTGGACACAGCCTGACAGCTGAAAAACCGTGGTGTGAAGCCGGCCTTAGGTAGCTGGATTCAGCCTAAGGATAAAATTGCAGCATGCTGTGTATGGTCCCGTAAAACAGCTGAGACTAGTCAAGGGGTGCAAGAAAAAAAGTGGAAGTCACACAGACCAGCTGTACGCCATCCGAATGCATTACAATTCTCTAGCAGAGAACACTGTAAATAGCCCTGTAAATGATTGAAAACAAGCTCTGTATAGCTACATCAAAAGAAATAAAAGAAAACACCAATTGTTCCGGAACCCAAGAAATAACTGTCTTCAAGGGGTTAAAAAAAAACAGGCCACCTGTGAAGTGTTGGCTTCTCATTATCATGGCGTAATCACGCACATGTACTTTGTCCAAACTATCATGATAGGAATTTAAGCTTAGAAAAACAATCTTGTTGTATCACTAGCAAGGATTGTGGCAGCACCAAACTCTCGCTCGTATGACTATTGGCCCCGATTCGTTATTCGTGTTGTTGTTTTTTTAACGCGTTCCTTTTTTTGTCTAAGGCTACGTTCCCACAATACATTTTTGCCAAGTTTTTGATGTTGTAGAAATATTAGAGCAGTTCTGCACCCATTATGTAAATTAGATTACTTTGCATTTTCATTGCATTTTTCTGTTGGCCTAATGCATATTGATCTGTATGTATTGCAACAACTATTGTTTATTTAATATGATGTGATTTTATGTCTGCATGCATATTGTTCAGATGTCAACAAAGTTAAAAAAAAAAAAAAAAAAAAAGGTCCTCATTCAGAGACAGGATGTTCCTCCTCCTGCTCCCTGCGCACTCATTCTAGTGTGGAACTGGAAGCTGAAGGTCTCAGCAGATTTCTCTCTCCCTCTCCCAGAAACCAGATTGATCCTATTCTCATGTTGTAAGCTGGATGTTCTTAATTCTCAAGAAATGAACACTCTCTGTTGCTCGCTGTGGACATCACGCTGATTAACGCGCTGCTAACATTCTGACGCTGCATTTTTTTTGTCTTTGTTTGGAATGTCTTGTTTTAAATAAAGTTGCTTTGTTTATGATACTTTCTGGTATTTGGCTCTGGTAAAACTTTACTAAGTTACCTATGTGCGGCTTTCATGCATTTTTAATGCGTTTCTGCAGTGGAAATGCACTAAAAATGCACATGCGTTTCTTACCTGTGGATTTTCTGCATCTAATACAAGTCTATAGGGAAAATTGGCACAGAAAATTCAGCGCACCCACAAGAGAGATTGACATACTGCAAATTTGAAAAATGCACCACAGGTCAGATTACACCGCATAAGAAAGAATAGCAAAAGAGAAAAATGTGGAGTTTCAAGATGCTTAAAGATTCTTTTTTTATTTTACAACAATTGCTGGACAGACAAAATGAACACAATGCGCAGGATGAAAGTAACAAACAGGCTTGTAGATGTCATACAGAAGACTTGGCAAGTATATTGGTATTCAAAACAGTCACAGAACACAGAGGTGTAACATCAAAAATGGTTTATACATGCTGAATACAACACCGTCACAGTTATATATGATATATTATTTAGGAAATTCCTTTAACATGCCTGCAGCACTACACATGTCATATATCATGCCCACCTGTGGCTGTGGGAAGATATACATTGGATTAACATCAAGAGAATTAAAAATCCGCATACGCAAACACGTGAAAGATATTTTGGGCGCTGAGGCTGTCGAGGATGAAACCTGGCTACATACATATATACATATTTGTATATATGTATTTTTAAACTTATTCTCATGGTTCTTAATTCCCCAGGACCTTGAACTGGTCCATAGAGATTGCATCATGAACGCTCTGAGACACTAGCGGATTGAAAGATGAAAAATGTGAATTAATCAACTTTGATATGTGAATTATTATTGTCACATTTATTCAGTCTTGTGCCCATTTTGTGATAAAATGCTTTCTGAACAATCTTCTCTATTGTATCAGCGTCATGATCTGGCTACTCGCATCGTCGGAGCGCATGCTCTCTCCCATGGCCCTCCGCCCCTCTCCCGCAGCGTCATAACACCATCGTCTGACTGGGTTGCCTGGTTACCCTCGGGCTTCCTGGTTTGATGACGGTGACGCTGGGGGGCAGGACTGGACGTCCGTTGTGAGTGTGCATGCGCCAATTACGGCGATGCGACTGGTTAGATCTGATCACGTGACCGGACTTGGTCACTACTTAAGGCCCAGCATAAGGGGACGATGGTATCCCCATGATGAAGCACTGCACTTTATTCTGACTTGTAACATGCAAAACGTACGTAGGGGTACTTTGGTATTACTCCCCCATGGCATCAGCTTGCTTTGAATTCCTGGTAAAGTATTGCTTGGGCTAGCGGAATGCTGAAAATGGATGGTCTTGTATTGTAGCTACTGTATTAGGCTTAATATTGTCAGTACATAGACCCTGCTTTAGACATATGCTGCCCAGTGCATAGAATGCCTCAGATCAGTCTCTCACATGAGATGTGTATCATAGTCTGATTTATGACACTTGTGGTTCATGTTACAGGAATTTCCTAAATAATATATAATTTAAGCATCTTGAAACTCCACATTTTTCTCTTTTGTTTGAATATACCTTGTGTTGAGTTGCTACATGCTACAAGTGGCTAATACAGCCCGCTGGCATGACTATATACCATATACCGGTAGGTTAATATGTATTTAAGCATAAGAAAGAAGCCAAGTGGGCAGGAGGTTTATATAAATCCCATTCACTTTGCTGGAACTGTAAGGCTCTGTGCCCTCGGTGCGTTGTTTGACGCTTTTTTGGATGCAGATTTTGAGGATCTGCATGTGTATCATTAGGCCAGAAAAGTCTATGACCGTTCAGAAGTGCGGTGCACACATTGCTTTTTTTTCCTTGCAGATTTGATTTAGTTTTCTTTATATTGCACCAAATCTATAAGGAAAAAAAGCAACGTGGACACAGCAATTTTGAACTCTCATAGACCTTGCTGGGAGGATATCTCAATATCTGCGTAAAAAAGCATCAAACACCGTGGGCACATGGCCTTAGGCCGGCTTCACACCGCAATTGTCTGCTGTCAGGTTGTGTACGAGTGTTTTCCGGACTCCCCAACACAACCTGACAGGACAGAATGGGGAGCAAATCTGCTCCGGGAGCCGGTCCGGTGCAGGCTGCAATTCCAGCACCTGTCCAAGGTGTTCAGCCGCTCTCCATGGTGCTGAAGCACCACGAAGAGCCGGCCTGAGCAGGCACAATGCAGAAAAATTGGATCCGGGAACCAGTCCGATTTTTCAGCGGTTCGGCGCTCATAGACTCCCATGTTAATGGCGCTGGATTGCCTCTGATCTGTGACGATCCGATTTTGTCCGATTTTTGTACCAGAGGCGAAAAATGCTGCAGGCTCCGATTTTGTCTCCGGTGCAAAATCTGACAAAATCGGATCAGGCGTCGGATATGCAAAACCGGTTGGCCAAATAGGGTCATACCGGTACCATAGAAATGCATTGAAGGCCAAATTGGATCCGGTTCTGTCCAGTTCACACCAGACAGAGCGGATCCAAAAAATCGTGGTGTGAAGCCGGCCTTAGATGTTGTGGTTTTGATTCAGCGTAAACTCACTTAAAAGTTATTATACAAGCACAGCCTTATAGTATTAGTTGTCGTTTTGGTGCAAAATCATTCTGCCCCTTACATTCTACAGAAACTGCCCTCATCAAAGTAACCAATGACCTTCTGACAGCAAAACGTAATGGTGACCACTCTCTGCTTATCCTTCTTGACCTCTCTTCGGCTTTTGACACTGTTGACCACCATCTCCTACTCGCTATGCTGCACTCCATTGGCATCAAGGACACAGCTCTCTCCTGGTTCTCTTCCTATCTTTCTGACCGCTCTTTCAGTGTATCATTCTCTGGCTCCACTTCCTCCCCTCTTCCTCTCACTATTGGGGTCCCTCAGGGTTCAGTCCTTGGCCCTCTCCTATTCTCTCTCTACACAGCCCCGATCGGACAGACCATCAGCAGATTTGGCTTCCAGTACCATCTTTCTGCTGATGACACACAACTATACACTTCAGCCCCTGACCTTACCCCTGCGGTATTACAGAACACCAATGACTGTCTAACCGCAGTCTCGAATATCATGTCCGCTGTCTTCCTGAAACTCAACCTTTCCAAAACTGAACTTCTTCTGCTCCCACCCTCTGCCAACCTCTCTAAACCTGACATCTCTCTCTCGGTGTGCGGCACCACGATAACGCCCAGTCAGCAGGCTCGCTGTCTCGGTGTTTTGATGGACTCTGATCTCTCCTTCACCCCATACATACAATCTCTTACCCGCTCCTGTCGCTTGCACCTGAAAAATATCTCCAGAATTCGCCCTTTCCTCACCATGGAAACAACTAAAACCCTCACTGTGGCCCTGATTCATTCCCGCCTTGACTACTGTAATTCTTTATTAGCTGGCCTCCCCCACAGTAAGCTTTCCCCTCTCCAGTCTATCCTCAATGCAGCAGCCAGGATCACCTATCTAGCCAACCGTTACTCAGATGTTTCTGCTCTGTGGCAGTCACTACATTGGCTACCAGTACACTATAGAATCCAATTCAAATTGCTCGTTGTCACCCACAAAGCTATTCATGGTGCGGCACCTCCTTCCCTCTCCACCCTCATCTCTGTCTACCACCCCACCCGTCCCCTTCGCTCTGAACATGACCTCAGACTAACCTCGGCAGTAGTCTGAACCTCCCATTCCCGACTCCAAGACTTCTCTCGAGCTGCACCAAAACTCTGGAATGCTCTACCCCAAGAAATTAGGACCATCCACAACTTGCATAGCTTCAGATGCTCCCTAAAAACACACCTCTTCAGGGCGGCCTATCCATCTCCCTAACAGTAGTCATTTAGACATAAGATATTCATTGTTATAAGCCCCTGTACTTTGTGTTCCCATCCCGTCTTAGATTGTAAGCTCCTTCAAGCAGGGTCACCTTCATTTTCTGCCCTTTTATTGTATTTCCTAAGTTGATTCTATGTTTATTGTATGTAACTACCTTTCTGTACCGTATATTTTTCTTATATGTACCGTTGTACTGTAAAGCGCTGCGGAATATGTTGGCGCTATACAAATAAAGTTTTATTATTATTATTATTATTATTATTATTATTATTATTATTAAAATGGCACATGTGATCATAAAACAATGGTGCAATGGGCACCTTCTTCAAACTGTTTTTGTGACCTTTGGTGCCAAAAGTCACAGGTTGGCATCAAAAGTTATAAAAAAAATACCGTATTAAGATTGATAAATCAACCAGTACAGAATATAAGTCATTATCTTACCCAGGGGTCCCCAACTCCAGGCCTTGATGGCCACCAATAGGTCATGTGTTCAGGATCTCCTTGGTATTGCACAGTGGTTGAAATTCACCAGTGTAGATGATCACATTACCACCTGTGTAATACTAAGGAAATCATGAAAACCTGCACTGTTGGTGGCTCCTAAGGACTGGAGTTGGGGACCTCTGATCTTAGTGGTTCGAAACATCCATATGTACATTGCAACAAAAGTACTAACTAAATATACTGTGTTACATTTATTAGGTGGACTGGCCGCAGTCATCTACACTGACACCCTACAAACAGTCATCATGGTGATCGGAGCCTTCATCCTCATGTTTATATGTAAGTCTCCCATCAGTTTCTGACTTAGCATTATGTGCGCTGAATTTATTCTAAAAAGGAATAAAATGTTGTGAGTACCAGTACATACTAATTGTGCAAAAGGTTTGTGAGGATCAACGCTAAATGCCATTAAAAATATCCAAATCAAATTAAACCAATTTATTCACCCTGATACGTTTCAGTTGCCCTGATTGCGCCAGAAATGCATCAGAGAGCTTAAGATTAGAGATGAGCGATGTTCGATTAGAATTGTTCGCCAATTTCAAATTCGACCTGTTTTGGGCTATATTCAAGTCATTCGCCGAATTCGAACAATTTGCTAAAAATCCGGTAATTCGAGGTTATGTTCGATAACGCTTCGTTGACCAAAAGCGTTACTGACTTTTCACAGTAAGGCCCTGTGCACACGTTCAGTATTTGGTGAGTTTTTTACCTCAGGATTTGTAGACAAAACCAGGAGTGGAGCAATCAGAGGAAAAGTCTAATAGAAACACCTGCACCACTTCTGGATTTTATCACCCACTCCTGGTTTTGGCTACAAATCCTGAGGTAAAAAACTCATCAAATACTCAGCGTGTGCACGTGGCCTAATGCTTTTGTTCAAAGTTATTATGAGTTTCAGTGTCTAGGAATGAATAGTGGGCGGGAGGGGGCTGGGGAGACGTCTGTGGTGAAATAATGCAGATCTCTATTTTTTTTCTTTGCCACTCTTACTGTGGGTGGTCCGATCAGTACGCGTAGAGGAAAGTGCACTTTTTGCACACAAGGGTTTGTTTCATTGGCTGGGCATGTCACATGTCCTTGCCATATAAGACAAGCCCATTTTAATCGCCTCGCCTTTTTCTCAGTGCTGCAGCTCAGTGTCAGACGGCACTGCTGCTGCTGCTGTGTGAACTACAGAGAAAGCTAGTTAGATAGCGATTCAATTGCAAGTTAGATAGAGAGATAGTTGATAGGTTTAGGGACTACTTCCAAGAACAGCGCTTTTCAGGGCTTAAAAGCAGTTTTTGCCAGGCAGGTCTGTTCCAGTGCTGTGCAAGTGTTTTTTACAGCATCTGGCCAAATCTAGCCCAGTAAATCCTTTTTGGCTAGCTGCCGTGTGTCAGGCATTGGTGTAGCACTATTGTGAAGAAAGCTACACCGTCTGTCTGTAATAGCCATTTTTTACTGCATCTAGCAAAGCAAATCCATTTAGGCTAGTACCACAGTTTTACTATGTAGCTGTACTTCAGTGTTCTTTTGAAAAGTACCGCTCCACAGTGCAGAAAACACTTTTGTATTGCATCTGCCCAAAACTCTTTACCAAAACTATTGAGGCTACTAGCACAGTTTAACTAGGTAGCTGTACTTCAGTGTTCTTTTGAAATCTACCGCCACACAGTGCAGAAAACACTTTTGTATTGTGATGCACCCTAGGGTTATGTGGACTTGGGTATCTGAGCCCTCATCTGCGGTTGGGATGTCACTGGTGGCCTGCCCAGACCCGTAGCCCTGGTGGTCAGCTTAAAAAGGAGAAATCAAAATAGGAATAGTTTGCCGCACAGATGCTGCATATGCAATTTAACCCCAAAAAATACACATTAGTGCCCAGCAGCTGGGTGCTTATTAATCATCTTGCACCGCTAACACAGCAGTACAAGATGATTACTTGGTGCATCGGCAAAGCGGTAATTTTAAACTTGACAGCCGGCGAGTTTAAAGCATTTTTGGCTGCACACTCGCACCGTGTGCTGTATGGGGCGAGATTTTCTAGCCCCCACACAATTGCTCACACTCGTCAGAATCACGTGCAGTCACAGCATGCTGCGACTGCACTCGCTTTTGACTTGCAATGCGAGTTAGGTGCGGGGGACTCGCACCCATGTGCCCTGCTTGATAGGGCAACACTGGTCCGAGTGCAATGCGAGTTTCCCTTCCCTTGCATTGCACTTGCGCGAGTCCCTTGCCCAGTGTGCCTTCAGCCTAACACCAACTACTGGGTTGCCACACTGTTAGATCCCCGGTACAAGAGTAAATTTGGCCAAATGATTCCTGCCCTGGAAAGGGACGCACGCATGCAGGAGTATCAACAGAAACTTTGACATAATATTAGATCTGCTTTTCCCCAAAACACCAGTGGAGCACATAGTGAATACCGCAGTTCTAACTTTCCAACCCTGGGAACGTTGAGTCGTCATCACTGAAACGTTAACAGTAACAGTCTATCTGGTAACAGCAATTTTTTGGAATTGTTTCACCAATTTTTTAGACCATCTTTTGCAACGCAAGAAGAGAGAACTAGTCTGACACATAGTGAATGAAAAACCAATGCAAAAACCGTATAAGAATCACACAAAAGGCGCTCTGCTGTAAAAATAAATAGCAAGTGCCGTGACAAAAACAGAGCCTTTTGGTTTATACGTTTCTGCAAAAAAAAAACGTACAGTAAGCTGTCTCACCCACTTCACAGTAGGCCCTGGTAGAGACAGTCCTAACTCTGTCCCTAGATGCTACGTTGAAAACCTGCCAGTGTGTACATACCTCTGGACAGGGTGCGGGAGAGCACAGGACAATCTCACCTTGTAAGGCTGTGTGGATGGCAGCTCTGTGTGCAGACTTCCATTTTTTGGAATTGTTTCACCAATTTTTTAGACCATCTTTTGCAACGCAAGAAGAGAGAACTAGTCTGACACATAGTGAATGAAAAACCAATGCAAAAACCGTATAAGAATCACACAAAAGGCGCTCTGCTGTAAAAATAAATAGCAAGTGCCGTGACAAAAACAGAGCCTTTTGGTTTATACGTTTCTGCAAAAAAAAAACGTACAGTAAGCTGTCTCACCCACTTCACAGTAGGCCCTGGTAGAGACAGTCCTAACTCTGTCCCTAGATGCTACGTTAAAAACCTGCCAGTGTGTACATACCTCTGGACAGGGTGCGGGAGAGCACAGGACAATCTCACCTTGTAAGGCTGTGTGGATGGCAGCTCTGTGTGCAGACTTCCATTTTTTGGAATTGTTTCACCAATTTTTTAGACCATCTTTTGCAACGCAAGAAGAGAGAACTAGTCTGACACATAGTGAATGAAAAACCAATGCAAAAACCGTATAAGAATCACACAAAAGGCGTCTCTGCTGTAAAAATAAATACAAGTGCGTGACAAAACAGAGCCTTTTGGTTTATACGTTTCTGCAAAAAAAAAAAGTACAGTAAGCTGTCTCACCACTTCACAGTAGGCCCTGGTAGAGACAGTCCTAACTCTGTCCTAGATGCACGTTAAAAACCTGCCAGTGTGTACATGCCTCTGGACAGGGTGGGAGACACAGACAATCTCACCTGTAAGGCTGTGTGGATGGCAGCTCTGTGTGCAGACTTCCATTTTTTGGAATTGTTTCACCAATTTTTTAGACCATCTTTTGCAACGCAAGAAGAGAGAACTAGTCTGACACATAGTGAATGCCTAGAGAGGATGGTACAGGAGTATCTACAGCTGAATATCAATAACTGGGCAACTGGACCCTTGTTCATTTTGGCCTTCAAAACTGGAAAAATGACCTGAGATTGCCACTCATGCCTTGGAGATTTTGTTGTGCCCCGCAGCCAGCATTCTGTCTGAACGTATCTTCAGCGCTGCTAGTAGTGTGCTGATGGATAAGCGCACACATCTGTCCAATGACAGTGTAGACAGACTAACGTTTATCAACATGAACAAGTCATGGATTCACAAGGACTTTGCCACCCCTGTGTCAGCCTAGGGCAGTGATGGCAAACCTTTCTGAGGCCGAGTGCCCAAACCGCAACCCAAAACGAAATTATTTATGGCGAAGTGCCAAATCGGTAATGTAACCTAAATTACTGCAGCAGTGGTAATCACAAGCGCTGCACAGGGGGGAGAGCCAGCAGATGCTAACTCTCTTCCCTGTACAGGGCTTATAGTCCTGAAACATTAATGATCAATTCAATTATTTTAACAATTGATTGATTTTAAACTTACCTTTGCAGTCTTCTCTTCTCCTGCACATTGAAGCTGAGCGGCTGCCACAGCCCTTTCTAGAAACAGCAGGTGGATTGATCTGTATGGAAAAAATGCAGAATATTAGACAGATAGGAGATAGATTTTATCATGGAATGCAAGCAGATTTCATGCTGAAATCCTGGTCCCTTTCCTTGCAGTAATGTGCTCCATCCTGACCCTCTCCTTGTAGCTATGTGCTCCATCCTGACCCTCTCCTTGTAGCTATGTGCTCCATCCTGACCCTCTCCTTGTAGCTATGTGCTCCATCCTGACCCTCTCCTTGTAGCTATGTGCTCCATCCTGACCCTCTCCTTGTAGCTATGTGCTCCATCCTGACCCTCTCCTTGCAGTAATGTGCTCCATCCCTACCCTCTCTTTGCAGTTATGTGCTCCATCCTGATCTTCTCCTTGTAGCAATGTGCTCCATCCTGATCTTTTCCTAGCTATATGATCCATCCTGACCATCTCCATGCATTTATGACCCCATCCTGACCCTCTCCTTGCAGTTGTGCTCCATCCTGACCCTCTCCTGGCAGTAATGTTCCTATCCTGACCCCTTCTTGTAGTAATGTCTTTATCCTTATCCCCTTGTAGTATGCCCCATCCTTGTCCCCTTCGGTAATGTCCCATCCTTGTCCCTTGTGGTAATGTCCCCATCCTGCCCCTATCATGTAGTAATGCCCCATCCTGCTGTAATGCCCTATCCTTGTCCCCTTGCAGCAATATGCCCCATCCTGCAGTAATATGCCACATTCTTGTCCCCTTGCAGTAATATGCCCCATCCTGTAGTAATGCCCTATCCTTCTATCCTTGCAGTAATATGCCCCATCCGTGTCCCCTTGAAGTAATATGCCCCATCCTGCAGTGATGTGTTTCATCCTTGTCCACTTGCCATTAATATGCCCCATCCTTATTCCTTTGCAGTAATATGCCCCATCCAGCAGTAATGTGCCCCATCCTTGTCCCATCACATAGTAATCTGCCCCATCCTTGTCCCCATCACATATTAATATGCCCCATCCTTGCCCCCATCACATATTAATCTGCCACATCCTGCCCACATCACATAGTAATATGCCCCATCAGCCCCATTACATAATAATATGCCCCATCAGCCCCCATCACATAACAATATGCCCCATCAGCCCCCATCACATAACAATATGCCCCATCAGCCCCCATCACATAATAATATGCCCCATCAGCCCCCATCACATAATAATATGCCCCATCACATAATATGCCAAATCCTGCCCCCTGTTACTATTGCCCCATCCTGCCCCCAGCACAGAGTAATATGCCCCATCCTGCCCCCCTTAGTAATGCCCCATCCTGCCCCCAGCAGAGTAATATGCCCCATCCTGCCCCCTTAGTAATGCCCCATCCTGCCCCCAGCAGAGTAATATGCCCCATCCTGCCCCCTTAGTAATGCCCCATCAGCCCCCTTAGCAATGCCCCATCAGCCCCCTTAGTAATGCCCCATCAGCCCCCTTAGTAATGCCCCATCAGCCCCCTTAGTAATGCCCCATCCTGCCCCCTTAGCAATGCCCCATCAGCCCCCTTAGTAATGCCCCATCAGCCCCCTTAGTAATGCCCCATCCTGCCCCCTTAGCAATGCTCCATCAGCCCCCTTAGCAATGCCCCATCCTGCCCCCTTAGCAATGCTCCATCAGCCCCCTTAGTAATGCCCCATCAGCCCCTTAGTAATGCCCCATCCTGCCCCCTTAGCAATGCTCCATCAGCCCCCTTAGTAATGCCCCATCAGCCCCCTTAGTAAGGCCCCATCCTGCCCCCTTAGCAATGCTCCATCAGCCCCCTTAGTAATGCCCCATCAGCCCCCTTAGTAATGCCCCATCCTGCCCCCTTAGCAATGCTCCATCAGCCCCCTTAGTAATGCCCCATCAGCCCCCTTAGTAATGCCCCATCCTGCCCCCTTAGCAATGCTCCATCCTGCTGTAAATAAGAAAAAAAAAAAAAAGTCATAATCACCTTCCTGCTGCAGTTTCCTCTTCTGCTGTGTCTTCTCCTCCCGACCCGCGCTGAATGCGGTCACGTGACGCCGGGCGCGTCACATGACTGCTGTCACATGACGCTGGCTGGGAGGGCGGGGCTAGGCAGAGTGTCAGAGAGAGGAGAAATGTTTCCTCTGCTCCGACACAGCTTTGATCTGCCGGCACCGCGGCGCGCGCCGGCAGATCAAAGCGGCAGTGTAGTGGCGAGGCCGCGTGCCAGGGGAAGCGGCTCTGCGTGCCACCCCGGGCACGCGTGCCATAGGTTCGCCATCACTGGCCTAGGGAGACTGAACGGTTGTGTACTTTACAATGCTCTGTATTGAACTCCAAATTTCAATATTTCAACTCTGGGGCAATTGATGCCACTTAAGTGGTGGCTGTGCCTAATTTAAAAAAAAATGGAGACTGTTGTTGGGGTCTCCTTGCTGTTTGTTACTTGACTTGAGTAGGGCCCTCTGAGCTCAATACCTATCCTACACTCCTGCCTCTGTTTCTGAATATTCAACCTTTTTGTCCATCAAACCAGTGATTAACAAATTTGCTGTATTCACATCCACCATTTTAGGGTGCTTAAAAGCATTGTTTGGTCAATCTCCCCTGTCCACTAGGCCTAATCAGGTCACTGATCTACCTCCCTAGTCCTTCCTGTAATACTACATGAAACGTATATTTGTCCCACCTGTGTGTGGCGGGGCATAATATTATGGGAATATTTGCATGAGCTTTGAGTTTATCTGGCCCACTAGGCCCAAACAGGTCACTGACAAACCTCTCTATTATTTCCTGTAATAATCCACAAAACAAATGGTGGCCCCACCTGTGTGTGGCGGGGCATATCATTGATGGGAGAGCTTGCATGAGCTTTGAGTTTATCTGGCCAGTAGGTCCAAACAGGTCACTGACCTACCTTTCTATTATTTCCTGTAATACTACATGAAACATATACTTGTCCCACCTGTGTGTGGTAAGGCATAACATTGATGACTGCGATTGCATGAGCTTTGAGTTTATCCGGCCTACTAGGCCTAAAGAAGGTTACTGACCTACCTGACTAGTTTTTCCTGTAATACTCCACAAAACGTATATTTGCTGAGCAATGTTTAATCTTGAAATGCTAGGCCAGGTCCTGTTCCAGGCCCTGTGCCATGCATGCAGGCTCGGCCATTCAGCAATTTTTGGTCTGGTACAATTGATGCCATTTTGCTGTGGTCTGACCCTTTGGGAATAATGAGGACTCTTGATGGGGTCCCCTTGCTGTGTTTTACTAATTCTGTAATAGGACCTTTGGTGATGTCACGACTATGTGACCGTAAAGGGTGGAGCTAAGCCTACATTGGCAACTTTTGGACACCTTTGAAGTGTTTTCTATGTGTTTGCTGTAGCCTGCCATTGATTTTAGTGGGGTTTGCATTGTTCAATGAACATTTGACGAACAAATCACCAATTCGACGAATCAAATCAAATTCGAACATTGAGGTGGTGGCTCTCACTAGTTAAGATACTTTAATTTGATTTGGATATCCCTGCTTTTAATCATATTAAATAAAGGTTAATATTTTAATGTTAATGTTGATCCTCACATATTTTTTTGTATACTTTTTTTTTTTTTTTTTTTTTTTATTAAACTGCCCCCAATTTTATTTAGATCATGGACTATGCATCACTAAAAAAAAATCTATGTATTTATCATAATAAGTCATTTTAGGTGCTAGGAAGTTTGCATTAAGTACCTGCACAAATAGTCATCAGAGTGGATACTTCGGCTGCAATCAGGCACGTCAATCCACATTCAGACATGCAGTTTTTTAATTGTAATCATGCCTCTTGCATTGTAATATCTCAACATCACTTAAGGACCTGCAGAAATTTACTAATTCTGTAGTAGGACCTTTGGTAATATCACGACTATGTGACCGTAAAGGGTGGAGCTAAGCCAACATTTCCTTCACTTCATCTCATTACAGTCACATGGTCGTGACATAACTACAGGTCCTTTTAGAGCATACGTACATTTCTGCTGGTCCTTCAGTGATGTTAATATATTACAATGCAAGGGTGGAGGGTGAGGGTGTGACTACATTTAAAAAACTGTATGATTGAATGTGGATTGACATGACTGATTGCAGCTGAAGTATCTGTGGTGCCCATGTATCTTCGTCGCCACAGCGGTACTGCACCTAATCCACAGATGTGATGCCATTGCTCTCAGGTAAGCTGGGGGCACAAATGTGACACACAAAACCTTACACCTAACACCATTCCCAACCCCAGGCCAGGGGATGATTAGCTGTTCATGTATGAGTCTCTTCTGCCTATCTCCTGGCTGGAGGGAGGTGTTAATTTAGGGGGCGGAGTGATGAGTTAGTCAGTCTGTAAGTGGGAAATGAAGGAGCAACATTAGCAGCAAGATGGAGTTCTAGGGGAGGCTAGAGCTGGGGCAGAGTGAAACCAGTGAGTATGTCGCCACAGAACTCTGGCCAGAGGGACCCCGAATATACAACCGCCATTCAGGTCATTGTTAGAGGAACTAGCTGCATGAGGGGACTGGCCCCAATCTGATGTGGATTTGCAGAACCAAGCCAGGAAATCGGAGGCTACTGAACTGTCCGTGCAGTGGCCAACCCTGTGTACTCTCCTGGGCACAGTCATTACAGAGGTTCAAGAGGACTTACCAGGCCGTTGTTCAATAGGTTAACAACCTAAGTATAGAGTTCTATAGCCAAACAGTCTAGTGTATAAATCATAAAGATCCACCATTTGCAAGTGCATAAATTTATTTTAACATCAGTGAACCAGTATATAACACTGGGAAAGTATATAAAACCAAGTGCAGGTTACAGAAGGGATGAAAAGATCACAATCCCCCTTAGCATAGATGTAGTTATACAGGCAGTTATACAGGCATCAGTATAATGGTACAGCATAAATTAATAATAATAACATAATTAAATACAGTAAAAATACCAAATTGCTGGCCTATCACTTTGCCCAAACTCACCCATGCAAGGGGGTTATGACACGTGTTCAGGTGCTACCCCGACACGTGTTTCAGAATGTCTTTCTTCAGGGGGTGGGGGACCTGGTCGAGTTTTGTGAGCCACATGGTTTCACGGGCTTGATGGTCCATAGTTCAATAGGACCCACAGTCACGTGCTTCAGCATTAGTAGCGCAAAGGCGCAGGACAGGAGAACGTATAGAAGATCACCGCAAGAAGGTTAGCAAGGAAAGACTTACAAAGTGTGTCTCAGTGGAGTGTTCCTGGACTATCTGAGGGCTTTCCAAGCTGTAATCTGGAGGAGCACAGTACCCTAGCTGAGTTTGCAGTAAAACGACAACAGTAAAGAGACTGGTAAGAACCACAACCCTGTGTCTGTCCACTCCTTCTATGCCTCCCTGCACCGACAATGACTCATCTCCATCTCTATATTGCATCACGCTGAATCCCAGGGTCCCGCTCCACCTGTAGGGTGTGTTTCATGTAAGCTTCCACAATATCTATCCCCTGGAGGCCTATGCAGCAGCACTGGTCATCCTAGACCAGACACCACAGGTGGTGTCACGAAAAGACTTTATCCCCCTGTAAATATCTCCCTCCTCTATGCTCGGTCAGGGTCACAGCTCTGGGGAGGCCACTGTGAACCCAAAGACTGTTACCCCAGATGTCCGAGTGCCCACTGGTCCTTGCCACTGTTGCATATCCACCCAGGTGACTGTTTGTGCAGCACCTAATGCAAACATACATGCACCTAAAGTGCTTTTTTTATGATAAATACATGGATTTTTTTTTAACAAGGTTAATGATGCACACGAAGTAACATTGGGGGTGGTTTAAAAACAAAAAAATGACATGTCAGGTTCCCTTTAAGCATTGGTCAACAATATGGATTGATACCCCTACAAACAATTGCAATCGAAGATGATGCTCTATGGTGAGGCTTTTCTTTATTTCACTTGTTCTTTTTTGAGTACATACTGACTACTGATTTCATGAACTAATTAGACAGTATTGAATTCATGTGTCATATTTGTATTCATTAATTTTGCAGCTTTTAATGAAATTGGCTGGTACCCAGGATTGGAAGAAAAGTACATGCAAGCCATCCCAAAAGTAATTGTTCCTAACACGACATGTCATCTGCCCCGCAGCGATGCCTTCCACATGTTTCGTGACCCGCTCACTGGAGACTTGCCTTGGCCGGGCCTCATATTTGGGCTAACAATATTGGCTACTTGGGTTTGGTGTGCTGACCAGGTGAGTAGAAAAGCACACTATTCCCCCCCAAAATAAAGTATATTAAAAAAAGTAAAAGCAACTTTTTATTCTACGTAGCGCATTTGACTACTATTTTATATAGTAGGCTATGGCAAATTTGACAATTTTATTATAAAAAAAAAAGAAAAAATTCCTGCTGATAATAGTCTCAATATTTTTATCCAACTTGATTCCATTAAATAGACAATGAGATAAACAGATATTTTACAAATCACATTATTAAAAATTTATGTTGACTTACCTTTGAAATCTCACTCAGCTAGGTGTCTTGCTGTCCACTGGCTGTTGTCGAGTGCAATCAGTCTCTAAAGGTACCGTCATACACCGCCATATCGTCGTTGAGATCACTGGCAATTCCCGAATTTGGCGATGTGGAAACCACATCTCATGTGCGTAGTGGCGTGTGACTGGGCAATTCTATGGCGAGAAATCACTGGTGGAGCGTCGCCTGATTGCCCTGCACTGCAGTGAAATCAGGCCATATCCACCAGGCGATTTCAGCGGATCGTGCCGTGTGACAGGGCGATAGCGACGCACACAGTGATCCTGAAATAAATCCCATAGGCGTACCTGGATGTTGTTTTTTTTTCGCAACGCATCTGCGGCGATTGGTGGGTGATACTGCGTTTTGATTGGCTGGCCATGTCCGAGGCACCTTATTTGATGACCCGTGTGTTCACGCAAGGCTGACCAATGTTAACGCAGTTCCGTCCACCAATTACAGTGATAGGGGCGCGGTGAAACGCACTCTAGCACGCCCCTATCAAAACACTATGTCCACATCGCTCCTACGATTGTGGCGTGTGACGTGGTGATGTGTGAAGGGAAGATCGCTTCCGGTCATCTGCAGGCGATTTCCGGAATGCAGGATCGCCGAACATTGCACGCGAGATCGCTACGTGTGACAGATCCACATCGTTTTGAAAAAAAGTGCCCAAAACGTGCGCGCTCACGTCAAATCGCCAGTTATATGGAAGCCATATGGCGGCGTGTGACGGTACCTTAAGAACAGAGACATTGATTACAAGTGGAAATGAGTCTTTGGTTATCTGCTTCTGTTTTCCTGCTTGACAGCTTGACAGAGGGGCGAGCCTTTAGTTCGGGACTGGTAAGCTATTCAAGAATGGTAGGAGTGATGCTAGCAAGTGAGGGGAAGGTAAGTTCCAGCACCTAAAGTGCTGACAGGTGATAACTCCCCACTCAGAAAAAGTGGATAGCTACGGAGCTTGAGAATTGGGATGTTTCCTACACACACTAGGCTGGTATGTGCACCAAAACCAGCTTTAGGTCTGTTTCACACATCCGTGCAATACACGGACATGTGAGACAGGAAGTTTTTGAGGGGGGGGCGTGTGTCACACATGTGATACATTCAAATGCTGTCTGTGTGCTATCATGACATACTCTCCTGCCTCCAGCGCTGCCTGTCCTCTCACTTCCAGTCCGCTGTTGGGCTCAGTGCAGTGAATGGGATGAGTGTAATGAGCGGCCCCGGAAGAGAGAGTGTCTCGCCCCTGGCGAGGACCATGGGGTACTCAGTCGTGACCCGATCTGTGATCCCCTCGTTGGGCGGACAGTAAAAAATGGAGGAAAAAAAAAGAAAGTATGTCGTGATGCCACCCGTGGAATGCAGCTAATATAACCGCTGCTACAGTCGGGACCTCTGGGGATGATGGGAGTAGCAGCTGGGATGTTTCGGCTCTACACGGGAAGAGCGATTCCCCAGGGCGCACATATAGTCTGTGGATAGGCAGGGATCGTTGGGGTGCAAGGACTTGGTGTACGGAAGAATTGACAGACACAGGGGTAACAGTCTCTTTTACCTTTACTGTAGTCAAACGGGTTCATCCAGGGTACAGTTCAAGTGGTGTTACGGGTCCAAAGCCTGGAAGCAAGTTGGGCTGTCTGCACCCGGCAAGTACTGGGGCCTCCCTGCTGCACTGTTCTGTTTGTGAGCCCTGGCTGCTTGAAGCTATGCTTAGGCATGTTCCTCACTCTGTGTCTTGGCTGTATGACATTTGGCTTGAGCTCTCTCTGGGTTACTTTTCCTCTTCTCTATCTCTCCTGAGCTCACGGTTGCGGCTGTGTCTCCTAGCCTTTCTGGGTGGACGGCCGCGCAACATAAAATCACCCGCCCTCCAGTTTTGGTTGCTTGGTATGCAGTTCCTGACGACCTCGGACTCTGAAGTCCATGCTACGCTGAGTGCTGAGGCAAGCTGGCTCCGCTCCACTGTTCACACCTTTTCTCCACTTTCCTCAGACCCTTACCACGGGTCACTCACATTGGCTATTCAGTCACCAAGAACGAGCCTAGAGCGTCCATAGGATGTCTTCTACAGTCCTCTAGGACCTGAACTGCTGGACCCCGCCCCCAGACCAGAAATTATAGGGGACCTGCCCTGAAGCCAGGCTTTAGAGCTCCCCCTTCTTGCCTGGAGTTGGGAAGGTGTGGTGCACGTGTGTGTGTTTTGCCTGACATGGGTGCCTTCTCTTGCATACAAGAGCATACAAGAGTAAAAGAGATAGAGGAGCGCTCCTGGGTGAGATCTGCTGGGAGGAATTAGGGCAAGAGGGTTTTTCAGATGCTTTACTAACCTTACCGGGTTATGCAACATGCATAACACGGTGTATGAGCCTCCGGTGCCTAGCGTGCACCAAGCGTGGATTTCTCCTTCCTTATAGTGAGAGAGCTGGTCACGTGGTGTGTCAGGTGTATGCGACGTCACTGCAGGTCCTGAACTCTCCGTTAGTTAACAGATCTGTTTAATGATCTGAAGCGCTGCTCCTCACCGCTACACAAGAGTGTATAGATAGCAATGAACAGGAGAATTATGCGGTTTCGACGGCGCTGCAAAGGATCAGATTCAGATCTTTGAAAGATCTGAATCTGATCCTTTGCAGCGCCCTCGAAACCGCATAATTCTCCTGTTCATTGTTCTCTTGCATACAAGCTTAGCATTATGGCAACCGGACCCTGGGGCGCCACAAGAGAAGCAGACAGTGCTGGAGAGAGGTGAGTATGAAATTCTTAATTTTTAAGCTTTAAACTCCTGGCTCTGGTCCATGCACACGGATGTCACACGGAGGACATCTGTGTGCAGGATGTTTTTGGCCAAAAGCGATCCGTGCTGCCGGTCAAAAACAGACATGTCTCCGCGTGGAGCACAAGGACACCCATCTGCTCCACATGGTGACACAGTCCAAGCGGTATCACATACATTTTAAGGGGGCTATAGAGAATACTGTGCCTCCGGTATGTGTCAGCACAGACTGCACACGTGCCATAGTCACGGATGTAGGAAAAAAGGCCTTAAAGTAGTTATCTGCATTGGAGATGGGCCGTGCTGTTGATGTTATGACCACAGAGATGCTGAAATGTGTTCATGATTGGCAGGCATCATTCGTTTGTCTTCTTCATAATAATATGGCACATGAATGATACCTTTTTCAGCAGTTGTGTGGAGTCATAAAATCATCAGCACTGCCCCCACTGATGCAGAACTGAGCGACGCAGAATAATCTGGGGGACAAGAACAGCAAGATCATGTTCTTGTACAGATATTGTTTGAAAAGGCAGGAATGCTTTAAAACACCACTCCAGCGGGAATTTTGTTATTGCTTTGTGGAGGGGCCATTACACTAGACACAGTGCAGCTAGGATTCCTAGTTTGTGCAGGAACCAGTTGGGTCAGGTTTGTTTGTTTTGGGTTAGGCCTGAGTTTCTTGTGTGAGTTACTACAAGAGTGCGACACCCGCTAGGGCCAGGGTACTCGGTAGCCGTGCCGCGTGATGGATCGGGGATGTCACGGCTGCTTTGGTGCACACACTCACTTTGGCACACACATGGAGCTAGTCTATGGCAGCGGCCATTACGCAGTCTTTAGGCGCACGTGACCTGGATAATGAGGGTCCAGATCCTATTCGTGATACTATTGGCGACGCCCGCTAGGGCCAGGGTACTCGGTAGCTGGGCCGAGTGATGGAATGGGGATGTCATGGCGGCTTTGGCTCAACTCTGTGACCCTGAGCATGGAGTTAACGGATTATATACAAGGGGAATTTGAAGTCTCTGGTGACACCACCTGTGGTATTTGGCCAGGGGCAGTCGATGCTGCAGGGCAGAGACTTCTGAGGATGATGGTATGGCAGCAATGGTGGTATCGCTCCCCACAGGTGGAACGGAGCCCCCTGAATGGATAGAGCAGTCTGTAAGGGGATGATGGGTGTTGCTGCGCAGGGTTCAAATGGTGGCAAGGAGAGGAGCAGGAAATAATATGAGGGCACAGATGTTGCAGTTTGTACCTTTCACTTGGCAATCGTCAGAACAATCCAGTCCAGGGGCACTACGTCTTTCAGGGCCAGCGGTCCAGCCTACCCCCAGGTGGTCGTGGTTCACCGCAAGACCCCCTTTTTTAGGCCTATCGTGTTGCCTTCTCCAGCGCTATCTTTCTCTCCTTAGTTCCCCTAGCACCTTGGTGGGCAGAGCCTGCGCCGGTGGCCACGAACCTCTTCTATGTCTCCTGTTCTACTCCAGCAGGCCCTGGCTCTAGTTCAGGCCACATTTACGGAGTGCTTATGGGGGTGGCCACTGCGCATGAAGCTGACCCACCTGGGTGGCAGTGTCTGGTCACACGGGGAGTCACAGGAGTTGAGACCCGGTCCCGTTGCCCTGGCAGTCGCTAAATGGTGGGGGATAAGTATTTTAAGAGGATAGGGTCATGATGCCACCCGTGGAATGCGGCTATATGTTGCCGCCGCTGCAGACAGGACCGCTGGGGATGATGGGTTAGTAGCAGGGTTGGTGACGCTCCCCATGAGTGGAGCAGTGTGTTCCCAGGGCAGCTGTTGGAATGTGGGATGCAGGTGATAGCAGGTGGTGGCTCTGCAGGCAGAGGGTTGAGGGCTTATAGGCCGCAAGTGCAAGGTACTCAGGCGGTGGCTCCAGTCCTTGGGTTCCATTCAGGTTTACTAAGCTTTCGCAAGTTCCACTGTAGGTACTTATCTTTGCTAACCTGCCGGCCGGTAGTAGTAGTCCTTAGGAACCAGAAGACCCTCCCCGAGACACCTCCTTGTGTACTTTCAGTTGGTTGTTCCTCCTCAGCTCTAAGTTTTCCCACCTGCCTCCTTCTAGCGCCTCCGCGTGCAGAGCCTCAAGCCAATGGCCACAGATCTTCGTGGGCGACAGGTACTGCTCCCCTGACCCTACTTTGGCTACCTTTTCGGGGGATGCGACGGGTGTTGGCCGCAGCTCCTCTGAAGATCGGGGCCTCTGGTTCAGCAGTTCGGGGATGCACTCCCATGCCGCGTTCAGGGCTGGACCCTGGTTCCAACTACCCTTCCGTCCGACTAGTGGATCAACATGGATATGGGCTCACGGGCAGGTCTCTGTCTTTGCCTGTGGCCCTAGGGCTCTCTCTATCCTTCTGCAATCTTTCTTTCCTCGCTTTCTTTCTTCCTCCCTTTTGGAGCCTAGGACCAGAGCTTAGTCTGCATGTCCTTCCCCTTCCAACTCTCATCTCACTCTCCTCTCTCTCTCTCTAACTTTGTCCCCACCCAACCACAATGTCACCCCTGTCCTTATGACTATCTGGGCTTTTTCCCACTCACAGGTCCGCCCACTGTCCCAGGGACTGGGTGTGCTGGATGCGTTGTAGGTGTCTCAGGGTTGACCTCCCATTTCCGCCAGACTGAGATACCACACCCGTAGACTGGGTGCAGTACCCCTTGTGGTGGCCAGACCGCAGGGGGCCTCTGTGACAGTGGCCTCTGGTTTTTCTGGCCTGTCCTGCAGAGCTACGGCCAGTTTGGGGCAGGTCCCCTTCGGCAACGAGGTCCCTCCACCTCGGTGGACTGAGGTGGAACGGGTCACTCTGCCATGGGTTCTGTTGGCGACACCCACTAATCCCCCCTCCTCCCCAGGTCCAGAGCTCCCCTAGGACCCACTCCTTCACTCCTGCTTGCTCTGCCTGACTCCTCCCTGTGTTTCCCCTTTTCTGTCCTTCCTACTCCCACCCCCTCTGCCTATTCCCTCCTACCAGGGAGGGAGCATAACATCTCCACCTCTCGGCCAGGAGTCAGGATAGTGTTGGGTGTGGTTGTGTTGGTCTCAGTGTGATGTTACCCTCTTACCTGGGAGTGAGATACCACACCTATGGGCTAGGTGTAGCACCTCTGTGGCAGTCAGACTGTAGGGGCGCCACAAGAGCATAACAGACAGGTTTCCTTTAAAGAAGCATTTAGGTTACAGTTTGCAATTTCTTGTGATCATTACCTGCATATTGGAGAATTTTTTGTGTCTCTTACATTTTATCTGAAACATCTCCTAACAAAAGGGCACAAAAGTCTTACCCCAAAGCCAGTCAATATCTATTTTTTTGGGCAACCTTTTGCTAATCACAACTATATATAGCATATTCCTTGGATGTGTTTCCTTACATGTTTTGTACCATATGATTCATGCTATAAATGGGAGTATTTCAGCATTAGATATAAGTATGTGAGTTACTTATTAGTTAATGAGGGAAAGTTGGTTGGGGACACGGTATGGCATCTCATTATCAGTGGCATCGCATCTCATTATCAGTGGCATCTAAATGTTCCCTCTGTTGCCCAATCTCCTCCTACACAGCTTGATTAACAGCTCCTCACTGTTCCTCCTCCCTGCTGCCGCTGTAATCTCACACTGCTCGGTACCAGCTGCAACTGGCAGACTTTTAGGGACTGAAACTGAGACAGTACTAAAGACAGTTTACAGGAGGGTACTCTAGTAATGACTATGGAAACTGTATTTCAGGTTATTGTGCAGAGGTCTCTGGCAGCCAAGAATTTATCCCATGCCAAAGGAGGATCTATTGTTGGGGGATACTTGAAAATCCTGCCCACGTTCTTTGTGGTACTGCCTGGAATGGTCAGCAGAGCTTTATATCCAGGTAAGGTTACTATTACTTTGCTTTATCTTGATAAACCTTATAAAAGTGTTCCTTATTGGATGACTTGTTAACCCTTCAAGACACAACCAATTATCATTTTTGCACTTTTCTTCCTTCCTCCCTTTTTCCAAGAACTTTAAGTTTTTTCACTGTGCTGTGACTTTGAATGACATCATTCACTTTATATAATGTGATGAAAAATGGCGAAAACAAGTCCAAGTGGGATGAAATGGTTGCAAAAATAGCAATACTTAACTTCCTTTGAGTATGTATTTTTATTATTTTATTGGCATAACAAATTTCTGAACTTTTCTTAAAGTTCTTCAAGACCAGTAACTTTTTATTTGGTTTTTGATCAATGGACCTGTACAAAAGCTGCTTTTTTAATGTTTGGTATATACTGTATGACATTTTAATCAATGTGTACCTGCTTCAGCCACAAGGGCGAGGGTACTCGACCATCCGGGGTCAGTCCGATAGATGTCACAGTGGCAGTCTCGGAAGTCATGGCCCTGACTGAGCATGTTGAAAAGGGAAATATTTACAAGGGAAATGAAGTTTTTCGTGACGCCATCTGTGGTATCTGGTCAGGGATGACCAGCACTGCTTGTAAAGGTCCTCAGGGGGTAGGTGGTTAGGCAGCTGGATGGAACACTCACCACAGTTGGAGTGGGCCCCTGAAGCATAGTTGCAGGTGATTTGGATGATAGTAATTGTAGTTGTTAGTGCAGGGAGGTGCAGGAAGGGGTGGACAGGCACAGGGTTGCAGTTCTTACCAGACACCTTTACTCATAGTTAGTGCAAAGATAACCCAGCTGGGGTACTGTGTCCTCCAGGATTGCAGCTTGGCCAGCTCACAGGTAGTCGGAGTCCACCTCACTGAGACACCAGGTATAAGCCTTTCCATGCTACCCTTTTCTGACACTTTGCTCCTTTCCTCCCCTCTGTCCTCATGCTACAAGTCCCAAAGCAGGCGACTGTGGACCCTTCTAAGCGACTTCCTGGCCAGTCCACTTGACCCTCAGAAGTCCCTTTGCTTGGGAGAGTTTATGGTGGTGGCCACTGCAAATGGAGTACAGTGGCCTCCAGTTTCTTGGCTGGTCCTGCAGATTCCAGACCTAATTGGGGCCAGCGCTCATTTGCAGCTCTTTCCTCTACCTGACCTGGATGGCTGGCTGTAGATTCAGGGTCCTCAGATCTGGGGCGTTCACAGCCGACCCAAAACACAAGGTCCCCCAGCTAGCCCCCAGCTCCAGCTTCCCCTAGAACTCCATCTTCCTTCTCCTCTCTCTCTCACCAACTAACTACTCCCACTCCCTAGACTTACTCCTTCCTCCAGCCAGCAGATAGGGTCTTTTCTTTTGGCGAGCCTCTGCTGCCCAGCATCTCCCTGGCCTGGAGTTTGGATTGGCGTTGGGTGTGTTTTTGGTGTGTCTCAGCTTAGTGGTCCCAGCTTACCTGAGAGCATGATAAACTATAGCTTTGGGCTAGGTGCCGTACTACTTTGGCCACTAAACTGCAGAGGTGTCACATACCTGTTTTCCTAAACCCACAAAACACAATCTCTTTGAGCCTTTAAAGTTGGACTGATATTGTACATTTACTGTGGTGAAGCCCAAGTCACTGCAAAATGTCTTACTAAAACAAAGTTCAACTTTACTTAAAAGAAATGTATCACCTATATTGTATATGTATCACCTATATTACAGTCCAATAATTAAAAACAGAGATTGATCTACTTTTTTCTTAAAAGTTTTCCTTATTTTCTAGTAGCTGTAGAGCCCGGCATTGCCTGGGCAAAATGCCCATATATGGTCAAAATGCTCATATATAGTAATATTGCCCATATAAGGCAATATCATCCATATGTAGTAAGGTATATATGTGTGTATGCATCATAGCCCTGCTCTTCATAGTAGCCCCGTCCATTCATAGCTCTGCTCTTACACATAGCTGCACCCCTCCTGATACCCCTGCCCTTTACTTTTCGCCACCCCATATATAGCCCCACCCCTTCACAGCTCCACCCCTCCACATAGTGCCAGGGGCAGGGCTATGTTGCGGAGGCATGGCTATATGTAGTGGGCATGGCTGTGTTGAGTGGGTGGGGCTAAAGGAGACAAGGATATGTGGAGATGCAGATTGTAATGTGGGCGTGGCTATGTGGAGTGGGAGAGGCTACTGCCACACACACACACACATGCATACACTTTATTTATTAGATTTATAGATTTTTTTTGTTTTTTTATATATATATATTTTTGTGCACAACTATTAGGAATTGTAGAAACTTCTGCACCATTTCTGCATCTCATGGCAGGAAAAACGAAGCGGCACAAATGCGTATTTTTGCTGCTCTTTTGCAGTGTTTGCAGTGCAGATTTTTCCCTTTCATTAGACTGGGTGAAATCTGCAATGAAAACGCTGTAAGGCTATTTGCACATAGTGCATTTTTTAAGCATTTTTTGACAAATCTGCATCAAAATCTGCATGCCTATCCTGAAGCCATCAAACTCTATGAGAATACTGACGTTTTGTGTATATGTTGCTTATTTTTTCCTAGCAGATTTGCATGACCAAATATGCAGCGCGTTTTTATGTGTTTTTCAACCACAAGATGCAGATTTGGTGCATAAAATTTCTGCAAAAAAACTGCAGCAACAATTGACATTCTGGAGATTTAGTTCTGCACCAAATCTTCAAGGAGAAAATACTCCTCATGTGCAGGTGACTTCAGGATTCTCATTGAGTTTGATAAATCAGGATTTCCTTTACGTTTTGTGAAAAATCTACTCTTAAAAACACATCAAAAACCGCACTAAAATAATGACGTGTGCACACAGCTTTTATAGTCTAGCGCTGACTCATTGGCTCCTATTGTGCAGGGAGGGGAGAAGATTCATTGTCACCTTCACCTTTTGTGAATATTGGACCCTATGTTATCTACATATAGGTTTTACCTTTCACTATAAAACCTCTGGCAAAAATTATGGAATCACCTGGCTCGGAGGATGTTCGTTCAGTTGTTTAATTTTGTAGATAAAAAGCAGATCACAGACATGGCACAAAACTAAAGTCATTTCAAATGGCAACTCTCTGCCTTGAAGAAACACTAAAAGCAATCAAGATAAAAAATGTGGTAGTCCGTAAGGTTAATTTTTTTTTCAGACCAAACAGGGGGAAAAAGTATGGAATCACTCAATTCTGAGGAAAAAATTATGGGATCATGAAAAACAAACACACAAAACAACACTCCAATACATCACTAGTATTTTGTTGCACCACTACTGGCTTTTATAACAGCTTGCAGTCTCTGAGGCATGGACTTAATGAGTGACAAAAAGTACTCATCATCAATCTGGCTCCAACTTTCTCTGATTGCTGTTGCCAGATCAGCTTTGCAGGTTGGAGCCTTCTCATGGACCATTTTCTTCAACTTCCACCAAAGATTTTCAATTGGATTGAAATCCGGACTATTTGCAGGCCATGACATTGACCTTGTGTCTTCTTTCAAGAAATGTTTTCAGTTTTTTCAATATGGCAGGATGCATTATCATCTTGAAAAAATATTTCATCATCCCCAAACATCCTTTAAATTGATGGGATAAGAAAAGTGTCCAAAATATCAATGTAAACTTGGGCATTTATTGAAGGTGTAATGACAGCCATCTCCCCAGTGTCTTTACCTGACATGCCGCCCCATATCATCAATGACTGCGGAAATTTGCATGTTCTTTTCAGGCAGTCATCTTTATAAATCTCATTGGAACGACACCAAACAAAAGTTCCAGCATCATCACCTTGCCCAATACAGATTTGCGATTCATCACTGAATATGACTTTCATCCAGACATCCACAGTCTACGATTGCTTTTCCTTAAGGGCCCATTACACGCTACAATATCGTTAACGATATCGTTGATACGTCACGGCTTTTGGGGCGTTGCTACAATGTTATTACGACATCATTGTGTGTGACACGTAGATACAACCAACGATAAGTCATTAGGTCGTTGATCGTAGGTTTATGAACATGACCATAACTCTGTCGTCCGTCGTTTGTTGAACCTGCAACATCATGGTGTGTGATACCTTTCCAACGATCTTGTGTACGACTTCGCCTATTCAAAACTGAAGCACGTAGGCGACCAAACGACCGCAAGTATCGTTCGCTTGTCACGGAATCGTTGCTGCATCGTTCGATATATCTGTACGTGTGACACCTCACTAGCGATCAATAAACAATGTTCTAGCGATCTCGACCAAGTCAAATAGTTGGTGGGATCGCTGGGACATTGAAGCGTGTAACGGTGCCTGTAGCCCATTGTAACCTTGTTTTTTTCTGTTTAGATGTTAATGATGGCTTATGTTTAGCTTTTCTGTATGTAAATCCCATTTCCTTTAGGTGGTTTCTTACAGTTCGGTCACAGACATTGACCCCAGTTTCCTCCCATTCATTCCTCATTTGTTTTGTTGTGCATTTCCTGTTTTGGAGACATATTGCTTTAAGTTTCTGGTCTTGACGTTTTGATGTCTTCCTTGGTCTACCAGCATGTTTCCCTTAACATGTTATTTGTATTTGGACCAGATTTCAGACACAGCTGACTGTGAACAACCAACATCTTTTGCCACATTGTGTGTTGATTTACCCTCTTTTAAGAGTTTGATAATCTTCTCCTTTGTTTCAATTGACATCTCTCGTGTTGGAGCCATGATTCATGTCAGTCCACTTGGTGCAACAGCTCTCCAAGGTGTGTGTGATCACTCCTTTTTAGATGCAGACTAACAAGTAGATCTAATTTGATGCAGGTGTTAATTTTGGGTATGAAAATTTACAATGTGTTTCCATAATTTTCTCCTCAGAATTGAGAGATTACATAATTTTTTCCCTCTGCTTTGTCTGAAAAAAGGTACCCTTACTGACTACCACATTTTTTATCTTGATTTCTTTTAGTGTTTCTTAAAGCCATAAAGTTGCCATTTGACATGACTTTAGTTTTGTGCGATGTCTGTGATCTGCTTTTCCTCTACAACATTAAACAACTGGATGAACATCCTCCGAGCCAGGGGATTCCATAATTTTTGCCAGGGGTTGTAATCCTGACTGAGACTGTTGGGAAGTGATCTCTATAAACAGGAAGTATCAGCTCCGTAAGACGTTCTTAATAAAAACTGCAAGATTTCTTTTTCCTTTAAGCTAGCCATATCAAAAATATATTTAAAAAAATCCAAATAGTTAAAAAAAAAGAATACGTAACATAAAAGCTTGAGTTTTTTTCCAATGACATTCTTTCTGTGCTTTCCATTTGCAGATGAGATTGGCTGCGTTGACCCTATTGAATGCCGTAACTTCTGTGGCATTAATGCGAGCTGCTCAAACGTTGCATATCCCATGCTGGTAATTAGACTCATGCCTGTTGGTGAGATGTTAATTTATTATCTATTTTGGGGGAAAAAGGTTAAAGTTAAACACTTCCAAAAACTCTATAAAACTTTTCTGTACAGCTTCAAAAGTTCATAGTGAGGAGTCTGACAGAGTGATCATGTGAGTACCATCCAGGTTCATATGCTACTTTGGAGCAAAGAGTCATCATAGAAGGGGGGTCTACCACTAGGATCCTTCTCTATGAGACCTTCACCTTTGCTGTCAGTCAGGACACGTGTTAGATGGTGGCCCATTCAAGTTAAAAACTGTCTGTGTTTTTTGTGACAGGACTTCAGCATCTAAAAGTCGGTCCATATTGGTCACTTTCTTAGAAAAAAAAACACTTTCCTAAGTTGAACATTTTTCTATCTACCAAGGGTATATATAAAAATCCATGGATCCTATAATGATTGTCTGAATATGGGACCCAAATACACAGTTGTTTCCCATGATAGCCCACAGTGAAGACAGAGATGCCACATCTATCCACTTAGATGCCATGGTCGCTGTTCACTATAGCATCTAAGGGGTTAAACTTCTGCAATCAAAGCTAACTCCAATTGCAGCAGTTAACGGTTGGTGTCTGCTGTGTAAAATAGCTAGCGTCCATTGGCTATGAAGTGGAATTGCTCTTTACAAATCCTTCTGACTTCTACTGTACAAATATGGTTGAGAAAAGTAGTCATCAGATCTATAGTAGTCACACGGGCAGAAGCCATTAGTGATAGGCCACTGGTATTCACTAAAGTAAACTGTTCTAGAAAGTGTTAGATTCATGGTATCGCCAAGTGAACTGATGCTTTAAAGGGAACCAACCACCAAAAAATCCCTATCTAACCTATAAATATCTGTCCCTGGAGCCTTATATGACTATTCTAACCATCCCTGACTGACTAAATCTACCTAACTACATGGACAATAAATCACTTTTTATACTTACCAAATTCTTGAGTGATGGGCGTTCCTCCAGGGTCTTTGTCAGCGAGGTGGGTCTCCTCACCGCGCTTGCACCCGCCTCGCTGCTGTCCATCTTCTTCCAGCATTCAAATTACCCGCCCATCGCATCCTCGCAAAGAGCAGGTCACGTGCTGCAGCCCAGCGTCATTTCCGCCCGCTGCGTCACTGGTACACCCAGGCCGGCTTCCGAGCATGCGCAAATGGCATGCTGAAGCCGGCCTGAGCGCGTCATAGACCCAGCGACGCGGCGGGCGGAAGTGACGCGGGGCCTGCAGCACGTGACCCGCTCATTGCGAGGACGCGATGGGCGGGTAATTTGAATCCTGGAAGAAGATGGACAGCAGCATGATTTGCCCCACCTCAGGATCACGTTGACCTAGGCTATATGTCATCACATACTGCACAAGGGCTCGTCGCTGCTGCCACAGTCACTGCAACATGTGCAGAGTGAAATTCCATTGTGGCGACACATCGCATTTTAGGCGGTGAACCATGGCAGGACGAGCGACTTCTCTAGCGATGCAAATCGTTGAGCTGCGGGATGCGAACGGTGGAAGTGAGCACACAGGGACCATGCCCTCTGCAGAAGTGCATCTAGGATGGAATACTGGGCTATAAATTGCTGGACGACCAGGTTCAAGATGTGAGCTATGCAAGGCACATGTGTTACCTTGCCCCGGCGAAGGGACACACCCAGGTTTGCAGCATTGTCACACATGGCCTTCCCTGGCTGCAGGTTCAGTGGGGACAACCATTGATTAAACTCCATCTCCAGAGCTGACCACAACTCCTCAGCTGTGTGACTCACGTTTCCCAAACATATTAACATAAACACCGCCTGATGTCATTGAGCCCTGCTGCCAGCATAGTAAGGAAGTGTGCTGGATTCCTTCTGCGCAGTTTGAACACGTGTCACATTACCAGATAGGCTTTGGGTGCAGGTGGAGGACCTAGAAGAGGTAGAGGAGGCTGAAGCAGTGGAGGAACTTCTACATACAGAGGTTTGATGCACAAGCCATGGGGATGGCAAGACTTGTACAGCAGTCCCTTTTCCTGATGCCACCATAATCACCCAGTGCCCAGTCAGCGACATGTAACGCTCTTGTCCATGCTTACTCGTCAGTGTGTCTGTGGTGAAATGCATGCTGTCACACACAGAGTCTCTCAAGGAAGCCGTGATGTTGTGTGCAACATACTAGTGTAGCGCAGGCATGGCTTTCTTCGAGAAGTAATGGCGACTGGGCATCTGGTACTGGGGGACTGCGACGACCATAAGGTCTCGAATATTCCTCTATCCACCAACCGGAAAGGCAGCATTTCCATAGCCAACAGCTTACAGATGGTAAAATTTAACCTCTTAGCTTTGGCATGGGTAGGAGGAAATGGTCTTATACTTGTCCACATCTGTGGGATCGAAGGCTGGCTGCTGTGCTGAGACAGGGTTGAGTAGGGTGTCCCAGACAAACTGCTGGACTGTGATGAAGGTGCAGGCTGACATATTATGTCACCTTCTTTACAAGGTGGTGCTCTCGATGTCTGACAGTGCTCAAAACCAGCAGGTGATTCCACTTCCAAAACAGCTGACGATCTGTCAATCACACTGGCTGTTGCAGAAAAAGAGGTGAAATTTCTGCGTCCAAAAGACTGTCTGACAGCTGTCCCCACAGTCACAGAGGATAAAGAAGCTACAGATGTGCTTGATGGGGCAGATGGTGGTTGGCCAGGCCCGCTAGGCCGCATTGTAGCGCAGTGAGCTTCCCACTGTAACTTATGCTTCATGTCCATGAGACGGTTCATGTATGAAGTACTCAAACTATTGATTTTTTTGGCCTCTACTCAGATTTTGACAACATAAGTTGGGTCATCCTTTGCGATCTCAAAAAAGGCCCAGGCTAGGCAAGGCTTAGTGCCCATGCGACCTGCAGAGCCACCACGACTTCTGCACAGAGGCAGAGTTGTGGCTGAGGATGCAGTTGTTGATGTGCTTCCAGGACTCCGTCTCTGTCCTGGAAGTCACAACCTAACCTTATCACTTTCATCCTCCTCTGCTGAGCTCATCAACTGCCTGCCTGTGGGTTGACAGTAAGTGGGATCTCCAACCTCATCATCACCCTGTGTGTTCTCACGCTCGTCGTCCTCAGGGCCAACTTCTTCCCGCCCTGAGCGCAAAGGAAATTTTTTCTTCCAATCAGGTATCTTAGTCTTATCATCATCTGCCTCATTGTTTCCAGCAACAGGGGTTACAGTTTGGGAATGAGGGTCTACATTATGCTTGGACCCTTCTTCATCTGGGCCTGGATCTGACTCACAAAGATTTTGGGCATCGGTGCAAATTATTTCCTCCTCTTGATTCATTGAAGCTTTGGAGCAGACCTCTGATTCTCAGGCTATAGTATGAGTGAACAGCTCTGCAGACTCACCCATCTGTGTTAACCCATAGTCAATAGGGCGGATGGAGACTTGTGAGCTGTGAGGAAGCAAGGGTGATTGGGGTGACACCTCTGAGGACTGGAGTGCTTGTGATGCTGAAGTTGAGGTGGAGGAGAGCCCAATTGATGAAGCGCTTGATATCCATTGAAGCACCTGCTCTTTTTCGACCTCATCTACAAGTTTTAGCGATCCTCTGCTGCAAAAGAAAGGGATGATAGCAGATCGTCCACAAAAAGAAGTAAACATTTTACTGTGGCTTAAAGAAGGTATTTGTTCAGCAGATGTTTCTATTACTTTAGCACCTACCCCACGGACACAAAGATTGTTACCCTTTCCAACACGCCTATTCCCCTTTCCACCATCAGCAGACCTTTTACCACTCATATTTGAGGGTAACTAATTGGCAACTCTGTAGTTGTTGGTACAAAAAATATGGATGTAAAACTAGCAGAGCTGAGTGGTCAAACAGTGGTACTACCCTAAATAGATTTTGGTAAGTAGGTTTGGGCAGATGCAACACACGAGTTTTTTTTAGCACTGTGTGGTGGTAGATTTCAATACAAAACTGGACCACAGCTACCTAGTCAAACAGTGGTACTACCTTAAACAGGTTTTGGTCAGTAGGTTTGGGCACATGCAGTACAACAGTGTTTTCTGCACTGTTCGGCAGTAGATTACAACAGAAAACTGGACCACAGCCACCTAGTCAAACAGTGCTACTACCGTGAATAGGTTTTGGTAAATAGATTTGGGCAGAAGCAATACAACAATATTTTTTGCGCTGTGTGGCGGTAGACTTCAACAGAACACTTGACCACAGCTACCTAGCCAAACACTGGTACTTGCCAAAAAGGACTTGCTTGGCTAGAGGCAGTAAAAAAAGGCTAGTAAAAACAGGAGGTGTAGCTGTCTCCACAACAGTGCAACACCACTGCCTGGCACACACTGCTGCTAGCCAAAAAGGACTTGCTTGGCTAGAGGCAGTAAAAAAAGGTTAGTACAAGGCTGTAAAAAACACTTGCACAACACTGGAACAGACCTGCCTGGCAAAGTGCTTTTAAGCCCTAAAAAGAGCTGTTCTTGGGAGTAGTCCCTAAACCAACTATCTCTCTAACTTGCAATGGAATCGCTATCTAACTTTCTTACTATATAGCGCACACAGCAGCAGTGGCGCCATCTGACACTGAGCTGCAACACAGGAAATGGCAAGGAGGGGAAGATGGCCGCTTCTTACATGGCAAAGACCTATGACAAACCCAGGCAATGACAAGCCCTTGGGTGCAAAAAGTGCACTTTGCTGTATGCGTGCTGATAGGCTGACAGACCAGACCACCCACAGTACAGAATAAAAATGGAGATCTTCATAATTTCACCATAGACCTCTCCCCAGCCCCCCCCCCGCCCAGTATTCCTAGTTACTGAAATACGTAATAACATTGAACAAAAGTATTACTGTGATAAGTCAGTAATGCTTTTGGTCAAAGAGCCGTTATCGAAATGACGTCAAATTTCCGAATTTTTAGCAAATCATTCACATTCGTCGATTGACTCGAACATAGCCCAAAACAGGTTGAATTTGAAATTGGCGAACAGTTCAGATTGAGCATCACTCATCTCTAGTAGCCAGACTATGACTTGTAAAGCCAGATATAATCAATCAAAGTAGAGAGGAATTGGAGCCGCACTCAAGGCTTCTGGCAGCAGTTGTTTATTATATCTTCATACAACAGGTTGTGCACAGCGGGTGGAAGGACGGGGGGGTACTACGTTGTTTCGCGCCCTGGCTTGGCGCTTCAGCGGGTACAATCCTCAGAGTGCTTTGTTGCTAAATGCAACTTATACACTCCTACTGACGTCACTACATTTATTAGTGAACAGGTGAAAGATGCAACTAGGGAACTGGGAACCAGCCAGTTCTTAAAGTGATAGATGCATAAAAAGTGCCATTAGTGCAGTACATAATTGTGCAATAAGTTATCCATATCAAAAAATACATTAAAAACAGAATCTAAATGCAACACATTAACTTTATATACGATAATAAATTCACCTGCTCGATTAAATGAAAAGCCCTACACATCGAATATAGTTAGGCTGTTCCTCTCTATTCTGGTCCTAGCCAGATATAATGCCTCCACCAACACCTAACACATCCCCCATACATTTATATTATTTTATTATCATGTTTCTAGTCTACAATAGACCATGCAGTCTGTCAATTCATGGGCGCTAATTTTTATTAATTTTTTTTCTCCTTCCAGGACTGAAGGGTTTAATGATAGCAGTAATTATGGCAGCTCTCATGAGTTCTCTCACGTCCATCTTCAATAGTGCCAGTACTATATTTACGCTTGATATCTGGATACGTATACGCAAGAATGCAAAGGAAAAAGAGCTTATGATTGTCGGCAGGTACAGTATGGACATTTATGTTTTTGATGATTGCAAAATGATATAATGGCATACTGACAGGTGTAGCAATGTACAATTGAAAAACTATCCTAATGGAGCAAAAATATTGTTGAGTTATTGCTAGGTGGCCAGTATGTGTCCCTGACCTTACGATGGTCTGGCCTAAATAATTCTCTCTTTGTAAGGAGTTACTTAAAGAGAACCTACTATTAGTTCAAAATTCTCCCGTTTGCACTCTTATTTTATTCCTGCTGCTCTCCTGAGTATTCATTTTTTTTTGTATTTTCCAAATCTATCAAAAAGTTTCAGAGTTATGGGTCTTTCTTTTAAGTGCTAATTTTTAGAGTCTTTACAAAGAAGTGTGCTTACAAGGTAATAAAATAGAACAGCCTAAAGACACGCCCCAGAGGATCCTTTGAGCCATGCCCCCTTGTAAAGAACATAAAAGTTATCACCAAACAAAAAGGCCCAAGTTTCTGGAACCGTATCATGGATTTCTAAAAAAAACAAACGACGAATTACTTAGGGGACTGCCAGAAATAAAATTCAGGCAAAAACAAGACACTTTTGACAGGCCCTCTTTAGAGTTATTACAGAAACATTATATTTGTACAAACATATGAAAAGTAGATTTCTATGGTCAAGTAAGAAAAGATGACTTTTAAAATCATATGAAGGACTAATGTAATGGCCCATTCAGTCTCAATAGCTTGCAGTGACCTTGGTAAGTGCCTCAAAGTTTTCTTGGAGATGAAATAACATAGATGAGTTTGAAGTTGTTGAGTATCAAATTTGTTGGTAAAGTGGCAGAGGTTCAGGTAGTGGAAGAACAATCTGAATGTCAGGTTGTCAACAAGTAATTGGGCTGGACCAGGATCAGTCATCAAGGAATCTGCGAGTGAAAGGACATTTTCATGGCTATTTTGTTAAATTGTCAAAAACATAATTTTTGTAACCAGTATGTGATTCTTTTTAAACATATTCATATGCCAACATTAATATACAGATAATACATGATCAACCATGTATGCTAGGTGATGATCACAGCTCACCTGGAAATCTTGTGTTTTCCATCACAGAGTCTTCATTGTCATACTTGTGGTTATCAGCATTTTGTGGATCCCTATAATTGAAGCAGCAAATAATGGTCTGCTCTTTGACTATATGCAGTCTGTTACTAGCTACCTCTCACCACCGGTTACTGCAATATTTATTTTGGGAATTTTTCTCAAGCGACTCACTGAACCAGTAAGTGTCTACTAGAAAGTCTCTATTGTATCTGTTGTGTAGAATTGATCCTTACTCTACACTTGTATCTATTCACAGGCGGCTTTTTGGGGTTTACTCATTGGCCTAGGGGTGGGATTGATTCGAATGATTATGGATTTTGTGTATGTTGCTCCAACTTGTGGGCAGGAAGACACAAGACCTTCAGTACTCAAGGATGTCCACTACTTGTATTTTGCCCTTATTCTGTTCGGGCTGACGTCGGTCATCTGCATTGTGATCAGTTTGTTCACTAAAGCTCTAACTGACGATGAGGTAAGGAAACACTAGGGTCTTCTGATACTTAATGAATCATTGCTAACTTCAAAATACGAAGTTCTACTTTAAGAGATTATCCGCTTAAAGAAAATTTACAATAGAACCTTCCATCTCCATAATCTGGACGGTCAATTTTTCATTATAAAAATTGCATAATTATTATATTTTGGGAACATTATATATACTCTTTGTAGTCTAGGAAAACCATAGAACCATAATCCCATGAGAATAAATAATGTATAACATTTAATGATTATAAATTTTAAAACATACGCACATCCCAAAACAACCCAAAAAGAGAGTGAAGGGTATATAGAAATATGATCAGGTAGAGGATAGACAGTTATGCTCAAAAGTTTACATACCCTGGCAGTGTTTCTTTGCTTTCTTGGTCTTTTTTCAGAGAATAAGAATGATAACACCAAAACTTTTTTTCCACTTATGGTTAGTGGTTGAGTGAAGCCATTTATTATCAGACTACTGTGTTTTCTCTTTTAAAATCATAATGACAACCAAAAACATCCAAGTGACCCTGACCAAAAGTTCACATACCTCAGTTCTTAATACCATGTATTGCCCCCTCTAACATTAATTACAGCTTGAAGTCTTTTGTGGTAGTTGTGGATGAGGCTCTTTATTTTCTCAGATGGTAAAGCTTCCCATTCTTCTTGGCAAAAAGCCTCCAGTTCCTGTAAATTCCTGGGCTTTCTCACGTGAACTGCACACTTGAGTTCTCCCCAGATTGGCTCAATGATATTGAGAGCAGGAGACTGAGATATCCACTCCAGAATCTTCACTTTGTTCTGCTGTAGCCAATGACGGTTCAACTTGGCCTTGTGTTTTAATCGTTGTCATGTTGGAACGTCCAAGTGCGTCCCATGCGCAGCTTCCATTCTGATGACAAGTTTGCCTCTAGAATTTGCTGATAATGTGATGCATTCATCTTTCCTTTAACTTTGGCCAAGTTTCCCATGTCTTTGTAGCTCACACAACCTCATATCATCACCGATCCACCTCCATGCTTTACAGTAGGAATGGTGTTCCTTTTATCATTGGCCTTGTTGACACCTCTCCAAATACAACATTTATGAATGTGGCCAACAGTTTGATTTTGGTCTCATCACTCCAAGTTACCTTGTTCCAGAAGTATAGAGGCTTATCTCTGTGGCATTTGCACAGTAATGGCTTTCTTCTGGTGAATCGGCCATGCAGCCCATTTTTCTTCAAAGGCCTCCTCATTGTGCATTTTAAAACAGCCACACCACTAGTTTTCAGTGAGTCCTGAGCTTTTATGCACACATACTGGATTACAAGCAAACAGGTTACAGGTGAGGATGTTACCTTTATTAGCCATTCAAACCCATTTGTGTCAACTTCCGTGCACGTTATCAGGCCAAAATCACCAGGGTATGTGAACTTTTGATCAGGGTAATTTGGATGTTTTTAGTTGTCATTATGATTTAAAAGAGAAAACACAGTAGTTTGACAATAAATGGCTTCACAGAACCACTAACCATGAGGGGAAAAAAACGTTTTGTGTTATCATTCATATTTTCTGAAAAAAGGCCGAGAAAGCAAAAAATCTGCCGGGGTATGTAAACTTTTGAGCACATCTGTAGGGCAAATAAATCTAGATATAAATATTTTATATCCCTACCTATCAGTGGAAGGTATGACACCCTAAATTATATTGGCGGTACCATTCAACCTAAATATCCATGTAATAACTCTACACAACTCAAAAGTGCCTGTGATGTTTAAAAAATTGAAGGATTCCCGATATATACAAAAAAAAAAAAAGGATCCAAAATATACAAAATAAATGTTACTTAGCTTTGGCTATTGTTAAAGACTTCTGAAATAGCAAGGAAGCTTTACTATAGATTGTCCAGGGTCCTGATGAGTTTCCCCCGGTTACTAGACACCGGGGTTCATCAGAGGACATGTCATAACACCAAAGTAGCAGGAATGGTGCCTTCAATGAGGATAATACCAAGGACATGCAGTCCGGTTAAGAGATGATATCTGCTAGTCTAGGACCTTGTCAAGGACTGGTAACCTTTTTGCACACTTTTTATTGTTCCCAGCTTGGTCGTATGACTTGGTGGACTCGAAAAAAAGTTGATCTAACTCTTTACCTGAAAGATGAAATGGATCTTTCAACGGATGTTGCTGTGATATCTTCAACTATTGAGAAAGAGCCAGGTGAAAGAGACTTTTCTCTCTGTAGTATTATTATTTCCCATGAACCATTAATGATGTAACCTAACCAGAAATATGATACAATATTAAGAATTTAAGTAAAATTGAAAATATAATTTTATGTATACCCAGGGCAGAATGAGCATTATTTAGGCTCCAGGGAACTAAATATTATGGACTGTTTACCAGCAATACATTTAAATTGTATTCACCATTTTTCTTACTCTTGAATATTGCTCTAACATCCAAATCATCAAGTCTTCCTTACAGAATCATAGAATGGTAGCCTTCGAAGGGGCCTACTTGGTCCAACCCCCTGCTCAAAGCAGGATTCACTAAATCATCCTAGACAAATTTTTGTCCAGCCTCTGTGTGAAGACTTCCATTGAAGGAGAACTCACCACCTCTCGTTGCCGCCTGTTCCACTCGTTGATCACCCTCACTGTCAAAAAGTTTTTCTAATATCTAATCTGTGCCTCCTCCCATTTAGTTTCATCCCATTGCTTCCAGTGTTTCCTTGTGCAAATGAGAAAGCTGATCCTTCTACAGTGTGACAGCCCTTGATATATTTGTACACAGCTATTAAGCCTCCCCTCGGTCTTCTTTTTGGCAAGTTAAACATTCCCAAATACTGCAACCTTTCCTCATAGGACGTGGTTTGCAGACCATTCTATATAAAGGACATAGAAGAGCAAATAGGGTCTTATCTTTTATCAAAAATTGGCACTCCGGCCACGATGTTCACTGCTCACCTGATATGGTTGTGGCACCCACAACCAGTATAAATATTTCGTACAGCTGTTGCTGGACCCACACTTCCACATGTACAGTGATATCGATCAGTGGTCAAAAGGACGGTGTGTTGTGGTGCGCGCTGCTGAGTATGAATGGAAACCACACGGGATCTACAAACAATGGTGCTGTTTGTAGATCCCATCATTTGTAGATCCCATGTGGTCTCCATTCCTAATCAGCAGCGCGGACCACAATACACCGTCCTTTTGACTATGGTTTGCAGACCAGTCACCATTCTGGTTGCTCTTCTCTTGCTCCAGTTTGTTGATGTCTTTTGAACTAGACACAATATTCCAGATGAGGTCTGACCAGAGAAAAGTAGAGGGCGATAATGACTTCACGTGATGTAGACTGTGTGCTTCTATTAATATATCCCAGAATTGTTTGCCTTTTTGCTGATTCATTACACTGTTGACTCATGTTCAGTTTGTGATCTATTAGTATATTCAAGTCTTTTTCACACTTGTTGTTGATTATCCTTATTCCTCCCATTATGTAGATGCTTTTCTCATTCCCCTTGCCCAGATGTAGGACTTTGCATTTCTCCCTGTTATAAACCATTCTGTTTGTTGCTGCTCACTGATCCAGTTACGGTAGTTTAGATCTTTTTGAATCCTCTCATTCTTCTCTAGTATTAGCTGACCCTCCAGCATTGTGTCATCAGGAAATTTATTCAGTTTACCCTCAATTCCTTCATCCAAATCATTGTTAAAGATGTTGAACAACATAGATCACAGGACAGAGCCATGTGGTCCCCACTGGAAACATTCCATTTGGATGTGCAGCCATTTATGACCATTTCTTAGGTCCGATCAGTAAACCAGTTATAAATCCACCTCACAGTGCCTTGTCCATTCCATACTTGCTCACTTTTTCAATAAGGATGGTATGAAATACTTTGTCAAATGCTTTGCTGAAGTCAGGATACACTTTATCTACTGCGTTTCCCTGATCCATCCAGTCAATGATTCTGTCATAGAGTGAAATTAAGTTAGTCTGACATGACTTATTAGATGCAAACCCCTGCTGGCTCTAGTTAATCACTTCATTCTCGCCCATGGAGGACTCAACATGATTATTGAGCATTTGTTAGAAATGATTCTACCATGGCATTAAATTCTTATAATTCTCCACTCTTACGCTGTTAAGTGGACTGGCACAACCGTCTGGGCAGTGCTGTTACTGCCATCAGGATCTCAGCCTCAAAGTATTAAAAAGCCACTTAGTAACTTTACATAAATGCCGTTGGGTCCCAGAACTTTGAACACATGGAGCAAACTGTGCTATTATGAGGGCCCATTCCTGTCTATAAAGTGGCTACCACTGGATCTCTGCTTACCTGATACTGACACTGGCATGAGAATAAACACAACATCCTGAAGTTTGGGTTTGTGAACAGGTCACCACCACCTCAACATAATGTGTCCTGCAATAGGGTGGAGGTGAAGACCAACTGTAGTGCGACATCTGTAAGCCCACCAAGCAAGGCAGCAAATATGCCACCCCATTCAATCTTATAACTGAATGGAAATGAAGAAGAATTTGAATGTATCACTGGTTCAGTGTGCCCCTTACATCAACATTTAATGTGTATGAGGAGGTGGAAACAGATAGTTACTCTACGTGACTGTCTCCATCAATCTCATAGGCTTTAAATGGTGCAGCATCACTGTGTATTCTCAAATGGTGCTTTACTCACTGTGTCCTCAATTTGGTCATGTAGTACAGAAAGAGTGGGGCTTGGAACACCCTTTCTAGTAATCACCCACCCAGGTTATCACCTATCTTGTAGATAGCTGATAAATGTCTACAGAGGGATAATTAATTCCTTTAAGATCACCACCACATATTATTGTGTCTCCAGTTTCTATTATCAGTCTTCACCTTACACCTACACCGATTCCTTTCCAGGTTAGAAAGAGGAGAATCCAGTTTCTGGTTCAAGTGCAATTTATTTACAGATTTAGTGGTTCCATAGAAACATTTCTATGCATAACAAAAAAAATAGAAGGGTGCATACAGTGTTACTCAGAGAGCCTGAAGATTTTATCTGACACGGTGCATTTCCAAAGTCAAGCCTTGACAAAGTGCACAGCGTGCCTCGGAAACGCTTCGCTGCGGTACACCGCATCAGCTAACATCTCCAGGCTCTCTGAGTAAGACTGTATGCACCTGTCACGGGTGGCACGGATGACAGGGTGGAGGCCACGCGCAGACGATCCCAGCGTTTGGCCCACCAGCCATAATGGTGGAGGATGGTCCGTCTCTTTCAGGGGCAGTTACCTTCTGTGTTGATGGAGAGAGGTGTGATGAGATCTCTCTATTATGGGGAAAACGGCTGTGGAGGTCTTGCGCTCGGTCTGGTTTTATCCACCAATGTTGTAGGTCACTAGGACCCAGCAGACTCCTTCCACCTTTATAAGGAGGTTCATTACCCTTCCTCGGTGCAGGTGATAGTTCCTTGTGCACACTTTATCCTTGCTCCAGCAGAAGCTGAGATTGTGGAGGTTGCTGTGTTCTGCTGTCAGATAAGTGTTTCCTTTTCCCAAATGTCTGTCTTCCTGTGTTTGTCTTTAGTTGATAGTGGAGGGGTCTAGTGAACCTCTCCATCTGATCCTTAGATAAGATAGATCTAGGATCAGAGAGGGACGAGGTTCGTGGTCGGCGACAGTTGAGGAGACTGTATAGGGACGTTAGGGCAGACAGGGTCAGCTCTAGGAAGTCTAGGGTCACCGTCTCCTTCTTGTGCCCTTAGCATTAGGGACTCCTGATTCCCCCCCCCCCCGTCGTTATCCTACGCTGGGTGTCTTCCCCACTCCCAGCGTGACAGCACCCTTCTATTTTTGTTATGTATGGAAACATGTTTATGGAACCACTTAATTTGTGAATAAATTTCACTTGAACCAGAAGCTGGGTCCTCATCTCCCTCTGTTGATGTCTAGCACTGCCAGTGTGCTGATCCCTGCATACTGGACTTGTGTGAGAGAGCTGGATTTATACCTTTATTACAACTCTTTTCCAGGTTGTCACACTTATTCCTTTCTTTCCTTCTCACATTTTCCATTCCAACAACTTTATTGAAGAGCCCGGCCACCTTGTGTCGGCCTCTTCTCCGCACTGATCGTTTTGTTTCTTGATTTTGTTTCCCTTCCTGAAAACCCCCGCTAATGTATTCTTGGCTGTGTCCTCTCCCTTGTAGTCACAGGGTCTAAGAAATTCATGGGGCAAACTACAGTGTCCTAATATATTCGGACCCTTGCTGTCTCTTTTCACGAAACATAATGTCCACTACTGTTTATTGCAGATGAAACTGTGATCTCACAAGTTGAGATACTGGATGATGGTTCTTCTGTAGACGATCAGAAAGAAAGCAGTGGTGGTAAGTACAACAAATATTGCTTGATTCCTAAGTTCCAAATATAAATTATGAACTTCCATGTGAAAGCCAATATTTTACTTTCCACCATACGCCTGACACCTGTTCATATGTAAGATGCCCGTCAAATCCTACAGGAGTTGCAACATTTTTCAGCTTTTCCTAGAGATCAGTGAGTGTATTTAGGCGAAATTGAAATCTCCTTGAATTGCAGAAAAAAATAATATTCTCCAGATTTTTTAAAATTTGCTTCACACTAATTGAGCAAAACAACAGCCAGCTGGTCGCCATTTTGCTGATCCGTCAAGTGGCGGCAAAAAAAAACGAATACTCACCACTCACCTGTCCCAATGCCTCTACAGCCCGGTGTTCAGTGTTGTGTTTCTTATTCCCACCTTTCCCCATTTGGCACATCTTTCTGAGCATGATTTACTCTGGGCCATGGCTTCCAGTATGACTAGACCTCTGAATTCCCTGCACACCTTCCGATGTGGCACACACAATGCAAGTTTTTCATTGCCATAATTATGCCATCCTGGGAAAATCTGTCATTTTTGCCACAGAATGAAGGCCTTCAAAAGAGAAATATGGAAATTCCATTTTTTTTTATTATGTTTGGAATTTGTTTTCTGTTTTATAGCACAGTAGTGTTGGAAATAATAGCAGTACAATATGATTAACCAGATTATTCACAGTTTTTGGTACAAATTATACTACCACTTGTCAAACAATTTACAGTTGGTGCAGCAGATTCTTAGAAAACCAACAGACTCAGCGTTCATGATCTGCAATATTTTTGAGTCTCCTTATTTGAATAATTACTTGAATGGGGTGGGAGGGTGTTCAAAATAATAGCAGTGTGGAGTTCAATTAGTAAGGTCAATCATCCTGAGAAGAAACAAGTGTGAATCAGGTGGCCCTTCTGCTAAGGCCCTGTCACACATAAAGAGATCGCTAACGAGATCGCTATTGGGATCGCTGTTGCGTCACGAAATTCGTGACGCAACAGCAATGTTGTTCTGTGTGACACGCACCAATGATCTGGCCCCTGCTGTGAGATCGTTGATCGTTACACACTGCTCTGGGTCATTCCTGCGTCGTTGTGCTCCCGCTGGGAACGCTACATCGTTGTGTTTGACAAAGATAATGAGCAACGATCTCAATACTACGCTATGGAGAGAAAATTCACAACTACCTCGGTATAATTCTGGATCGCTGATGCGTCGTTATGTGAGACTGGGCCTTTAGGGTGAAGCCAGCATATGTTGTACAAGCATTTCTCCTTGGAAGCCTGAGAAATATGGGTCATTAGAGACATTGTTCAGAAGAACACACTACTTTGATTAAAAAGTTGATTGGAGAGGGTAACTTATAAAGAAGTGCAGACAATGATTGGCTGTTCAGATGAAATGATCTCCAATGCTTTAAAATGGAAAGCAAAATCAAAGAGACATGGAAGAAAACGGAAGACTACCATTCTAATGGATCGAAGAATAGCCAGAATGGCAAAGGCTCGTCCCAGGATCAGCTCCAGGATGATCAAAGACGTCTCAAGTTACCTGTGAGGACTGTAACAGTTAGAAGACACCACTTGGAAGATCATCTATTAGCAACAAGTCTCCGCAGAGTCCCACTGTTAAAAAAAAGACATGTACTGAAGAAAGAACACATCAACTGGCTTAAAGAGGAATGGAAAAACGTTTTGTGGACTGATGACAGTAAGATTGTTCTTTTTGGGTCCAAGGTCTGCAGACACTTCGTTAGACGACCCCCAAACTCTGAATTCAAATCACAGTACTCTCTCAGTGAAGCATGTTAGTGCAAGCATCATGATATGGGCATGTTTCTCTTACTATGGTGCTAGGCCTTTTTACTGCATACTAGGCATCATGGACCACTTTACATATATCAAAATACTTCAAAAGGACATGTTGCCTTACACTGAAAAGGAAATGCCCTTGAAATGGTTGTTTCAATAAGACAACCTTCCTAAACACACCAGTAAATGAGCAAAATCTTGCTTCCAGTCCAAGGAAATTGAGGTTATGCGGTGGCCAGCCCAATCCCCAGACCTTAATCCGATAGAACACTTGTGGGATGACATCAAAAATGTCATTTCTGAGGCAAAGCCAACAAAAGCAAAGAAATTGTGGGATGTAGTCAAAGCATCCTGGGCTGGAATAACAAAAAAAAAACAACATATTTTGAGTTTGTGAACACAAATGCAGACACTGCTATTTTGTGAACTGCCGAATGCTAATTGTTTTGTTATTTTCTTGTTATATTTGTTATTTTTTTTTGTCATTTTGTGAAATGTTTCCAATACATGGAAATAAAACCTGTTACAAAGATTTTGGGCTTAACTCATATTTTTGAGCGCCTGCCTATTATTTTGCAAAATATAAAAGGGAGGGGGACAAGAGGCGCAATAGTGCCCTATCACTAGTGACACTAGTGTAATAAGGTGGTGCTGTGGAGCTGCTCACCTGGTCCAGTTGTGATCCCCACAACTGGTTTGAAGGCGTTTAGGAATCAATGTTCCAAGCTGCTGCAGGACCTCCACCTACCACTGGACAGTGGTATGATCCAAGAGAAATGATGGGAGTGATGGTGTATCTCGGTCCGCGCTGCTCTGGATTCAAAATAACTCACCAAGGAGCCAATCAAATTTTCATCCTCTTTATTCCTCCTTCTCCTACGCGTTTCAGCGCCACACCCGGCGCCTTCCTCAGGAATATCCCTGAGGAAGGCGCCGGGTGTGGCACTGAAACGCGTAGGAGAAGGAGGAATAAAGAGGATGAAAAGTTGATTGGCTCCTTGGTGAGTTATTTTGAACCCAGAGCAGCGCGGACCGAGATACACCATCACTCCCATCATCTCTCTTGGCTATTATTTTGAACACAACTGTATATTGAATGTTAACATGAATGGTGTCACTCAAAACTACATCTTGTCCCACAAAAGAGAAACTTATGTCAACAGAAAAATACAAAAATGTAAGGCTCTTGGAATAAGGGGAAGAAAAACAAAGCACAAAAACTAAATATTGCCCAATCCTAAAGGGAATTTGTTACTCATTAACCCAAACTATATGCTTTATATCAGTGTTCCTCAACTCCAGTCCTCGAGAGCCAGCAACAGTGCAGTTTTTCAGGATTTCCTTAGTATTGCGCAGGTGAATTTATTTACCTTTACATGTGATAATTCAATGACCTGTGCAATGCTAAGGAAATCCTAAAAACCTGCACTTTTGGTGGCCCTCGAGGATTGGAGTTGGGAACGCTGCTCTATATGGTCATGTTGCTCTCTGAAAAATGTCATTCACACTTCTACTCATGCAATTTTTTGCTCCCTGATTGAAAAATTTCTGGGGGGCTATTATGCCCTCCGGTCTGGTGTGCAGCCGCACGCAGTTCCCGCTGCTGATAATTCAGGACCACGGGCGCCGCGGTCCTGACCTGTCAGCGGCTGCAGCTGCGTGCGCTGCACACCAGACCGGAGGGCATAATAGCCCCCCAGTCCTGTGTGCAGATCCAGTCCGCGGCTGTCTGGGTCATCCCGGACAGAACCGGACCGGATCACGCCGCAGTGTGAAGCGGCCCTAAGTCCTATGAAAATGAGGCATGGACATGACATGTGCCATTTGTGTCTCCGTATTGTGTACTTCCGCACGATGGATTTATAATGATTATGTCTCCTGCTTTCTTACAGATGTGTCATATTCCTGCTGGAAAAAGTTGTATTTCTGGTTTTGTGGTATATCCATGCAACCTGAAGCCAAAATGTCTAAAGAAGAAGAGCTGAAGCTGCATAGGAAGTTGACCAGTATTGAAGAAAAGCCTTTGTGGAGGAATGTGTGCAATATCAATGCTATCATCCTTCTCGCCATAAATGTTTTCCTCTGGGGTTACTTTGGATAAAATGCAAGGAAAAACCATGTTTGTAAATTTTATGGTCAAATTTTGTACGGCAATAGTAGACTACAGATATGTCCTTTACAATTGCTCTTGGCAGAGTAGCAGAATTAACATGAGATGACCAGTTTAAAAAAAAAATGTTGGGAGTAGTTTATGCTACATGTGCCTGTTGCGGGTTTCGTTAGCGTATTGCACACATTTATTGAATTTGTATGATGAGAAAATTCATGGAAAGGGTGGACATGTGTCTCCTGTATCTCTTAAATTTTGTGTTGGAACTAAGGGGTACTTCACACACAATGATATCGCTGCGAAATCGCTGCAACGTCACAGGTTTTGTGAGGCAACAGCGACCTGCTATGTGTGACACGTAGCAGCAATCAGGCCCCCGCTGTGAGATGGCTGATCGTTACAAACCGTTCTGGACCATTTTTTGGTCGTCGCACTCCCGCTGGGCAGGGACAACGACCAACGATCTCAATACTACGCCCGAGAGTGACAGGTTCCCAACGACTGCCTTATCGTTGCTGCATCGCTGGTGAGATCTGAATTTTGACATCTCACCAGCGACCACGTAGCGACGCACCAGCAGATACCAGCCAGGTCAAATCATGGTCGTGATCGCTGGAAAGTTTCAGCGTGTAAAAGGGCCTAAAAGGTGGCACAAAGTTTTTTTGCAACATATCTACCTGAAATCTCTACTTCTATCAAACCTGTACATTGCAATTGTTTCCTAGCACTGAAAGCCATCCTAACAAACCAAAAGACTGCCCATGAGAGACCCAACTGGAGATAATGTACCCATGAAGCTCAACCATTTCTCTAACGACGGCTTCACACCACGATTTTGTGCTGTCAGGTTGTGTCCAGGTTTTTTCCAGACTCCTCGACACTCCGGACACTCCCGGACACAACCTGACAGGACACAATGTGAGAAAATCTGCTCTGGGATCCGGTCCGGTCCCGTCCAAGGTGCTGAAATTGCAGCCGGTTTCATTTCAGGCACTCTCAATGGTGCTGAAGCACCATGGAAAGCCGGCCTGAGCAGGCGCAATGCTGTTAAATTGGATCCAGGAACCGATCTGATTTTTCCCCGGATCCCATGTTATGGGCGCCGGATCGCCCCAGATCCAGGCCGATCCGATTTTGTCCAATTTTTGCACCGGAGGCAAAAAATGATGCAGACTCCGATTTTGTGTCTGGTGTAAAACCTGACAAAATCGTATCAGGCGCCGGAAACACAAAACCGGATGGCCAAATAGGCCAATCCGGCACCATAGAAATACATTGAAGCCAAAATTGGATCCAGTTGTGTCCGGTTCAAATCGGACAGACCCAGATCCAAAAAAAACATGGTGTGAAGCCGGCCTTACAAGGACAAAGAGCTCTGTGATCATTCATATGTGAACAAGGTCTGAGCCAAAGATTTTGTGATATTCCAAGGATTTTTAGTACAATAATAAATGACCTCAAAATAAAGGTGAAATATATTTAATGTACAAGTATAACTGTGAATTCCCTCTTTTTAATACCAACAGATTATCTTGAGCCTTTTCATGCATTATTCCAGTGATAATTGATAAATCTATGGGGTCAATTTATCAACACTTTTATGACAGTAAAACTTTGAAAAAGTTGTGCAACATTATTGCACAACTCGGTGTCATGTCCGGCTAGGATCTGTGTAGTGTCTGGGATAAGAAGGTCTCAGCAGTTAGCAGATCACATGACATCAATGGAGTCTGCTTAGTGATGAACATGCGCGGAGCAGATTTAGTTTCTTTTTGGTGATGTAGGGGTTAAGAATTTCTTTTTGACCCTGCTTATTGTCACTCCCATTCTGTTACTTAAATTCACTTCTGGGTCTCTCATGTTCCAGTTATAGATCTTCTATGCCAGGGGTGGGGATTCATTTTTCTGCCAAGGGCCATTTGGATATTTCTACCAACCTCAGGGGCCACACTAAATTTTCAACTTGAAAATTACCATGCTTCATTTGGAAAATCAACTCACACCTACCGTGGTGGCTTGAGCTGCTTCTCTTTGGTGCGGCTGTGATGTTTGATGATATTGATCATTTTGCTTCTCACAACTACTTTTCCAGGTTTGATTGATCTAGAGCACAGTCAACTCTTTGTGATAGTAAGTTTTATACAGCATATACATGATGCACCCTATGGCCGTGGGGAACTTCGGAACTGGGCTGTTAAGAGTTCTGGGGAGTCACAGCGGTTGAGAACCGGCTTCCGTGACCCTGGGTTAGATTTAAAAGGGGCTTTCTGGCCTGGTAGGGAAGGGGATCATGAAAGGGGAATTAACACCCGTGGTATGTGGCTATAGGTGGCCATCGCTGTTGCAGAACCTACGGGGATGATGGATGGGAAGCAGGGATGAAGTGGCTCCCCACGCAGAACCCCTGGGCATTGGATAGAGTAAAGGTGTAGGGTGCAGGATGACGGCACAAAGCAACAGACAGACTCACTGTTTTGTGGTTCCTCAGACCTTTTACTGGTGCAATGGTAGGCAGAGTCCGTGCACCTGAGAGCAACTCGGGATATTCCTCACCTGACCGGTTCTGAGGCCTCCTTGCTGCACTTCATGTGTAGGCTCCTGCTGCTGCGTAAGCTAAACTGCTTACCCTTTCTCTCTCCTGCATGGAGGCGGTATGGCAGGCAACTTGAATACTTTATTAGTTCCTCGTCTCAGACGACTGTCCATGGACTCTGTATACTGCTTTGCCTCCGGGCATGCGGAGGATAGGGAACTTGGAATCCCCCACCTTCCGGTATTGGCTGCCGGGTCTTTAGGCCCTGCACAGCCTCGGACACCGGTGTCCGTTCTTGGCGCTGCTCCTCTGGGGTGAGCATGGTATCGCTCCGCTCCCCAGGTGTACCTTTACTTCCTCAGACCCCTGTCTCGACTACTCACGCTGAGATAGCTACCCTGGGATGAACTTAGTGCAGCTAGCAGGTCACCAGGATGTCTTCCTCAGTCCTCCTAGGAACTGAACTAACTCTGCCCCAGACCAGAATTTATAGGGGAGCTCACCCTGATGCCGGGTTTAGGTCTCCCCCTTCAGGCCTGGAGGCAGAAAGGTGTTGTGTGCGGTTACAGTCTGTTGTGGATACTCTTCTGTTGCTCTCAAGTGTGAAATTACCACCCGGGGCAATAATGACACTGTGGCAATTGAACCCTGGGGTGCCACATACATCACATACGAGATGCTAGAACTTCTGTATATGCATCACATAGGAGACACTGGGACTGCTGTACATACATCACATAGGAGACAGAGACTGCTGTACATACATCACATAAGAGATATTCGGACTGTAGTAAATGCATTACAGGAGACGCTGAGGGCATATACATTGAAGAGGCATGTACAGCACTGCAGAGGGCTCAGGGTATATACAGCACTGGGGAAGTTGAGGGCATGTACACACTGAAGGTACATACAATACTGAGGGGGCACATGCAGTACGGGAGGGAGGCAAATGCAGTGCTGAAGAAGCACATACAATACTGGGGAAGCACATATAGCACTAATGGAGTTGGATTTGCTGCTCCTCTCCTTCTGTGGGATGGGTGCGCATCGTATGCTAACTTTGCCCACAGACTACGTCCTCTCACTGGATTGGCATGTGATTGTACAATGCATGTGCATGCAGCATTCAGTAGCAATTGTTGCATGCAAATCCTCTCAGCGAAGGTGCTGGTTTAAAGGTCTGTCAGCTGCAAAATATGGGGAGAAGGAAGCTGGTGGTGATTGCTGACAGGGCTCGCGTGTCATAATGTCACGTGATAAATACAAAAAGGGGGAGCCATGAGGCGCAATAGTGCCCTATCACTAGTGACACTGTCTGTGTGAGTTTATCAACAGGTATACACTCACCTGATCCAGTTGTGTGGCCCACAACTGGTTTGTAAGTATTTGGGTTTTAGCTGCTGCAGGACCTCCACCAACCACTCGCACGTGGAAAAACGCTCAGATATTGGGAAGATGGTGTACCACGGTCCGCGCTGCTGCCTCAATGGAATCACGAGGAATGCAAGGCTTCAAGAAATCACGAGGAATGCAAGGTTCCAAAAGTAGCAATCTCCTTTATTCCGCCAACGCGTTTCGGCACCCATCCTGGCACCTTCATCAGGGCATATACCAGTGCTCTGAAATCAGGCCACCGTAGCGAGGCAACAAATCGCCGCCAAATTCCCCAATTACATGCCGCAATTGGGAGGGATTGTGACGGCGATTGTCGCAGGGCGACATATCGCCGTCAATATTTCTCGCCGCGGTCGCGACGTGTAAAGGTACCGTAAGGGTAGTGTACCTTTATGAATAAGTGTTCCTCACCCCCCCTTGCAAGCCAGCTAACATGCAAGTATTTCTCTGTTGTGAAATAATATCCCCATTTTAAATATCTGCACCTGCGTGTCTCTAACCTCTCCCAGTGGGAGACAGAAATATTTTAATGTTTTCTACAATCCCTACAGGGGATATGGCTGTGCTGACCTCATGCTGGCCTTTGACGCAGATCTCTTTCTGGCAACTTGTATATTCATCCTTTGAAGACACAGCTCTCCTTTCTTTTCTACTAAGTGGCACCTTAGATCTCACAATTGTTAATTAAAGCAATATGACTTTGCTTGTTTTTACCATTATCAGGGTGCCTTCACACTTGCGTTTGTGAATGCTGCGTACCGAGCGCAGCCAAACGCTTGCACACTGCGTTCATATGTTTAACATGGGAACGCAGGTGCATGTGTTTGGCTGCGTTCAGTTGCGTTTAGATGCGCACAATTTGTGCACCCTCTGAGCGCACTCCAAACGCAGCATGTTGCATTTTTTGTGCGTTCGCTGGCGCTTGTTTTATCTACAAGCGCCCGCATGCGCAGAAACCATGCATTGAAGTCAATGGATCTGCAGCGTCCTCCGCATGACAGCACAGGAGAACGCTGCAGATCTCATTGAAATCTCTCCCAGTGGCCGCCGGTGATCAGCTACAGCCGCCGCTGCTCTCTCACCGGTGTCAGCACGGGAGATTTGAAGAAACAGCTGATCTGACAGCTGTTTAAACCTCCCGCTCCCAGCTGTAGCCGGGAGGAGATCTCTGCCGCTGATCTCCTCCTCCCGGCCGCCCCCGAGGCAGCAGATTGGCTGGCGGGCTGCATACTAATGTGAATGCATACAGAGATTCTCTGCTGCGTTCATAACAGTATGGGCTGCGTTTGCACTGCGTTTGCGTCTGCATGCCATACGCATGCAGACACAAACGAGTGTGCAGGCACCCTTATGTCATCATTTTATTTTCACCATATATTGCTTACCTACAAAATATTTAAATAATATGTAGTGCTTTTCTAACACCTATATGAGGCTGCAGGTAGATAAGATTATAGGTAAGCAAGGGATTTGCAGTAGAAATATATCATGTGATGGATTAATACAGAATTTTGAAACTATAAAAAATAATGATCAGCTTAGGACATTCCCTTGAAGACAGATTTTGCACATGGACAGTGCTGACCTATTCAGTTCACCAGTTCTCGTTAGTGATTGAATGTCATTATTATTATTATTGATTTATATAGCGCCAATTATTCCATGGCGCTTTACATGTGTGGGGGTAGAACAAGGACGAGAACAACAACATAAAAGTGAGGACAGTTAAATCAAACAGGCACAATAGGGCGGGGATCCTGTCCACGAAGGCTCACAGTCTATAGGGGGTGGGAGGGAGACATTAGGAGGGGATAGGTGATGGTGAGGTGGTGCAACGGGATGTGTCTCAGTGTGGGCTGAAAGCCTGGAGGAAGAAGTGGGTCTTCAGGTTTTTCTTGAAGATTCCCAGGGAGGGGGAGTGTCTGATGTGGTGTGGTAGAGCATTCCAGAGTATGGTGGATGCACAAGAGAAGTCTTGCATGTGGTTGTGGGAGGTGCAGATGCGGGGGGAGTGAAGGAGGAGCTCTTGGGAGGAGCGCAGATTGCGTGAGGGATGGTTTCGGCGGACCATGTCGGAGATGTATGGAGGGGACAGGTTGTGGATGGCTTTGTATGTCAGAGTTAGGGTTTTGAACTGAGATCGTTGGGGGGGTGGGGAGCCAGTGAAGGGCCTGGTAGAGGAGGGAGATGGGGGAGTGGCAGGGCGACTGGTGGATGAGTCGGGCAGCGTAGTTGAGGATGGTTCGGAGGGGTGCAAGGGAGGTAGTGGGGAGGCCGGTGAGCAGGAGGTTGCAGTAGTTGAGGCGGGAAATGATGAGGGCTTGGATAAGTGTTTTGGCAGTGTCATCGTCTAGAAAGGAGCGAATTCGGGTAATGTTTTTAAGTTGGAGACGGCAGGCGGTGGCGAGAGCTTGGACGTGGGGCTTGAAGGAGAGGGAAGAGTCAAGGATTACCCCGAGGCATTTGGCGTGGGGGATGGGTGGGAGTGTGCAGTCGTTGACAGTGATGGATAGGTCGGGTACGGGGGAAGAGTTAGCGGGGGGAAGATGATGAACTCTGTTTTGTCCATGTTGAGTTTGAGAAAGCGAGCGGAGAAGAAGGATGAGATAGCGGACAGGCAGTGAGAAATTTTGGATAGTAGGGTGGTGATGTCGGGTCCGGAGAGGTAAATCTGGCTGTCGTTGGCGTAGAAGTGGTATTGAAGGCCGTGGGATTCGATTAGTTGGCCGAGGGTGTAGATGGAGAAGAGTAGTGGTCCCAGGACCGAGCCTTGGGGAACACCAACAGATAGGGGGTAGGGCGAAGAGGAGGTGTGGGAGTGGGTGACGGTGAAGGTCCGGTCTGTTAGGTAAGAGGAGATCCAGGAGAGGGCTAGGTCAGTGATGCTAAGAGATTTTAGGATTTGGAGTAGGAGTGAGTGGTTGACTGTTTTGAAGGCAGCAGAGAGGTCAAGGAGGATGAGGATGGAGTTGTGTGGCTTGCTTTTTGCGGTCAGTAGGTCATTGGTGACTTTGGTTAGGGCTGTTTCGGTGGAATGATGGAGTCTGAAACCGGATTGCAGGCGGTCAAAGAGGAAGCAGGAGGAGAGATAGGAGGACAGCTCGGAGTAGACATGTTGCTCAAGCAGTTTTGAGGCAAACGGGAGGAGAGATATGGGGCGATAGTTGGAGATTGTTGCGGGGTCGAGGCAGGGTTATTTGAGGATGGGTGTGATTAGGGCGTGTTTGAAGGATGAGGGGAAGACACCGGTAGTAAGTGATATGTTGAAGAGATGGGTTAGGGCCGGGATGGGGACTGTGGTGAGGTTAGGGATGAGGTGGGAGGGGTTTGAGGGCACAAGTGGTGAGGTGGGATCATGCTAGAAGGGAGGAGAGGCGTTCTTCTGACAGGGAGGAGAAGCTACATATGGTCGAGGGGGGGGTGGGGATGTCGGAGGAGAGGAGGCAGAGAAGCCAGGTTGTAAAGTGGTCAAAGAAGGTGGACGGGGATGACAGTCAGTTGGAAGTTGCAGGGGGAGAAGACATGCACGGAGCGTGCCTCAAAGGAGGGGAGGAAAGCGGAGGGGGGTGACTTAATTGGAGTGAAGGATCAGTTGTTGGCCAAGAGTGGGCCAACACCTCCACCGCGGGAGTTGCTGGGGCGGGGAGTGTGGGAGAAGGCGAGTCCGCCATAGGAGAGGGCAGCGGGGGAGGTTGTGTCGGAGGGGATGAGCCATGTTTCGGTGATATCAGGGAAGGAGAGATTTTTGGAGATGAAGAGGTCATGGGTGAATGTGAGTTTATTGCATGCCGAGTGGGCATTCCAGAGTGCGCCAGAAAGGCGGATTGGGGGAGGGGCGGCTTGGGTAATGGGTGTAAGGTTGCAGGGCTTGCGGGTAGTAGTAGTGGGGAGTGGGTGAGTGCTAGAGATGACTGCGGGGATGTGTTTGGGGGACCAGGGTTGGAGGAGATGTCGCCGGCAAGTAGGAGGAGGAGGAGGGAGAGGGTTAGGAGGTGAGGGCATGAGAGCTTGCGTGGCACGTTTGGAGATAAAGGCTTGGGTGTGGAGGAAACGTTTAGAGGAGTGGTTGAGATGGCTAGGTAGGATGGAGGGGGAGAGTGATATTATTTTGTCGGGGGGAGGGATAGAGGGGGATTGCAGGAGGTGGAGAAGGATAGGGGTGAGTGTGAAGAGAAGGGGAAACATTGCGTAGGGATAAGGGATGCAGTTGGAGTGGGAAGTGGAGCAGGGGTGAGATGCAGATGAGGAATAGCAGTAGCGGGGGGCACAGCTGTAAGCAGGGAGGGGAAGCAGCCAGGAGGAGGATAGTGGCCGCGGGGACCGCCGCAGCGGGGGGAGCCAGGGCCAGGGAGCCGTCGGTGAGATGGCGCCACTGCTGTGAGCATGGGAGTCAGACTCACACAGCCGGCTCTGTCTCACTCACACAGACTCACAGAGCCGCTGGAAGAGATCCCGGTGGCGGGGGTCCGCTGGGAGCCATCGGTAAGGTGCCACTGCTGTGGGAGTGCGGGCTCAGATTTGGGTTGTGACGCACAGCGGCTGCCGGGAGCTGCTGGAGGAGGTCCTGGTGGCGAGGATCCTCTAGTTAAGTTGAGGGGCACGGTGCCACTGGAGGTGCCAGGCACCGGCGAGGTCAGGGCCGCAGGCCACGGGTCTAGCTGGAGGGGCCGCAGGGCGCAGCCACTGGCCGCACAGGGGGAAGAAATGGCCCAGGTGGAAGGTGATGTGCTCATCAGTGCACTTGAAATCAATCTTAAGGCCACGTCACACACACAGAATCTGTGCAGATATTGTTCGCAGATCTCTGGTTGCAGTGAAATCATGGACACATTAATCCATTGTACACAGCCACAAAATGGAACAATGTGTCCATGATTTCACTGCAACAGAGATCTGTGACCAATATCTGAACAGATATCTGTGTGTGTAACGTGGCCTTTATATGTATCTGTGTTACCTAGTCTCACCGATTTTCTTTCCTAAAGGCAACCTGTCTATACATTATTTACATATGGAAATAGTGACATAGCTCTATAAACTCTTATCCACCAATAAAAATAATGCCTTTTCTGTACAGACTCGATGCGCCAGTCATGAGAAATCTATCATAGAATCCGTAGGCAAATCAGGCTGGGGTTATGTCTGCACAATTGAACCACCTCCTTCAAGTGCACTGACACCCCCCTGTTGCACTTTCTACTTTATTTGCATATTGTTTCTGTCCTGGGTTTCTCATGACTGGTACAGTGGATCTGTACAGAAAAAGTATCATTTTTATCGTGGGGGACAAGTGCTTATAAAGCCATACCACTACTTCCACATGTAAAAATGTGTTGACATGTTCTCTTTAAGTCACCATCTGATATGGATCGAGAACCTGTGTTTTGCAGAAGCAAACCCTTCATGTAACTCTGTTCAGTGCAGCTGTTCTTTGCCCCTCCATATCTTTGATGTATTGAAACAACAGAATTAAACTTTGATCACCCATAATAAAACTGATATCAGCATTGTATTAATTGTCATATCCACACGCTGTCTGTGCATGGTCTATGTCACACCTTGAGAATTAACTATTTCATATCTGGTGTCCACTTTTATACTACATCAGAAAAGAAAATATCCATCATTATAACCTTGGAAATTACCGACATCTACCAGATTTCTCTAGCGATAACCTGCAAAGCATTATGGGTATGAAGAGGTAATTGCCTCGGTTGTATGATTGTGTTAGTAGCTGCTCAGGGGTTCGGGGCTGATTGCATTGGTGACCCCTCTGGCAGTAAAGGGACAATAGCATTTTACGTCCAGTCTCTGAGTCTCAGCACAATCTGCATAAAGTTTTTTTTTGACCTTCAAGAAGCTGTAGGCTTGTTGTGACTATAAAGATATGAGGATTGACCATGAAATATGGATTCTATTTAACGTAAAGGTAGAAATCTAAGAGGGTGGAAGTGGAGTCTCATTACCCTTAACATGTGGCCACAGTGTTGGTCCAGAACTTCTTAACCAACAATCTATATGTCTATTTTGTCCCACAATGTTGGTGCTTACCTTTTCTAGGATCGTCACTAGAGATGAGCAAACCAGACATTGAAGTTCAGAGTTCATACCAAATACACAATGTTTATATCATATTAGTCTCTAGTGCTCACCATAAGATCACCTATTTCCTGGATGTTTACTATCTGGTTACTCTAGTCTCCTGTTCGTGATTGAATATACCCAGATTAGGGATGGGCGAATCTACTCGTTAGGACTCGTTACTCTGCGAGTAGTAGTGGACTCGCAGGACTCGGTACTCTGCGAGTTTCCAAGCGATTACTCGCACTGTAATGAGTCCAATGTAAATTAAGGGAAATGTAATTCCTCTGCTGCTGGACCCTATAAGGTCTGGCAGCAGAGGAAAAACCTGCAATTTCCCATTTCATTGTTTAAAAGCCAGCGGTAAAAAGCCGCTGGCTTTTAAACAATGCTGACAGCTTGCAGAGGCTGTCACTATTGTTCGGGAGGGAGAGGAAGGGGGGGGTTAGTGCCGGTGTTCACTCACCGTCCTCCTTCTTCCCTGTGTCTTTGCGACTGCAGCCGCATAGCACGGCTGCAGCCGCAAAGCACAGCCGCTGTCACTGAAAACCGGATTCTCCCGGATTGTACCGATCAGGGTGCAATCCGGTGCCCCATAACATGGGGCTCTATGGTCCCTGATTGTAACCTGACCGGGTGCAATCCGGTTTTAATCAGGTTTTTTATTTTTGACCTTCCCACCTGGATTTTCAAATGAACAGCTGACTCAGGTCAGCTGTTCATTTGAAGTGGCAGTGCTGGCAGGGTTCATGTGAGTTCATGCTTGCCTGCATGAACTCACATGAACTTTCCCAGGGTGCACAGCTCTGTTGCATCTCTGGTGGAGATTCTCTACCAGAGATGTAGCAGAGCCAAAGAAGAACCCTAGATTGGACTACGGCGGACGGAAGAGGATTTTTTTAAATAAAGTTGGAGTCCCTAAGTGTCATTTTGTTTTTTTTTTCAAATAAAAATATTTTTTCTGTATTGTTTTTTTTAAAAATCAACTAGAAATTCATGGCGGTAATGACTACTATTGGCGTGACCGCCATGAATTTCGGGCTTGGGGCCACCTGATAATACAAAGCTGGCCCTAACCCCTTTATTACCCAGTGAGCCACCGCTCCTGAGCCCTGGAATAGTTGGGTTCAGCGCCAGAAAATGAATGCGCCATTTTCTGGGGCAGCTGTGGGCTGCCATTCGCAGCGGGGGGTGCCCAGAAGGCTTGGGCCTCCCTGCGCTGCGGATTCCAGCCCCCAGCTGCCTAGCTGTACCTGGCTGGACATAGAAATAGCGCGGAGCCCCACACATTTTTTTTTATTATTTCATGAACTTCATGAAATAATAAAAAAAAGGGGTTCCCCTATATTGTTGTGTCCGGCCAGGTACAGATAGGCACCTGGGTGTTGTTGGCAGCCCGTCGCTGCCTGCTGTATTTGGCTGGATACAAAAAATATGGCGAAGCCCACGTCAATTTTTTTTCTGAAAAATCCCAAAAACAATAAGAATGCAAGGGAAGGCATCTTTATTAACCCCTCGACCATGGTCGATGGGTTAATAAAGATGCAGTCCCTTTTTAGAGGATTGTTTAATTGATTTTTCAAAAAAATTTTGACGTGGGCATCGCCGTATTTTTGTATGCCAGACGGATACAGCAGGCGGTAATGGGCTGCCCCCCAACCCCCAGCTGACTATTTGGACCTGCCTGGACACAAATATCGGGAAGCCCTTATTTTTTATTATTTCATGAATTTCATGAAATAATTTAAAAAAAAATGCGTGGGGCTCCGCGCAATTTCTATGTCCAGCCAGGTACAGCTAGGCAGCTGGGGGCTGGAATCCGCAGCGCAGGGAGGCCCAAGCCTTCTAGGCACCCCACACTGCGAATGGCAGCCCGCAGCCGCCCCAGAAAATGGTGCGCTCATTGAAGCGCCATTTTCTGGTGCTGAACCCAACTCTTCCAGGGCCCTGGTGCAGTGGCTCACTGGGTAATAAAGGGGATAGGGCCAGCTTTGTATTATCAGCTGGCCCCAAGCCCGAAATTCATGGCGGTCACGCCAATAGTAGTCATTACCGCCATGAATTTCTAGTGAATTTTTAAAAAAAACACAACACAGAAAAAATATTTTTATTTGAAAAAAAACAAAAAGACACTTAGGGACTCCAACTTTTTTTTTTTTGATCAGATAAATTTTTATTGAACAAATAAACAAGCATACAGGAAAGTGACCAACATATACATTTTGTTATTATATCTCTGAAACCCCTTTCCCACCCCCCTCCCCCCCCAGACAGCAATCACCCGTAACAAATCATATCAACAAGTTTTCGATCTGTCAATATACGATCCCCCTCCCTCCGATTCTTCTACCTCTTATATACCCCCTGTTTGCACTTGCGTATTCGACACTTCTCATGTGCCATATTCTAGCCATGGGGACCAAATCTTGGTGTATATCCTATCCCTCCCCCGTCTGTGATATATGTTACTTTCCAATCTAGAAATATAGCTTGCTTGTGTCAAGAATTCTCTTCTGGTCGGAGGTTCCTCTCTGATCCAGTATCTGGCTATTAGCTTTCTCGCTATGAACAACAATCTTGCGATGGCCATTTGTGAGTTGGGGTCCACACGAATCTCGTCTACGTAACTTAGCAGACATACCACTGGTTCTCTTGGTATAATACATTTATATGCCCCCTCAATTCTGTTAATAATCAATAACCAGTATGTTGACAGTCTTGGGCATGTCCACATCATGTGATATATCCCAGCCTCTTCCGTTTTACATCTAGGACACTCCGAGGTAGGTCTCAAACTCACCCCAAACAGGAAGGCAGGTGACCTATATACTCTATATATCAGATATAACTGAGACAGTCTACCTGGTTCATTAAGGGATAACTTCGGGACCCACTCCAGAATGGAGGACCATTTGTCCTCATCTATGACTCCCACCTCCGCCTCCCATTTTGTTTTTGCCCGTGTCGGGTATTGAAGCGAGAATGTATGTAGTAAGTCTCCATACACCGTGGAAATCACTCCTCTTGTAGGTCCATCACCACATACATAATCCATCACTATGTCATTTTGTATACAAATCCTCCCAGCCCTCTGTTGCGTTTGGAAGGCATGCTGCATCTGTACATATTGGTATATCCCGGTGTCGCTTAGTCCAAATTCCTCTCTCAATTGTGTGAACGGTTTTAAGTTATTTCCAACTATTATCTGGTGCACATATCCAATGCCCTTATTTCGCCACTCATGCAAACATCCCATCTCACGTATCTCCTGCAGGTTATGGTTGTTCCACAGTGGGGAATATTTAGTGAGCTGTGTTATTCCTCTCGCCTGTTTCAATTTCTCCCATACTTTATGATATAAAAGCAGAGTGGGCTTTAATTTCCCCGCTAAATTCATGGTGTTATCCTCCAAGCATTGCACCAGTGGGCATTTCTCCATTACCTTTTCCAGTATTCTTTGGACTACCGGTCCCTCTGCTCGCTGCACCCATCCCCTCACATGTTGTCCCTGAGCTGCCAAGAAATAAAGGTATGGATTCGGCAGTGCCAGACCCCCTTCATCTTTAGGTTTTTGCATGATCTCTAGTCTCAGACGCGCCTGCTTTTTTCCCCAAATTAGGCTCCTAAAAATGGTGTTAATCTGTTTGAATCTCTTCTGTGGGACCCAGATGGGAGCATTGTGCAATATATATAGCAGTTTGGGCATCAAAATCATTTTAATTAGGTTTATCCGTCCCACCACAGATAGGCATAGTTTACTCCATGCCCCCACCTTTGCCCTGAGAAGGTCCAATACAGGGGATAGATTAATATTAAGGTAATCCGTTATTGGGCCTGAGACCCATACTCCCAAATATTTAAATTTATCCACTATGCGTAGTCCTCCCACTTCCATATCACTAGGCAACTTATCATCTAAGGCAAATAGCGTAGACTTGGTCCAATTAATACGCAAGCCGGACACATCTCCAAATCTCTCAAATAGTCTCATAGCGCTACCCAATGATTCCTCCGGTTCCTCTAGAAACAGCAGAATGTCATCTGCGTACAGAGCCACTTTCTCCTCCAGGTTCCCGTATCTGAACCCTCTCACCTCCTGTGTGTCCCGTATCACAGCCGCCAGGGGCTCCACCGCTAAGGCAAACAGGAGAGGGGACAGTGGACATCCCTGCCTCGTGCCTCTATATAAGTCTATACGCTGTGACAGTATCCCATTTACTCGGATTCTGGCCTCTGGTTGGGAGTATAGCAACCGCACCCACGAGAGAAAATGTGGGCCAATGCCCATTTTTTCCATGACCGCCCACAAGTACTCCCACTCCACACTATCAAATGCCTTGCGGGCGTCCAAGGAAGCTATCACTCTCTGGCCGGCATTGTCAACCGGCAGCTGCATATTCAAATATAATCTCCTTATATTAATTGCCGTCGACCTACTTGGCATAAAGCCTGATTGGTCCGGATGAATCAGTTTATTGATGACCCCAGACAGCCGGTTAGACAACACCTTTGCCAGGAGTTTGACATCTGATGTCAAAAGTGAGATTGGTCTATAGGAGTCCGGGTGTTTCAGGTCCTTATCCTCCTTTGGTATCACTATGATAATTGCCTCTCTCATGGATGCGGGCAACACCCCCCCCTCTCTTGATTTTTCCAATACTTTCCTAAGTTTGGGTAACAACACTTCTTCCATATTTTTGTATATTTCAATTGGTAGTCCATCCCCTCCTGGAGCCCTGTCGTTAGTCATAGATGCCAGTGCTACACTCATCTCCTCATCCGTCAGTGGTCCCTCCAACCCCTCTCTTTCTATTGCCGACAATTTAGGCAGTGTAACCCCCTGCAAATACGCCACCACACCCCCGCCCGTGGCGTCCGATCCAGAGGAGTATAGGTCCCTATAGAAGTCTGTGAAGACCGATCCTATCTCCACACTATCCACTGTCAGGTCACCATCCATCTTTTGAATGGAGTATATGAATGGGGTCCTCCTCTGGGCCGCCGCCACCACCGATAGCATGTGGCCCACCCTTTCCCCCTCCTCATAAAAGGTGGACCTCTGAAATTCCCTCCTCTTCTGGGTCTTTTCCAATAGATATTGATTGGCCCTCTCTTGTGCCTCCTTTAGCCTGTCTCCGGCCTCTGGTGTACCAGTCCTAAGCATCTCTGCCTCTGCCTCACACAAGGTCTCTACCACTGCTCTTTCTTTCCGTCTTGATTCTGTTTTACAGCGACTAATTTCTCTAATGAGAAGTCCCCTTAGGTATGCCTTTCCCGTGTCCCAGATTATCTGTGGCTCCGCACTCCCCTCATTTAATTCAAAGTATTCAGCAATCTCTGTGGCTAATTTGTTCATATCCAGCGAGCGCAGCCATGCCGGGTGAAATCTCCATCCCCCATGTCTCCCCATCCTAGACTCCGTCCGCTGGATACACACACAAATGGGCTTATGGTCTGATATTATCCTTGGCAAGTATTCCACATTTGCTACTATCGCCTCCATTTTTTCATTTCCCAGTGCCATATCTATGCGGGATAGAGTATTGTGAGTTGACGAATAACATGAGAAGCACCGTGTTTCTTCGTTTCTCACTCTCCACAGGTCTCTCAGTCCCAGCTCCCTAACGTATGTACCGAATGGTGTTATGTGACTCTGTGTTCTGTCTGGGTTAGATTTGTATTTATCCCAAAAATCGTCTTGGACATTATTAAAATCTCCTATCAAGATGAGTGGAACGTTCCCATGTCTTCCCACCCACTCCATCACCTCTCTGATTTTTTTACTTGAGTATGGCGGAGGTATATACATTGCCACAATAGCTGTAAGGATCCCCCATAATCTACACACCAAGATAACATATTGTCCCTCCGTGTCTGTGTGAGGGACTCCAACTTTATTAAAAAAAAATCCTCTTCCGTCCGCCGTAGTCCAATCCAGGGTTCTTCTTTAGCTCTGCTACATCTCTGGTAGAGAACCTCCACCAGAGATGTAGCAGAGCTGTGCACCCTGGGAAAGTTCATGTGAGTTCATGCAGGCAAGCATGAACTCACATGAACCCTGCCAGCACTGCTACTTCAAATGAACAGCTGACCTGAGTCAGCTGTTAATTTGAAAATCCAGGCGGGAAGGTCAAAAATAGAAAACCTGATTAAAACCGGATTGCACCTGGTCAGGTTGCAATCAGGGACCATAGAGCCCCATGTTATGGGGCGCTGGATTGCACCCTGATCGGTACAATCCGGGAGAATCCGGTTTTCAGTGACAGCGGCTGTGCTTTGCGGCTGCAGCCGTGCTATGCGGCTGCAGTCGCAAAGACACAGGGAAGAAGGAGGACGGTGAGTGAACACCGGCACTAACCCCCCCTTCCTCTCCCTCCCGAACAATAGTGACAGCCTCTGCAAGCTGTCAGCATTGTTTAAAAGCCAGCGGCTTTTTACCGCTGGCTTTTAAACAATGAAATGGGAAATTGCAGGTTTTTCCTCTGCTGCTAAACCTTATAGGGTCCAGCAGCAGAGGAATTACTCGCAATTACTCGCTTCCCCATTCAATTACATTGGACTCGCTAGACTCGCAACGAGTAGCAAGACTCGGACTCGTTAAGAGTCTAGCGATTCCGAGTAATTTAGGATTCGCCCATCCCTAACCCAGATATATTCATTTATGAATAGATACCATGCCAACAGATTTGGGATTTTAAACATATGACATTTTATTGACTTTAAAAGAAAATACACATATAGTTCACTAGTTAATCTCATAAAATAATTGATTAAAAAAGTTAAAAATAATAGCATTAAATGGTTCTGTATAGACCAGTGCTGATCCTCAATATTTGGTATGCTTGAGGTCTGTCTGTTTTTTTTTTTCTTCTTACTTCGGACAGTAAACTTGCAGGTATTTATTCTTGCCATTAGATTTATATGATTGGTTATATACAAAAAAAAGGTGTCTCATCTTAAATGGTTAACTGTGCATTCATTGTTCTTACAGTTGTCCCTCTCTCAGGGTCTAGCATGGTGTTTTATGCTGGTTTCATCTAGAATTTCAACAGTTACATGTAACGTCTATGACTATATAAAGTCTCTTCTAAATTATTCACTTAACCACTCTTCATATGTATCTCACATGTGACGGTTGAAGGCTTCAGTTTGTTTGAACACCTCTCCAGGGGATTAGGAATCAGGTGCTTATTTGCTCCTTAGGTAGACTTACACTGTAGGCGTAATATTATAAAATTCATATTATTCTGTGCTCTAATAACAATTCTATATATTATTTTTATATGTGTTGTTCATTATAGATGGGATTCTTTTGTGTTGTTAGAGTGCCTTAATAATCAGATAGGGTTTTCTGTTAGTCCTTTTCGATTGATTTGCTTTGTGTTAAGTAAGTACATTTATTTCCCATATGCTTACTTTCATTTGTCCAAGTAGAAATTGGTTCCCTGTGGTTGCACTGTGTTAAGCAAAGGGGATGGGTGGAGAGGGAGCTTCAGGGGAGCCCCCACGAGGGAGTGAAGTTAGTGGGGACACACGTTAGTGACACAGGATACATGACAGTTAACATAAAAAAGCCGTGGAAACATCTAGGAGGAGTTAGTTGGCGGGGAGCTGGCGAGAGAAGCCTGTGAAGGAGAATCTTTCAGAGGAGAGAAGACTGAGAATGTGGTGTCCCGAGGATGGGGAGAGAGACAAAGACCTGACATAGGAGACGAGAGAGAGAGGGGTGCTCCTGGAGACAGAAGTCCCAGGGAGCAGGGTAGTGAGAGATTCACGCGGTGACTCCCACTTCTGCATTGGCTGTAACAGTGTGGAGGGACCAGGCCACAAAGAAAGGGAACTGGGGCTCCAAGACTAGTGGTGAAAGCCAGGCTCAGCTAGCAACCTGGAGTCTACGGTACTTTCAAGGTGCCATGGCTGACTCCGCACACACCCGCCGAAAAGGCGGCTATATAGGGTCAGGGGACTCACCGATACCCTAGGAAGACCCACGGCTACTGGCTCGGAGCTCTGTGTGTGTGAAGCGCAAGGCAGGAGGGTGAAGCAAGCGCCTAATGAAGCGACCAGGAGCAAACTGTTACAGAAAGGGGTACTGGTCAGAAGCCTCCAAGTTACTCAGGAGTTAGCTGGGCCCATCCCTCACCTTCAAAGACTCAGCACTCTGTGGGTTGTGGTAGTTGTAATGGTGACGACTGGTGTAACCTGTAACGTGCAAGCAGTGAGTAAAGATCTTGAGACTTCATCCTGCTGTGTTGTGGACTTTCTTCCTGCGTCATCATCCTTGCGCTGTAACATCATCCAGGTAACATCAGCTGCCCTGGGGTCAGCCCTACCCGTAGAGGGCATAACAACTCAGCTGCCTGAATACCACCGGCCCCAGAGGAACAGCATTGCAGCGGCGGCCCTCACTAGCCGCAAGCTGCGGGTGGTGTGGCGCCCTGCAACGAGTGCGTCACAGGAGTGTATTGAAGCCCAGACTGCAGCTGCAATATTCTCTGGCTAAGCAATGACATGGTTAAAACTCAGAGCTCCATACCCTACATGCACATCAGCATAGAGGGCCAATAAGGTCCTGGTGGGCGGAGTGTAGGAGTAGTGTGTTAGAAGATAATGTAGGAGAAGGAGAGAGAAGAAGTGGTGGCCGGGAGGAACATAGGAGAGGGGGCTCTGCACAGTTCCGTGCAGCCCCTAGGCCGCCACCAGTTGGGCGCCATTACCCGGTGCCTTAACAACCGGACCCGGGGCGATCATCTACAGGTCAAAATACACCCGTGCCCATCTACAACCGAATCACTGGTTCCGAAGCTAGCAAGTCGTTTATCACTGCTATGAAAACCAGGAGTGGAAGGACCGCTCTACAGGAGTACCCCACCGCTGCCGCAAACAGAGCCATCTTGCCAGCGGAGTACCCACCAAAAGGACCCAGACTACCTCTCACACCAGAACGTACACACCGGCAAGGCCATTTAAGTAGACCCTTGTACCTGACCTTGGCACTCAAGGGCGACATCGGCAACTCACTTAGAACAAGCTTAGAATGGAGGAACACCGTGGAGCTCTGAAACAACATCGGTCATTGCTAAGTCCACCCGGTCCGTTACCCGTTACCTGTATGCCATGTATCACCTGCTGGATACAGTAAAGTACCTGTTACAGAGACTATCAGTGTCCGCACCTTTTTTTCAGAACTGTCCATCTCCGCATGCTAGAAGGGTAGCAGCTGCCTCACAACATCTTGTGTAGCTCCTGGCCCCGGGGAACACTACAGGGGGAGAATAGACCTGTTGTTGGGTAAGTAATATGATTTTAGGCAAAACGTGGAGAGATGTAGGTGCAGTTTAAATAATTGTATAGAGTTAGTAATAGGAAGTCAGCACATAGTGTCCACTGTCCAGTGTGTCCACAAAACAGAAGGCCTACCTGACATGACTGTGTTTAACCCCGAAAGATTTTTTTTTCTGGTAAAAAAAAAAAAGAGAAAATCATTAACAAAATGTTGTCTCCATTTTCCAAAACCCAGAAAGAACATCTTCAATGTTTAGTGGAAGGCGCTGTGTGAGGGCTTGTTTTTTATTTTTTGTGGTGACCACAATATACTTTTTTTCATTAATTTGGTGTACTTTCTACATACAACATACAGTGCGTTGTGAAAGTATTTGCCCCCCTTGAATTTTTCAACCTTTTGCCACATTTCAGGCTTCAAACAAAGATATAAATTCTATTTTTTTTGTGAAGAATCAACAACAAGTGGGACACAATCGTGAAGTAGAACGAAATTTATTGGATATTTTAAACTTTTTTAACAAATAAAAAACTGAGGCGTGGGGCGTGCAATATAATTCGTAACCCCTTTACTTTCAGTGCAGCAAACTCACTCCGGAAGTTCAGTGAGGATCTCTGAATGATTCAATGTTCTCCTAAATGACTGGTAATGATAAATAGAATCCACCTGTGTGTAATCAAGTCTCCGTATAAATACACCTGCTCTGTGATAGTCTCAGGGTTCTGTTTCAAGTGCAGAGAGCATCATGAAGACCAAGGAACACACCAGGCAGGTCTGAGATAATGTTGTGAGGAAGTTTAAAGCTGGACTTGGATACAAAAAGATTTACCAAGTTTTAAACATCTCAAGGAGCACTGTGCAAGCGATCATATTGAAATGGAAGTAGTAACAGACCACAGCAAATCTACCAAGACCCGGCCGTCCCTCTAAACTTTCATCTCGAACAAGGAGAAGACTGATCAGAGATGGAGCCAAAAGGCCCATGATCACTGTGGATGAACTGCAGAGATCTACAGCTGAGGTGGGAGTCTGTCCATAGGACAACAATCAGTCGTACATTGCACAAATCTGGCGAGAAAAAGCCATTTCTCAAAGATATCCATAAAAAGTCTCTTTTGAAGTCTGTCACAAGTCACCTGGGAGACACCAAACATGTGGAATAAGGTGCTCTGCTCAGATGAAACCAAAATAGAACTTTTTGGCTAAAATGCAAAAGGATACGTTTGACATGAAAGCAACACAGCTCATCACCCTCAAAACACCATCCCCACTGTCAAACATGGTTTGGGATGCCAAACATCATGGTCTGGGCTTTTCTTCAACAGGGACAGGGAAGATGGTTAAAATTGATGGGAAGATGGACTGAGCCAAATACAGGACCATTCTGGAAGAAAACCTGTTGGAGTCTGCAAAAGACCCCAGACTGGGATGGAAATTTATCTTTCAACAAGACAATGATCCCAAACATAAAGCAAAATCTACAATGGAATTCTAGGTAAATATTAACATTTACTATATGTAGTTCAAGCCAATAAAACTGCATAACTATGTCCCATACACTTTTTACCATTATAGATTGCTGACTGTCTCGTTCAATAGAATATACGTTTCTCCACGTTTACATATAGGGTCAGGTACTTTTTGCTTACTGTAACACCCTAATGCTTGTTGCATACATGCAATTTGGTGTATCCATTGTGATAGTATCCTATTAACATTTATCCATACTGACATGCTTCTTTTCTCCTTGAAACACTATAGCCAAATCGCACAATCTGTTCCATTCGAGCACTTTCAGCACCTGTCAAGCTTGGGAGGTGAGGGAATCAGGTAACTTGATGGTGTGATGGGCAAAGGGGTCAGGAGAGCCTAATCTGATCCTGATGCTGGGATCCCTGGCTCGCCCTGATCTCTGAGGTACCGCTGATGGTGAGGAGTTCCAAGCCACCACCCTGTACCCTAAAACTCCTGATTAGCCCTAGGCTGAGAGCCCCTACCTCTACCCACGGGTCAGGGATAACAGCTTCTACCACAGCAAAAGAACTCCAGTAGTCTTCAGCACAGTAGCAACTACTTCTCAGCTCAATGACCAAGAGCCAACTAACTCTATAAACGGCGTCTGACAGAGGAGAGGGAAAACTATTTAAAGCCAGGGGGAGGGGATTCAAGGTGAGTCACACTTCAAGCACTCAATCAGCAGCTGAACATAATAGTGAATGTAGCTCTGGAGCACAACACAGGAGGCAAGGACTTTCACAACTATCAACCATGCAGCTCTTAAAGACAAACAACATACACAGCAGCATCCAGCACTGTCAGCGCCATCTAAGCGGTTGACAGCACCTCTGCCTCCTCCTAAACTAGGGGTAAATCATGGAACTTCATTATTGCCTTATATGTTGTATTGAATATTTGGCAGGCCTGTTCTTTTCTTTTCGTTGTCAAGACGAATGTAACTTGATGTCTTTGTCTATTGGTTTTGTATGTACATCATGTTCCAAATTATTATGCAAATTGGTTTTAAGTGTCATAGGGTTTTTTTTTTCTATGAAACCCATTGATGCGATTGTGTCTCAAGGTGGGTTTACACGTTGCGTACGCTCAATTCGGCGTTCCATATCGTTCCTGCGTTGTATGGTGTGAATGTCCAATACGATGCAGGAACGATGTCAATGCGATATCGGGATTGAATGAGCGTGCTCTCCAATGCTCCGATATTGAATGGAGATTGGAGCCTGGATCGTGCTGTGTGACAGCCCAACTCTGATGTGTAGGGCAACGATCACACATTGACTCCAATGTTAACTGGTCGTTCCTGCGTCAGGGAGTAGACATCGTAACGGACGTTGCATACCGATATTGCGCCGTGTAAACCTCCGATGCGATGCAGGGAAAAAGCCCACAAAAGCGCGCTCCCGCGTGTTGGTTACGATATCGGGCCGATATCGGGACATGTAAACCCACCATCAGGGTTCTTTGAATCACTGAAATCAATCTCAGATACCTGTGATAATTAGTTTGGCAGGTGAGCCCAATGAAAAGGAAAACTGGGTGTTCCACAATATTAAGCAGCCACAGTTTTCAAGTAACATGGGAAAGAAAAATGATCTCTCTGCTGCCGAAAAGCAATAAATAGTGCAATCCCTTGGACAAGGGATGAAAACATTAGATATTGCACAAAAACTTAAGCGTGATCATCGTACTGTGAAGAGATTTGTGGCTGATCCTGAGACAGACATGTTCGTGCAGATAAAGGCAGAATGAGGAAGGTTTCTGCCAGGCAAGTTCATCGCATTAAGAGAGCAGCTGCTAAAAAGGCCTTACAAACCAGCAAACAGATATTTGAAGCTGCTGGTGCCTCTGGAGTCCCTCGAACCTCAAGGTGTAGGATTCCTTCAAAGGCTTGCTGTGGTGCATAAACCTACTATTTGGCCACCCCTAAACAGTGCTCACAAGCAGAAACAGTTGCAGTGGGCCCGGACGTACACAAAGACTAATTTTCAAACGGTCTTGTTTACTGATGAGTGCCGAGCAACCCTGGATGGCCAGATGGATGGAGTAATGAATGGTTGGTGGATGTCCACCATGTCCAAACAAGGCTGTGATGTCAGCAAGGAGGTGGAGGAGTCATGTTTTGGCAATCATTGGGACACAGCTGGTAGGCCCCTTAAGATTCCTGAAGGTGTGAAAATGACCTCTGCAAAGTATATTGAGTTTCTGACTGAGAACTTTCTTCCATGGTACAAAAAGCAAAAACGTTCCTTCAGGAGCAAAATCATCTTCATGCATGACAATGCACCATCTCATGCTGCAAAGAAAACCTCTGTGCTATTGGGTACTATGGGCATAAAAGGGGATAAACTCATGGTGTGGCCGCCATCTTCCTCTGACCTCAACCCTATAGAGAACCTTTGGAGTATAATCAAGAAAAAGATCTATGAGGGTGGAAGGCAGTTCACATCAAAACAGAGCATCTGGGAGGCTATTCTGACATCATGCAAGAAATACAAGCAGAAACTCTCCAGAAACTCACAAGTTCAATGGATGAATTGTAAGGTGATATCAAAGAAGGTTCCTATGTTAACAGTAACTCGGCCTGTTAGAATGTTTTGGAGTTAAATAGCTTTTTATTTCAGTGAATGTGACCTGTTAATGCTGCAAATTCAACAAATGAGCATTTTTCAGTTCTTTCAAACATATCAAACTCTACTGTGCCTAATAATTTGGAACAGTGCAGTTTTTTCAATTTTGAAGATTATACTGAAATTGTTATGGTTAATATTTAATAATATTAACAAGTTGCCTGCTTCTGACCAAATGATATAGACCAAGTACCGTTGTGAAAAGTAAGACACCAGACGTACAGAGTCAGATGCACACTCTTCCTTGGTTGACCCCCAGTGTGGCTCCAGGTGTGTTTTATTTTAAGAGGCATGAGGTTTTTCCTCAGTAAGGGGCTCGGCCAGCCCTACTCAGATGTATTCATTGGTCAGTGGGTTAGTCCATGGGCGGATCCATGAGGTCATCAGGGGGTGTCAGTCTTGATCGAGGGTCTCCAGGTAATGTGGCATTCTGTGATGTCAGTCTTCCTCTGGTCTCCAGCTTCTTCAGGAACATGATGTAGTCATAAATCCAGCATGGCATGGTGTGATGAAACAGGAAATGGCAGCCATGTTTAAGTCACAATTAAGGTTATGCAATGTAAAATATTACACTCTATGGATCGTTTCTCCCATGCCCTTATGTCTTAAGGTTAATTAAGTATTTCACCCTATGGCTCTCCTCAACATTATCATTGAGAGGTTTCTTCAATAAAATTCAATGTACACTCTAACGGGTGATAACTTTTATTACACTGACTGTCATTTGCATTGACCATTTAGGAAAATCAGAGAAAGAGAACATTTGCATAATAATTTGGAACATGGTGTATATTATATATGTACCTTTTTTCTTATATCTGTTTATAATGTTAGAGCCACCCCTGATGAAAATCGTACAGATTGAAACGATCAGCGGTTTTGCTCAATAAATAGGATCTTATTTGCGTCATAACAAAGACTTCTCTTGTAGTTGTGCGCCATGGTTATACTTGAATATTGCTGTTTTATACCCTTGAGCACCAATATCATTGGTCAAGCTCAACCTTATCCTATCTTGGCTGAGAAACTTAGACCAACTTGTATGAAAGCTAGTGACACCGCACCAGAGAGTGCAAGTGGGTTGTAGTTGCTACCAGTGTATTTGGATGGTATCATCAGTTCACTTAAAGTAGAGGTTGCAAATAATTACTTGACACATCTACAGGGGATATGCAATATTACACAGTGCTGGGTCCTCCAGAGATAGAGGTTCCTGAACATAGTAACCCCATTATTTACTCACTTACTAGTTAATTTTCAAGAACTTTTTAAAGTAACACCAACAATCTGGAGAAGAAGAGTACACTGTGCCACCAGTATTGTAACTAGTCTGATGGGCGCCAGTACCAAATTTATCCTTCCCCCCCCCCCCCAACGTTGTTAAGATGAATTTGCACTTGAAGCATTGTAAATCCTATAAAGACATACAAGTTGCCCGCTTCATCTTCATTATTAGTAATGTCCCCCTGGGCCACTTTCCGGTAAATATGTGCCCTCTCTTGGTATATATGTCCTTATACTGGGCCCCTTCCTGGTATATACTCACCTTCCCTCCACTCCCACATAGCGCAGAGTTCTACTCTGTAGTCAGCGTGCAGTGGTCAGCAGCTGACATCGGAGTGCGCACCATGGCATATGACATCACTGTCATGCACCACCCCTGTCGCGGTACCACTGTCAGCTGCCAGTCACTGTTTGGCAGTAAAGGACCTGATGGGTCTCAGTGCTGCAATAGATTTCAGCTAGATGAGCACCCTTGGGGATGCATACCGGCTGAAGTAGGTGCTGAGGCCCCTTAAACTCCCATGTGAGGTTGCCGTTGTGACAGTGATCATTACACTCTTGAGTCCTACAATCACTCTTTATTATACTATGAGGGATAAAGCTGTTTGCATATTGCTTGTTGCTTTTAAATAGGCAATAGCCACTACATGGTATATGCACAGTGTGGCATTATTATGTGTGTACCTTGGTTTAGTCATGTATGACATGAGTATGTATAGCTGCACATATCGCTGTAGCAGCCGCCAGCCTGACGGCTGCTGAAGGACACCTTTACCGTAGGGGGCCTCTCCGATGGGCAGCGAACCACAAAGGCTGCTACTGAAATAAATTCATATATGTGTATATCTCATTAAACTACAGCTTAGTCTTTCGCTCAATTACCTTGGCAGCATCAGGAAAATAAATTAGTATGGAAATACCCATCCCGCCTCTAGTCTTGAATTTATTGGAACATTTTAGGATTGATATGGCTTTATTTTGGCGAGGACGTCCACAAGTTGTTTAATATTTCATTTCATGTAAATATAGTTACTAAATGACAACATCCCTCGCAAATGGCCTCAGCGCAGGCCGTCGCTGGCTGTGATGTATGGAGCCATTCAGACAGTGGACATTGCTGCGCAGTGCAGGATGGAGACGCAACATTCACAAACACTGGCATCAATCTCTCGGCCAATGGCTTCCATGAGGTTCCAGGTCAGTTTTGTGACTGTTGGAAAATGTTGCAATATGTAGTCTCAATTTAAGCAAAGTTTCTTTGTTTTGAGCGTTTTTTGCATTATTTTGTAGCCCACTCAGCCATTGACTATAGTAGACAATTGCATGAACACAATCTGCACCAAAAATGCTACTAAAATGTACCAGAAAACATTTTTTGGTGCGTTTTCCTGCCACAGGGAACAGTTTAGCAGCATTTTTGCTGCACAAAATTTCTGTTCCAAGAAAGCAGCATCGGCACATAGTCATAAAGTGTCCAGAAGTGATTCTCACCATTCCAGACCGTAGCAGCCAATTATGTCTTAATCATCAAGTACATTGGTCGCCGGGCTGGGGTACCCGATGCTCCGGGAATATCAGTCTTTTGGGGATTTGTCACAATGGTGGTCCCAGAGGCCGTGGCCCATACCGATCACGTAGAAAAGGGGATATTTACAGGAGAATTGTTGATTACTGTAACAGCGCGAATTTATAGCCCCAATCCTTGGTCCTGAAATGTCACACTGTCAGTGCAGGAGCTCTCCAGGGCCCTGATCGTTAAAGCTGGGTGCTGACTGTGGTGCTGAAGCTGCTCAGATTGAAGTCAGCACCCAGCTTCATGGAGAGCTCCTGAAACCCTGCAGTCCGCCAGAGATTACAGGAATTTAATGAAGAGTGGTAATTGCTTTTTTAATCAAAAAGCTGCATTAACACCTGCAGACACATTCTGTCTTGTCAGGTTGTTTCCAGGGTGTGTGGACATAACCGGATACAATCTGGCAACACAGAAATATGGGGTTAAACCTACATAACCGGCAGATTAACTGCATCTGCCAGCTCCCATGCAGCACAGAGGCTGCAGATGCAGATGGGGTTAATATGCATGTTAACCGCCGGAAATTTAAAAAATGATGCTGCCAAAGCGGCACAAATCCCAACATAGCTATTATATCTATAGATCTTTATCTGAAGGTATATAGCTATCGGGCTTTCCTGTGTCGGGACAAAAGCACACCCATGAGTGACTCTCTCAGTCTGCTGTCTGGTATGTGGTTTCCTTGCACCCATTGACTATCATTAGCCCCTCGCACGTCAAACATACATTCAGTCGCAGAATGCTGTGACTGAACTCGCATTTGACTCGCAGTGCGAGTTCAGCGCAGGGGACATGCACCAGTGTGTCCTGCCTGATAGGGCAACACTGGTCTGAGTGCAATGCCAGTTTGCCTCGCATTGTACTCGTGTGAGTCACTCGGACAGTGTGCCTTCAAGCCTTAAGTGAACATTAATAACCGTACTGATAGCAGCCGAGGCTGTAAGTGTAGAGATGTGTGCATGTGGCGAGAAGCTCAAGGACTTATACATACAAGAAGCCATAATGACGGTCTGGGCCCAACAGAGAACATCCTTACCACTTCTCATAATCATGGTTCAATTCTATACTGTAAGGGTTACCTTCACTTTGAAACAGGTCTGAGAGCCTGGATCTGGGTGTATGTACACTTTGCAATCTTCTCTATCATCATGGACCATGAGTTCTTTTACAAAATACTACATTCGCCCCTGCTGGACAGCCTGTCTATTTTGAAAGAAAATCTGAATTGTCTTTTTATTCCCATCCTCATTTTAATGCAATTTTTTTTCATTCCACAATAAGAATATAGACAGTTATTAAACTTCTGGAGATTCGGCAAATCTTCACAATGAACACTAGGTGGCAGAGTAAGATAAGAAATTCAAGTTTTAATATCCAAAAGCCGGAAAATATATAAACTAAATCCATAAAGTATGAATAAATCTAAATGCACAGAATCTGCAGAGAAATATAATAAATAATTAGGTGCTGAAATTATTTATCGTAAACTTTCTTGTTTCATTTTCCATTTTTGGGGCTTATTTATCAAATTTTTTCCTTTAATTATTGCAATTATTTTTCATGTTGATAATTAACATATACATCTACATTCTATTCTGTCATATTGTTAGGTTGCAACGTTTATTCCCATTTCAGCTTAATTATTACTCATCGTATAGTAGACCAGTTAAGGTACTGTATAGATGGCCTCTTGTACGACCCTTGTTGTACCTGTAGATGGCGCAGTAACTTAGTGAACTTTCATGTCCTTTTAGGAAAGACAAAAAAGTGAGAAGATATTCTACAAATGTCATTTTATTATCAGTCTGTGCTTGTTTTTTTACCTAAAAAATAAATGAAAATGGCAAAACGTCACTATAAATACTAGACATTAGAGAAAAGTAACGGATTTCTTCTACAAACATGGCCGTTCTATAGCAGGGGCGGTGTATGGTATTGCAATATCAGACATGGACTTGGAGAGGTGGGGAGATGTGATGAATGATTTAGCCTAAATTAGTTATGGGCAGATTTGCTCAACTTCAACCTCCACCGGATCTTTGGTTTCGTCTTATTACATAATCTTCATTCTTGCATCGCCCTCGAGTGACCAAGAGTCTGCAGCACTCCGACGGTGGACGCAAAGTAACAAAGAATCCAAGGAACCCACTTGAACAAAAGACTAAGAATAAATCTCCAGCGTCAAGGAAAGGCCATAGGGGAGTATTAAAACGTCATCTTTATTTTATAAATAGTTCCTAAAAATAATACGTGACATCAGAAATAGAGGTTATCCTCCGCGTCTCGGCAGAGAAGCCTTATTTATGATATCCATGAATAAGGTGCTGCTTTGCCGAAATGCGTAAGGGAACATCTCTGTCTCTGATGTCACGTATTATTTTTAGGAACTATTTATGAGGCTTCATTCACATGTCCGTGCCGACACATGGCGGAGGCACGGACATACGGGGGACACATGATCCTCTATTGCCCCCTTCACATGTCCGTAATTTCGCACGGACAGTGTCGCCGTGTGGAGCAGATGCATGTCAGTGTGCTCCACATGGCGACATGTTCGTTTTTTTGCGGAAGGACGGACCGCTTTTGAGTGAAAACGTCCATGCACACAGATGTCATCCGTGTGACCTTATAGTTGATGACCAGCACACAACTTCTGGTGAGTTACGGTGCACGTGGAACAGGTCCTTGGATCCACGACAATCTGTTAGTAGAATCATGGCACTCATTTAAAGAGATTCTTTGTACGAGTGCCATGATTCTACTAACAGGTCATCCCTGTGCACGGACCACGGACGAAAGTAACAAACTTAAAAATAAAGAATTTCATACTCCCCTCGCTCCAGAGCTGACAGTTCCTCTCTCTTCCGGTGCCGCTAATTAGGCTCATGATTATCCACTTCACTGAGCCTGACAGCAGACCGGAATTGAGAGGAGCAGCGGCGCAGGAGGGAGGCGAGTATGCGAAGACAGGCTGTCCGTGTGCTATCCACAGATAGCACACATTGTGTCACACGTCCGTGACCCATGGCTACATGCCCTGCCCACAAACGGCCTTGTCTCACACGTCTGTGGTGTCATGGATGTGTGAAAAAGGCCTACAATAAAGATGACATTCTATACTCCACTATGGCCTTTCCTGGATATTGGAGATTTATTTTTCATGTTCATTTCCTGACTCGGACCAAGGCAACTATGTCCCAGCTGCAAGCTCCATCGACCATCAATTAGGCTGGCTTCAGACTTGCAGATGCATCTGCAGCGTTTTGCAGATGCATCTGCAAGCATCTGCATGCAGACCGCGGCCCCTATGTTTATAATGGAGCGCACGGCGGTCTGCAGATGCTTGCAGAACGCCGTGCGCTCTCATTGCAAAACGCTGCAGATGCATCTGCAAGTCTGAAGGCAGCCTTAGAAAGTGGCTGATTATGTTTCTATTTTCAACTTGAAGAAAATCCCAGGGTAAGAAGCGACAGCATCCAAATCCCGGGTGAAATAAATAGTACAAAAGTTTATTCTGCCATATAAAAAGGTAAAGTTTTGACCTATCAAAAAAGGTCTTTATCAAGAACTTGAGGAAGATCTTTTTGGCAGGTTGAAACGTTGTTACATTCTTATATGGAATTACACCATACAAAGCAATACCCAGAATATATCATGTTTTGTAGTGCTAAATAGTACAACTGGACCAAGCCAGTGGATGTATATATAGATTAAAAAAGTAATAATGATAACTAGACAGGGTATAGGTAATAAATGCCCTATCACAATGCCCTGCCTAACAGCAGGGGTTATCGCCCTAATAGGGGAGGAATAAGGTTGGCTCCCCCACTCAGATGTCAGCTCACCCTAATGCATTACAAATCATGCAGTAGTTCTGTGGTGAGTGGAACCCTACATACAAGGGGGAAGTGAGGGGTTTCCTAAACAGTCTAGCGCAATGGTAAAGATGTATCAGTACAATTGACGTGTCATATAAATAAAAAGAAATAGTATATATACTATGGAGTAGTCAATTAGGAAAGTCTGTACAATCCTCTCACTCCCGAGAGGCTGGAGACTATATGAATACAATCGTGAAAACCAATGTCCCACGGTTATGGGATCTTAACAACTGTAAGAATGGATAGGTTCACTAGAGGAATAAAAAAAAAAAAAAACCTTTCCTGGAAGACAAAGGGGGCATATTTCTGCCCAATGCATTCCCCCCCTCCCTTATTTTTGATTATCGGGGATCATCAGGGCCTCTTTTTTGGAAGGCTTCTCCAGAACCAGTATCCAACAAACATCCAAAGTGAGGACCTAAAGAAAGTACAAAAGAAATCCTTAAGCCCAAAATGATGTTGACATACATTCAAAGAACCCTTAAAAAGTGTGAGGTTGGACAATTGATGATGCACTGTGGTGAAGTCAATACCTATAAAAAGAAATAGACAATATTGCATCTTCACTTCCTTTATAGATAAGTAAATGATTCCCAGAAAAACACAAATAAAGGTTTTTCTCACTTCATTTTAGGTCAAATGAACTTCACGGAGAATAAGTCCCCAATCAGGTCCCCTCTCTACATGTCAAAAGGACAATATGCTACCAAGCGAGGACTCCGGATCTTGATCTATATTTTGCATATATTATTATATGTACATCTTTTAAACCTGATGAGGCCGGTATATGAACCTTGAATAGGAGCGTGAGAACACCTCTTGATCCTCAAATTAACTTGTGTCCAGCCAATGCTCAATTTTACATTAAGGCAGGGAGGCTTAGGAAAAAAAAGAATTACACATCCATTCAGACATAGATTTTCAAAGCAAATACACCAACCAGTCTCATCAGGTCTAATGGTCACTTTACACATCCCGATATCGGCGTCCAACTCCAATAAAAAGTCACGTGGTTCGTGCGTTGGCCCCAATATCGTTCATGCGTCGTATGGTTTAAATATCCAATGCGATACAAGAACGATGCCAAAACAATATCGGGGATCAAATGAGCCTGCTTTCCAACAGCCTGATATTGGATGGACGATGTGGCAAGATCGTGCTGTGTGACAGCCCAACTACGATTTGGAGTACAACTTCCCCTATTCTCTCCCATGTTAAATGGTCGTTCCTGGGTCGCCCGTACACGGGGGCGTAGACATCGTAGAGACATTGTCTGCCAATATCGCGCTGTGTAACATCTCCTATGCGATCTTGGAATTCTGCCCAGAAAAAGCGCGCTCCCGCGTCGTTGTATCCAACATCGGACCGATGTTGGGACGTGTAAAGTGGCCATAAGGGATTTTTTCCAATGCATCAGTTTCATCCCATTGCTTCTAGTCTTTCCTTGTGAAATGAGAATAAAGCTGATCCCTCTACAGTGTGACAGCCTTTGAGATATTTGTTGTCAGCTATTAAGTCTCCTCTCGGTCTTCTTTTATGCAAGCTAAACATTCCCAAATCGTGTAACTGCTCCTCATAGGACATGGTTTGCAGACTGGTCACCATTCTGGTCCCTCTTCTCTGAACTGGGTAGTTTGTTAAAATGTGGCGCCAAAACTGGACCCGGTAATAACTATAAAATTGTTTAATATCAAAAGAACTCGCATATGAAAGTTTGTGTCGAGTTCTAGCTCCTCCCCTCTATAGAATGTTCTAAGCACCAACTCATTTCCTTTCTCAGTAATTTGAAAATCTGTTCTCAACTTTATACAGAATATACCAATGAATGGAGAGTGAAAAAAAACAGTCCAGGAGAAAGAAGCAGATTTATCTGATAAGATGTTGTTTTTTCATGTGTATTATTAATTCATGAAATAAAAAATTACACTTAAAGGTTTTGCATCAGTAAAACAGAAAATTTCATTGAATACACCAGAAGGAAGGGAGCACGACTGTCACTTTTCCATTAACCTGAATGCACCATTTTCCCCAACCTTAAGTGAGATTACAATTATAATTTGCTTCTCTCCTTGTGGGCGGAAAGTTTTCCGCATTGTAAAGGTTACTGGTATTAAACTGGCAGCTCGGGTGATTTTCATATTTCACAAAACAAATCATATTCCCTGACAAAACGAGGAATAAAATGTCTCACTTGCCGCCTGACACCAGTAAAAAGTGGTTCAACAGGAAGAAATATAGAAGTCTTGATATCCCCATAAATAAAGCTTTGCTGTAACGTGAGCGCGTTTTACAGGCCAACTGCCCTTTCCATATACACGCGGTATCCTTGAAATATTAATGTGTCGGCTGTGACATAATATAACGCTGTCCAGGAGGAACCTCGGATTTATAATGTATAGGGATTATATTTTAATGCGTGGCATGTTCATCGCTCACACATCCTAAAGGGAAATTCTATTTTAAATATGTGTAGGAAAGATGTCTGACTGCAGGTAGAAGAGGGGTGTGATAAAAATAAGGTTATTCATTTAGCTGGAAATCCACAAAATGTATCTGCTTGGGCAACGATAATATTGGGAGAGAAATAATAATGTAAGGGTTAAAACTAATTTGTTACCAAATTTCCCAAAAATTTGGATTCCCCAAAATCTGCATTTCAGATTATACAAATCCAGTGAAAGAAAAAAAATATATATTTTGTGCTCACCCGTCCTTGGCTCGCCCCCCACCAATCCTTGGTCCTCAGTTCTAGGCTCACCCCGCCACTCATTGTTCCTCGGTCCACATGTCTTCGGCTCAACTTGCCCCTCACCGGTCCTTGGCTCAACCCTGCCCCTCACCGGTCCTTGGCACGCCCCTCACCGGTCCTTCGCTTGCTTTGGATCAGTAGGCAATCCTTCTTCCACTGCTGACTAGGCTGAAAACTCACCAGCACATCCAAGAAATAAACAAGTGTGAACAGCGAATTAAATACAGCTGCACACTGAAATGCTATACTAAGTAACAATTAAATATAATAAATTTGGAACTTACTACCATAGAAACTAGGTAAAAAATGGGGTACTTAGTACACAATTTGTGATGAGCCCAACAGCCAGTGACAAGGTGTGCCCAGTTGTTGAGACCCTATTATTGAATGCTTCTACCTGAATGCCTACTTTTCTATTTCTTGGATGTACTGGTGTACTAGTACATTTTTTGATATTTGCAGTATACTCCATGAGCACTCCGCCTATCAGCCAAGGAAGTTTTAATGATCATTGTAGCTGGATCCTATATTACATGAGATACACCCATGGGAGGTATGTGGTCAGGCAGACCAGCTCAGCTCTTCCTGACAAATTTATAAATCCAGCCCTTAATAGTATAGCAGATTTGTGGAACAGCAAGTTCCAACAAAACACCCTGGATTTTACATACCAGCAGACCTCTGCCTGTGCAAGTCATACAGGCCACTTACAATATTGCTAGTTGACACTTCACAGTAAATAGATATATATAAACAAGTAAAGGATGGTATCCCTGGTCTATAATGAATACATGGAGTTAACAATGAAAAAAAATAAAGGACTGTGCAGGTGAATATTTATATATATATATATATATATATATATATATATATATATTATATAATTGCCGTAGCGACTTCCGTCGGAGCGGCGCTGCTTCCGGTGGCTTGGTTAGCGAGTCCAGGTTTCATCTCCTGGACTCTGTCCGTGGCCGCGTAGCGGCCACGGCGACTCACGAAGCAATGCCCGCAAAGCGGGCATTGCGAGCCGTTGCAGCCTAGCGAAGCAATGCCCGCGAAGCGGGCATTGCGAGTTGCTACACCGCTAACCAAGCCACCGAAGCCGAAGCCCATACTACTGTAGTGTAAGCCACCGAAGCCGAAGCCCATACTACTGTAGTGTACACCGCTATAGTATACTACAGTCCCATGCCCATAAGCGCCATGGGACTGTAGTATACCATCGCGCTGTACACCGTCGCAGAACTCCCACTACCCTAAGCCCATACTACTGTAGTGTACACCGCTATAGTATACTACAGTCCCATGCCCATAAGCGCCATGGGACTGTAGTATACCATCGCGCTGTACACTACAGCCTACACCGTTGCCGAACTACCACTACCCTCTGCTACAAGCCCCCCTGCCGACCCCGCCGCAGCAGCCCCTACCCCTAAGCCACTACCCCGACCTCTGCCGCAAGCCCCTACCCCCTGCCGCCCTAACCACCAGCCCCTACCCCTAAGCCACTACCCCGACCTCTGCCGCAAGCCCCTACCCCCTGCCGCCCTAACCCACTACCCCGACGCAGCAGCCCCTACCTCTAAGCCACTACCCCGCAAGCCCCTACCGACCCCGCCGCAGCAGCCCCTACCCCTAAGCACTACCCCCTGCCGCAGCAGCCCCTACCCCTAAGCACTACCCCCTGCCGCCCTAACCAGCAGCCCCTACCCCTAAGCCACTACCCCGACCTCTGCCGCAAGCCACTACCACCTGCCGCCCTAAACCCACACCCCGCCGCCGACCCCGCCGCAGCAGCCCCTACCCCTAAGCACTACCCCCTGCCGCCCTAACCAGCAGCCCCTACCCCTAAGCCACTACCCCGACCTCTGCCGCAAGCCCCTACCCCCTGCCGCCCTAACCCACTACCCCGCCGCCGACCCAGCCACAGCAGCCCCTACCCCTAACCGCCCTAACCCCTAACCCACTACCCCGCCGCCGAAGCCCCTACCCCCTGCCGCCCTAACCCCTAACCCACTACCCCGCCGCCAAAGCCCCTACCCCCTGCCGCCCTAATCCACTACCCCGCCGCAGCCACTACCCTCTGCCGCAAGCCCCTACCCCCCTAAGCCGCACCTAACCCCCTACCCCCGATTCCGCACCTAAACCCCTACCCCCCCTGCCCCCTAAGCCCCGCCGCACCTAAGCCCCTATCCCCTAAGCCCCGCCGCCTCCTAAGCTCACACCGCTAACACCTAAAGCCCTACACCCCAAGCCCCCGCCGTCCCCTAACCTAACGTCCCCGTCGAATTCTGATTGGTCGGCGTTCAATCCGAAATCGGGCTGACTGCCCATAGAGATGCATTAGCGGTGTGTCCGCGATTTTAGGGCCGACAAATAGAACCAGGTGGGCGGCCATAAAATCGCCGACACACCGGTAATGTATGTCAATGGGGAAAAAAAAGGCGGACCTGAATGAGAACTGTGTCTCACTCTCACTTAAAAAAATAAATAAATTAAATAATAAAAAAATATTTTAAAAATAATTAAAAAATAATAAAAAAATAAATAAAAAATAATAAATAATTAAATAAAAATAATAAAAAAAAAAAAAAGGCGGACCTGAATGAGAACTGCGTCTCAGTCTGACTTAAAAAAATAAATAAATTAAATAATAAAAAAAATAATTAAAAAATAATAAAAAAATAAATAAAAAATAATAAATAATTCAATAAAAATAATAATAAAAAAAATAAATATATGCTAATTATATCAGCCCTTCCAGCGGACCTGAATGAGAACTGGGTCTCAGCCTAAATAATAAATTTAATAATAAAAAAAATAATTAAAAAATAATAAAAAAAAATAAATAAAAAATAATAAATAATTCAATAAAAATAATAATAAAAAAAATAAATATATGCTAATTATATCAGCCCTTCCAGCGGACCTGAATGAGAACTGGGTCTCAGCCTAAATAATAAATTTAATAATAAAAAAAATAATTAAAAAATAATTAAAAAATAAATAAAAAATAATAAATAATTCAAAAAAATAATAATAAAAAAAATAAATATATGCTAATTATATCAGCCCTTCCAGCGGACCTGAATGAGAACTGGGTCTCAGCCTAAATAATAAATTTAATAATAAAAAAAATAATTAAAAAATAATAAAAAAATAAATAAAAAATAATAAATAATTCAATAAAAAAAAATAATAAAAAAAATAAATATATGCTAATTATATCAGCCCTTCCAGCGGACCTGAATGAGAACTGGGTCTCATCCTAAATAATAAATTTAATAATAAAAAAAATAATTAAAAAATAATAAAAAAATAAATAAAAAATAATAAATAATTAAATAAAAAATAATAATTAAAAAAAAACATTCTAATAATAATGATATTACTGCTAATAATAATGCTATTAATGCTAATAATTATGCTATTAATGCTAATAATAATGTATTAATGCTATTATTAATGCTAATAATGCTATTATTAATGCTATTAATGCTAATAATAATGCTATTAATGCTATTAATAATGTTATTAATGCTATTATTAATGCTAATAATTCTATTATTAATGCTATTAATGCTAATAATAATGCTATTAATGCTATTAATAATGCTATTAATGCTAATATTTATCCTATTAATGGTATTATTAATGCTATTAATGCTAATAATAATGTTATTAATGCTATTAATGCTAATAATAATGCTATTAATGCTATTAATAATGTTATTAATGCTATTATTAATGCTAATAATGCTATTATTAATGCTAATAATAATGCTATTAATGCTATTAATAATGCTATTAATGCTATTAATAATGCTATTAATGCTATTAATGCTAATATTTATCCTAATAATGGTATTATTAATGCTATTAATAATGCTATTAATGCTAATATTTATCCTATTAATGCTATTAATGCTATTAATAATGCTATTAATTATGCTATTATTGCTATTAATGCTAATATTTATCCTATTCATGGTATTATTAATGCTATTAATGCTAATAATAATGCTATTAATGCTATTAATAATGTTATTAATGCTATTATTAATGCTAATAATGCTATTATTAATGCTATTAATGCTATTAATGCTAATATTTATCCTAATAATGGTATTATTAATGCTATTAATAATGCTATTAATGCTAATATTTATCCTATTAATGCTATTAATAATGCTATTAATGCTATTAATTATGCTATTATTGCTATTAATGCTAATATTTATCCTATTCATGGTATTATTAATGCTATTAATGCTAATAATAATGCTATTAATGCTATTAATAATGCTATTAATGCTATTAATTATGCTATTAATGCTATCAATGCTAATATTTATCCTATTAATGCTATTAATGCTATTAATAATGCTATTCATGCTAATAATATTGCTATTAATGCTCTTTATGCTAATACTAATGCTATTAATGCTATTTTTTATGCTATTAATTCTATTATTTATGCTATTAATGCTATTAATAATGCTATTAATAATGCTATTAATCCTATTAATGCTATTAATAATGCTATTCATGCTATTAATTATACTATTAATGCTATTAATGCTCATAATAATGCTATTAAATGCTATTAATAATGTTATTAATGCTATTAATGCTAATAATGCTATTATTAATGCTATTAATGCTAATAATAATGCTATTAATAATGCTATTAATTATGCTATTAATGCTATTAATGCTAATATTTATCCTATTAATGCTATTAATATTGCTATTAATGCTAATAATAATGCTATTAATGCTATTAATAATGTTATTAATGCTATTATTAATGCTAATAATGCTATTATTAATGCTATTAATGCTAATAATAATGCTATTAATGCTATTAATAATGTTATTAATCCTATTATTAATGCTAATAATGCTATTATTAATGCTATTAATGCTAATAATAATAATATTAATGCTATTAATAATGTTATTAATGCTATTATTAATGCTAATAATGTTATTATTAATGCTATTAATGCTAATAATAATGCTATTAATGCTATTAATAATGTTATTAATGCTATTATTAATGCTAATAATGCTATTATTAATGCTATTAATGCTAATAATAATGCTATTAATGCTATTAATAATGTTATTAATGCTCATAATACTGCTAATAATGCTATTAATACTGCTATTACTGCTAATAATAATGCTATGGCTTATATTATTGCTATTGATGATGCGATTATTATTTAAAAATGTTTAAAAAAACAATAAACATATTTTAGATACCCGATGCATTTGCATCAGGCTAACAGCTATAACTACTATAATCAAATTAATGCACGTTCTAGAATCCCGATGCATTTGCATCGGGCTCACAGCTAGTGTATATATATATTATATATATATATATATATATATATATATATATATATATATATATATATATATATATATATATACACACACACACACACACCATATTAAATGGAGTATAAACAAAATTGGTCAAAACTACATACAAATATTTCTTACCAAAGTGATAATTACCGTATATAACTCACGGAATTATGGTAAAAGGATCAAGTAGACATCCATCAGCAGAACAAAAGGCTTTGGGTATATGAAAATTGTATTGTGACTATATACACATTACAATATGGTAATGCATATTTATTATATGCATTTTTAATCAATCTTTTAATACTTTATTTAATATGATTTAGAGTCACTTGCATAATCCTCTTTATTTTGTTGACTATGTATTTATTACAGACCAGGTTTACCCACCTTTTTCCTGTACTTGTGTTATTATACATGTATTTAGCTTTGATTTTATTTTTGACTACTAATAAAATGTTATATATTATACCGTTGAGCTCGCATTTCTTATTTTCAATGTTTTGCAAGATTTCATATTATAAACTGCAGATATTATTAAATAGATCTCTTAGACCTGATGAGGCTGCTGTACATTCTTTGAAAATTCAGATCAAAATGTCTGTATAAAGTCCCCGTTACACAGCACGATGCTGGAATGATGTCGGCAACCATCTCGTGGGCGCGCGGTCGTTTCAGATATTGTTATGACATCGTTTATGAGATGTCACACATCTAAATATCGTGGACAACTCACCAACAATGTTGCGAGCAGGTATTATTCTCACAACCCAGCGAACGACCCCTGCTCATTGCTGTGAATAGAAGTCGTTAACGACATCGTTATCGCGGTGTCACACACAACGATATACCAGGTTGGCTGATCGTTGATCGTGTGATTTGAGAACATGTTCTCAAACCTGCGATCAGCAATCCAATGTCTTATCGTAGTTGAATCTCGGGTGTTACACACAACGATATTCTAGCGATGTTGCTTGAACGACCCCAAACCCCTGACGTTTAAGTGATATCGTTAACGATGTCGTGCCATGTAATGGGGCCTTAAGCCTGATATTAAATTGAGTATTTCAAGAATCCAAAGGAGGGACATTGGGGAGTTGTCAATCAGACTCAGTGAAAGGAGATTCAGCCGCAGCAGGTAGGAGGCACACTGAGGTTCTGACAATGGGACTAGGTGGGTGGAGATTGTGTAGATTTTCAAAGTGAGTACACCAGTCTCAACAGTTCGGATATGTATTTAACATTGTATGCAGTTAGTTTGGGAAAATTTGTTAAAATATCCTATTTAAAAAGAAAAATTTGTTGACTCCTCTTAAAAAATATATCATTACGAGTACAACTAACAAATGAATGAACCTCAACAAATTTGGAACCAAAAGGAATATACATGGCCTGACATTTTTTGCAGCCATAGAGTCACATTAAAAGTTAGACTTACAAAACCTAATAGCAGGAATGAGCCGTACACTGCAGTGAGCAATATCAGTGCTCTTAGTTTAAACATCAGCAAACCCTACATGACGGATGGCCTTCCCTCTGCCGGGGCCGAGGCTGGAGCTTTAATTTAAAACATTCACTTCAAAGCTGCCCAATGAAACAATCTGCCTTTGATTTACTACAAATAAGATGGCCAGAGCAATCTCTGCCCGAATTACATTTTAGGGAGACGAAAAGCAGTTTGCATTACTGGAAGCCCAACAGCCGTCAGTGATATTACTGGCAAACTTTTTATTCTAATGTATGGTCCCGGCTGGTGTACTTGGTCCACCGGGAGTAGGGGGGGTTAATGTTTATCCATAAGAACAAACAAGATGAATATCTATCGCATACATATTACTAGACTTTTCATCACCTATCAAGATTAAAATGAACTGGAATCGTGTTACACTTGCGGGGTGCGAGCATCCAAGGAGTGGACCCACTGGATCACTGCGGGAACTGTGGCAGCTGAGTGGAGCTGGGTGACAGCAGGGCAGGTGAGCACATGGCATCAGGCACGGACATCAGTCAGAAGTCATCAAGCATAGGGATACAGGCAGGGCAGGTGCTGGTACACAAAATTTCAGGTGCAGGACACAGTCTAGTACCAGGACAGGATAGGTCCAGAAACAAACACAGAAAAACACAGGAGTTCAGGAATATCAGAAGGCACAGAACTGGTTAAATGTAGGACTGGTGCTGTATACAGGCTAACCAGAACAACAGACTGGACCACTACACAGGAGCAGGTTAGAAACCTAATGAGTTGCTTGGGAGACACCCAACAGGGAAAGGAAATTTTAAATACCTGGTGCCTTTCAGCAATAGGCTGGGGACAATAACTCAAAGTGCGTGCACTACCCCTTTAAGAGGGGAAAGTACATGCATGTGTACCCTAGGCTAGAAACCCCGAATCCCCAGAAGAAAAGCAAAAGGCCTGGGGCCTTGAGAGTTGAACAGGAGGCAGGGGCTGAAACATATGCGAGCAGCCATGGACAACCAGGTACTACACTACACGTGGGTGACGATGCAGCAAAGCAAGGGACCGAGTAAGCAGCCTAAGAGGTAATGGCATCGATATCCTCGCTGAGTAGGGGAGAGGAGAACAGGGATATCGACACAAGGACGGACCAAGGTGCTGGGCATGTGTAGGACTGGAATGCCGATGCTACAAATACCTATCGAGTCCAATACATTATTACCCGTAATTAAACAGCTGCAGGGCGTAATAGGAACCATCGTGTCTTTATGCCATGGAAGTCCACCAAATATATTGTGCTGCCCACCAATGGGGTGAGAAAAAGGTTAAAGTCAATCCATAGTAATAAACTTGCTGGCCCTGCCTTTCCGCACTGAGGGCTTGTCCACCTTAACTAGGTATGCCATGATAGCCCAGTGTTTTGTGATGTTAACTGCCAGAACAAAGGAAAGTATTTCTATTGTAGGGACTGTCGAGAGCTGGATAGCCACCTGGCAACACAAAATTGGACCCTATTGTCAAGATCGTTTGAGTGCCCATCAATGGGACTGGCATCTGGCCTGACTCTTACGACATATCATGTGGAATGTCTATTGATGTAAAGGATTGTTTCCAAAAATAAATATAGGCACTTGAGATGAGCGAATTTTGAAAAATTTAATTTGGGCTTGAAAAGCTCGACTCAGGCCAAAGAAATTTGGCTGGAACTAGTGATGAGTGAGCACTACCATGCTCGGGTGCACAGTACTGATAACGAGTAACTGGATGCTTGGATGCGTGCGTGTCGAGAACAAAGTATAATGGAAGTCAATGGGGACACTCAAGCATTTTTCCAGAAGTTTCTTCCAGAAAAATGCTTGAGTTCCCCATTGACTTCCATTGTACTTAGGTACTCGAGTCATGCCCATCTGAGCGTTCAACAGCTCATTACGAGTGCAGAGCATGGTAGTGTCCACTCATCACTAAATAAAATGAAATTGATTTGACATTAATCAAAAGTGCCACGAAGAGACATTTACTTCCCATTTGGGGCACAATGAATATCTATATCCAATACTTGCTTCGAGCCCCTAAAGACTGCACGAGGCCTAGTGAGTACGGGGAGATCTGAAGACCAGAGGTTCGAAGGAGGCTGCGGTGGCAGGACATGTGAGCGTGCACCTAGGGTAGCTGAGTATAAGGTTTTATCTTTTTTCTTTCTTCCCCAACTCTTTCCGGACTCTCTAATCTTATTTTATTATTTGGACTCAGGAGAGTCCTCAGAGTGTAATAACCATCTCTTTGGGACACATAATTCATAACAAATCAATTAAGTTCTAAACAGATTTTTCAAGCTCTTCAAACGTTTTTAAAAAATTGGATCAACTTTAGTGAAAACGTTGAACTAATTCCTGACCCTCAAAAGAATCCAACAGAAACTGAGGCCTATAGGTTACTAATCCAAGTGTTTTATCGAATTTGATGAGTTTAAAATTGATTGGCGCTTCTCTAGTTAGCACTTATCCAAAGGATCGGTGGTAACGTTTTGTTTGGATCGCTGGAGGTGCAACCATTGATCCAAATGGCGCAGTATGGAGCATGCACAGCACTTTGGCTATTTGTGGCAATTCCAATGACAATGAATGATTTGTATTGGTATGATGTTAGAGCTTTTAAACAGGCATGCTATTAGTTGTAGTTTTGCTCTTCTAAAATGTAACCTGCTCCTATAATTCTTATATTTTGATTGAAAAAAATTGAAATATAAAGAAACATTTCACTCTGTTCAATTTTACCATCTGGATGAGAAGAAACAAATCTCAATGTTATCCCGAAGTAACCTAGACATTTGCACTAGAAATTTCAGTTTTGTTGGTGGAAAGTACGATGCAACAAACAATTACAGCTTATTACTGAGCTGATTTGTGCTCCTGGAAACTATAATTATCCCTGCGGTTCTCGGCTGAATTTGTCTAATCTGGCTATGAGCGCAGAGCGGTAACTGGGTGTGAGCACTGGTTAACGAAGATTTGTTACCAACACAGGAACTCAGAAGATGCAAACTTACAGATTTAGATTAGTTTTTAGAAATTGCCAATGTTTTATGTCCACTGATTTGTCTTATTATATTTAGCGACAACCGTTCTGTTTTTGGATTAGTAATGCTGGTGCACTATAGAAGCGGGACACAAGATTCATCAATAGGACTGGTGCCTGTAACATTGCTTGCTACCATTGGTTTTTATTAAAAATTTTTTTACACATTTTTCAAGTTAAAGAGTTAAAAAATTTAGAATAATGTAAAATATTTATGTTCCAATCCGTCACAAGAGTATCTAAACAAAAAAAAAACAACTTGAACTAATAAAATATTGCATTATTTATCCATAGAAGACAGAATTATACGTAACCTTTGCACACACAAGAAGAATTAGTGAAAAGTAATTAAAACTTTAAATGTACCCCAAAATGGTACCTATAAAAACTAGAGTATTTCACCAAAAAAAGCCATGATATAGATCCAACCGCATTGTGTTTAGCACAAAAAATTGCTGTTCACAGACATCTCTATTCAATCTTACTGTGCGAGAGCTTGTGTACAAAGGAATAGGCAAAAGTTCACCTCTAGATGTGCAAAGCTGGTAGAGAGATATCAAAAAGACTTGCAGCAGTAATTGCAGCAAAAGGTGGCCCTACAAAGTGTTAATCCAAGGAGGGATGAATACAAATGCACATCATAATTTTCAGATTTATATTTTTCAAATATTTAGAAAACCATGTATCATTTCCTTTATGCTTCACAATTACTTAGTGTTGGTATCACATAAAATCACAATACAATACATATACCGTATTTTCAGATTATAAAACGCACTTTTTTCCTCCCAAATTTTGGGGGAAAGTAGGGGTGTGCGTTTTATAATCTGAAATTACTAGCTGTGCTGTGAATACGCGGGGAATGGGCTTTGGAGCAGTATCATGGGGCTGTATCAGGCTGAAGAGGCAATGGGAGGTCACGTGCTCCAGCTCATTATGCTCATGTAATATGCACTGCATCCCCTGTCCATTACCAGCGGGGGAAGCAATGCATATTACATGAGCGGGTCCACAGATGAGCAGCTGCAGCCTGTGTCAATAGTTAGTGCTTTCCACGCATCCTTCATTGCACGAAAAGCACAGGCGATGGAGGTTCTACTCACATCTTTCCATATTGTTCCCTACAGCTGTCTCTGTGTCGGCATCCCCGTTATCTGTGAATCCCACGGCATCCGGTCATGTGAGTTGCACAGCACAGTAATTTCAGCACTGTGTGCTTCTTACATGGCCACATGCTGGCGGGGATACACAAATAGCGGGGTGGCGAACCTAGACAGCTGCAGGGAACGATATGGAGAAAGGAGAGTATGATCTTTTATTATTTTTTAGTGTGTGCCACCCCTGTGGAGCTGTGTACAGCATGGGAAGGGTGGGTGTACATGCATGGGGGGCTGTGTACAGCAAGGGGGTTGTGCAGCATGGGGGCCATATCATACATGGGGGGCTGTGTACCAGGCTGGGGAGCCATACCTTGCATGGGGGGGCAGTGTACACAATGGGGGTATACCAGCATGGGAGACTATAACCTACGTGAGGGGGCTGTGTACCAGGATGGGGGAGCCATACCCAGCTTGATGGGCTGTGTACAAGGATGGGGGAAAATGTACCAGCATGGAGGGTCATATGCAGCATGGGGGGCTGTGTACCAGGATGAGAGGCTGTGTAAAAGGATGGGTGTGTGTGTACAAAGGATGGGTGTGTTTCAAAGATGGGGGGGCACTTTAACAGTATACTGATTGAAAGAGAGGCACTGGCACTATAAGAGGGACCCCATTTAACATTAAAAATTTTTTCCTTTTCCGTCACCAAATTTGGGGTGCATCTTATATTCTGATGCATCTTATAAAGTGAAAAATACGGTAAGTTTGTGGGTGTAACATGAAATAATGTGGAAAAGTTAATGGGATACGAATACTTTTTTCAAGGTATTATATCTCCTGTTTATATAATTCTACTCAATTTTATTGAAGGATGAAATAATTGCTGAAAACTACAGGAAACCTTTTAAATTACAGATTTTATTATAATACAGTACAAAAATATAAAAAAGTACCGTAACACATCTGGAGCTTTGGTCCGAATCTTCTGCATAGTGCAGACTGTTCCTGAAAGTGTACCTCTATGATAGGTGCAATTTGGTTTTCTTCCATTCTCTGACATGAACTCCTGTATACCTATAGAGGAAAAAGTTGCCCCAACAATCGCAGGGATTCATATTGCTTATTTCAATAGTTAGACTCCTATTTTTATGTATTGGCAATAAAAGAGTAGGGGCTGGCTTATCTTATAAAATGAACAATCATCCAGCCCTACAAACATTGAGGACATGCCAAGCATAGGTCACAAATAAGATCCGGCATAGACTAACTACCTAATGATGGGGGGCACGTGGCTTAATTAATTATGTAAGTTACTAATATAAAGCATACATAATATTTTTTATTGAAAAATCCCCTTTAAAAGTTGTATTATGTTGCTAGTACCCTGGAACATGCATTGACATACAGACTATTCTAAGTAGGAGATTAAAATATGGTAGGGTACAAATATAGATGCAACTGCAGCAGTGATGAGGTTCATCAAAACCACAAGATGAGAAGTGCTCATTTCTCAGAACCTGGACAGTGTAAATTTAGGTTTATAACTAGAGATTAGCAAACTGATTTACGACACCTTAGTCCAGAGGCTACAGTGGTCGTGAGGACCTCCTCCTAACCGCCAGCATCTTCGGTGCCTCTTCTGATCGGTAGGCCTGGCATGATGTTATACTGCAATGATGACGTCACACCAGGCCTACAAATTAGGTGTGCTGGGGATACTGGCGGGTAGGAGGAGGTTCAAAGGACTCCAGTCTTGTAGCCACGATCTACTGAAGTGACTGGGGACCAAAAAGTTGATTTGATCATCTTACCATAAAAGCAATAGTTGCATGGATGCAATAACTTTAAAGTGGTTGTCAATAGCTCAAAACAATTGGTTTTACGAATTACATAACCTGAAAGGCACTAGAGGTAACTAAGGTATGTGGAAGGTCCTTTAGCTGCTCAGGACATGCAGCCTCCGTTCAGTTCCTGACAGGAACTGCCACATGTGGTAATGTATAGAGTGTGTGTATATGTATGTGTTTATAAATGTGTAAGTGTAACTGCAAGACATGGCAAAGTAAAGTGTGTACATATGTGCATGTAGCAGAGCTGTATTTGTGTCTATATGTGCATGTAGCAGAGCTGTGTCTAGATATGCATGTAGTTTGCACGTTGCAGAGCTGTGTGCAAAATATCCACTGAAAAGAGACATTAACAATTGATTTATTACTTCCCTATTCTACCCTGAACATTAACAGTAGTGCTAATGACCCCTCTACTTTACACCACCAGGGAAGTTGTAATCAATAAGAAAAATGTTTTTTTCCCTATTTTCTGTTGTCTAAACCTGGGATGCGTCTTATTGTCTGAAAAACACGGTCTGTATGTATGTACTAATAACGCACATGACAGCAATGTGGCCCTTCTAGAAATCTCAGCTCATGGCTCCCTACCAATGCAGTCTTCAGCCTCCACAAGGTAAACCTTCCCCTTAGAGGCCATCACATGTGCCATGTAACATAAAAGATCTCAAGACAAGCCATAATATCAGGTTTTGGTCCAAGGAATTTCAATCAATAGTAGAATTTCTCCATAATACTTTTTTTGACAGGTCCCGGAGCTGTCTGACACGATCACACTATTGATTCCATGAGTTTTGTGACTGATGACCAGCGATGGAGCAAAGGAGTTTAAGGGCTTTACAGAGCACTACGGGCCCAGTCTACTTTGGAATTTTGACTGATAAGATAATCCGATATGTCCCTGGGACATGTCAGAAGTCATTAAGACAAGTTTTCCCTTGCAATTACAAATCAAGGATCTTGGGTAGCACATAGAAAAGTGAGACAGAAGCATGGAGAAACAGATACAAAGTTTACATTCGTTGCTGCATAGCCAGAGTATGGTTTGGTAACCCTATGTAACAATGTTTGGACCCTATCTTCAAGTTTCATTTTTCACCAACAGGATGATGTTGGTCTTCTTAAAGTAACAGCATAAAGGAAAGAACAGTCCACGGTGAGGAAGTTCACGTGCATGCACTGGCCTTTATACCAGGCGCAAACTGCGTCCCTTTAATTACATAGGCTTCTTGGAGTGGTGCAATTTCCGATATGCATGTGGGTCGAGAGCATTTCTGTACATGTTCCGGTAGATTTTCTCCATGCTTTCCTCAAATATGATCCTATACTCTTCCCCTTGTATGCAGATGCTCTATTGCACCAGAATTCACCGTTGTCCAAGTGGACGGACTTATCCTGCGGGAATGAGAGGCTGTGGATGAAAGGTGGGAAGGGGGAGAACTCATTAGTTAGATTTCTTAAAATAGGCATTAAAAATTAATTTTTTTACTCATCGTAGAGGATATTCCAATGAATAACTAAACCCTGCTGCTCTCTAAAGGTACCGTACACCTTGGCAAATTGCAGCAATTTCACTGGCATTTGCTGGTTGCAGTGAAATCATGGACACATTGTTCTATTTGTTGCTGTGTACAAATGGAACAATGTGTCCATGATTTCACTGCAACCAGCAACTTGCCAGTGAAATTGCAAGCAATATTGCCGCGTGTGACGGTACCCTTAGGGTATATCTAGTCAATCAGAAAATACATTAATTAATGAAAATGTATGGCTCATTAGCCATTTCTAATGTCCTTTATCTGCCGTGCTTCTGCAGCACATTTCTCTCTCTCCTTCTTCAATAACTCAGTGCATGTGCAATGGGGATCCACTATGCTTCTGTTGCAGATCTCTCTCCCTGTGCCATAACTCATGCATGTGCGATGGGATCCACTCTACTTTCTGTATCAGATCTCTCTCCAGAGCCATAAACATGTATGTGCGATGGGATAAGCTTTACTTCTGTAGCAGATCTCTCTCCCTGTGCCATAACTCCGTGCATGTGTGATGAGATCTGCTATGCTTTTGTATCAGATCTCTGTCCCTGTGCCATAACTCAGTGCATGTGCGATGGATCCGCTTTGCTTCTGTATCAGATCTCTCTCCCTGTGCCATAACTCAGTGCATGTGTGATGAGATCTGCTATGCTTTGTACAGATCGCTCTCCCTGTGCCATAACTCAGTGCATGTGGATGGATCCTGCTATGCTTCTGTATCAGATCTCTCTCACTGTGCTAACTCTGTGCATGTGCGATGGGATCCACTATAATTTTGTATCAGATCTCTCTTCCTGTGCAATAACAGTGCATATGCGATGGGATCCGCTATGCTTCTGTAATACTTTTACAGCTAGGAAGGCAAATGTTAAAAAAAAAAAACAAACACAAGAACAATAATGCTCGCCTCATATATTTTCATATACCTACAATAAGTTCTATAGAAAGACGGAAACGCGTCACAGAATTCTATGAGGTTTAATCTTATCCTGGATTTTTAAAAAGAAAAATAAAGATTAAGATTGAACCGATGTAATGAAAGTACTGATCCAATGTTGTTCTATTTGGAGTACTCGCCTCACCGCTCATTTCTCACCGCAAAAGCAAAATAGCCAACATGCAATTTATGGAAAATTTGTCGCAGATCTAATTATTAGGGAAAATTTGGCAAATTTTAGAATCCGCTCACTGCCAACAGTCATCCTATGTGGAATCTCCAAGTAAATACATCATCAGGACCCAATAGATCCATTCAATAATATAAGGAGCTTTATTGTGAAATGTGGGGGGCATCCACTTTAATGATATAAGGGTGGATTGGTAACCATGAAATAATCGACTGAACAGGAACGTCCTCATGTCTTGTATTATAAACACACAATGAGGTACATGGTGCCGGCTGTGTAATCCAACTTCTTAAGATACTTGGAACTACAAATTATTTGACAATATTTTTCAATTAAAGCAATCCAATCAAAATATCAGTGACGTTTCGTCCTTTTAGGATCATGCTGCAACCCTTTCAGCATCCACACCGAGTGATTTCATTCGTCATACCACAGCGCCAGCTTCTAATTAGTTATTTCTACTGCAGCAATACGTGTCTGATGAAGGCCCAAAATGAACGGTCGAACAGTCATGGAATATTTGATTGGAATGCCTTCAATAAAAAAAAGTGTCACATAATCTGTAGTGTCAAGTATCTTCTGACGTTGCTACACACAGGGGTTGGAACCCTTCTTGAGCACCTTGTCCTTGTTTGAGAGTGTCGTATATCTCCCTAAATTGGCCGTATCATCCAGACATCAATTAGCATTTTATAAACTACAGTTATTTTAAAATTAAACATAGAAACCAAGAGCTCTATTAAATAAGGATGGCAGTTTCTATTGTGAAATCAAGGGCAGATCTGCTGAAAAAGGTTTTCCACTACTAATGTGACCCTTTTTCTTTTGTCCTAACTATCACTTTCCCAATATACTGAAGCTTACAGGAGAAGGGAAGGTACAAATCTCTAAGAGGATCATAGATAACTTTATTGTTGTTGTTGCTTTGATCCTTCCGGTCTGGAGACTGGAATCAGACTAAATGAGCAAGGTATGTCACTGGTGGGGGCTGAGAGGAGAGTGAAGTGTGATCTGGGCATGTGTACCCAGACTGCTGTCACTCACAGAGAGGAAGCCCTGACCCCACCAGTAACATGCCCTGCTCAGTTGGTCTTATTCCAGTCTGCAGCTGGAAGATCAAAGCTACAACAATTAGAGAGATAAGCTAATAGAAGCAGGGTAGATCACAGAAGTATATTTTAGGACAAAAGAAAGGGGATCACATTAGCAGTGGAAAACCTCTTTAAGGCCCCTTTTACATCAGTATATTTTTGCTGATCGTGGCAGAGCCGGCAGATTTACCGCATCTGCCACCTAACGGCCGCACTTGCAGTGAACCCCAAGCACTGTCTATGGGGCCTGCGGTCAGGTGCGGCAAGTGCAGTTCTGCCGGATGCAGCAGCGAAAAAAAAACGCTCCTGACTGCGTTTTTTTTTCACAGCCGCAACTTTCGGATTTGCCGGATCGCGGCAACAATGCATGGGGATTGCCGCAAGCGCGCTGCAAGTGCGGCCGTTAGGCGGCAGATTCGGCAGATGCGGTAAATCTGCCAGATCTGCTGCAGTCAACAAAAAACGCTGATGTGAAAGGAGCCCAAGTCCATTACCCTCTTGGATGAAAGTTTTTGAAGACCACCTCCATCATCTTGTTACCACCTCCCCCACTTCTTAACTCCAACACTCGTATCAGGACCAAGTAACAGAACCAAATTAAGGAGGGACTTTGAGGAAAGAGGAAAATGATCATTAAAGCCTTCAAGGAGACTTTCTGCTTCTTGATTCTCTTCTTCACATTCTCATCAACCAATCAGAATTTGTAGTTGGACTCTTTTATTCTCATTCTTGGGGTGCAAAGAGGGTGTACAGGTGCAGTAATGTGGGTTGTCCTTTATATACCTTTAAGGACCTCACATAGATTAAGCTGTAGAGGCATCATCCCCATCACTGACCACTCTGTAAAGCTTGACTATTAACCATAATATATAGACAGGATCAGAGTTTGCTCCAATCCCAGCTGTTGTAGTAGGGTGTAAATTACATGTCACCATTGCTGCTGATGTCCAGTCCTTCTGGACATTTAGATAACTATGCAAAAACTGTCAAGCTGGCATCGGGGAAAGTGATGATTAAATGATAAGACATTCCCTTTAAATTATATCAAGCAGGTTACATAAGAGCTATTTAAGTACAATACACAAAAAAATAAAAAAATAAAATAAAAAAACATAATTGGTCTTCAGAAGCTCAGAATGTCTACTGGGGATCTCATCCAAGTTTCCTCGAAGTTCAGCCTGCAGGCGAATAATCTCTGCAGCTTCGCACAGAGCGCAGCTCTGCAGCATCCAACCTCCTGGTAATAAAAATACATTTTTAGTACCAGTGGATTTAATTAAAAGGAGTTGGTACCTAAATAGACTGTACAGTCGGGAACGGCTCCCGGAGGATTGTTAATGTACTGTCCCATTACACAAAAAGTGTGCCCACGGGCGGGCTGACTAGATAAAGAGAGAACATAGTGGCACACGTGCCGAATCTCACAGCACAGATTTGGCTCTGGAGGAACACGAAGGGAGAGGGTTAACGTCAGGTAAATTGAGAGGTGCAATTATAAATGAATGATAAAAGGAGTGAATCATAAAAAAACAAAGAAATAAACCAGTTATAGGGGTGTCCAGTATTTAAAGAAAATCTTGTCAGTAAGATCAACACCTTCCCAGATTACATACATGGGCCACAGGTCTCTTAAATGTAAATGCATACACACCTTTATATATCTTATATCTGTTGCTGCATTCCTGAGAAACCAGCTGAAGATCACCCCCTCCCCAAATCACATATATGGGTATGCAGTTCTTTCAAATGTAAATCCATCAACACCTTTATAGCTGTCGCTGCATTTCTAAGTTATAAGCATGTTCATATGAAAATGAGGTGATTGAAGGTCCTGTCACACCTAGAGCATTTACCTCCTGAGGCTGTTTCTCAATCCAGAACAGGCCACTTTAGCTGGATTGATATGTCACTGACGTCAGGCAAGAAAATTGGAAAGTGAGCTGCTATGAAACAAACTAATGAGGCTGGCGGGGAAACAACCAGGGGAGGGAGTGGATGGGAAAGTGCTTTGTCACTTCCAATACACTTAAAACCTCATTTGCATGTAAATGAACATGGTAATAACTATAGAATGCAGCAACAGATATAAAGGTGTCAATGGATTAACATTTCAAAGACCTGTATGCCCATATATGTGATTTGGGTAAACAGGGTTAATCTTGAACTGGTTTCTAAGGGTACTTCACAACTGCAACATCGCTAGCGATGTCCCTGAAACGTCACAGGTTTTGCAACGTAACAGCAAACTCTCCAGCGATGTTGCAGTGTGTGACACGTAGCAGCGATCAGGTCCATGCTGTGAGGTCGCTGATCGCTGCAAATTGTTCAGGACCATTTTTTGGTCCTTGGTCTCCCGCTGGTCAGCACGCATCGCTGTGTGTGACAGCGAGAGACCAACGATCAGCGACTTTACAGCCAATGCCCAGCACCGCACATTACACGCTGGGCACTGGTAACCAGGGTAAACACCGGGTAGCTAAGCAGCACGCGCTGCTTAGTTACCCGAGTTTACCCTGTTACCAGCGTTCTCCCGCTTAGCCCAGCCTGTAAGCGGGAGGACGCTGGTAACCAGGGTAAACAGCTGGTAGCCAAGCAGAGCGCGCTGCTTAGTTTCCCGTTGTTTACCCTGGTTACAAGCAATGTTGCTGCTGTCTGGTCGCTGGTGAGTCTGCCTGTTGAGAGCCCACCAGCGATTGCAGAGATACTTTCCAGTGATCCAGGCCAGGTCGGATCGCTGGTGGGATCGCTGGTAAGTCTCAGTGTGTAAAGGGGCCCTAAGGAAAGCAGCAACAGATAAAAGATATAAAGATGTTGATGATGTACATTTCGAAGACTTGCATGACCATATAAGTGATAGAAGTAGGAGGGGGTTGAGCTTGATCTGGATTCTCGCAGGAATGCAGTAACAGATAAAAGATATAAAAGTGTTGATGGATTTACACTTTAAGGACCTGTATGTCCGTCATAAACACTTGGGAGGAATCGGGGAGGAGTCATGATATTACTACCAAATACCCTTTAAAGAAGGGAAAAAAAAAAAAAAAAATCACCTGTTCAGTTCTCGCAGCAATGACATCTTACATGATCAAGCGATGCTGCAGTCACAAGTCACGTGGTTGCATGTGACACCATTGCTGCAGTAAACAAGTAAAGACTGGAGACTAAAAATTAGACAAAAATAATTATACTTACCTACTGTACTGTTCCCCGCTGATTTGTGTTTTCTTATAACATTTTACAGGATCAGATGTCAGTGATCGGCTGTAAAGGTTACGTGACCTATTGTAATGAATAGGACACGAGCACCAGTAAATGTTATCTTCCGATCGAGTATGTGACACGGCAGGTATCAGTGGGGGTGACCTCACCATGGAAAGCCGGGGTCCTGCTTAGTATGTGATCCATAGGAAAACCAGACCCTGAGGTTCTCTCATCACAAAGCTTAGGAAAGACCAGGAGCTGTCAACCCCCAAAAGTAAGTGAACCCTCACCTGTCCTGCAGCAAGTCCTCACTCACTGCATCGCTGTCATCTGGCTCCTTCCATGACACATTCTTGTCCTAGTAACATAATTACAGGGTAAGACACATTTTTCAGATTGAATGAAATATTTTTGATCTCTTGATGTTCTGCTCTGAAAATGTGAATTTCACCGCCAGACTTTAGGTCTGTACATCTCAATCAAAAATTACTGCATCTAAGATTGTGTATGACCGACACCAGCAACACTCATGCAGCCCCACATAAGGACACTGCCACCACAAGATCTCACTGTAGGCATCAGACTTTTCTAAATTAATTTTTCTACATACATTGTGCTTAAAGTGAAATATGGTCAAAAAGCTGTCCTAGAACTTCAAGACCAGAGCATGAAAGTGTGTGCAGTACAATCTCCTCAACCTTCCATCATGTGTAGGGAGATTTGCTGGCCGTGGATATTCTGATCTAATACTGAGGTACTGAGATAAATGGAGGCTGCTCACACTGCTGTCCATCTTGTCTAATATTGGAGATATAAGGTAGGAGTGCTGAGGTAAGAAGAAGCTGCTCACACTGCTGTTCACGATGTATATCTGATTTAATACTGGAGGTAACAAGAGTGCTGAGGTAAGAAGAGGCTGCTCACACTGCTCTAAAAACAGGTCTATCTAATATAATACTGGAGATACTAGGAAAGGATGCTGAGATGAGAAAAGGCTGCTCACATTGTTGTCCATCCTTTATATCTAATCTAATACTGGAGGTAAGAGGAGGTCTGAAGTAAGAAGAGGCTGCTCCCACGGTTGTCCATCTTGTATATCTAATCTAATGCTAACACTGTTGTCCACCACGTATTTCTGATGTGGCTGCTATGACCTAGACATAACCTATACCATGTGCAATCAAGTTCTTTTCAACTTTCCCTCACGGTACTTGTCAGCTATCGGTCTTGCGTCGGTATTTAGCCTTAGATGGAGTTTACAACCTGCTTTGGGCTGCATTCACAAACAATCCGACTCCGGGAAAACCGGGTCCCGCCGCTCTGGGGGCCGCTACCGGCCTACCACCGTCTGCGGACTGAGGCCATTATTTGACGGACTCGGGTCCCCAAGCAACGGAGGGGTGGTCCGGTCTGACGTACACAACATTTTCTGAGAGTTCAAGAGAGCGTGAAACCGCTAAGAGGTAAATGGGTGGGGTCCGTGCGGGCTGCCCGGAGGATTCAGCCAGGCAGGAAGACCTCAAATCAGATGTGGCGACCTGCTGAATTTAAGCAGATTACTGAGCGGAGGAAAAGAAACTAACCAGAATTCCCTCAGTAACGGCGAGTGAAGAGGAAAGAACCCAGCGTCGAACCCTCGTCTGCCCGGCAGGCGTCGGGAATTGTGGCGTACGGGAGATCCTACTATCCAGCCGTCGCTTAGGGGCCCGAGTCCTTGTAATAGTGGCCCCAGCCCGCGGACAGTGGCAAGCTGGTAGCAGCCCCGATGCGGCGGGACCCGGTCTCCCGGGAGTCGGGTTGTTTGTGAATGCAGCCCAAAGCAGGTGGTAAACTCCATCTAAGGCTAAAAACCGTCGCGAGACCAATAGCGGACAAATACCGTGAGGGAAAGTATAAGTGCGAAGTCAGATTTCTGTCAGGGTAACAAGGTGGCTGCCATTTTAGAGTACCGTAGTGATTATCTCCCTAGATAACAACTGTGATGTGCTAAATTAGGGCTATTAATGTCATTAGAAATAAATTACTTAAGTTATTTTTTTTCTAAAGCCGGAGAAAGAGAATTTTGTTTACGTACCGTAAATTCTTTTTTCTTTAATCATCAATGGGAGACCCAGACAATGGGGTTTAGGGCACTGCCCTCCGGAGGTCACACTAGGTACTACAAGTTTGTAGACACCGCCTCCTCCGCTTATAAACCCCTACCGCAGGGAACATCCTCAGTTTGGTCCATAAGCTGCGAGGAGAAAATAAACCACACCCGAAACATCGGGAAGAATGCCGTGCACAGACGGTTCAACAACCCGGCAAACACTGTCTCAACAGAGAGCAGAACAAATGCAAAACATGCAAAGGAACAACTGGGTGGGTGCTGGGTCTCCCATTGATGATTAAAGAAAAAAGAATTTACGGTACGTAAACAAAATTCTCTTTTTTCTGGTCATCATAATGGGAGACCCAGACAATGGGGATGTCCTAAAGCAATACCCCAGGGCGGGAAGAGTTCCTCAACAAGACGGATAACACATGGTTCCCTTCAAAGGTGGGCAACCGCCGCCTGGAGAACCCGCCTGCCCAGACTTGCATCCGCAGAGGCATGGGCATGCACCATATAGTGCTTAGAGAAAGTGTGCAGGCTGGACCAAGTGGCCGCCTGACACACCTGTAGAGCAGACGCTCGATGTCGCAAGGCCCAAGAGGCACCTACAGCTCTGGTAGAGTGAGCCTTCAATCCCACCGGGAGAGGCAAACCAGAGGACCGGTAAGCCTCTTGAATGGAAGCCTTAATCCATCTGGCCAAGGTTGACTTCGAAGCCGCGGACCCCTTACAGCGACCTGTCGTAAGAACAAATAAGGAATCCGAACTCCTGAAGGAGGCGGTCCTGGACACATAAATGCGTACAGCTCTCACGAGATCCAGAGTATGGAGGTCGCGCTCCACCTGATGAACGGGAGCGGGGCAAAATGATGGGAGAACAATCTCCTGGTTCAGGTGAAAAGTTGAAACCACCTTCGGCAAGAATTCTGGCCGTGGGCGCAACACCACCTTGTCTTGGTGAACCACCAGAAAGGGTGACTTGCACGATAGTGCAGCCAATTCTGAGACCCTCCTTAGAGACGTAATCGCCACCAGAAAGGCCACTTTCTGGGACAGACGAGATAGAGAAACATCTCTCAACGGCTCAAACGGCGGTTTCTGTAATGCCGCCAGTACCATGTTAAGGTCCCAAGGGTCCAGAGGTCTCTTGTAGGGCGGAACCATCCGCGACACCCCCTGCAGAAATTGACGCACCTTCGGGAGGAGCGCCAATCGCCTGTCAAACAGCACCGAAAGTGCTGATACTTGACATTTCAAAGAGCCAAGGGATAATCCCAACTCCAAACCCGACTGTAAGAAAGCCAACAACGTCGGGATGGACAAGGGCCAAGGAGACCGTCCACCAGAGGCACACCAGGTAAAAAAGATCTTCCACGTCCGGTGGTACATCTTCCTGGAAACAGGCTTCCTAGCCCGATTCATAGTGGCCACCACTGTAGGGGAGAAACCCCTAGATGTCAGGAGCCAGGCCTCAAGAGCCATGCAGTCAATCTGAGGGCCCTGGAATTGAGGTGGAAGAATGGGCCTTGTGCGAGTAAATCTGCGCGGTCTGGAAGAGCCCACCTGTGGCCGCCTGACAGTTGGCACAGGTCTGGGTACCAGGACCTCCTGGGCCAATCCGGAGCCACTAGAATGGCTATCCTGCACTCCGACCTGATCTTCCACAGGACCCTGGGAATCAGAGCCAGAGGAGGGAACACATACGGCAGTTGGAAGCTGGACCAACTCAGTATCAGAGCATCCGCCCCCAGGGACTGAGGATCCCACGATCTCGCCAAGTACTGGGGCACCTGATGATTCAGCCTTGAGGCCATCAGATCCACGTCCGGAGTGCCCCATCTGCTGCAGATGTCCCGGAAGACGTCTGGATGCAGGGACCACTCTCCGGCGTCCATCCCCTGCCGGCTCAGGTAGTCGGCCTCCCAGTTCTCGACCCCTGGGATGTGAACTGCGGAGATCAAGCAGTCGTGTTCCTCCACCCACGATAGGATGCGGTGGACTTCGGCGAGGGCCTGAGCGCTTCTGGTCCCTCCCTGATGATTTATGTAGGCGACGGCCGTCGCATTGTCGGACTGTACCCGAATGGGTCGTCCTGCCAGGAATTTCTGAAACGCCAGGAGCGCCAGATAGACCGCCTTGATCTCCAGGACGTTGATCTGCAACGTCGACTCCGCCTGAGTCCAGAGGCCTTGAGCCCTGTGGTGTAAGAACACCGCGCCCCAGCCCTTCAGACTGGCGTCGGTGGTCACCACTAACCAAGAAGGTTTGAGGAAGGATCTTCCCCGTGACAAGTGACGTGGCTGGAGCCACCACTGCAGGGAGTCCCTGGTCGGTTGTGACAGTGCCACCAACCGATTCAGAGAGATCGCTCTCTTGTCCCACCGGCGAAGAATCTCCAGCTGGAGAGGACGGAGGCGAAACTGTGCAAATGGCACCGCCTCTATTGCCGCTACCATGCGTCCCACCAGTCTCATCAATTCCCGAAGGGATGAGTGAGGTGACAGGAGAACGTGCTGTACTCCTGAGTGGATCGCCAGCTGCTTGGCCTGAGGTAGAGACACCAGGGCTGAGTCTGTGTGGAAATCCATGCCCAGATATGTCAATGACTGGGTCGGAACCAGGGTCGACTTCTGAGTATTGAGAAGCCACCCGAACTGTTCCAGAGACCTCATGGTCGCTTCCAAGCTCACCCGACAAAGGTCTTCCGATGGCGCCCTGACCAATAGGTCGTCCAGATAGGGTATGACGGCGTGACCCTGCACATGCAGGAGAGCCATCATAGATGCCATCACCTTCGTGAACACCCTCGGAGCAGAGGCCAACCCGAAGGGTAGGGCCACAAATTGGAGATGTTCGTCCCCCACTGCGAATCGTAACCAGCGTTGATGAGCCGGTGCAATGGGCACGTGAAGGTAAGCGTCCCTGATATCGATGGACGCTAGGAAGTCCCCCTGCGACAGAGCCGCGATAACGGAACGTAGGGATTCCATGCGGAACTTCCGCACCAACACGTGACGGTTGAACAATTTTAGGTCCAGGACCGGTCGAAAGGAGCCGTCCTTCTTTGGGACAATAAAGAGGTTGGAGTAAAAACCCCTGAACCTCTCTGCCGTGGGCACTGGGATCACTACTCCGTCTCTGCGGAGTCCCTCCAACACCCGGAGAAAAGCCTGAGTCTTTTCTGGGGATGGAACAGACCGATGGAATCGGGATAATGGTTTTGACGTCAGCTCTATCCTGTAACCTCGCGAGACTACGTCTCGAACCCACTGATCTTGAACGTGAAGTAGCCACTTGTCCTGAAAGCGAGACAAGCGGCCCCCCACCTGTGGGGAGGCAGGATGAGAGAGCGAGTCATGTAGAGGCGGGTTTGGGGGTGGTAGTTGCCGCCCCCGCCGGCTTCTTTGGACGACTCTTGGAGCGCCACTGAGAAGCGGGCTTGCCCCCTCGGTCCGTGCGAGCGGACGGTGCTGATGACTGTGAGCCGGACCGAAAGGACCACTGCTTTGGGTTCCTCTTAACGGTATACCGTGGCTTAGGCTTATTCTGCGGTATCTTAGACTCAGCAGAATCCTTGATCAGCTTGTCCAGCTCCGTGCCAAAGAGTCTGTCACCAGAGAACGGAAGATTCTGCAGAATCTTCTTAGATGTGGCATCTGAGTCCCAAAGACGCAGCCACAACAATCTGCGGATCGCTATAGCATTGGCCGAAGCCACAGCTGAGCGAGTGGCAGTTTCCAGAGACGCCGTCCTGGCGTAATCCGCATAGGCCCTTGCTCTCTCAGTGAGTGCCAGGACCTCCGGACTGGACCTTGCCAGGTCAGTGATACCATCCAAGCAGGTAGTAATCGCCTGCAAGGTCCAGACCGTGGCAAAATTAGGGGCAAATGAAGACCCCACAGCCTCATAGGAAGACTTGGCGAGTTGCTCGACCTGTCTATCAGTAGCATCCTTCAGCGAGGAGCTATCAGAGGCAGAGAAAAGGGAGCGTGCAGCAATTCTAGTCATGGAAGCGTCCACCTTTGGAGACTGCGACCATTCCTGAAGCACCTCCTGGGGGAAGGGGAAGCGATTGTCCTTAGGTTTGCGGACATAGCGCCGCCCAGGATGTAACCTGGGTGCTCTAACCACCCTTCCAAAATTAGTGTGGTCCATGAAGGATCCACTTGGTCTAGCCTCTGGCCGCAGCCATTGATAGACCTCCTTCGGGTGCACGACAACCTCTTCAGGGGGAGTCACGAGACGCAAGGTCTCATTGATGGAGGACACCAGATCCTCCACCCCGTCTGGAGGTTCAGACACAGACACAGACCCGAAGTTTGAACCCCCATCATCTTCCTCACCATCAGAGGAACGCTCCTCCTCAGAGAGAGCCTGGAGCTCGGGTGAATCCTCACGACGAGCCCGCTTAGGGGGTCTCACAGCAGAAGAGGGAGACACCCGGGGGTAACTGGAAGGAGTAGCTGGGTTTTCCAGTCTCCTATGCAGTGCCTCCAGTGACTGCGACATGGAGGACATCTGGGACAGCAGGGATTCATTGATCCTATTCTGCGTTTCCCATGGCCCTGGGATCACCTGAACCTCAGGGTACAGCACCGGAGCTGCTGCTGCCTCAGCTGAGCCAGCCCGGGCTTCTGGGCGTCCGCAGTTATTGCAGGACCCCTCCACCAAAGTTCCCTTGCAGGTAGCACAGGTAATGGTGTTATCCGCCGCCTTAGCAGCGTGCTTCTTAACTGAGGACATATCCACAGTAGGGGTTGAGGCCAAGGCCAATGGACAAAACAAACCGGGAGTCCCGGTGGCTTACCGACCGCAGTAACGCGGTGGGAGGAAGCGGTGTGTGTGTGTGACCTCCGCGAGTTCCGGTCTCCCTCTGAAGTGCAGACACGTGCTGCCGTAGATCCCAGCCGGGAAGTGAGAGAGAAGATGGCCGCCGCCAGCACAGACGTGGGCGGCGCCGGGAACACGCGGGAAGCACACGCACACGCCCCCCGGTGACGTCACCGTAAGGGCTGCCTCTCCTCCTCCAAGCAGCCTCTGTAATGGAGGTGCTGGAGCCCGCAGCGCGGGAAAACAGTGCGGAATCATCATGCACACATACCCAGACTGTCATCACATACAAACATGCACAGTCTACGGCCTCAGCCCCTGTGACACACAGGGCGGTCAGCCAGGGTGACCCCAGCACAGGGTACACCGCCAGATCCGCGGACCCGAGGGTAACGCGGTCTGAGTGTCAGGACACATAAAGTGACAGACACTACCCCCAGGCACACAGGAGACACAGAGTGCCTCAGTGCCGGTCCGGTCTGTAAGCACCATTTAGGGAGGCCTCGGACGGGGGTTCAGCCCAGTCCGGAGTGTAAGCACCATTTAGGGAGGCCTCGGACTGGGCTGGCTCCAGTCCGGTCTGTAAGCACCATTTAGGGAGGCCTCGGACGGAGCGGAGCTGTGCAAGGCTCCCATCTCCCACTCTCCAGAGCCCCCCAGAGAGGGATGGAAAGGAGCGCAACAGCGTACCGGGAGAACACAGAGTGTCCAGGCACTAGGCCCTCCGGTACCTCCACCAGCGTGTGCCACAAAGGGTGAGCGGGGAGGCTGTCGCAGGTCCCGACTAGGACCCTATTACCTTGTCTTCAGACGCCATCACGTAAGTAGTGAGAGTGCAGTGAAGTGCAAGCAAAGCGTGATCCTCCGAGCACACTAAGTTTAAAACTGAGGATGTTCCCTGCGGTAGGGGTTTATAAGCGGAGGAGGCGGTGTCTACAAACTTGTAGTACCTAGTGTGACCTCCGGAGGGCAGTGCCCTAAACCCCATTGTCTGGGTCTCCCATTATGATGACCAGAAAAACTCCTTTAAGTTTGCAGCATAGCAATGTATGTATGTTTGAATGGGTGACACACGTATAAAACTCATTACAGAAAGCTCTCCTTTACTGCAGCACTTCAAACAAAACATAGCTCAAAAAACGAGCTGGAAAATAGATTAATTAGTTCCGGCTTTTTTTTGTTAAGTAATAGAATAGAGTTTTAGCTTAAATTGAATGCTGGATTAAAGGAGCTCGACTGTATGTGCCGCTTCTACCTCCTGGTGAAACCTACAAGCTGTGATCAAGGTCTATCAGCGTGTACGACATGGAGATCAGTAATCAAAATCAGGTCAAGCTGCATCCACCGTGCGGAGAGCACAGCCGGCCTCACTACATGAGCGATGTATAATGGACTCACAGACGTGTAAATGCTGCAGTGCACTAATTATATGGTAAGTGAAAATAGCAATATCTGGAGAGGAAAATGATGAGAGTAATGTTCCCGGATCAAGGCAGAGGTAGAGACCCTCTTGAATAATCAACGCTGTAATGTGATTGACCTGTCACCTGCCATTAAGTTCTTATTAATTAACTTGTGTCCATCACTGGTGATCCCACCTGAACACAATAAAGCACCACTCCAACGTTTGTTTGTTTTTTTAAGCGCTGTAGTGGTGCTTTAAACCCAAAGTCACCTGACCATACTCTTATACTCATCCCCTGGTGCATTCATCCTTTATCAGCACCGCTCTGGTCCTGCGGCGCCATCTTGAGCCTGTAATTTCTGACTGGATGGAAGTTAGAAATTACATCACGAGCCCCCAATGCATCTCAATGAGAGTCAGAACAAGGCTCTCAGACTTGTATTGATTTGTGACCACTGGCGCGCTCCATGAAACACTGGAGTAGCTGGCAGGACACAAAGTGCCGAAGACCGACTAGAGCAGAGGTCCCCAAATCCAAGCCTCAAGGGCCACCAACAGTGCAGGTTTTCAGGATTTCCTTAGTATTGCACAAGAGTTGGGATCATTACCTGTGCAGATGATCACATTAGCACCTATGCAATACTAAGGAAATCCTGAAATCCTGCACTGATGGCAGCCCTCGAGGCCTGGAGTTGGGGACCTCTGGACTAGAGTGACGCTGGATAAAGATGAAGACGGCAGCAGGTGAGTAAAAGAATGGGGGCATCGTACTTACATTTAAAGGGAACCTGTCACCCAAAATAACCTTCCTAACCTGGTAATACCTGTCCCTGCAGCTTTACAATACTTTATAAGCCATCCCTATCTGACCTATGTTACTAATCTATGAGTACAATAAAGTAGTTAGCAAACTTACAAAATCCATGACAGTGGGGCGTTCCTTGCTGCATTTGTGACGGGTAGGTGGGTCCCCTGTGCCGTGCTACCCCCACCTCGCCGCTCTATTATGCCCTAATGGGCGTCATTACACACTGCAGAGCTTGGGCACGATTTAAATATCGCGCCCGCAACGTCACCGCTGCGACGCGGTCACGTGACGCCGGGATCGCGGCACTTCTGGTTGCTGCAAGTCTCACACAGGCAGACATCGCGCATGCGCAGATTGCATGCTGAAGTCTGCCTGTGTGCGACTGGAAGTGACGCGATCCTGGCGTGACGTGACTGTCGCAGCGGTGACGTTGCGGGCGCGATATTTAAATCTTGCCCAAGCTCTGCAGTGTGTAATGACGCCCATTAGGCCGTAATAGAGCGGCGAGGCGGGGGTAGCGCGGCACAGGGGACCCGCCTACCCGTCACAAACGCAGAGAGGAAAGCCCCGCTGTCAAGGATTTTGTAAGTTTGCTAACTACTTTATTGTACTCATAGATTACTAACATAGGTCAGATAGGGATGGCTTAGAAAGTATTTTAAGGCTGCAGGGACAGGTACTAACAGGTTAGGAAGGTTATTTTGGGTGACAGGTTCCCATTAAAGCACCACTCCAGCTGGGGAATAATACAAAATGCTGGGGTGGCGCTTTAAGCTTTGTATTATATGGTAGCAGCTTTCCTACCTGACAGATTCTGTTTAAGCAACAAACAAAAACTTAGATAAGACATGAAAAAACATTTAGAATTGGGCATATTATACCGGAAACGGTTGTCTAGCCTATAAATTGGCATTTGGATATGACTCTGAAAACTGTCACGAAGACCAATAGAGCCATGTGGAACTGAAGTCATGCTTCTCTGTAAAAATCACCGGGTCACCTCCTTGCTTCTCTATAGAATTCAATGAGCCACCACCATGCTTTACTGTAGGCATTACTAAGCATTTGTAATCTTTCACTTTAAAACATCAACAAGCCCTCACAATGCTTCACTGTGGATTCATGGAGCCACCACCATGCTTCACTGTGGTATCATGGAGCCACACCATGCTTCACTGTGGTATCATGGAGCCACCACCATGCTTCACTGTGGGTATCATGGAGCCACCACCATGCTTCACTGTGGGTATCATGGAGCCACCACCATGCTTCACTGTGGGTATCATGGAGCCACCACCATGCTTCACTGTGGGTATCATGGAGCCACCACCATGCTTCACTGTGGGTATCATGGAGCCACCACCATGCTTCACTGTGGGTATCATGGAGCCACCACCATGCTTCACTGTGGGTATCATGGAGCCACCACCATGCTTCACTGTGGGTATCATGGAGCCACCACCATGCTTCACTGTGGGTATCATGGAGCCACCACCATGCTTCACTGTGGGTATCATGGAGCCACCACCATGCTTCACTGTGGGTATCATGGAGCCACCACCATGCTTCACTGTGGGTATCATGGAGCCACCACCATGCTTCACTGTGGGTATCATGGAGCCACCACCATGCTTCACTGTGGGTATCATGGAGCCACCACCATGCTTCACTGTGGGTATCATGGAGCCACCACCATGCTTCACTGTGGGTATCATGGAGCCACCACCATGCTTCACTGTGGGTATCATGGAGCCACCACCATGCTTCACTGTGGGTATCATGGAGCCACCACCATGCTTCACTGTGGGTATCATGGAGCCACCACCATGCTTCACTGTGGGTATCATGGAGCCACCACCATGCTTCACTGTGGGTATCATGGAGCCACCACCATGCTTCACTGTGGGTATCATGGAGCCACCACCATGCTTCACTGTGGGTATCATGGAGCCACCACCATGCTTCACTGTGGGTATCATGGAGCCACCACCATGCTTCACTGTGGGTATCATGGAGCCACCACCATGCTTCACTGTGGGTATCATGGAGCCACCACCATGCTTCACTGTGGGTATCATGGAGCCACCACCATGCTTCACTGTGGGTATCATGGAGCCACCACCATGCTTCACTGTGGGTATCATGGAGCCACCACCATGCTTCACTGTGGGTATCATGGAGCCACCACCATGCTTCACTGTGGGTATCATGGAGCCACCACCATGCTTCACTGTGGGTATCATGGAGCCACCACCATGCTTCACTGTGGGTATCATGGAGCCACCACCATGCTTCACTGTGGGTATCATGGAGCCACCACCATGCTTCACTGTGGGTATCATGGAGCCACCACCATTTCATTTGGGCTTCACTGTGGGTATCATGGAGCCACCACCATGCTTCACTGTGGGTATCATGGAGCCACCACCATGATTCACTGTGGGTATCATGGAGCCACCACCATGATTCACTGTGGGTATCATGGAGCCACCACCATGCTTCACTGTGGTATCATGGAGCCACCACCATGCTTCATTGTAGGCATCATGGAGCCACCCCCATGCTTCATTGTAGGCATCATGACATCACCAGGCACACTTAAAAAAAAAAAAAAAAAAGAAAAAAAGACCAACAAACTGGCGCAACTTCAGAGAAGAGGGACCAGGATGGTTACCGGTCTGCACACCATGTCCTATGAGGAATGGTTACAGGATTTGGGAGTATTTAGCTTTGCACAGAGAAAGACTAGAAGCAATAGGATGAACCAGAATAGGAAGAGACACAGATGAGATATGAGAAAAACCTTTTTTTACAATGAGGGTGATCAACGAGTGGAAAAGGCGGCCATAAGAGGTGGCGAGTTCCCCTTCAATAGAAGTCTTCACACAGAGGCTGGACAGACATCTGTCTGAGATGATTTAGTCAATCTGGCTTTGAGCAGGGGGTTGGACCAGATGATCCAGGAGGTCCCTTCCAACTCTATCATTTTATGATTCTATGACCACCATGCTTCACTGTAGGCATCATCGAGCTGCAGTCATGCTTCTCTGTAGAAACCAGAGCCAATGCTATGCTTCTGTAGGTATGACGAAGCCACCAGCATGTTTCTCTGTAGGCATCACTGAGCCAATGCCATGCTTTACCATAGGCATCTCAGAGTCTTCATAATGCTTAACTATAGCTCTTTTCAGCTTCATTTTTCTCCCTTCAAAGTTGCAGCTTATCTTCATTGCTCCACAGAACAGACTTCCAAAACTCCTGTGACTTATTTATATGATTTTGAGCAAATTGGTGCCAACCTTTCTTTTGCTTTTGAGTCAGCAGAGGTGACGTCTTGGAATCCAGGCATGGAGCACTTGGAGTGTTTAGCATGTGTCTCACTGTACAAACTAAAACCTCAGAGCTTGCAGCAGTCACACAAGGGTTTTTTGACCACCTGCCTCCTCAGAAATTTGGTGGCAGTCGGTGACAGCTGGCTCTTAACCTTTTGGAACATTCTTCACAACCCAAGACTTTTTTAGTGACATGGAGGCTATTGCTGTATTTTACAGCACTGTACAGACATAATCATCCCTGTACCCTTTGGGGCTCACAATGTAAATTCACCATCAGTGTGGTCTTTGGAATATGGGAGGAAACAAGAGCACCCAGAGGAAACCCATGAAAACACAGGTAGAACATACAAACTCATTGCAGATGTTGTTCTTGGTGGGAGTTGAACCCTTTTGCTGCAAAGCAACACTGCTAACGACAAAAACTCAAGAATGCGGCCAAGAAACTGGTGTTTGGCTATGTATCATGTCTGTAGCAAGTCATAACAACAGGTCATAACAGCCAAAGGTTATCTGCTAAGTACTAAAGACACTGTTGAAAAAGTCAAAGACTCCAGTAGTCACAGTAGCTTTTAGTGGTGACTTTGGAGAGACCTTTTGTAATGTTAGTTGTGTGGATCTACAGTATTTACTTTACTTTTGTTTCATTGATTTGGTGCAAAGAGCAGAATAATTGCAAACTTTGCCAATAAACCAAGTAGTGGGGGTTGAATAATTTTGCCTGCAACCCGGGCGTTGGCATTGGAGTCCATGTCCATTTTGGTGAAGTTGGACTAGGAAATTGAGGAGTCAGAGTTGGGAGTCGGAGGTTTGGTTTAATCGACTCCACAGCACTGCCTGCAACTGTATGTTACATGGCAGCCATTTGCATTACAGATTGCTTTAACTACTCAATCGCAATTTTCTAATACATTTTTATGAACACAAACTAGCTCCGTCCGCTATATGTGTAATATGTGAGCAGATACCATATGCCAAGATGTCCACTACCCATTAATGTTGTGTGTTTTATCTATAATTCCACAATGAAAAATGTTCCTCGTCCTTGACGCACACTTGGACTTCCATCATGTCATAGAATCGGAGAAAAGGAATGAAAAAAAACCGTGATGTGAAGTAATGAGCCACAAATTGATGAATATTTTTAATTAAATGTTACTGAATTGAGAGAAGGAGAGAAAATTCCTGTGGGTTATAAATTTGAGAGAATCTACAGAGGCCTTGGAATCGCTGGTGCTTGCCATTCACTGCTCATGCCTTTAAACTCCCACGGCAGCCGAACATTTGTAAAACTCAACATCAGAATCAAATTTCAAAGCTCAGCGAGCTCTCCTGCTAATATCTTCTTGTTAGACATCTGATCATTTGTACTGGTTAACTGTAATTACCGGCTGTGTTCACAGATTTTTCGCGAAACTTTTTAGTCTTTGCTTCACGTTACTGAGCCCCAAACTGCAAAATATATTCCGGATTATCAGATGCTTGTGGAGGAGTCTGCCGAATTCTCTTTTCCAAGAGAGGCCTACTTAAATTGCGCTCTGTGAACTTTGCATGTGCGTGAATAAGGCTCCATTACAAGATCTTTTTGCTTGTAGTACTGATGTATGTAAAGAAGAGAGAACAATCAAAATAAATAAAAATCTTTGTAAATTTACTAAAATGTATTTGTTTAATTTATTTCCATATGTGGTTTGACCTACTAGATCTTCGCTAAACGACAAGGGGATGGCCGTTTGCCACCAAGGAGACGGCTGATCACCGCCAAGGAGACAAGGGGATGGCTGTTCGCCACAAAGGAGACAAGGGGATGGCTGATCACCGTCAAAAGGGAGGGGACGGTCGATCACCGCCAATGAGACAGGGGGACGCCAATTGCCACCAAGGAGATAAGGAGACGGCTGTTCGCCACCAAGGAGACAAGGGGACGGCTGATCGTTGCCAAGGAGACAAGGGGATGGCCGTTTGCCACCAAGGAGAAAAGCAGACAGCCAATCACTGCCAAGGAGACGAGGGAACTGGCGATCACCTCCAAGGAGGCAAGGGGACGGCCTATCAAAATCAAAACAAGAGGACAGCCAATCGAGCACAAGAATACAAGGGGACAGCCGATAAAGCCCAATGAGAAAAGCGGGCAGTAGATCACTGCAAGGAGAGGAGAGGACAGCAGACTGCCGCCAGGACACAAGAGAACGGCCAATCACCGCCAGGAGAGAAAAGAACGCCCGAGTACTGCAGGAGAGAGAGATACGTTATGGGTAGGGGGTGAGATATTGCTCACCTGATGGGAGTTACATTTGCTACTGCAGTTATGCTAGTAGGTAGATAATCCCCTTTTTCTGTATACAATGGATATAGGGTGAAGGATTTTGTTTTAGAGATAACTACAGATTTGTGGAACTCTCATTATTTGAAAAAGTGTTCAGTTCGAACTTAAAAAAAAAAAAAAAAGGAATAAATTTACTTGTATTTACCTAGCAGTGCATCTACAGCAGCGTTCTCATTTCTGAACAACTATCCACCACCCTATGTCTACTGATTATATTCTGGCAGAATGCATCTGTCTGGTGGGGGTGCACGGTGTCCAAACCGCAGCGGTGAGATATAGGCGACACATATAAAGGCCATGTCATCAATATGATTAGCCAGGAAAGTCCTCTAACATTTCTGTCATTGGAGTTGCCTAAGAAGTGTTGTGCATTTTACTACAGAACAAATCAGTTCAAAACTTGGACATCATACTTTAGTAAATATCTTTGGGGGGAATTCACACTGTCACCATGCTGTGCCATTAAATCTCTCAATATAAATATGTCATGTTGATTTTCACTTGCCGCTGTTCTCCAGAATCCAGTGTTATTTTTCTTTTCATTCAGAGACAATGCACGGGGCTTGCTGAATGCGGGCAGCATGTGTGGCCGTTAGGCGGCAGATCCGGCAGATGCGGTAAATCTGCAGGATCTGCCGCACATCAGCGGACACGCTGATGTGAAAGGCCCCTTAGAGGAATTTCGCTTCTATATCATATAAAACAGTAAGTAAAGCAATATGAAGAAACTCACATAATGCAGCCTCCTCTGGACACTGTTCGTCCTTAATATACTTCTGACTCGTTCGTGCGTTTCCTTCCAATTAGCTGATGCTCGGTGATCGGTCTGGAACCTACAAGAATCAGATTTACAATGTATAATGATTATTCCATGGTACGTTCCAAATTCTGCTAAATCATTGGAAACAGTGTACCGCTTTGTCGACAGGCCCTGTGCTAACAGCTAATTTCCTATAATGCAGGAGGACGCTTATTTCTTCCCATCAAGTACTTAGTGTAAAGAGTTCTCTAACCAGAGCAAAATCAACGCAACAAGCTGCGTGCAAATAGTCAGCAAGGGATGATGGGAGATTTCAGCCCTGGAATATAATACCGATTATCCAAAACGTGGATGTGTCATACCGCAATGATGGCACGACACCAGGGCCAGCAAATCAACAGAGGAAACGGGATTGACGGCAGGTAGGCGGCAGATCAGAGGCTCCCATCCGGCGGTCAAGTACACCCACGTGGCTGTGAATTGATCGGTTCATCTCGATTACTCGGCCACAATGTAGAAGATCACAGATCTGCCTTTTAGCGCCTACACTAATGATCTATCATTTTACTTCAAGAATACAGAAGAAGTAGTATTATTATTATTTATTTATAAAGCACCATTGATTCCATGGTGCTGTACATGAGCAAGGGTTACATACAAACAAGTTATAAATACAAAGAACAAACTAAGAGTGACTGACTGGTACAGAGGGGAGAGAGAGGACCCTGCCCTTGCGGGCTTACATTCTACAGGGCAGTAGGGGAAGAGACAGTAGGGTGGGTCTGCTCTGATGGTGGTTAGGTTGCACTGTGGTCATTGCAAGCTGTAGGCTGTTCTGAAGAGATGGGCTTTCAGGTTCTGCTTGAAGGTTTGGAGTGGGGGGGACAGGTGGACGTTTTGGGGTGCAGAATTCCAGTTAGATGAGGAACGTACAAGTGTGGAAGAAAGGAGGTGGTCTTGGGAGGATCGAAGATTACGAGTTGGATGATATCGGGAGATTAGTTCAGAGACACAGCAGAGACAGGATGGGCTACACCTGCTGATGGCATTGCTGTACTAATACATCATGGGATGGATACAAAGCACAGGAGGAAAAAGCAGAATGAAAGATGTCAGCTTGGGAGTATCGCACCAATTAGACAGCCTATAGGCGGGTCATACTGCTATGATGATATGGCGGCAGGGCTAACTAATCATAGGAACCGGGGATGACGGCGGGTAGGTGGACATTCAGAGGCTCCCGGTCATGGAACACTGACTTATCTGCAAATCAATAGGTTCATCTCTATTACTCAGCTACAATGTAGAAGATCACAGTTCTGCCTTTCTGCACCTACACTAATAGTCTATTATCTTACTGATGAGAATTCAGAGAAGACTACCACCCAAGATAGAGTATGATCTTAGCAGGCGGATCTGTTCCTACTACATTATGGATGGATATTAGAGGATAGAGGAGAATGAAACAAAGAGAAAGAAGAAATTCAAGATGGACTCTGAAAAGATTACCGTGGTTTGAAATATGTGGGATGATTTCTACATTACATGATTGATCCATATATAAGATATTAAGGCTTCATCCAGGGACTCTAAAATGATATTTTCAGCAAGAGTCATTATCAAGTAGTTACATCTGAATCTTGAATTATACTAGGACTGCATTTAAAGTGCACCACGGCCGCTCTACGCATGGTGTTGCGCACCTTATGCACCAAGAGCCGCATCTTATATCGATACAACCAAACCTTAACCCACTCTTGTAGTGTCCTACATCCATTACACTAAGAAAATTATTCTTTAGCATCTTAACAAACGTTCGTTATCTCACATAGTAAGAGACTGAATATGCGAAAGAAAGGTACCCCAACTATGGTGCGTCACAACCCAGTCACTCCAATGCAGCACCATGAAAATAATTACAAAACCCTGGACAGGGGGAGCACTAAACTTTATGGGCCAAAGTTCTGTTGTTTTTTTCCCATCAGAAGAGACTTCTTTCGTTACCACTGATCCATCCTTCTATCACCCACTGCTGAGAATTTTCATTTTTGTTCGAAATAACACTTGCTGTAAGCCGGGATGTGCAATTCCTGGATGACACCACTAGGTTGCACTGTTCTCCCACTAATAAACAGACAAGAGCCAGCATCGGAGGACGAGAAATAATTAGCCGTCCTTTACGGCACAATCCTCAAAAATGTAAATAAAGGGATTAGCGTTAAAATGCGTTATAAATTGTAGGCTCATGTTACGTAAATTCATCAAGACCGCTGTGCAAAATGACACGCGCCCCAAGTGCTTAAGCCTTAAACTATGGAAAAGCTTGATGATTGTGCCTGTATGTGCTCAACACTTACTGTATGGAAAATAAAAACTGCAAGTTTCCGTCAATCAGATTAAAAAGAAAAAAAAATGCAAATAAATTTAAGAAAAATCTATTGTAATTATCGCAGAAGGAATTACGGCATCAAATCTTACCGGTCTACGGAAAAAGCAAACATTCATAATTAGTGTTGGTAGCACCAGAAGGACCCCTTACTTGCCCTGGCTTCCAAAATACTTTACATCCCCTTCCACCCAAATAAAACTCCACTCTCACAGTAGCGCTGTCACTACTTAGATAAGGCCGGTGTTGTCTCAGTTCCCCAAGGTCTTCCAATCCCCCAACCTCTGATAACTATGCAGAGTTCCCATAAATAATGTAAACACATCACTTCTGTTAAAAATGTTTTTTCTTTGTTTTATCAGCCTCCAGCTGGATCCTGAGCCATTGTGAGACTTGATGGTTGAACGCTCTGTAAGAAGATCAATCTTGTGCAGTCTAGATAGGTCCACCAGGGTCTTCTCCCAACCTAGATAGGTTCACTGAGCTCTTCTCCGCTGTTACCTTGATAGTATCAAGCCACCAGGTTGCTGGTCTTCCTCTTCGCCTTGTTCCTTCTATTCTTCCACCCATAATGTCTTCTCCAGTGATTTATCTCTTCGTGTGATGTGTAGACAAGTCGCAGCTTGGCGATTCTTGCTTCCAGTGATATTTCTGGCTTAATTTGTTCCAAAATGCAATTGTTTGTTTTTCTTCCCATCCATGGTATTGATAACATCCTTCTACAGCTCCACATTTCGAAGGCATTGATTCTTTTGTCTTGTTCCTTTATCATCCAGGTTTTGCATCCATATGTTCTACAGAAAAGACCATACACTGCTTGACAAACACATGTAATGCACTCCTCAATCACTGTTTTGGTGTCCTTTTTGATATCCAAGGTGAATTTCAGAAGATCCTTTGAGGATGTCAAAGAGACTTAAGGCCCCATTACACATAACGATGTCCCAGCGACCCGACCAACCATCAGGTCACCGGGACATCGTTATCTGATCGCTGGTGAGAACACTGGTAAGGCCCTTTTCACACTGGTGTTTTTTTTTGAAAATGCAGGCGATCCGGTAAGTTTACCCCATCTGCCGCATCTTCCGCATAAGGGCCGCACTTGCGGCACCTATCTGGCAAGCCCCATGCATTGTCTATGCGGCTTGCAGTCGAGCGCGGCAAGTGCGGTTTTGCCTGTTGCGGCAGTGAAAAAAAAAACGCAGTCAGCTGCGGTTTTCTACGCGGCCGCAACTGCCTTATCCAGCAAAACCGCACTTGCCGCAAGCCCCATAGACAATGCATGGGGCCTACCGGAACGGTGCCGCAAGTGCAGCCATTAGGCGAAAGATGTTGCAGATGCGGTAAATCTACCGGATCTGCCGCACTTTAAAAAAAACACCTATGCGAAAGGGGCCTAACCAGGGTAAACATCGGGTAGCTAAGCAGAGCGCTTATTTACATTGGTTACCAGCCTCCCAGAGTGTACTGTGCGGCGCTGGGAGGTCGTTGATCGTTTGTCTCCCGCTTTCACACACGCCGATGCTGGCCGCCCAGCGGAAGACCAACGATCAAAAAATGGTCCTGGCCATTTACCAACGATCTGATCGCTGGTCGTTGGTACATGTCACATGCAGCGACATCGCTACAAGGTCGCTGCAATGTCACAAAACCGGTGATGTTGCAACAATATCATTAGCGATATCGCTGTGTGTAACGGGGCCTTTACCGAAGGTAAGAAGAGGCGGACAACATCACTTAAGCTGAAGTCTCTGCTCATCAATACACTGACCCACAGAGCCCTTCAACATACCATGTAGTAAGGGGCAAGAAGAGATCAGTCATGATATGGAAATTGTTCTAACAACTTCACGTGAAATTTGAGTATTAGAAAACCTATTTGGAATGATTTATGGATTACTTCTTCAGGAGATTCAATGCAGCCGAATTACACTCTTAAAATCATTTTCACCATTTGTGTTTTTTTAAACTATTTTCTTTCTTTTTTTGTTTCGTGGTATTTGTGGATGCAGTGCAGAGAAGGCTGTGAGTCAGTGCTAGGACACTATGTAGCCAGACTGAAGCTGCTCTGGCCACGCCTCTATGACTGAAAGCCAGAGGCTGCCAAGAGGAATGAACTTCACATTCTCCCGATAGCTGGGATTTCAGTACAGCGACCACACAGTGTTATAACGCTATTACCTGTAGATTAATCCCATATATGTAGGTTATTAGCAGTTTGGGATGTGACAGGATCCCTTTAAAACCCATTTATGCAAAAAAAAAAGTTATAGTACTGTATTCATTACACAGTTTCAGTAGTAGAATGTTTTGGGGTTTACATATATCTGGAAGGGGCTCAGGATGGGGAGGGGGTAATAGATACCAGGATAGGAACATATATGGTATACTAGGATGGTGAAATATACAGTACAGACCAAAAGTTTGGACACATCTTCTCATTCAAAGAGTTTTCTTTATTTTCATGACTATGAAAATTGTAGATTCACACTGAAGGCATCAAAACAATGAATTAACACATGTGGAATTATATACTTAACAAAGAAGTGTGAAACAACTAAAAATATGTCTTATAGTCTAGGTTCTTTAAAGTAGCCACCTTTTGCTTTGATTACTGCTTTGCACACTCTTGGCATTCTCTTGATGAGCTTCAAGAAGTAGTCACCGGAAATGGTCTTCCAACAGTCTTGAAGGAGTTCCCAGAGATGCTTAGCACTTGTTGGCCCTTTTGCCTTCACTCTGCTGTCCAGCTCATCCAAACCATCTCGATTGGGTTCAGGTCTGGTGACTGTGGAGGCCAGGTCATTTGGCATAGCACCCCCATCACTCTCCTTCGTGGTCAAATAGCCCTTACACAGCCTGGAGGTGTGTTTAGAGTCATTGTCCTGTTGAAAAATAAATGATGGTCCAACTAAAGGCAAACCAGATGGAATAGCATGCTGCTGCAAGATGCTGTGGTAGCCATGCTGGTTCAGTATAAATAAATCCCAAACAGTGTCACTAGCAAAGCACCCCCACACCATCACACCACCTCCTCCATGCTTCACGGTGGGAACCAGGCATGTAGAGTCCATACGTTCACATTTTCTGTGTCACACAAAGACACGGTGGTTGGAACCAAAGATCTCAAATTTGGACTCATCAGACCAAAGCACAGATTTCCACTGCTCTAATGTCCATTCCTTGTGTTCTTTAGCCCAAACAAGTCTCTTCTGCTTGTTGCCTGTCCTTAGCAGTGGTTTCCTAGCAGCTATTTTCCCATGAAGGCCTGCTGCACAAAGTCTCCTCTTAACAGTTGTTGTAGAGATGTGTCTGCTGCTAGAACTCTGTGTGGCATTGACCTGGTCTCTAATCTGAGCTGCTGTTAACCTGCAATTTCTGAGGCTGGTGACTCGGATGAACTTATCCTCCGCAGCAGAGGTGACTCTTGGTCTTCCTTTCCTGGGTCGGTCCTCATGTGAGCCAGTTTCTTTGTAGTGCTTGATGGTTTTTGCAACTGCACTTGGGGACACTTTCAAAGTTTTCCCAATCATTCGGACTGACTGACCTTCATTTCTTAAAGTAATGATGGCCACTCGTTTTCCTTTCCATAGAATTTGTATTATGGCAAGAAAAAAGCAGCTAACAGTCTATTCAGTAGGACTATCAGCTGTCTATCCACCAGATTTCTGCACAACACAACTGATGATTCCAACCCCATTTATAAGGCAAAAAATCCCAGTTATTAAACCTGACAGGGCACACCTGTGAAGTGAAGACCATTTCCGGTGACTACCTCTTGAAGCTCATCAAGAGAATGCCAAGAGTGTGCAAAGCAGTAATCAAAGCAAAAGGTGGCTACTTTGAAGAACCTAGAACATAAGACATATTTTCAGTTGTTTCACACTTTTTTGTTACGTATATAATTCCACGTGTTAATTTATAGTTTTGATGCTTTCAGTGTGAATCTACAATTTTCATAGTCATGAAAATAAAGAAAACTCTTTGAATGAGAAGGTGTGTCCAAACATTTGGTCTGTACTGTATACCAAGATGAGGAACATGTATACCCAAATACCTTGAAGGGGTCCAGAGTGGGGGACAAATATACCAGGATGGGAGACATGTATACCTAGAAGAAGCCCAGGATGGGGAACATTACTACATAACGAAAGGGGCGGTGGAATCACATTTATAGCTATAGGATTTAGAATGTAACAAGGTTCCATACATCTGACCAAAATGTGAGGTGATCCAGGTCCAAACTTTGCATCAGAGCATATTAAACTCTAATTAAGCCAATCCTTCCCACACTTCAAAATCATACTAATTAAAATAGGTTTCTGAAAACTGATTAGAAGGTCTTAGTTTATCAACCATGTCAGTCATTTGCGGCCGTTGGAGGGGAACCCCGAGAACCCCCTCTTATCCGACGTCATCACGGCTCCTCTTTTTATTAGCCAACCTTTTGCCTCATCATCATTGCGGCGGGATGCAAATATGATGTTGTATCAGGCACGATAATTGAAAGTCAGTGGCATTTTTTAGGGCTACTTTCCAGGGGCCAAAGATTACATATGTGGCTGAGGTTCCGGGTCCTGTAAACCAACTCTACACCAATATATCAAATAAACTTTGCCTGAGTCTGAGATCAGAGAATATTATTGATCCACTACAGAAGATATCGCTGTGGAATATGCTAGCGCCATACAAAAAGCCACTAACCTAGATATAAAATTCAGTCATTTGAACAAGGGTTTGTATCAAATGAGACCAGGAGAAAAAATGTCATTGGGAGAACCCTTTGCTCCGTTTATATATAAAAGCCTACTCCACCAGAGCGGTATTCATTGTCATACTTTCCATGTTCCTTGGCCCGGACAAACATTCTGCGGCTACACCGGTTTAAATTGTTTATTGATTTCAATAGATTGTATAAACACTTAGGAATTATTGCTCAGCGACCTGAAGAAAAAAAAAGCCAGATCAATGGGAGACCTTCTCATAATTCATTTCAAAGATGCTCTGTCAAGTGTGATCAACCGGCCGACTCTCTGGTGTGGCGGGGAGGCACGCTTCACCTCTGTTTGCATAGCGATAAAGACGCAAATAAAAGGGGAAGAGAAGAAAATAAAGAAATAAAGAAAGCAAATAATCTTCTCTCTCAACAGAAAGATTTCTTGATTAGCCGGAGTGACAACGGCGAGACTCTCTGCGGGATTAAAGGCTGGTTACTACAAGCTGAAACACACACACGCAAAAGAAAAATAAAAAAAATTCCAATGAACGATTCACGCTCTGACGGTTTATCACTCGATACAAAGTCCTGTCTCAAAATGTCAAACAATTATCTTTTTAAAACAATGACATGCTGGCAACATCTGTGGGGACCGCGCCGAGCACGGGAGAGAAAAAAAAAGAAGACAAAGCACACAGAATCCCTGCAAATACATCACTCAACTTTTCCGGCTTCCCCAGAGGGTGCACAAGCGGGAGGGAGAGAAATCACAGCACGGTCTGACGCCTCAGGTTACCAATGTAGTAGTCTATATGATTCGCAAAATTTCAACTAAATCTGGCCAAATCTGATGATGTGTAATGTATATGTACCTCTCTGCAACAGATAGTGGAGGATCCGACCTGTCGAATTTCGGTGGCAGATCCTTTCAGTTTACTGGAAGATAAACCGTTTCCAGACACAAGAGGGCTTGGCCGAGCCAAGTGTTCCTGTGTAATGAGGAGTAGGGAGTGATAGCCGATCAAATGTGCATGGGAGGCCCTAAGCCACCCATGGGACTTTTGATGAGAGTAAAAGCCAGATAAACATGACCACTATTCATTAGCAGAATCTAAATGGCTGCAGTGCTCATGTGACATAACGTCATCGAAGCACCAGACGCCGGCAGGGAGGAGAGTACAGGCAGTTTTTCTCAATTACTATACCTCCCATATAAAATAAAGACGTTGCCCGAGTAGTAGATAACCCTTTTAAACTCACCTCTCGCACTGTTGCCGTTTCAGAAATGTCTAGTTACCCGAGGCTCACATGACATTGTTATGCTATATGAGCCTTGTAGCCAGTCTGCTGTTAATATTAGGTTGTCACTTCCTTCAGATGGCCAAGGTTCACCCGCCAAAAGAAGTGGGAGCACAGCAACCTAAGGGTAAGTGCACACTGGCCGGGTTTTCGGCGGTTTACCTGTGTAAACCGCTGTTTTGTTTACATTAGTTTTATGTTAATTTATGTTAATCCAAAACCGGCGTTTGGATTAACATTAAAACTAATGTAAACAGCCCAAGGCTGTGCACACACCGGCGGTTACCCAGCGTCATCCGTTGCTAACCCGCAGGTTTCCCAGCGGGTTAGCAAAGAATGACCATGTTCTAAAAAACGGCGGTTCTGCAGCGGCTGCAAGCAGAATCATGTGCTGCTTCCAGCCGCTGCAGAATCGCCGCCGAGAACCCGCTGGGCAGCCGCCGGATACCACCCGGCTCCCGCCGCACATACCCGCCAGGAAGCCGGTGGACGGCGCCGGAGCTTCCTGGCGGGTTCCGCAAGCTGCCGCCCACGAAACCGCCGGGTAAGTGTGCACTTACCCTAATAGTGGCCGTTGAATGTTGTGCCATATGACCACTGAAGCTAATGTAAAGTGAGCCTCCTGAGAACCAGCGTTGACATCACTGGAGAGTTAGAAGTATAACATCAAGTTCAACCATTAATTAGGTGCTCAAGGGAAAAGAGTTAAAGGGAACCTGACCCCTAAAAATTAGCCACCAGCCTTTTAAGACCTGTCCCTGCACCACCCTAATACATTTCTAGCCATCCCTTTGTGCTAAAAATGTGCATTTAGAAAGTTCATAAAAGTGACTATTTCCTTCAGCACTGCAGCTTCTCAGATTTTGAGAAGTCGCAAAAGGCGTTGCCTGGTTTCTTCTCCCCGCCGCCTGCAGCCTAATTATTCATGCCCCTATGGGCGTGATAATCAGCAGAGAGCCGTCGCGTCACATTACATGGGCAATATAGCCGCTATGACGCTAAACGAGTCATATCCGGCTATACTGAACTCAGTACACCCAGACCTTGCGATGCGCATTGCGCATGCGTGAAGTGTGCTCACGGCAGCTTACCTGTGATGAGCTGCCGAGAACACACCTCGCGCATGCGAGTCCAGGATTGTACTAGCTCGTCCGCTCCCTCCGACTGCGGATCGTGACATCTCGCCATGAATCTGGGCACTTTGTTGTTTAATCGCGAGGCCATTAGATGCTCCCCAGCACTGACATATCTGGTGGAAGACTTCTGGATGCAGAGCCCACTTTCCTGAGGTGATGCCCTGACGGCTGAGAAAATCCGCCGCCCAATTGTTCACACCGGGTATGTGAACTGCTGAGATCAGTGACCATGTGGATTCCGCCCATTGGAGTATTGGACGAACTTCACGCATAGCTGATTTGCTACGTGTCCCACCCTGATGGTTGACATATGCCACAATATGTTGACATATGCCACCGACCTGCCAGCAGGTGATGAACGTCTTGTAGGGCCAAGGAAATGGCACGGATTTCCAAGAGATTGATGGGAAGAGTGGCTTCCTGTGTGGACCACCTGCCCTGAGCCGTGTGGTGACGATAGACCGCTCCCCAGCCTATAAGACTGGCATCGGTGATGAGGACGTCCCAGTGTACCAGTAAAAAGGACCTCTCTGTTCGATTGGAGGCAGGTCGGAGCCACCTAAGAAGGGACTGTTTCACCGATCTTGACAGTTGCAAGGTTCTGTCTAGGGTAGAGGGATTCCTGTCCCAAGTTGATAAGAGGGCGAGCTTGAGGGGCCTGAGGTGGAGCTGAGCAAAAGGGACCGCCTCCATTGCTGCCAACATTTTCCTCAGTACTTTCATTGCTAATCGAATAGAGTGGGGCCGGGGACGGAGAAGGATTCGTACTCCCTGTCGCAAAGCGGACGAGGGTGTCCATGGCAACGACCACGCTCTCCACGCAGTCCCGGAAGGATGGTGCCTTGATGAGATTGTCCAAGTAGGGAGGAACCACTAAGCATCTTGAATGGAGTATCGTCATGACAGCGGCCATGATCTTGGTGAACACTCTGGGGGTGGTCGCGAGCCCAAATGGCAGAGCAACGAATTGGTAGTGATCTTCGCAGACGGCAAAACGCAGGAAGCGTTGGTGAGCCAGGGAGACTGGAATGTGCAGATACACATCCTTGATGTCCATTGATGCGAGAAACTCTCCCTCGTCCGTGGAGGAAATGATGGATCGTAAATACTCCATGCGGAAATGACGTAGTCTGATGAACTTATTTAGGTGTTTTAGGTCTAAAATTGGACGGACAAACCCGTTCTTCTTGGGTACCACGAAAAGATTTGAGTAAAATCCCATGAATTCTTCGTTTGTCTGTACTGGGACGATGACTCCTGCCTGCCGAAGGGAATCAACGGCCTTGAAGAAGGCGCGAGGCCTTGCTGGAGAACATGGGGCGAGTACGGGAAGAAATGGGTGGGAGGGCGGGTGAGGAACTCTATATTGTATCCGGAAGAAATTACCTACCTGACCCACTTGTCATCTGATACGGCAAGCCAAACCTGCTGAAAGAGGGAAAGGCGGCCGCCTACCAGGGAGGGATTTTCCGGGCGAGGGAATGAGTCAGGAGGAGAACCTATGACTGCCAGTTTGAAATGGACCTCAGAGGACTGGGAGTACTTGTCTCTACGTGGAGATTGGTTATTGGTCTGAGGCGCCCTGGAGATCGACCAGCCAAAGGAATTCCGAAAGGAACGGAATTGTGTCTGTTGGCATCGAAAGAAAGGACGCTTGTGTTTGTGCTGTGGAAGAGAGGTGCTCTTTCCACCCGTGGCATCCGAGATTAGTTTTCTAGCTTTTCTCCAAAGAATCGCCCGCTGAGGTATGTCAGACTGGTCAGGGACTTCTTGGAGGCTGAGTCCACCTTCCACTCGCGGAGCCAGAGTGCTCTGCGTATGGTGATAGAATTAGCCGCCGCAATAGCGGAGCAGTTGGCGGTATCCAGTGTGCATATAGCAGGTATTCTGCTGCGACAGAGATCTGGGTCGCCAGGTCTGACCTATCTGGCGACTGGGTATCGCAGAGAGAATTGGCCCAAGATATGACGACCTTGGCTACCCATAGGGAGGTGAATGACGGTGACAAAGCCGAACCGGTGGCCTCAAAAATAGAGCGAGCCAATTGTTCAACCTGCCGGTCAGTTGGATCCTTAATAGAAGATCCGTCTGGAAGGGAAAGTAGAGTCCGAGTAGCTAAGCGGGAGACTGGGGGGTCGACATGTGACGAGTCTGCCCAGTCCTGGCCTAGGTTGGGTAGGATGGGGTAGCGGGATTCCATGGCCTTTGGATTGCCAAACCTTTTGTCGGGATGGGCCCTATGTTTGGTCAAGATTTCCTGAAATTCAGGGTGGTCTGAGAAAAATGTGTGTGGGTGTTTTGCCCGCTTGAAAGACACCATAGGTTCAGGTGTGTCACATGGGGGGCTATCGACTTTAAGAGTCTGATTAACAGTCGTTAACAGATCCTGCACCATAGCCTGGGTGTCCGGGCTATCTAAGTCAAGGGACATGTCCTACTCTGGGTCCGACTCAGAGACCCTGGGATGAGGGAGAACCAGGGTCCTGACCCCGAGATGGAGAGTCATGGGAACTCCTTGAGGGGGAAGGAGAAAAACGTCTATGGGATCTTTTAAGTCTAGAGCCCTGAGGAGAGGACGCCGACTCCTGTGTATTGTCCCTGGACGGACAGGGTGCTCTGAAACTCTGTATCCTCCTCCTGTGGCTCGAAGGGCACGATGTGCGGAGACTTTGCCGAGCTTGAATGAGGGTTGAGGAGAGCTTCTCCATAGATTGAGTGCAGAATACGGCCCATTCCGGTGGAGTGGGTTTACTGACAGATGCAGCGGAGGTGGTGGGCTGCAGGGGTACCTCAGACCCTGTGGCCGCTGGACTGGGGGGCTCTAGAACAGTATTTTGGTCGCAGGCCTGGCAGAGCGGGATAGTGTGACCGCTGGGTAAGTGTGCCTTGCAGGTAGAACATGAGGCATAAAAGGTTGCCAGCTTTGAGGCTTTCTTGTTACCTATGGAGCTCTGCATGGCTTTAACTGTGCAGGTGTAGAAAGGATTGCACTTTGCTGATTTTGCACCCTGTAACTGGATGCAGGTGCAGTACTGTGTGCTGCCTGGGGCAATCTACAGGGGAGAGCTGCACTGCAGAATCGGATGCAGGTGCAGTTCTATGTGCTGCCTGGGGAAGAATACAGGTGAGAGCTGCGCCGCAGAATCAGATAGGGAGGGGGTGATGAGCACCAGCAGAGAACTGCTGTGCTCCTTACCGCTCCTAGGAACCACAGTACTGCAAGAATCTGGGTCCTATGTCCCCCTGGAGGGCTGTGATGGTGTGGTGCTGGAGCCGGAGGGCGGAAGCACGAGGTAGAAAGGGTGCACAGTGAAGTCTCACGTGCCACGAGAAGTGCCAGGACAGTAAGGCCCGCCCACTATGACGCGGCCGAGACAGTAGTTGTCGGCCGGGGGCGGGAGCGAGGGCGGGCGAGGGGAGGTGCCGTAGATGTGTAGGCTGAAACCAAGGGCTAAATTAGGCCGGGCAGCTGGAAAAGAGTGCGGCCCGGCGCGGAGGCTATGTAAATGCAGCGATAGTGCCCCAAATTGCCAGCAGCGATTCAGCTCCCCATGAAAATCATAGATATTTGCCAGAGAGCCCCTTTACAAGGTATGTGCCCACAGGAAAGGGAGAGGATAAAGAGACATCAGGGGTCCATTGGAGGCGGGAGCCCTGGGTTACCTTTTTGTGGGCTCCTCGACCCAGAACCCAGGAAGGGGTATGGGGCGGGCGACTGCTCATGAATGCAGAGGTGTCCAGAGTAAGGGGGGGGGGTCCTGTCGCTGCGTCCCAAGGTCCCAACAGTGAGAGCTGGGGAGGGACCATGAAATATAGCTGGAAACGCCATGTGAAGGTGCAGAGGAGATCAGAACGCGAAGGAACCGTCGCCCTGCATCCTATCCCTCGTGGCAGAAGGGGGTACATGGAGGTAACACCCCGCGTTCCCATCTGTTGTTGGTGTTGGGAAATCGGTATGCTAGGTACCGTCGCTCTATGAGATCTTCAACAGGAAAAAGGGAAAAAATAAATAAAAAAATCTAACTAGAAATGGGGTCTATAGACCACATCTACCTCTTAATGACACTAAGCAAAAACTGGTGAGGCTGTGGCCAGCCAGGGTGTATATACTGCAGGAGAGGAGCTGCACTGTTTTCTTTTTCAGAAATTACTTAGTGTCGCCTCCTAGTGGACAGCAGCATAACACCCACTGTCCTGTGTCCCCCAGTGAGGCGAAGGAGAAATTTAATGAACTCATTAAAGGAGCATATGTTAATGGAATTTTGAACAAGAAAGAAAAGAAATTCCTAGACATTCTGCAGTTTAAGGTACCATACTTTTATTTTCTCCCCAAACTCCATAAAAACCCGACTAACCCATCTGGCCGTCCCATCATCTCCGGTGTAGAATCGATCACGAGCAACCTCTCTCATTAGGTAGATCTGCATCTACAAAAATATGTATTGAAATTAGCTTCTCATCTAAAAGATTCTACTCAACTCATTAAGGAACTGAGGGAATTACCTCTCGAGACAGGACGTTTAATCATCACGCTTGATGGTTCTGCCTTTTACAGTAATATACCACATGAGCATTAACGTCATTGATGAATATCTTACTGCTGATAAGGATATGCCTCCCGAACAAAAGGAATTTATCCTAGCATCCATAAAGTTCATCCTCAATAATAACGTGTTTTCATTTGAAGGAACTGTATATCGGCAAACAAAAGGCTACGCAATGGGGATGAGATTAGCACCCAGTTACGATAATTTATACATGGGTGAATATGAATCTGTTTCAATTGCGCAGTCCGAATTGGCTAAAAAAAACGGATTGTATATTACTGCCGATTCATTGATGACTTGCTAATTCTATGGAGAGGGACGACAATGAAGCTTCTAAGTTCATCACGGAACTTAATAAGAACAGCTGGGGTCTGTCCTTCACAGCATCTATTTCCTCATGGGCCTTCCAGTATTTGGACCTGATGGTACAGTTTGATGACTCGGGGAGTGTGTTCACTTCAACATTTTTTAAACAGATTGATGTAAATAGCCATTTGAAATTTGATAGTGGACACCTCCCCAGATGGGTCACAAACCGTACGGCCAATACTGGAGGGTGAGGAAAAACTACTAGGTATGCTGATTTCATCCAGGAATCCAAGACCCTCAAAAAACGGTTCCTCGAGAAGAGTTACCCCAAGAAATTATTGCAGGATGCATTTGGGAGACCAAAAAATCTCACTCAAAATTCTTGTGTAAAGAGGATAACTACTAAAGATAGTAACAAGAAAAGAACATCTGGGTTGACAAGGTGGAGTTTGGTTACTATATAGTGTCAATCCAGAGTTATTATCCAGAATTTAATAAAAAGTTTTGGTTTGCCCTGAAGAATGATCCTATACTTTCCGTGCACCTTCCACATAAACCTATTATTGTCTATAAGAGAAATAAAAGTTTATGCAACTTGGTAGCACCAAGCAATAAGAGTTTAAAACCAAAGAAAATTTCTACTAGTGTAGACAATGGCGAACAAGTACCTGAATGCTTGTGTTGTCAGGTTATCTCAAATGGAGACAAATAAGTCACATCTATATCTTTAAATAAGACTATCACTATTTCACTATTAAAACACAGAGTAACATGCCAAACGTCCTATGTGATCTACGTGCTGGAGTGTCCTTGTGGTCTCCAGTACGTGGGCTGCACAGTTCAGGCAATGCATTTCCGCCTGAATAAACACAGGCACAACATTAAAATTGGTTACCAATTGCACAGCGTTTCCAGGCACTATGCATCCTGTCACCAAAAGGATTATAGCCTTATGAGGGTCACCATTTTAGATCCTCTGACTGATAAAGAGAATGAACACTTTTCAAGAGGATTCTGCAACCCTTTTTATTAAAAGATAAGACCCTATGCGCCCTTGTCTCTCATTTTCGATAAAGAGAATGACAGTCTTGGGGCTCTAATTAGACAGGAAAGTTTCTGGATACACATAATGGGCACCCTGGCCCCAGAAGGACATAACCTGACTATCGAGAATGTGGCCATGCGGTAAGGTTCACTAGGATAAATAAGAATAATCTTATGCGCAATAAAGAACTATATCTGCTGAGAGGGCCTTATGATTATCATTATTATTAATTTTAGCATATACACTTGTTATCATATTTTAAGGAAATTGTTATTCACTTGTGATGAGCATGTAATTTTATTTATATTCCATAGGTAATATAATATGGTTTTTATATGATTATTTATATGATTTGTTTAGTCAGGATTAATTTTGTATTTATTTTATTGAGTATGTTTTTTAATTGTTCATTATACTTGGAAGCTATGGCAATCTGAGGGTTAAGGTACCGTCACACCTGGCGACGGCACCGCCAATTTCTTAGGCGACGTAGGGACGTGGCCTATCGGCGCCGATATCGCCCCTGCGTTGCTTAATTTAAAGGGGCGATGTCGGCGCTAATTATCGCCTCTGAGTGGTCGCCTGGTTTCACATCAGTGATGCGAAACCAGGCGAGCACTCTGGGGCAATGCGTGCACATCGCCCCATGTATCAGGGGGACGGCGACCTGTCAGATCACCATCTGGTGGGGCGCCGAAAACGTGCGCGCCCCCGAGCTTCGCCGGCAATATCTTCGGTGCCGTCGCCAGGTGTGACGGTACCTTTAAATGGTTTGTTAGTGATGGTCCAATCAAAGCGGACCAGCCCCTTTACATGTCATTTCCCCATGTATACCCTTTACTCCACCTGATGAAGACAGGCACCCTGTCGAAATGCGTAGTGGGAAGTAAAGGGCAATAAACATTGGTAAATATGCTCATTGAGTGGTTTAATCTGTGCCCAAGTGCCCCAGCGCTCCTAAAAGACCGCCACGTTGTATTCGCTCAAAATACCAGATTAGAAGAGACATGACTGCCAGAACCGTCACAGATCAGCTTATTAAAGGGGTGGTGAAACCCCAGTCAGCGCTGTCACACCTCCTTTTTTTACAGCAGCTCTCCCGGGCGCCGCCAGTCATTGCTGCTTAGTCCCATAGCTGCGATACTCAATACAACCACTACGTAATGTGGGGAGCTGTGTCAGGTGTGCAATATCTGTAAATATGAAATCAAAGGCCCTGCTCAACACCCGCCATTGCCCAGAGATGGAACGGAGCAGATTTGGAACACCCTTTTAAATGTATTTTGCACATTTTTATTTTAGAAAATTGAATACTTTCTGCATAGCTGCTGTTTTGCCTAAATCTTTTACTGGCTGCGTTTATCTTTATAACCCATTCTGTTACAATGCAATTTTGCATACCTAATTGGATAAAACATCTTCCTACTGCTTTGTATCTAGAGCTGCAATGTAACCCAATGTGTCTCCATGGTAACAGACTACAAACAATCTCTGTGTAGTCTGATCCTGCAATCATCGTGCCATACCTCAGTCCATGGCTTATCACGGAATCACTAAATGTAATACTAGCAGAAAGCATTAGTCAGATGAGGGCAGGATCAGACTATGCAGGGGTTATTTGTAGTCTGTTACCATGGAAACACGTGTGGTGAGGTTTTATTATGAGAGTAGGACCATCCCAATGGGATGCACCTTGTCGCAGTGAGATGGCTTTTAAGCTTTTTGATCAATGTTAAACAAGTGCATTATTTACAAGTACAGGTATCATTTCCTTACTGTATTTTGTGGACTATAAGACGCACATTTTTCCCAAAAAATTTGGGAGGAAATGGGGTTGCATCTTAGTCCGGATATAACTTACGGAGCACTGCAGCGGTGGAGCAGGGTCACAAGAGGCAGAGGGCCGCTGCAGGAAGTTGCAGTGGGGCAATGCTGCGGGCCCTGGGCTTGGAGATGGGGGTGTCTACATCCAATGCGAGCCAGGAGCCATTGATCTCTTGGCAGCGGATTTCAAGAAAATGGGCCCAGAGGCAGCACATGTGCAGGTTTAGATCTTGGCTTAATGACGAGTATCTCAAGCTGCGAATGCGCCACCTCCGGCTACACTTTCTGAAGCCTACTGCCAAGAGATCAATGGCTTCTGCTTTGTACCACTGACGGCGGGCTTCAGACTAATGGCGCCATGTGCAGATTTAGATCTCGGCTCAGTCACTAAGCTGAGAGCTCAATCTGCAAGCGCAATGAGATTAATGGCTCCTGCATCAAACCACTGACACCCCTCCTCCCAGTTAAGGGCCCGCAGCATCACCCCACACATGCCTCCTGTGACCTCGCTCAACCGCCACCGCCTACCTGTAAGCCAAATTCATACTATAAGACGAACCTCCATTTTCACATACATTTTTTTTCCCTTCTCTAAATTTGGGGTGTGTCAGTCTGCAAAATATGGTACTTGCATTATTATATAATGCTCATTTTGTGGTTTTTCTCTTCGATTTGGTCTATGAACAAATGGTCTGATCCTGCAGTCCTGGCGCCATACATCCTTTCCCCGTTTCTCGCAGACTTACCAAATGTAATGTTGGCAAGAAACATTAATCGGATAGGAGGGCAGGATCAGACTACGCAGGGGTTATTTGTAGTCTGTTACCACGGAAACACACAAGTCTGCATAGGAGCAATAAAGATTTTTTTTTTTAAATTAAGATTATTTGCAAAGCAGCTTTATTTTAGATGCACTAGGGTAATAAAAATGAGATGCCAACGAGACCCCCTACTATTAAAGAGGCTGTCTGACTTTTGCCAGTATTATACATATATATTTTTGGCTTCTAAGGAAAAGAAATAAAACAAGTGAATTCTTGCTTCTTGCGTCTAATTCCAGCAGGAAAGCTTGGCTCACAGGGAACGTTGTTTGTTTAACAGCATCCCACACGTTGGAAGGAGAGATCTGACTTCAGACTCGCAATCATTTGAATTTTTATAGCTCTGTGCGGCTAGATGAACCGAAAGTCATTTTTTTCTTGACATCCAGATATGTCTTGGCAGCTTAAGTGAGGAAAAGTATGACAGGATTGTGAGGCATAGATCAGAGACAAGCGCGGTAAATAATACAGGGAATTAATACGGGAAAAAGGTTGAAATTGTGTGTAAATTACAGTCAATGATTAAAAAAAATATAGATTATGTGTGTAGATCAAAGTCAACCTGACATTCAGATGACAACTGCTCAGTCTGATTGAACTGGCGACCTAAGAGGGAACAGCCATCTCACTCTATTCCTGTGGGGCACAATGCCCTGAAATGGGAGCTGAGGGATATAAAAAGGAGGTCTTCTCCTGTCACCGGTGTGCTTCTACAATTCCTCGGCCTACGGACCATCGTTTCAGTTGGTGGATTACAGAACTGCTTAACTGCACAACACAGACTTGAAACTCATTTGGAGAACCCAGGTTGGGAAAATGTGGTTACCTGGCCACATACCTCGCTGAGCTCCGTCAGTTTCCTAAGCTTGCAGCTACCACCTCTCAGTGGCACCAGTCTCCTGGCTGGTGTAGTTGAGTATGGATCCCCAATAGTCATGGAGGTTTTGATCCCTGGCAAGCCAGCGGGAGGGTGGATATCACATGCACTGTCCTGTGTCCTTACTGTGAATGTACTATATGCTGTTCACTGTTGGTGATCCAATAAAGCCTTACCGAAGCGTGGTATCCTAACAATGAGTTTTGTCTGCGTAGTTTTCTTCCCACCTGAAAGGAGTACGGGTGTTTAGTGGGATGATCCGCAGCCCAGGGTGGTCTTTCCAAAGACAGCCAGGCAAGCGGACGAGACCACCCACTGACCCTCATGTCTCCACACCTTGTATCTATCTACCATCCTCTTATTCCCACTTAAAGGGGATTGTCTCAAACTTTTTTTAATGGGTAAAATTGTAAATTTACAATTTCTCTCTTATTACAAATCTTCTCCATCCTCAAGAATGGAGGGATATTTAATTATATAGTGTACAGCTTGAAGCCTAGGTGACCAGTCGGTTCTGCAGTCTTTTAGGGTTGGCCAGTTTCCAAGACATAGAGCTTGTAAACGCTTTGCTTCAAAGCTTGCAAGTGCCACTCGGAAGTGATCTGGCCAGATTCAGTATCACAGTGTTCCTCAGATGCTGCTCCTGCAACTTCTGCTTATGCCACCAGGTGCCGCTGTGTTCACTCTGAAGGTGGGGCTGGTGATGTAGTATTCTGACCTGTGGATGTGTTTGTATGGCTGCCCAGCTGCGGTCATTAACTCTGACTTCAGCCAATTAGGAAATTCTGCAGTCTATTTGAATCCTCTGTGTGCTTCTGCTGGTTGCCAGATATATTTCCTGGTTCTTGGTTTTCCTGCTTAGTATTTTTGATTTTCCTGATTGAGCTCTACCTGTTTTTGTACTGTTCTCCAGTCTAACGAGTTTGCACTTTTCTGACCTCTGGGCTTTGACCCTGCTTGGTGACTTTTCTATTCCCGGACTACAACCCAACTGTAGGCAGCAACCCCCAGGACCCTGCAGTAAAGCCAGATCCCTGCATAGGGGTTAAAGGGTGTCTGGGCATCTCTGGGTTCAGCCTGACGGTGCAGTTTGCATTTAGTCTGTCCAAAATCCCCTTTTTACTTGTAACTCGGATGGACATTACACTGCAGGGGCAAAGCAGCCTCTGCATGAAGCATGGGAAATCGCACAGCTCATACTAGAGGTGCTATCATGCCGCTTGGCCGCACTGCCAGTCTAAGGCTGAGGTCACAAGTCCAGTAACCATTTATAATAATATAGTAATACTTTAGCAAAAAAAAAAAAAAAAAAAATCGATTGTTGCAGGATTTTGTTTTTTAAAGGGATCCTGTCACCTCCAAAACGCCTCCTAAGCTACCAAAACATGTCCCTGCAGCATCCTATCACTAACCTCACACTTCTTTTGTCTCCTAAAAGCATTCTGTGAAAGTGCATAAAAGCGATTTTATACTCACTCATTAGTGATTAGAATTAGCAGTGGCTATATTCTTTAGCCCCTAGGGCGTGTTGTTTTGCAGCCTGAATGATCCACCCTCTGTCTGTGCTGCTGTGATGTGAAGCTGAAGGCAGGACTTATGATTTGCATTCTGTAAGTGACAGAGAGGGGGGAGGGCAAAGCCTGCACAAGCAAAGCAGCACAGAGAGAGAGGGTGGATCCTGGAGCCTGCAAAACAACACGCCCTAAGGGCTATAGAATATAGCCCCTGCTAATTATAATCACTAATGAGTGAGTATTAAAATGTTTTCATGCACTTTCACAGGATGCTTTTAGGAGACAAAAAGGAGTGTGATATTAGTGATAATATGCTGCAGAGACATGTTTTGGTAGCTTATGAGGCGTTCTGGAGGTGACAGAATCCCTTTAACATGGATGGTTACGGAAAACGGATTTGTTAACTTGCTAACAGTTGGCGGACCCATTTTCCATAGACTTCCACGTTAAAAAAATGAATCCTGCAGAAATTAAATTTTCTCCAAAACAAACAAAACAGTTTTGCTTGTGCAACTTTGTTACCAAGAGATTGTTGTAATGGATGATTACTGTACATGTAAAATTAGACTACAGAACTCCATCATCCCTTGAAAATCAGAAAGTTGGGAGTCAGGGGTGTGTTGTGCTACAGGAGGATTGCAGGTTGTAGTCCCAAAGGGAGACAAAAAAAGTGCAAAAAAAAAAACTTTAAAATAAATGTGGTGAAATAAAACCCACACGCTTTTTTCCCAGTGCAAGAATAATAGACTATAAAATCGACCACACACAAAAAAATAAGAAAATGTTATGCCTTTAGTAAGATGTAGCCCAATGGTAAACTATTAATGTCTATGGGTTTGGGTAAGGACATACAGGTCAAAAAACAACAAGTTTTTTCTTTTTTGTTTAAAAAGAATTTAAGGTCGAGGGGACAAGATTTCCTGTAGCAGAATGGCGGTCTCCCCACGCCTCTCTGCCTCTTCTTTGCTTCTGGCTATGACTGACAGCGGGTGACATCTACCATGAAAAGAAGGAGATACAAATCTTTTCTTTCAGAAAATCTCAGCGCTCAGCAACTTTGTATATTGAACAATTAGGCAGCGATTCTGCTGACTGCCTTCCCGCAGATTTAGACGGGACAGCGCTCCCGAGATGGAGAGATTACATAAAAAACAACACCTTGAGATTGATTTGATCGCAGCGTTATCAGAGGCCGGTGCCAGACGTTCCATGCAATTTTGCAAATAAAGTATTGGAATAATTGAGTGAATATTCCCTGTTCTACAAATAAGAACTCGGCAAATACATAAGACATGACGGCTACCTCTCTGTAAGGGACGATCTGTTCAGGACAGGACTGGGAGGGTGTCTCAGGATTGATGGCGGAGCGGAGCGAGACAGAAGTGATGGAGTTCTGCGCGGTGACTCTTGAAGCCTTTTGTCATTTACACTGTCCAACGACATCTGAAGGTCATCGATGTGCAACCTCCTCGAGTCCTGTCAACGCAAGTAGTAAAACAGGTGATTAATGATGGATTTTATCAGCAATTTTAAGCGAAATCTACAGGAAGGGCCCCCATACACAAGTCTACGTCAGCCAAACACGCCAACGTTGGCCCGATCAGCCGACAGTCTATTGTAGGCGCGTCCACAACTCCAGTCCTCAAAGGCCACCAACAGAAAATGTTTTCAGGATTTTATTAGTATTGTACACACGATGATTACAACACCTGTGTAATGCTAAGGAAATCCAGTTGGTGGCCTTTGAGGTCTGGAGTTGAGTAAACCTGGTCTAAATTGAGTGGAAACCTCTGATTCTACCCAGATCATTTGCACAATGAAAGACTAGAAGCAATAGGATGAAACTGAATGGGACGAGACACAGATTACATATAAGGTAAATCTGTTTGACATTAAGAGTGATCAACGAGTTGAACAGGCGGCCATAAAAGGGGGAGAGTCCTCCTTCAATGGAAGTCTTCACACAGAGGATGGACAGACATCTGTCTGGGATGATTTAGTGAGTCTTCCTTTGAGTAGGACTGGGATGTCCAAGGAGGACCCCTTCAATTCCATCATTCTATCATATCCTGCATCAAAGGCTCATGTGTATGGAGAAGTCTGGAGATATAGCTGATGGTTGAATGAGCGCTCACCTATCAGCTATTGTATGTAATCAAAAAGCGCAAATAAAGGCATTGTGCCTCAGAATAGACTTATCACCTCAACAGTGATCATGCCTGGCCACTACACATCCTATAGACCCACAGATGTATAATCATGGTCAAAAGTGTTGGAACCCTTGAAGTTTTTTCAGAAAATGAAGTATTTCTCCTAGAAAATTATTTATATCATGCATGTTTTTTCAAACACGTTATTGCCTTTGTGTTGAAACAACCCAAAAAAATAAAAAAAGCAAATTGGACACAATTTCATAAATATCTCAAATGGGCCAGGAACATTGTTGGCACCTTTCCAAAATTGTGGGTAAACCACTTTTTTTTTTTTTTTTTTTACCAGCATGCCATGCTCGTTCAGACTCCCCTGTAGCAAGAAATAGGTGGTTGCAATATGAAAATCACAGCTGAAATTAAATAAAAAGGGGACAAGTTGCCTCAGTTTTTGCATTGTGTCTCTGTGTGTCACACTAGGCATGGAAAACAGAAAAAGGAGACGTGAACTGTCTGGGTACTTAGGAACTTGAAAAATAACAATCTCAAGGTTTCAAGTGTAGAGAATTTGTTCACAATGCGTAACATAAATCAAAAAGTTTACAACCCTTGGCACTGTAGCTAATCTCCCTGGACATGGACATCAGATAAACATTGTTGAAACATTGCAACGCAGGATAGTCTAGATGGTTGATAAGCCTCAATTAAAGTTACATAGAAATTCAAGCTGTACAGCAGGCTCAGGGGGCATCAGTGTCTGCGATAACTATCTGTCCACATTTGAATAAACACACTGCTGACATAAAAAAGCTAGAATGTAGTTTTTCAAAATGTACATGAGAAAGCCAAAATCCTTCAGGGAAAGTGTCTTGTGGACAGATGAGACAAGATAGATCTTTTTGGTAAAATGCATCATTCCACTGTTTACCAAAAACAGAATGAGACCAACCAAGAAAAGAACACAATACCTACAATAACGTATGGTGCGGGTCAGAGAGATTTAGCTGCCTCTGGCACAGGGTGCCTAGATTTTTGCTTCAATCACACTAAAGACTTGTGGACTATTACTCTGGACTCCTGAGGGGCCCATTAATTATGCATTTATTGCCTACAAGGTTTAATTTTGATAAATGCATTAAGTCAAAATCCCTTAATTCACTTTTAAATCACTATATATATATATATATATATCTATATATATATATATATATATAAATATATATCTACCTATATATATATATATATATATATATATATATATATATATATATATATATATATATAACAAAAAAAGTCCTGTTCATACTGACCTCAGAGATCCCACTATTGCCCAACACTTAGAGGTCATCCCTGTAATAGTCAATCAGCAGCTGTTACTGGCCTGATATTAGCACACGTAAATGGACCACTAGACATGTCAGGAATAGTGATGAGCGAGTATGCTCGGCGCTACTCGGTACCCGCACGAGTATCTCGGTACTCGGGGTGCTCGGTGAGCACCGAGTACTGCCGAGATGCTCGGACCGCTCGGTAATAATAAGCGATCTGACACACATACACTGCTCCCTCCAGTGCACACAGTGAGCTGGCACCATACAGGGAGCAGATTAATTGATAGGATCCCTCTGGGGGCCACAGCAAGGTGTTATATGCTGCGGTGATTTGAAAAAGCCCACCCTCCCGCCCTTTTCCGGAATTACTCTTTTTATAACCGGAAGTCTGTGGGCGGAGCCTGTCACTCATTGACTTACATTGGGCTCGGTGCTCTGGCCGAGTACAAGAGTATCTTGAGATGCTCGGCCAGAGCACCGAGCACCCGAGCATTTTAGTGCTCGCTCATCACTAGTCAGGAATGTGTACAGATCCCCCCTTAAACATTTATCCACAGAATAGATAATCAGTATAGGATCACTGGGGGTCTAGCTGATAAGATCCTTACTGATCAAGTATAGGGGGGTGGGCAAAGTCCTCTGTGTGATTGGGCAGTAGTGAGCATATGCGACCACCACTCCTATACACAGAGTAGAGAGCAGTGGTCACACATGCTCATTAACGCCCCCATTGCATGGAGGACTTTGGGATCCCCATTTTTCAGCTCTGTGGATCTTTTCATGGATGGCACCCATAACTCATACGTTTATCAAATATCCAGTGGAAAGGTGAATTATTTATGCGACGACTTTTTAAAAAAGTAGTTTACAAAAACCTATGTATAAAAGGAAATGACATCTGGAGAATGTGTTTAGAGGTAATCCTGTCACCACTAGGTTTGAGCTTTCCGACCCGAGTGCAGCATAAAATGAGTACCTAGATCCAGTTTCCGGCTAAGGCTAGGTTTATATTGCATCATTGCTGTCCGTTACAATGGAAACATTAACTGTTTCCATTGTGAAGGCAAAAGTGACACTTTGAGTCACTTTAGAGTGCATACATTTTTGATAGTTCAAAAACATATGAGCTACATGAGATAGACAGATAGATAGATAGATAGATAGATAGATAGATAGATAGATAGATAGATGCAAGAAAAGCATTACCAGCCTCCCTGCTCTGTCCCCTTCTTGCTGCTGCTTCAGGGACACTAGTAATGCTTTTCTTGTATATCTATCCTAACATCTATCTATCTTTAAATCCGATCATCTATTGCAAACGCAACATAACGCAATGCTGCAGATTTGGACAAATCTATAGCACTGCATTATATTGCTTTTATTTCCCAACGGACCGAAAAACGCTGCAGTCAGCGTTTGCCTGTGTGCCTCAACAATCGCATACACATGCCTATTTTGGCATGCCTTAATATGCATTTGTTGAAAGGAGGTCTATGGATGCGTTTGTGTGTCCGTTACATTGAGTTTGTGCTGCTGTCAAATGAAACCGTTAAAGGGACAACACAAATGCAATGTGAACCTAGCCTTAGTGTGCGTTGCTTGCAGGATTTTTTGCTTCTAATGAAACTCCCTGTGCTGAAGACCTGGTAGTCATCTCGAAGATGAACCTTTGCACCGGACTGTTGATTGTCAGCTTCCTGAATACACTGTACATTGGCAGAAAGTTGCCAATCAGTAGGGAAGGTAGAGATGAGTGAATATGGGGCTGTTCAGGTTCCACTGTTTGGGGTGCCGAATGTCCCCGGAAGTTGCGGATTGGCTGTACGGCTCACCGCCCACATACAGCCAAAAATGTGCTAAACCCCTCCTGGTGTACGTGGGTGGAGATTTTTCTGTTTTGATTTTGTCCATCTCGCTACTGCCGAAAGCTAGGATTTCAGCTCCATTTCACACAGATTAACCACTGCAAGTGGCTGGCACTGGGCCAGAAAGCAAGCATACCGAAGCACAGCACTACCCACTTCAGGAGACCTCAAGCACCCATATCCAAACAGGCTTGCTCATCTCTAGTGGAGATGTGGGGATGACCAGGTGGGAGCTGATCACTGAGAGGACTGGCACAGCTGCAGCAGTACGGCTTTATCAAATTTATTTAAAAAAAGGAGGACAAGTGGCACAGCACTGGAATCAGGGTCTCTGTCCTTTTTCATGCTGCCCCCAATCTAAAAACCATGCAGGCTGACCTGCCAGCCCAACCTATATGCCCCTTATGCTTTTCCTCTACAACATCGAAGGATCACAGAGCTCTGAAGTTGCCCAGACCCAGCCAGCTCTAGAGGAGTCCTTGAAAGCTCAACAGTTTTTGACCTGTGCCACTTGCCTAGGAGATAGGTGACTGCCGATAGACTGCAGAGATGGGCGGTAACCTAGGCAATGAGCAATATACCTTAGAAATAAGAAAAAACAAAGTAAACTTATAAACATACCGTATATACTCGTGTATAAGCCGACCCGTGTATAAGCCGACCCCCCTACTTTTGCCCCCAAAACCTGGGAAAACCTATTGACTCGTGTATAAGCAGAGGGTGGACCCCAGCACAGGTATACAGCCCCCAGCAGTGTGGTATACAACAGCCCCAGAGGTATATACAGCCCCAGTGGTAGTATACAGCAGCCCCAGTGGTAGTATACAGCAGCCCCAGAGGTATATACAGCCCCAGAGGTATATACAGCAGCCCTAGTGGTGTATACAGCAGCCCTAGTGGTGTATACAGCAGCCCCAGAGGTATATACAGCAGCCCTTAGGTAGTATACAGCAGCCCCAGTGGTGTATACAGCAGCAGCAGCCCCAGGGGTGTATACAGCAGCAGCCCCAAAGCTGTATACAGCAGCAGCCCCAGGGCTGTATACAGCAGCAGCCCAAAAGCTGTATACAGCAGCAGCCCCCGGGCTGTATAGAGCAGCAGCCCCCGGGCTGTATAGAGCAGCAGCCCCCGGAGGTATACAGGCCCCCCATCAAGCTCCAGGGCCCCCCCCTTGCGCGGCAGCCTGTAAAGTAAAATCATACTTATCAGTGTCCTGTCGCGCTGTCCCGCCGCTTGCCGACACACGATCCCGGGCTTCAATCCGCGTCTTCCGGCTTCCTGTGGTCGCGGGCAATGACGTCATTGCCCGCGACCACAGGAAGTGCGGAAGACGCGGAATGAAGCCCGGGATCGTGTGTCGGCAAGCGGCGGGACAGCGCGACAGGACACTGATAAGTATGATTTTACTTTACAGGCTGCCGCGCAAGGGGGGGGGCCCTGGAGCTTGATGAGGGGGCCTGTATACCTCCGGGGGCTGCTGCTGTATTAATTACCGTATATACTCGCGTATAAGCCGAGGGGGGACTTTTCAGCCCAAATTTTGGGCTGAAAAACTCGGCTTATACGCGAGTATATACGGTATTCAAAAAGGTAAATTGCAATTTTTTTTGTTTTTATGCCTCGTAGACATCACATGGACAGAATCGGTGTGCAGTCCATGATTACCATTGCAATGTGTAAAGGCCGGTTTACACGTGTCGACATCGCTAATGATGTCGCTGCAACTTGTGACGTTGCAGCGACCTCGTTGAGTGTCACATCCCGCAACGATCAGCTCGCTGGTCTGCCGCTGTCACGCATGCATCGGCATGTGTGACAGGGGCAACGACCAGCGATCCCCAGTCTGCCCCTGGCATCCTGACCGATCATAACGACCGATGGGTGTCGGGCACAGACTGGCTGATCGCTGGTGAGTCTGCCTGTCTGACAGCTCACCAGCGATCAGATAGCGATGTCCCAGCGATACCGATCGTTGGGACATTGCAGCGTGTAACCCGGCCTTGAGAGAAGCTTTGTAATTTGTTTTTGCTACCGGTGAAAAATCATCGACGAAACCCTGATGGTGAAAACGGACACTCGGACCAAACAAAACCAAGCGAAAAGAAGCCCAAAACATACATAAAAATCCACGTGAGCCATTCAGTATCTTTTTGGCATAGCAGCACATCACACCTCCCTATGAATACCTATGGCTGAAAAAAATAATCAACAGCAGAAAGGAAAAAAAAAATCATTGGCTTTCGGCTGTGACTGAGCAAGAGGGATGGAAATTATGAGGAAAGTAATTTAGATTTCTGCGTGCTGATGAAAAAAAATCCATTAATCAAGCCACATCAGCATATCGATATCTGGCATTTTGCAACTTGGGAGAAAATCTTATCTGCGTCGGGAAGTGGCCAAGATTATGTTTATTGTTTATTCGTGGAGTTTTCCGGCCGTGGAGTTCATTCCAAACACGTTCTGCCTTTAATTTCAGAGCCGTGCTGTGTTTTCAGCTGCTAATAAAGGTAGATTTCAATCTCCCTTTACTTTTGCTGGGAAGCTCAGCGGCTCTGGGCCATCCGGGGAGTGATGAATTAAAGACCAACCCGGGCTGTCTTGCAGAGCCCAAAAGTTCCTGCTGTTAATATAGCTTTTTCCTTCAAACAAATCAATTTTAATTAAAATCTCTATGATAAAACAGTCATGAATCACGAGGACAGTCCAAGAAAAGTAAATTATATGGAAGGAAAAGAAAGAAAAAAAAAAAAAACACACCGGTATATACATAAATATTGCGAAGCCTTCGATGAGGTTATCGTTAACGTCGGTGTGAGGCTGGAGGCGGTAAGACAAGAAAATTGGAAATTAAAATAATGGTATCTGCATGATGAAACGTCACCACGACTAGAAATCTAGACTTGGTTCGGTGTTACCGGCAACAGAAGACTGCACTATGGGGGAGATCAGTTGTGGGGTGCCGTTCTCTAGATTCCCGATCTCAAAACAAGATTAATGCACACTTGCATAATTTTGCGGATTCAATTGACCTATCAGTATGTTTTTGAAGTCTAAGGAAGAAACTGAAGAACCAGGAGAACACAAAGCCCATGAAGATCTCTGAGTTTTTTTTGAACAACCCCCAGGACCCCGGCGATTCCGTGCTAACACCTAAACCTCAATAAAGTTTGTCTAGCTGCTTAGTTATCAGGTTTCTCATTGATATACACTGCTCCCACTGCTATTTTCTAACAGTATTTTTTAATCCAGGACTTGTCAGGAGCGGCAGCTGGCGTCACGGCCTCGCTGTGTGCCTGCGTGAGATCAGACACTTACACGCCGATGCAGGCGAGGAGGGGGGAAGAACAGAGCCGCAGGAGGCGGCATAGAGCGGCCGGAGGCGGGGAGAAGCCCCGTGGCAGCGCTGACTCCATAACCAGGAATGCCCTCCAGACTCACTAAGCTTTCTAAAGTCTATTCCTCGAGTACATGGGGGCTAGAAACATGGGGGAACCCTTCCCTGAATGCAGCAGGCATGCTGCATGCAGTGGTGCATTTAGTTTGCCAAGCACTGAGGGGGAGGGGGGGCTTCACTTTTGCAAACCTTTATTAATCCCACAAAGGAACTGAAAAATACTCTGCACTCTGTAAGTATTGTATTACAAATTCCTGTCAGTTCTTATGTGCATACCTGTATTTACGGGGCAGCAGTATGGACCGGAGGAGATGATGCACCGGAGCCGGACTTGCCACAGCATAAAGTTTGATCAATGATGACCAGGATAGCAGTGCATGCATGCAGAACAGCACGACCATACACAGCAATAGCAGAAATGTATACAGTATTTTTCAGACCATAAGACACACTTTTTTCCTCCAAATACTGGAGGAAAGTGTGGGATGCGTCTTATGGTCCGAATGTACTTTGGCTGGCTGGAAGAGGGGGCAGCGGCGGAGTGGGAGCAAGGGGGAGGCAGGGAATGTCCCTGCTGTTGGAGTCTAGCGCTGGAGAGACCATGTGGTCCCGATACTAAAAGTGACGGAATATTCAGCCGCTTCCCCGTCTACCTGTCAGCACCGAGCAGTGAGCAGTTAATGAATATTCTTTCACTTTTAGTATCAGGACCACGTGGTTTCCCTAGCACCAGATCCATCAGCGACTGGGGAGATTGTGTGCCCGCTGCGCTGGGGAGAACAGGCAGGAAAAGGGGTCGCTGCAGATGTGCATGGCCCAGGAGTGACAGGGTCAGGCACAGCATATCACTAGAGCATAGTGCTTGATATGAATTGTAGTTATGAGATTTTAAAGCAGCACTTCAGTGTTTTCTCTTCAGCACTGGAGTGGTGCTCTAAAGATAAGGCTGCTTTCACATTGGCAAATGTGCAACTCCGTGTGGATCCTTGAATTTCATGGAACCACACGGACAGGCACGGATCTGTGCAAACGGATGCCAACTGATGTCCACAGACCGTTTTTTTAATGGATCCGTCATCAGTTACCAGAGAACGGACTGGGAGGAGCTGTACCACCTTCTTAGTATGCTCAGTACAGCAAAACGGATTTATTTCACAGATCCGTTTTTTCATGGATCCGTCCTCCACAGAGCTCCATTATAATTTCATATAGAAAGATACATGTATTTTCCTATTTTCCATTTCTAAACTTGGGTGCGTCTTATGGTCCAGTGCGTCTTACAGTCCGAAGAATATGGTATGCAGTCTGGGGGTTCTTGCTGCAGGGGTGTTATAAAGGAAATGAGGGGAATCTTAGATATGTGAAAGCATCAGAACAGTAGAAAAGAATTATCAGGAACACTGAGCAGCAACAGTTGAGAATGCGGTACTTTGGCACCACCTAAGCCAGTCTTGGTTCATCACAGGTGATAGTACCCACATTTAAGGCCAAAGTGGTCTGTAACAAGAATGAGGATCCTTGGCATCAAATTTCCCAAATTTAGCATCTTTCTTCAGGATTGTATCCCCCTTTCAGTCTATCAAGAAAATATACCAACATACCAGTTTACAGTCCAGAATTTGATTAATTGAAACTTTGTAAGGATCAGAAGAGAAATCATGAGCTGTGTTGACAGTAGAAAATAATTTGTTCATGACCAGAAAACATAGCAAGTAGATATGAAAAAAAATATTGGGAATCTTGGACGTGAAAGGTGAATGCTTTTGGATGGAAGCCAACTTCATCACCAAGAGGGACGTTGGGGAAAGGCCAACACATTAGCACTTGTCTTTGTTTTTGTCGTGGTTGCTGTCAAATTGGACTGCACCTCAGTCAAGAAGGCATGAATGTCTTGAGAGTCACTACTATTCACAGCAGGAAGATGACCTCCTTAAGCAACCGGCTGAGGAAGACAAGGCTCATGATCGTAGACTATGACAAAGGGAAATTCAACAAAAGATTCAAACAAAATTGTTATAGGTAAATTAAGATCAAGAAAACAAATGCAGACAATTACTATTGTGGGAATTAGAGGAAATCTGGAGACATTCCTCTATGGATTAACAGATACTCTGTTTGCCCATTACTTTGGAGAGTTTATGGAGGGAAGTCAAAGTCACATTCTTAAGTTCTTGCTGAGCACCTTCCAGTAACTGGAAAGAAATTGCACATTACATTCAGAAACTATACAAGCAGGAAGATCATGGAACAGGAAAATGTGTTTGCAGAACACTTGGGACAGTCAAGTAGAGCAGATGGAAGTCAAGGTGATGGAACAATACAAGACATATTGTAAAAAACAGTCCACCACAATCCAGATGGTAATGGGTTGGAATTGTGAGAGACTGAAGACAAGCCTGATCTGAAGATGTGAACTGGGCACACTAAGGACAAGATGCAACAAACCGAGCTGGTCTTTAGTGGAGGATGGGATAAACCCAAGTCCATCTCTCCTTTTTTGCCTACGGTCTGAAGTTTCCCCATTAAAGACTTGTAACAGGATGATCTAACTTCTGAAAACTTGAGCAGCACATAGCTTCCTGAGCTACCCTTAAAATACCTTGGTTGGTGACATCAGACACACCTGCTGGGTTAACCAAGTGATCTAGCAAAGACAACTGCAGAGGGATTCGGCCATAGGAAAAGAAGCAAAGTCTGGCATTTGGGGCTGGGACAGATAAGTAACATCATTGCTACTGAAAGGCAGCCTATTAGATCCAGCTTTTGAATGATGTAGGTTATATGTGCCTTGGAGAGCTGGAAGCCATTTTGAAGCCTCCAACTGCAACTGAAACAGATCAACACTCCACTATCGCAACACAGAAGAGAAGGGTGATGGAATGACAGAGGAAGAGCTCTTCATTTGTCCGACTCCTTATAATTGAATTTAACATCTAATGAAATTAACACCCAGAATTGAACAATGCTGTGATCTTGGCCAAGCAAAAGCCAAGCTACATGTCACAGCCCACTCCTTCTGCAGATGGCATCTCGGTGTCCACTCCTCCTCGTGATGTATACCTACGGCATGGTGCGGGAAGTGCTCAAGAGTATATTTACATTAGTTAGGGTTACGCTAGGTGGTCTTTATATCTCCAAAGAGGCTGATAGTCTGGATGAATGTTTGTCCCAAGAGCGACGACTAATACTTAGCAGAACTTTATGGCAAATACCGGAGATATGGATTATAATTGATAGGCGGGAAAAACTCTAGCACAAGTCAAACTGTAAAATGAAAATGGAAAACTTCCAATTCTCAAGGAGTAAAGAAAAGACAAAAAAAAACAAACAAAAAGGGCTGTCATCTTAGAACAGATGTGGCTCTTTTGATGGTCGCATCTGGCTTGCAGCCAAATCTATGTTTTAGCTGCCACAAAGCATCCCACCACCACCGTATGCACTTCTGGGTGCAGTGCTCTGTCCCTGCTGCCGTGTGGGTGGCTGCGGTCCAATCCAAAGCCAACAGCTAGGACCCAATCAGAGGCCAGCAGCAGTGTGCGAATCAATGGAGCATGAAGTCACATACGAGTATCTGATTGGCCAGCCGCAGCTGGCCTCTGATTGGGTTACAGCTACTGGCTTTGGATTAGACTGCAGCAGCCCACACGGCAGCAGGAACAGAGCGGCAGCCAGAACAACGAACAGCGCAGAAGTGAGTATATATCCATGTCCGTTTTGATTTTTTGCAGGTACCGTCACCATGGTGGGGCTGCATGGAGATGATGGGGGTACGTACTGCATGGGGATGATGGGGGTATTGCAAGAGGATGATGGGGGTACATAGTTGATGGGGGTAGTGCATGGGGATGATGGGGGTACGTACCGCATGGGGATGATGGGGGTACGTACTGCATTGGGATGTTGGGGGTACGTACTGCATGGGGATGATGGGGGTATTGCAAGAGGATGATGGGGGTACATAGTTGATGGGGGTAGTGCATGGGGATGATGGGGGTACGTACCGCATGGGGATGATGGGGGTACTGCAAGAGGATGATGGGGGTACTTTATTAATCATTGGTTAGCAACAGCATAACTACATTATTAAAAAGAATTCAGAGCCTTATTGCACTTTATTGTATTTTACATAAAATGCACACATTTACTTGTATTTAGCTTTAAGTTAAAAAAAAAATATTAAAAATAAAAGTTTTAAAATGTAAACATACTGTACGGCTCTCACAGACTTACATTTTAATATGTCGTGATCATGGCTCTCTCAGCCAAAAGACGTTTCCCCCACTCAAAGAGAACAGTATGTCACACACAGACTGGGAGAGCCCAAATGCAGCTGCACCCCTCCTGTACTCTACTTTTTGTATAGCCCGGGGCTGCCTTTATATTAACTGAAGAAGTTTCTGAACCTTTCCAGAGAGTTTGCAGGAAGGTGAAGGCGTATTACAGGCTGCCGGAGAGGACAAAATATGCCACTTCCCTCTATTAAGATATATTACAGAGATTAATACATTCCCATTTACTGCTGGTTTAGGTAAATAAAATAAAATGATAGGTATACTTAAAAGCACTCATGTAGAAACTCTTCACATAGAAATTCATTTAAATTCATCAGTCATTGTCATACACAGCATTTTAATAACTAAGACTCGTATTATTCTTCTGAAAACAAATGGACTGTGAAAGCATAAAAATGATCTGAGCGGAATATACATCTCATTTTACTTGCAGTAATTAAAACTGCTACTAGAATTATCAAAAAATGGTTTCCTGGGCTGAAACCTCATCCATGTGCTATTATATATTTTTACCCATGATGCACTTTTAAAGCGCCCAAACAAAATGCTGCTACCTCACATTACACTCACCGGTTCCCTATTCAACCCTCTCCGGGCAGTATAGTCCCATAGTCATACTCGTCTCACATAGCAAAAGACTTGCAACTTGGCAGAGGCTGCTGTAATCACAGGACTCCATTAGATTCCTGCCTTGTAACCTTACAGCCCTACAGTTCACATAGGCACAGTATCCTGTCTGTACAAGACACTGACACTAAATCAAACAGCAGAAAGCGGTATGTCAGTGTGCAGAGGCTGCTGTAAGCACAGGACATCCTTAGATTCCTGCCTTGTAATCTTACAGCCCTACAGTTCACATAGGCACAGTAAGCTGTATGTCAGTGTGCAGAGGCTGCTGTAAGCACAGGACATCCTTAGATTCCTGCCTTGTAAGGCTGGGTTCACATTTGTGTTCGGCACTGCAGCGCATGGAGCGCATACCCATAAGCAGTGCCGAACGCAGACATATTCATGTGAACGCAGCGAAGATTGTCTGCATGCGTTCACATGAAAATGTTAGGGAGGCAGCCCAGCCACCTAATCAGCGGCGGCGGCAGCCGGGAGGCGGAGATCAGCGGCGAAGATCCAGGCAGCAGCCGCTGATCTCTTCCTCCTGGCTGCCGCCGCTGGTTCATTTAAAATAGCCGGTGGTGAAGTCGGCTTTCCCGCCCCGCTATTTCAAATGAACAGTTGATGAACAGCTGACTTCATTAGATAACTAGCTTGTAATACCATATAACCCCCATAGTTCACACGGGCACAGTGTCTTATCTGTACAAAAGACTGCAGCTCAATCACAGGGATCTGTATGGAATTGTGCAAGGGCTGCTGTAATCTCAGGACTTTAGGAAATTATGGGCTTGCTTTTATTCAATATTTCATGACAGATCTTTTTTTTTTTTTAAAAGTATATACAGGAACAAGCAATGATCTATTGTTGCCTGAACCCTACAACCCCATAGTTAACACAGGTACATTGTCATGTCTGTACAAGAGACTGCAGCTCAATTATATAGACAATTGTATGGAACAGTGCAGAGGCTGCTGTAATTGCAGGACTTAATTAGATTACTAGCTCATAACCATACAGCCCCTTAGTTCCCATAGGCACGGTGTTTATCTGTACAAGACACTGCAGCTCGATCACATAGCAGAAACCTGCATGGAACTGTGCAGAGGCTGCTGTAATCACAGGACTTTATGAGATTACTTCTCATCTAAGGATGGATCCTAAACGGTTGACATATGAACATCTACTATATAATCGTCTAATTCTGTCTGTAACGGAAATCCTGCGTCGCTGAGTGGTCGCGCCAGCCGCCCGCAACCAATCAGTGACTCAGGATTTCAGAATTAGACGATTATATAGTAGATGGCGGCCGTTAGCGATGCCGCTGCACACGCACCCCTCTCCCCAGTCTCCCGCCCCCAGCAGATGGTCCACTCCGCTTGGTCTCCCACCCCCAACAGTCCGGCCCACCTCTGCCCCATTTCCCACCACCAGCAGTCTGGCCCTCCTCCGCTCGGTCTCCCGCACCCAGCAGTCTGGCTCCCTCCGCCCGGTCTCCGGCCCCCAGCAGTCCGGACACCTTATGCCCAGTCTCCCGCCTCCAGCAGTCTGCCCCCTCTTCTTGCTTTCCCCTCTGCCAGAGTCTTACCGCGGTCCGTGAAGCAAGGATCTGTGTGACGTGGCGTCACATGATCCCTGCCGCATCACATGACCCTTGCCATGTGACGTGAGTAACTTATTTTTCCACTGCCAGCAGTAAAACACTGGCGAAGGGGAGACTGTGTGTCTGTATGTGAGTATGAGTCTGTGTGTTTGTCTGAGTGTGAATCTGTGTGTGTGTGAGTTTTTGCCTTCCCGATGCGATAGCATCGGGCACCCATCTACTTTATCTATATTGTGACACCTGCAACAAAGCAGTTCTCGCAGATATAATGGCCGGTTTGTGCGAGTGTCTAAGCTTGTTGCTGAAACGTAGTCCTATTCAAGTGAATGGCCATCTATAGTTAATTTTGGTAACCTCACTTTCTTTTTTCGCTGTAGCTTCCCTAGTCTAGCCCAAGGAGCTTCATTAATATAACAAAGTTTTATCTCGCTCTTTAATATTGATTTTTATATCGTGATATATTGCAGTCGTGCGTTTTTGCTTATTACATACACCAGGTGTTTTTTTTTTGGTGAATATGTCTTAAACTGGAAATGAGTGTGGGAATGAATCACGTAATGAATACATACTGGGGTGACACATACTAATGTGCGGAGACCTGGATGTGTCATTCCTATTCACGGAAAGTGTTGGCGATGACAACCGATACACACGCCGCCAACACCTATTCTACACGAAAAGGGAACAAAGTGGCCGCAGCCCCCCAGTGCTGCGAGGAAGGCTGGAATAAAATAAGAAGTTACTTCTCTAGTTAACAATGCACATCTTCAGGAGAGCAGCATGTGACTACAGACCCCCTGACAATCAATATGTCCCACAAAAATGTTGCAGATGGTTCGAAATCCATTGGGAATTAGAGAAAAACAAAACAAAACACAAAACTGAAATTTTTCAGACAGTAAGAGAAGAAATATATAATATCTGTCTCTGGGGAAAAATGTATCCAGGCTACGAGCTGTAGGAGTCGATACTGTGTAATAATGTAAATCATCTCCTCGGTGGGCTGATGCTTGTTCTCCCTAATGTTCACAGGCTCCAGATCATTTGCTCGGACAGTGCGACCATCTTATCTGATAGAATGCATTGATCCGATGTGACCTGCACAGACCAGGGGCAGCATTCCTCAATGTAAAGGTGATTCTAAATAGATTTCTGCCAGTAGGAATAGAAGGTCGTCAGCAGACGCTTGTTTGAAGGTCCTTTTGCAGGGGCCGATGTAAACCGTGCGGTCATGAACGATCTATAAACCATTTTTTAACTCGTTCGTTTTTCTTCATCTTCTAAAAGCCACATCTTTATTTCTCCATCAACATCGACGTATGAGGACATTTGTTTTTCCGCGTGGGATGAGTTATAGTTTTCAATGACACCATACGGTTTACTATAAAATGTACTAAAGAAAAGAATGAGAAAAAAAATCCAAGTGGGGAGAAATGGTGAAGAAGAAAAAAGTAATACACAATTCCGCCATTGATGGAGTTTATTGTGTTGTAAAAGTAATCCGGCAAAATTATATTCCAGATGTGAGGTGGCGAGGGGTCGCATAATTGATGGGAGGTATATGTCACAGAGATGCCCGTTATCTGTGACATAAGCCGGAGTATTTTTTCTCTAGTGCACATTTGCACTGGGAGTTTTACTTCGTGCATGCAAGGGTCTGGCTTATGGATACTGTGAGAGACGGGCAGGTCCAGTACCCACATACCTCACCGCTAGGGTGAGCCTGGTGCCTGGTGTTCAGTACGGGGGGGGGGGGGGGGGGGGTTTGTGTGTGTGTGAGGTCTCCAGGCCAAGCTGGATGCTGATGACTTACCAACCTGTGTGAACGCAGGTAGGCAACACCCGTTTATTTGGGCCAGCATTTAAGGCTGCTAGTTTCACATTTGTTTTGTGATCGGTTGATGTGGTGAATAAACCGTTCTGGCCTATAATTTGTGAAGACGCTGCCTCTCGTTGCTTCCTGGTACCCGCAAGCGAGTCGCCCTATCACAATTGGTGGAGAATACGGGCAACGCTCCCAGCAGACACGCGAGACGGGTGATACTAGGATCGCATGTCCTGGGTGCAGACTGCAATAAGCCAGCAGCAGGCATCAAACAAGATGGAGGATCTACTGAAGCTCCTGTTGCAGGCTCAGCAGACGCAGCACCAGCAAATGCTACAACAACAGCAGATGGCACAACAGGAGACCACAAAGCTACTGATGCAGCAGATCCAGCTCCACAAACAGCAGCAACAAGATCAGCATCATCATCATCAGCAGCAGATCGACTTACTGGTGACACGGCGACAGCTGCGACCAGGTCAGTGGGCGAATTTTCCATCCAGAAGGCTGTAAGAGAAGCCATGCAGAAAATGACTCCAGAGGATGATTTAGAGGCCTTCCTGACGGTCTTTGAACGGGTTGTGGAGAGAGAGGGACTTCCGCCAGCCCAGTGGGCGGAGGTGCTGGCGCCATACCTGACGGGGGAGCCCAGAAAGCTTACTACGATTTAGCTTTGCAGGATTCTAAGGAGTATGGCAAATTAAAAACTGAGATATTGGCACGCTTGGGGGTAACTATGACTGTAAGGGCACAGCGGGTCCACTGTTGGGCGTATCATCGGGACAGACCTCATCTCTCCCAAATGTTTGGCCTGTTGCACTTGGTACAAAAGTGTCTGCAACCAGAGTCCTCTACGCCTGCACAGATGGTGGAGCGAGTCGTAATAGACCGTTTTATACATTCCCTGCCGAGGCCGGTACAGACCTGGGTTGCCCAGGGTGATCCCCGGAATGTAGATGAACTCATTGGGCTAGTGGAAAGGTACCAGATAATGGAAGGACCTGGGGCAAGACTGCCCACTCCATACTGGGGGTCCTAGCAGGGGGCAAAGGCCCAAAAACGGGTGGGGCATCCACGGTCTAAAGGGGTGGGGGAGGTGGTGCTCAAGGTCCCTACAGGCGAGGTCATTTGCTGGAGGTGCCATGGCCCAGGCCACATAGCCACACGTTGTTCCCTGACCCCTGAACAGATTGACTGCAGAGTGGGTTGCCGCTGCTCCTATTACGCGTACCCTGCCTGCACTGTAAACAGTCCACTAAGTGAGGGGCCACCAGCATGTCCAGTAAAGGTGAATTGGAGAGAGGTAATCGGACTGCTAGACTCCGGAAGTCTAGTGACCCTGGTGAAGGCCACACTTCCCCTTCATCTGATCACAGGGAAACAAGTCGGCGTGCGGTGCATACATGGGGACAGCAAGGACTACCCCATGGCCAGAGTGGACATTGAAACGGCCCATGGTACCAAGACCCATGAGGTTGGCGTTGTTCAGGACTTGTTGCACCCAATCATTATAGGCCGGGACTTTTGCTTGTTTTGGGATCTGTGGGGGCAGGATTCAGGAGTCGGGGGTTTGGATAAGGGACCAGTTAACCCGGAAAAGGTGACACCCCACCCAACAACAGTGGAGTTCCCGTTCTGTGTTCTTGCAGGGGATGGGGAGGTAGTGACTCCTGAGTCAAACGTACCAGAAGTAGGGGTGACCAGTGGGAATTTTGGGTCTGCCCAACATCAGGACCTGACTCTGAGGGAAGCTTTCAACAATGTCATGGTTATAAATGGGATAGCCCAGGAGTCTGGGGCTGACACCCAGTTTTCCCATTTTATGCTGAGTGGGGACTTGTTGTACCGGGTGACGAAAGTGAGAGAGGAACGGGTGGAGCAGTTGTTGGTGCCGGGGCCCTATAGACAGAAGGTACTGGACATAGCCGATTCACATATCTTGGATGGACATCTGGGGACGGACAAAACGTAGGAACGGATAACGCAGCGATTCCACTGGCCTGGGTGTTATCGAGAGATATTACGATATTGCAGGTCCTGCCCTACATGTCAGGTAACCGCTCCCACCGTTTACTTTCATAGTCCCCTCGTACCCTTGCCCATCATTGAAGTGCCCTTCGAGAGAATTGCCATGGACTTGGTTGGTCCCTTGGGGAAATCTGCTCGGGGGCATCAGTATATATTGGTCATCCTGAACTACGCCACCCGTTATCCTGAAGCGATCCCTTTGAGGAATTCCTCGGACGAAGAGTATAGCCCGTGGGTTAGTTCATGTGTTTTCCAGGACAGATTTGCCAAAAGAAATGCTGACTGAACAGGGTACCCCCTTTATGAGTAAGGTGATGAGGGAGTTGTGCAGGGTCCTGCAGATCACCCAGCTGAGGACTTCAGTGTACCATCCTCAGACGGATGGCCTTGTCAAGAGGTTTAATAAAACACTCAAAAAGCATGTTGAGGAAAATTATAAAGAAGGATGGAAGGGACTGGGACTGTCTCCTACCGTATCTGTTGTTTTCTATTCGGGAGGTTTCACAGGCATCTACAGGGTTCTCACCATTCAAGCTTCTGTATGGACGACATCCGCGCAGTCTCCTAGATGTGGCAAAAGAAACCTGGGAAGCCGAAGTTACACCTCACCGGAGTGTTATTGAACATGTTACCATGATGCAGGAGAGGATTGAGAAAGTGATGCCAATTGTGAAGGAACATTTCCACCAGGCACAGGAGGCACAGGCAGCACAGGCCCGAGTCTAACCGCTCAGCCCGAGTCCAGCAGTTTCATCCAGGAGACAACAGAGTCATCGTCCTGATACCCACTGTCGAAAGTAAGTTTCTCGCCAAATGCCAAATGGCAAGGACCGTATGAGGTGGTAGAGAGAGTTGGGGAAGTGAACTACAAGGTTAATCAACCGGGACGAAGGAAGCCATATCAAGAGTACCATATTAACCTCCTCAAGCCATGGCAAGACAGAAAGGCTGGGGAAGCGCCGTGCTTGGTGGGCAAGCCAGAGAAGGACGTTGAAACGGTCACAATAATGGAAACCTTCACTGAAAGCCATAAGCAGCAATGTCGGGAGTTGCTGCAGAAGAACAGAGATTTGTTCTCAGAGCTGCCAGGCTGTACCAGGGTTGTAGAACACGAGATCCTGACGGAGCCCCATGTACGGGTGAACCTGAAGCCCTAAAGGATTCCTGAGGCCCGACGGGAGGTGATCTCCAACGAGTTGACTCATATACTGAAACTTGGTGTCATAGAGGAATCCAAGAGTGGTTGGTCGAGCCCAATTGTGTTGGTCCCAAAACCTGATGGAGAATGGAGATTCTGTAACGACTATCGGAAACTGAATGAGATCTCCAAGTTCGCCACATATCCCATGCCGCTACTAACTGAGAGAAACCTAGGTCTCAATCAAGGAGTGAATTCTTCAATCAAATCAATATTAATAATCATAATTGAATCTTTATTGTCAAAAAAGTATAAAATCAAAAAACAGAGCTACATTACAGGAAAAACCACATAGCACAACAGAAAACCTTCAAAAATACAGGCTCAGTACAACAATTGCACACAAGACCACTGTACACAGGATTATACCTCAAACAATACATCCATAAGTATTAAAGCACCTTAAATTGCTTTTGTTCGATCTATGTATAGTGCCTATCTGTTCCCTAGGGTTATACTTTAAATCTCACAAAGAGGCCGAACTTACGGAGTACGTGTATCTACAAGAGGTTCCCTGATCACAGGAAGACAGAAGGATAAGTGTTGATTTACCTGTTTAGAAGGAACGCTGTGCCTGGGCTTCCCACCCCTACGCCGTTTCGCTATGGAGCTTCTTCCGGGGGCGTCCCTTCCCACCCCACGCCCCCGGAAGAAGCTCCATAGCGAAACGGCGTAGGGGTGGGAAGCCCAGGCACAGCGTTCCTTCTAAACAGGTAAATCAACACTTATCCTTCTGTCTTCCTGTGATCAGGGAACCTCTTGTAGATACACGTACTCCGTAAGTTCGGCCTCTTTGTGAGATTTAAAGTATAACCCTAGGGAACAGATAGGCACTATACATAGATCGAACAAAAGCAATTTAAGGTGCTTTAATACTTATGGATGTATTGTTTGAGGTATAATCCTGTGTACAGTGGTCTTGTGTGCAATTGTTGTACTGAGCCTGTATTTTGAAGGTTTTCTGTTGTGCTATGTGGTTTTTCCTGTAATGTAGCTCTGTTTTTTGATTTTATACTTTTTTGACAATAAAGATTCAATTATTGATTATAATTTGATTTGATTGAAGAATTCATTCCTTGATTGAGACCTAGGTTTCTCCCAGTTAGTAATAGTTTGGTTGGAGTGACATATTGAAATTGAGGACTGGTTGTTATATCCCATGCCGCGCGTCGATGAGCTGCTTGAGCGATTGGGACCAGCCAGGTACATCACTACCTTGGACTTGACAAAAGGGTATTGGCAGATTCCTCTGGTGCCATGATCCAAGGAGAAGACCACGTTCTCCACTCCGGAGGGGGGCTTCCAGTATGTCCGGATGCCGTTTGGACTGCAGGGGGCCCCTGCCACCTTCCTGAGAGCCATTGATCGCATCCTTACCTCTCATAAGGAATACACCGCCGCATATCTGGACGACATTGTGGTCTTCGGTCCCGACTGGCAGAGTCATCTGGTGAAGATCCAGGCGGTTTTGGATGCTCTGAGGAAGGCAGGGTTTTCTATATATCTGAAGAAATGTGCCTTGGGGAAGGCAGAGGCAAAATACCTGGGTTATGTGGTCAGCAGAGGTGAGATTAAACCCCAAGTCACGAAGGTGGAAGCAATCCAAAACTGGCCAAGACCGCTGTCCAAAAGACAAGTCCGAGCCTTCCTGGGAATCGTGGGTTATTACAGGAGGTTTATCCCCGATTTCGCCATGATGGTCGCACCCCTAACTGACCTCCTGAAGAATACAAAATCAACCATGACCAAGTGGACTGCGGAGGAGGAATTAGCCTTTCTAGAACTGAAAGGGGCCCTGTGTAGACAACCAGTCATGGTGGCCGCCAACTTCAAGAGAGAATTCGTCCTCCAAACGGATGCCTCAGATATCAGCAGTCCGGTCCCAGGAGATGAAAGGGGAGGAGCACCCAGTCCTCTACCTGAGTAGAAAGCTGTCCCCCTGTGAGAAAAATTATTCCGTGATCGAAAAGGAATGCTTGGCCATAAAGTAGGCGGTGGACACACTACGCTACTATTTATTGGGACGAAAGTTTAAATTAGTGTCCGACCATGCCCCACTCAGGTGGTTGAGGAACACAAAGGGGAAAAATGCCAGGGTCACCCGCTGGTTTCTAGCCCTGCAGGACTTTAATTGCCATGTAGAGCGCAGAGCAGGAAAGCTGCATAGCAATGCCGATGCCCTTTCTAGAGTCCCCTGTCTAGTTGTGAATAGTGCCACGCCCACGGCTTTAGGCAGAGGGGGGAGGTGTGTGAGGTGGCGAGGGGTCACGTAATTGACGGGAGGTATATGTCGCAGAGATGCCTGTTATCTGTGACATAAGCCGGAGTATTTTTCTCTAGTGCACGTCAGCACTGGGAGTTTCACTTAGTGCACATGGGTCCGGCTTATGGGTTCTGTGAACGACGGGCGGGTCCAGGACCCACATACATCACTGCTGGGTGTGGTTACAGGCCATAAGCTGAAGCCTGGTGTTCAGCATGGGGGAGGGTTTTTTGTGTGTGCGCAGTCTCCAGGTCAAGCTGGATGCTGATGACTTACCAACCTTTGTGAACATAGGTAGGCGACACCTGAGACGGTGCGCTATAAAAGACTGTTCCTTTCTGTATGTTTTGGCCTGCACTTAAGGCTACTAGTTTCGCATTTGTTTTGTGATCGGTTGAGGTGGTGAATAAACCGTTCTGGACTATAATTTGTGAAGACGCTGCCTCTCGTTGATTCCTGGTGCCCGCAAACGAGTGGCCCCATCACACAGATTAGAATGATTATGGCGATGGAAAACCTCATACTTATCTACTACTAATTTTAACCCTTTCTTCCTAACTAACACTTTTCTAATATACTTCTGCTATCTAAAATGCTCCTGTAAGCTTATCTTTAAGGCTCGCTTCATACCACAACTTTTGCCCTGTCAAGCTGTGTCCGATGCTTTGCAGGAGTCACCGGACACAGCCTGACAGCTCTGGACAAATAGAACCGGAGGGTTAATATGACCTCCGGTCCTGTTTGTAGCCAGAGTCTACAGAGTGCAGCTGAGGGAGCTGACCCCTGCTGAAATGGTGCTGAACCACTTCACAGGGGACAGCTCTCTGATGCTGAAGTTCAGAGTAGCTCACGCAGAACTGCAGCAGCAGGATCTTGGCAATGTGGCGCCATAGACTCCCATGTTAGGGAGCGCCAGATTGCCCCGGATCCGGGAGGATCCACTTTGGGCATATTTTTCGCCCCACACACAGCAACGGTTTTGTGTCTGGGAGAAAAATCAGATTTGTCCCGGATCCTGCCGGACAGATGGAAACCGGATGGCAGATAGCTGCAATCCGGCTCCATCCAGCCCCATAGGGCAACATTAGAGCAAAAGCGGTCCGGGGCTGTCAGGTTCACCCCGGACAGCCCCGGACCTGATAGGCTGGCTTCACACCACCGCTCAAAGAGGATCGTAAATACTTTTTATTGTGATTGGATCTTTGATCCTTTCGGGCTGCAGACTGGATTTGGACAAACTGAGCAGAGCACTTCACTGGTATGGGCTGAGAGGAGAGTGAAGTCTGATATGGTTATGCGTAACCAGACTGCTGTCACTCACAGACAGGCAACCCTTGTCTTGATTAGTGACATGCATAGAGTGCTGTCACTCACAGAGGCAGCCCCGTCCCAGCCAGTGACATGCCCTGCTCAGTTGGTCCGATCGGGTCTGCAGCCCGAAAGGATGAAAGCTACAACCATAATAAAAGGTATTTACTAGCCTCTTAGAGATAAGCTTGCAGGAGCAGAGTAGATAGCAGAAGTGTATTGGGAAATTGTTAGGACAAATGAAAGGGGGCAAAATTAGTGGTGGAAAACCTCTTTTTTATTTTATAGGTTATAGAAAAAAAAAATTAAAGGATTTAAAAAAAAAAAAAAGTGTGTGTCATCATTTTCTGAGAACCGTAACCCATTGATGGAGCTGTGTGAGGACTTGTTCTTTTATTTGCAGGGCAAGTTGCAGTTTTTATTGATAACAATTTGGAGTATTTACACTCAATGATTTAATAGCATTTATTGCATTTTTTGTATGAAGTGTGGTAACTAAAAAAAATGTCAATTTTGATGTTTATTTTTTCTTTGCCTCATGGGTTCATTTACTATTTTGATAGATCGAGTGTTACATGGTGATACATGTCCTGAGGTGGGGGAGTTCATACAAATGTCCAGCCCCTATGTGGTTAGCATAGTCTCATTTACACAATGAGATGTGATGTTATGATCATTATGCAAGTTATATTAAAGATACAATGTGCTTGCTCACCAGCTGACCGCTGCCATGTAAGGGCCCTTTCACATCAGCGTTTTTTTAAATTCTCGGCAGATGCGGTGAAAAAAACGCATCTGCCGCGTTTAACGCATAACCGCGACACTTGCGGCACACTTGCGGCAAGCCCCATGCAATGTCTATGGGGCTTGCGGTAAGGGTGCGGCAGGTGCGGTTTCGGCACTTGCGGCAGGTGCGGCCGCGAAAAAAAATGCTGTCAGCTGCGTTTTTTTTCGCGGCCGCACCTGCCGCAAGTGCCAAAACCGCACTTGCCGCAAGTCCGCCTATACCTTGTATGGCATTTACCGCAACCGCGCCGCAAGTGCAGCCGGTATGCGGTAATCGCGGCAGATGCGTTTTTTTCACCGCATCTGCCGCGATTTGAAAAAAACGCTGATGTGAAAGGGCCCTAACATACTTAATGACCAAGAACAAGCATTATCACACATGGTCGTTTTAGTAATTTTTAAGCCAATGTTGCCTTAGGTCTTCCTAGCGTAATACTATATACAATTACTGTGTGCCATTTACATCCCACACCTACCTCTATAGAGAGCCAGACACCACGTGCCCCTCCAAATGACACACCTAGCACTAGGTCACCCAATTAAAAAAAAAGATAGAAGTCTCATTAAACAGTCAGAACACAATGTGTCGCCCCAGGATAAGCCAAACAAGATGCATATGTACCACCCTTTAATGAGCCAGACCAGATGGAGATGCACCTCTCAGTGACGAGCCAGAAAAGGTGCACCACCCTGTGATGAGCCAGAGAAAAAGGGGTTGCAACGCCCAGTGATGAGCCAGACAAAATAGAGATGCACCAACCAGTGACGAGCCAGACAAGATGGAGATGCACCAACCAGTGACGAGCCAGACAATATAGAGATGCACCAACCAGTGACGAGCCAGACAAGATGGAGATGCACCAACCAGTGACGAGCCAGACAAGATGGAGATGCACCAACCAGTGACGAGCCAGACAAGATGGAGATGCACCAACCAGTGACGAGCCAGACAAGATGGAGATGCACCAACCAGTGACGAGCCAGACAAGATGGAGATGCACCAACCAGTGACGAGCCAGACAAGATGGAGATGCACCAACCAGTGACGAGCCAGACAAGATGGAGATGCACCAACCAGTGACGAGCCAGACAAGATGGAGATGCACCAACCAGTGACGAGCCAGACAAGATGGAGATGCACAACCAGTGACGAGCCAGACAAGATGGAGATGCACCAACCAGTGAAGAGCCAAACAAAATAGAGATGCACCAACCAGTGACGAGCCAGACAAGATGGAGATGCACCAACCAGTGAAGAGCCAGGCAAAATGGAGATGCACAACCAGTGACGAGCCAGCAAGATGGAGATGCACCAACCAGTGACGAGCCAGACAAGATGGAGATGCACCAACCAGTGACGAGCCAGACAAGATGGAGATGCACCAACCAGTGACGAGCCAGACAAGATGGAGATGCACCAACCAGTGACGAGCCAGACAAGATGGAGATGCACCAACCAGTGACGAGCCAGACAAGATGGAGATGCACCAACCAGTGACGAGCCAGACAAGATGGAGATGCACAACCAGTGACGAGCCAGACAAGATGGAGATGCACCAACCAGTGAAGAGCCAAACAAAATAGAGATGCACCAACCAGTGACGAGCCAGACAAGATGGAGATGCACCAACCAGTGAAGAGCCAGGCAAAATGGAGATGCACAACCAGTGACGAGCCAGACAAGATGGAGATGCACCAACCAGTGAAGAGCCAGGCAAAATGGAGATGCACCAACCAGTGACGAGCCAGGCAAAATGGAGATGCACCAACCAGTGACGAGCCAGACAAAATGGAGATGCACCAACCAGTGACGAGCCAGACAAGATGGAGATGCACCAACCAGTGACGAGCCAGACAAGATGGAGATGCACAACCAGTGACGAGCCAGGCAAAATAGAGATGCACAACCAGTGACGAGCCAGGCAAAATGGAGATGCACCAACCAGTGACGAGCCAGACAAAATGGAGATGCACCAACCAGTGACGAGCCAGACAAGATGGAGATGCACAACCAGTGACGAGCCAGGCAAAATAGAGATGCACAACCAGTGACGAGCCAGACAAGATGGAGATGCACCAACCAGTGACGAGCCAGACAAGATGAAGATGCACCAACCAGTGACGAGCCAGACAAGATGGAGATGCACCAACCAGTGACGAGCCAGACAAAATGGAGATGCACCAACCAGTGACGAGCCAGACAAGATGGAGATGCACCAACCAGTGACGAGCCAGACAAGATGGAGATACACCTCCCAGTGATGAGCCAGGCAAAATGGAGATGCACCAACCAGTGACGAGCCAGACAAGATGGAGATGCACCAACCAGTGACGAGCCAGACAAGATGGAGGTACACCTCTCAGTGACGAGCCAGGCAAAATGGAGATGCACCAACCAGTGACGAGCCAGACAAGATGGAGATGCACCAACCAGTGACGAGCCAGACAAGATTGAGATGCACCAACCAGTGACGAGCCAGGCAAAATGGAGATGCACCAACCAGTGAAGAGCCAGGCAAAATGGAGAAGCACCTCCCAGTGATGAGCCAGACAAGATGGAGATGCACCACCCAGTGACGAGTCAAACAATATAGAGATGCACTTACCCAGTGATGAGACAAGACAAGATGGAGATGCACCTCCCAGCGAGGAGCCGGACTAGATGAGCTAGACTAGATGCGCCACGATTAGTCAAACAAGATGCTTGCTCATTGATGAGCCAGACAAGATGCTCCGCCCTGCAATGAGCCAGACAAGATGGAAATGCACCACCCCATAATGGGTTTGACAAGATGCATCATTCCATAAGCAGTCAGGTGGATGCAACATCCCATAACCAGCCAGACAAGATGTGCCACTCTGTAATAAGCCAGACCGGCACGCCACAATGTAGTGAGCCAGACTCCGTACACAGTGAACTACAGCGCCATAGATCTTTCACACCAAAGGAAAATGTAAAACTTCCAGGAGCTAATGTAAAATTTATATCCGGGCCCTCACACATCACGTGCAATTTATAACACTGAAGTCTCCTTATGGGCCACTGGGGGCCACTGAGACATTAGGGCCTGGGTGTGATTTCTACCTCTGCACTCTCGCTTGCTGCGTCCTTTCGAGCGGCCTGCATCGGACCACAAGTAATACCAATTCACAGTAGAAGGAATCTCCAATTTGGCGAATTGCGAAAATAAAACTTTGATGGGAGAAATCAAGCAAATGCAACTCTGTGCGTGCAAAATAAAATGTAAAATCATGGCTGGCACTAAACTACAGACCGGTACATGTAGGACGCCACTATGGCCCGGGATGCACAGAACTGAGCTGCTGCGTTTCGCTAACTTCCCACATCTATTATGTTAAGTTTGCAGCATTTCAGAAGTAAAATTAATGGACGTCGTAAATCTTGCTTTTGACATTCCTTGGCGACTTCGACTGGACAAGAAATAAGACGACGCTGAAGATCGAAGGTTAGAAAATTCTGTGGCGTGTGTAAGAGAGTCTCTCCGCTAAACCGAGATCACAATGAAGTATGAGATCAGTCAGAAATCAATAACGAGGTACTTTACAAAATAATGGATGAAGCAAGTAGAAAACGGAATGAGCTTCCCTGAGAAATAATGCATGTCGGGCAGATTGGCAACATCCTAAACTCTTTTTTTGCTAATCAGCGCAGAGAATGGTAAAAGTGACACTAAAGCGAGGAAGTTACAAATTACCCATACAGAAAACCTGAGACGTGTCTGTCTAGTTCGGAGGCACAGAAATCTACTGCGGGAGGAGAATGGCAATGTGCAGCCTCACTGAGGAGCGGAGAGGCAGAATATACTGGAGATAGGCTTAAAGGCAACCAGTGATGTGAAAAAAACACTGCTTACCTGTAGATATAGGGTTAATCTGACGCTAAATGGCATTACAATGCTGCCTAGCCACCTTTTTGCAAGTGCGGCTACTGGGAGAAAAGGAACTTAAATCTTCCCAGGAGCCGCTCTTTTTCAGTATAGGGGTGCTGTGGCTTTAATCACTGCTGTGGACATTGATCAGGTCACTCTGTGCACACCAGAAGAGAGCTGTCAATGTGTGGGAGGTGATTTCAGCCACCAATCACAGTATGGCGAGCTGTGACTGCGACCGTTCCACGCATCACCCCTATGACTATGACTGAGCTGCTACAAGTTCACTTCTTCTGTGTAGCCATACTTTAAGCAACATGGGCGAACAGCATTAGGATGATAGATCTGCAGGTTAATAGAGGATTGTTTTGTTGCCTTTAATAAATAATGCCTAAACGCTGCAAAGTTACCAATCGTAAAGGGAATTGGCAGGCAAGTTTTTGCTACCTCATATGAGAGCAGCATGATTCAGTCAAAGAGACCCTGAATCCAACGAAGTATCACTTAGATTACTGAGTGCAGTGGTTCTGACGTAAAAATGTTAGATTCCGTAACACAGCAGAGATGCCCTTGCCCACACCAGACTCTGTACATACAATGTCTGTAGACAGTGAGCTGCAAATCACAGCAAAAGACTTGGGCTCACTTGCAGCTGTGTCCCAACAATGATAAAATACTGTTGCTAAAACATACACTGCAGGTAAACAACAATACACTTTGTGATAAGAGAATCCTTTGTGTTAACCCCTACATCATGTTGTCTTCAGAATATATAGAAATAACCTGCTGACAGATTCTCTTTAAAGGCCCTGTCACACATAACGACCGCTCGAGCGATCCCGACAGCGATAACGACCTGCCGGGATCGCTGGAGCGTCGTTACCTGGTCCCTGGGGAGCTATCAAGCAGGCAGATCTCCGCAGCGATCAGGGCCATGGGAGCCACCTCCCACATCGCTGAATGCAATGTTACCAGCGTCCTCCATGCTTAGCGCTGCCTGTAAGCAGGGAGGACACTGGTAACTATGATAAACACCAGGTATCTAAGCAGCGCGCGCTGCCTGGATACCCGGTATTTACCATGGTTAGCAGCCAGTGAGGTCACTAATCGGTGGTTTCTCGCGGTCACACGCAGCGACGAGTGCTGACCAGCGGGAAACCAACGATCAAGAAATGACCCGCAGCACTTTGCAGCGATCAGCGAACTCACAGCAGGGGCCTGATCACTGCAAAGTGTCACACATAACGACATCGCTGGAGAGATCGTTGTAACATCACAGTTACAAAGATCTCTATAATGATATCGTTATGTGTGACTGGGGCTTTAAGGAGTTCCCCAGCACCGCATTGGCTTCATGCTGGGGAGTTTGCACATTCAGCAGATATTAGTCCTATTTTAATCAATAGGGCAGGTGGACAATATTTGCTGACCATATATGATCCAAAAGTGATCACCACTGGTCAACCCTGGTAGCCACTATATAACCAGGTAAGTTTTCATTGTGTTTTTCCCTCCCCTTACATATATCTTGAAAAAGGGCATTTCCTAGTGAATGGCACTGGCTGCATAATCTGGAAAAACTGTGGTAGTCTGATCCCCCAGTCATTTCCCCTTACATCTGCCCCCTATTGCTTTCCTAGCTTATCTTTGTTAGATGGATGGCAATATGACTGCAGGGTTTCATAGATGTGCCTCGTATTGCAGCTTAGCTCTACTGGTCTTGCTGACCTCATTTCCTAGATGTTCGTTCTGCTTTTGGTTCATCTACAAGATCAATATGTCCTGAAACAGTCCCAATTCACATGCTGTTAGTCTCCATCATTTATTTTTCCCCAGCAGATTCCTTTTATTACCATTCTGTCAGCACAACAGGTGTTAGAACATCCTTTTTCTCATTGGCATGAATTGTTCCTGTCACAGACTCTTCTGTCTGTTTCCAGTTTACAGGCAGGAGAGCAGGAGCAGAGAAAAAAGATCTGCCCTCGCTTCATGAAATCATTCTCGACTGATAGACGGATTACACTTAACAACAGGCAGAAGGCAGGCACCTAGTGACCAGACCTTTGGAGGAATATTTTTTCAGAAGTAAAACAATATGTATCAAATGTGCTCAGGTTGTCTGAACGTATAGAGACCATTTATGGTAGAGCGGCTGAGCTGCAATTTCGACAAAATGGGCAACGGTACAAGAAGACTCAATAATCCAGTGTCCTCCGAGAGCTGCAGGATCTGGAGGTCATCACTGATGTGACATATGTAATCCCTTCTAATTACATACATTCCTCAATTAATAGGTGCAGATATTGGAAGCTTGCAGCTTGACAATTAATATGCAAGAACCCGAAGTCATTGGAACTAATAAACACACGAGGAGCCAATATTACAAAACACTGAAAGGAACAATGGCGGGTGAAGGCACAAAGTACTTACCCTGCTACCCCGGGCTGTGAGGCTGCCTACCACAGAGGGATCTGCAAAGGAAAGTCACTTTTGGTTATTTTGGTCCATATTTAATAAAGGAATGGGATGTGAAAACGATAGAATACTAATACAAACCTGTTCCGAGGAGCTAATGGACAACGGACGACCTCATTACATGGGGTTTCCAGGCAAAGGATATAGTTAATTTATCCTTATGAGATCTGGGGGGGGACAAACAGCCGGCATCCCCCCCAGATCAGCTGTTCTTTGTAATAGCCAATGCAAGTAGTGAAGAAGCTGCACTGTGCTGCCTCCAATAGGGTAGTGCCCACTGCTGGGTGCTGCAGATCGGCTCATATTCCTTTCTGCAGAAGCTATTACACCCAATCGGTTGAGGTGCCGAGCGTCGGACCCAGTAATAAGATAGTGATGACTTATCCTAAGGTCATCTATATTATATGCTGGGAGACAGATTTCCTCCAATTACAATAGTCCATGGTGAGCTCCTATACCAGCGAGCAGTGCTGTGGGGTTACACAAGAACGATGGAGGCCGTCATGGAAGAGGTTCATCGGTTTTACGTCACTGAAGCTAAACCATGGAAGGTTCTACTTCTGTTCTTCAATTCTATACTATTATTAAAATCTCAGCTCGCAGTCGATGATTAGATTATGTTTAGCGACAAAGTGTGACGAGGCTGCAAACTGTAAAACATTATTTAAAGGGATCCGGTCACTTCCAAAACGCCTCCTAAGCTAGCAAAACATGTCCCTGCAGGATCCTATCACTAATCATCTTTTGTCTCCTAAAAGCATCCTGTGAAAGTGCATAAAATCGTTTTAATGCTTACTCATTAGTGATTATAATTAGCAGGGGCCATATTCTTTAGTCACCAGGGCGGGCTGTTTTGCAGCTCCAGGATCCACCCTCTCTCTGTCTGTGTGCTCAGCTTCTGCAGGCTTTACCCTCCCCCCTCTCTATCACTCACAGAATGCAAATCATTAGTCCTGCCTTCAGCTGCACATCACAGCAGCACAGACAGAGAGAGGCTGGATCATGGAGCTGCAAAACAACATGCCCTGGTGACTAAAGAATCTAGCCCCTGCTAATTATAATCCCTAATGAGTAAGTATTAAAACGTTTTTATGCACTTTCACAGGATGCTTTTAGGAGACAAAAGGAGTGTGGGATTAGTGATACTATGCTGCAGGGACATGTTTTGCTAGTTTAGGAGGCGTTTTGGAGGTGACAGGATCCATTTAAGTTCCTAGAGGACGGAGCTCGTTTTGGTCTTGACAATCAGAATCATTTTTGTTCTGCAACCTGGCATTATTTTTTTTGTGGCCAACACATGATGATGCTACAAAAATATGCTAAAAATAAATACATTTGTTCTAAAAGAGGTCACGGATGTAATGTGAAAAAAATGTGATTATATCATATTATATTGAAGGGCTCAAAGGAGACCCTACAGCCTAGCTAATAAAAAATAATACACATTATTATAATAAAAGCTCTATGCAGTTTGTAAGATTGTCCCTGAAATAGCGCCACCTATAGGATGGGGGGCTCACACACACTGGCCGCAGCGCAGGCAGACACAGGTGTGTGCTGACTGCAGAAAAAAAAAAAAAACAGTGTTTCCAAGCTCATGTGCAGTACCGATGTAAACTAATGCGGCCACCATATTGGCACACCGGCTCATGAGCAGTAGCGGTGGCCATATTGGTCCCCCCACTCATTACAACAATAGGCAGATATCGAGGTTGAGCCTGGAATGTATGGCCTGCTTCCAGGTTAGTGGGTGTGTTGACATTTATTCGCATCCACCATAATCATGTGGGGAACTTCAACCATCCCTGCACCCCTCCCCGCCTAATCTATAAATCGCACACATTCTACAACCTCCCAATGCAAAAAAAATCTGAATCAGGCCCCTGTCTATTATATATGCATGTATAGATTAGATACCCAATGTATTGCGTTCACACTATACCCATTCTCCTTCTTTTGGTCTTCACTGTTGCCACTTCCAAATGTTGGGAGGGGGCTACCTTTCTCTGGATTCAAAGCGGCCGCTACAGTCATGAACAGGGGGTACGGCTTCCAATTATTACTGCTCACCCTATGCGACTGCAGCGACAGCGGTTACGACCGCTCATATACTGATGGTTAGTTGTGAATGGTCATACCCATGTATACTTAAGCTGCAATGTCCTGCATATGAGGTAAGTCACAGCTAATCAGGAGAACTATGCTATATTTCTAATTGGGGGTGTTTACTAATATTATTATTATTATTACACCTACTACATATTTGGATAGGATATTAGATATGGGAATACCTCTAACTTTCACCGCTGCAGTTGCACAGGGAGAGCAGTAATAATTGCAAATTGCCCCTCACTGTGTGTGACAATAGCGGCCTCTTTAAAGGTGCAGGGAGGCGCAGATCCAGATGTGCTCTGTGCTCCTGTCAAGGCCATTTTGGACTCAAATTGTAAATGACAGATGCAGATATCTAAAGCAGGGCACCAAATACAGCTTCTATGTATTCGTTCTAGACAAATTTTTCAGCAGAACTTATGTAAAGTCTATTTATTGTACAAAAATGCTCACTAGTGTGCTTTACTTTGCAGATTTAATTTACTTTTAAACTTCTAGTGCATCTAGTCCGCCACCCTTGCCAAGCCCTGGTCTAATACCACCTCTCCCTCATCCTGGGGGGCTGGGACAAGGGAGGTAAAACCCCACACAAATAGAACAAGGAAATCAAAGATACACACATAGGTATAAGACCATAAGAGCACAGGAGGAAATAAAGAGTAGGGAGTAAAACAAAAAAAATTAACAAAACAACCCTTTCTGATTCAACATCTGACATTATGTGTCATGGAGTAGAAAGGAATGACAGGGGGACAGGGTCTCCTAGAGTGACCCTCAGGCTAGGGGGACTTTAGCTGTACCTTATCCCAGAGTTACCTCTAATGGTGGGGATGTCTGGGCCGCCACCCTTGCCCTGCTCCTGGACAGTCCTGCTTTAATATGGCCTCTCTCCAGCCAGAAGGATCCGGGACAGGAGTGGAAAAAGCCCACACAAATAGAACACAAATAGAACAACGGGAAACAAACAATATTAACAGCAATACACACAGAGGTATAAGACAATACATGCACAGAAGGAAATAAAGAGCAGAGAGGAAATTCAGATGACAAAGGATTTTCACAGCACACCAAACAGCACTCAACAGATCACCACAGCACATGGACCGATATTGCAAAAGCTATAGTAGGCAAGAAAAGACATATTTAACCATCTTAAAAGAAGGGGAGCAACTGTGATAGGTTTCCCAGAACATGTGATCCTAGAGGTAATCAGGAGTCATACAGAGATTAACTCCTCCTATCCCGATCACTAATGAGAACATAGCTGGTCGACACCAGAGCCCATCTATGGAACTCAGAAGTATCAGAGAAACCACAGTGAGGAGTGTCAGAATCTGTAGTGTGAACAGCGCCAGATGCCACCATGACACACTGCCAGTGTTGAGCCAAACGCCGTTTGACACGTATAGATCATGCAATAGGAAAGTAAATAATAGGAAAGTAAATAGCCAAATTAACACCTCAAATAAAGAAGAAACCAAGGTCTCTAGCGCCACTAACAGTCAATGTCAACCCTGTGAAGGGCCTTTCCACATGAATTAGGAGACAGACCCACGCATTTGCAGACACGTTTCCTGGTTTTTGCTCCTCATCAGTGCAAAATATGAGAACTGGTTGACTGAGTGAGAGGTCTTTACGCACAGTCAAGTATCTTTTTATTTAAGAGGACAGATCCCATTTATCGCTTCACATCCAGGAAAGTTTTCATTACTCTGAAATATATTTATTCTTATATTTCTGTTTTATAAAACTGGGTGTGTTCAGCAGTCAGTCAAATCTCATGGAAGCTGCATATCAAGGGGGTTTAAAGGGAATCTGTCTGCAGGTTTCTGCTATGTAATCTGAAGACAACATGCTGTAAGGGATAACACAAAGAATTCAGCAATGAGTCTCTTATCACAAAGTGTACTTTACTTACCTGCAATGTTTGTTTTAGGACCAGTAGCTTATTGCTCGGACACAGTGTGCAAGTATAAGTCCGGCATGTACCCTGCTGTGATTAGCAGCTCATTGGCTATAGATTTTATATACAGAGCCTGGTGTTGGTGGGGGCAACTTTCTCAGCTCTGCTACATGATAAATCTAAAAACTTAAGCCCCCATCACACTAAGCGAAATCGCTGTTAAGTCACAAATTTGGAGACGCAACAGTGACCTCGCCAGCAATCTCGCCATGTTTGACACTTAGCAGCGACCAGGCCCCTGCTGTGAGATCGCTGGTCGTGTCAGAGTCGCCTGGACCATTTTTTGATCGTCGGGCTCCCGCTGGCCAGCATGCATCGGTGTGTTTGACAGGGAAAACGACCTCAATACTACAGGTCTGAGAAACAGGGTCCCAACGACCTCCGTATCATTCCGGATCGTTGTTGCGTCGCTGGTTAGATCTTACTGTTTGACATCTCATCAGCGATCGCGACAGAGACGCTACAACGATCCCTACAAATCGTATTGCTGCCGGGATCGCTGGTGCGTCGCCAAGTGTGACAGTACCCTTTGTGTCAGAACTGCTGCACTAATATAAGTGATACATCGTTGGTTTCAGGGTCTTTTTAAACTATATCATGCTGCTCTCAGATTAAGTAGCAGAAACCAGCTGACAAATTACCTTTAATACTGATTTTTGGCAGGAATTATACATATAAATATGGATGCACAACTCTGTTACTTACCGGCGTGGAGCCTTGAAGGTTCGTCCGATAGGAAACTTTTTCCAGAACACGATAGCACAGAAGTGTCAGAAGAACTTGTCTCTATCTGAAAATAAGAAGGGTTTTGCAAAATAAAGACAGAAACCAAACCATAGCATGGTCAGAAAGAGAGCAGCTACTTATAATCTTAGATCTACCTAGACATGGATGAAGGAGTTGGGAGATAACTCTGAAACGCGTAGGATAATAAAGAAGAATCGTTAATCCAGACATTCCCTTGTACTGGCTTCTTTTGTTCCTTTCTGAAGTGGCAGCGCGGACCTCGAGGTACTGTGTCCTGGGAGCTGATTATACCACAGGGATCTGTGGAGAGTACGGTCCTGCAGCAGCTACTTGTATCTGAGCGATCATTACCAGTTGTGGGTCATCACAACTGTATCAGGTGAGCAGCCTCTTTATATAAACTTTTGTCCTTCTTCAAAGAAGATATCACCCTATGTGCGCATTCTTGGATTTTTTATAGACATGGAAATGACTGATTTACAGTGATTTGGGTGCTCAGCACTTGAAATGAACAGGTTGGACACACGGATGGGTGCCACTCCTAGATTGGAATGTCAATGGAAGTCAATGGGGAACTTGGAATCTGAGAGTCCTCAGTGGTTGATACCTTTTAATGGCTAACTGAAAAGATGGTAAACATAGCAAGCTTGTGGGACACTATGGCCCCTTCGTCAGGCAGATAATGACACAAATTCTGGGGAACTTCAGCATTTTCCCAGAAGATGTTCTAATCGAGTTTCCCATTGCCTTCCATTATACTTGGCATTCAAGACGCACCAGTTTGAGCATCCAACCTGCTCATGTCGAGTACCCGTGCACAATAGAGCTCGCTCATCAATAGCCCTAATGTAAGATCCAGACACTGATGCCAGTTTAATAGGATATCAATATAAAAATGGTAGACTGGGGCTCGTGAGGTTTGGGCGGTGTACATCGACGACTTACGTGTCTGACGACAAAGGGGGGCTTGCTGCACGTTTCCTTCTTGAATTCGTAGGGTCCCAGGTGTAGGTGGGCCAGCCGCTGCCTGGGATCCTCCGTGAGCTCACACATGCGTCTGTTAGTGTAGGGGGATGGCGATCGAGATTTGGAGGAGATGGTCGGCTGCTCGTATCTCCGGGAGGTCCTGGACGAGCCGCTCTGATGGGTGCAAAGATGAAAAAGACAGAACTGCAAGTCAGGGAACGACGGACACAACAGAAGCCACATGTAAAACATGGATTAAAGGGGTCTACAGGGGACGCTGGTACATGAAATGGACGGACATATAGCCACAACCTGTGCATCATATGTCACTACAAGTTTCCAGGTCTTACAACATGTTTTAATTCAAATCTCTGGTAACGATTTTCCAGGTCAGTACGATTACAAAGATTTGGTTTGTTGAATTCTGAGTTATCTATTACATGTAGAGGTGTTATCAGTCATTGTACAGGAGGAGGAGGTGAGCTGTGATATCACCTATTGTGAATGGTGGATCCTGTGTTATCTACTGTATATAGAGGTGTTATCAGTCATTGTACAGGAGGTGAGCTGTGACATCACCTATTGTGAATGGTGGATCTGTCTTATCTACTGTATGTATATAGAGGTGTTATCAGTCATTATACAGGAGGAGGAGGTGAGCTATGATAACACAGGATCCACTATTCACAATAGGGATATTTACTGTATATGGAGGTGCTATCAGTCATTGTACATGAGGAGGAGGTGAGCTGTGAGATCACCTACTGTGAATGGTGGATCCTGTATTATCTACTGTATATAGAGGTGTTATCAGTCACTGTACAGGAGGAGGAGGTTAGCTGTAACATCACCTATTGTGAATGGTGGATCCTTTGTTATCTAGTACAACCAGAGACATTTCACTGTACTTCTGCCTGTGATGATAATGAAACTGCTGAAAAGTCACCTATACAAAACAGGTAGTCCCAGCCACATATTAGGCCTAGTAACCTGTACATTTTGTTTCCTTCTTAGTATATAGTTATATGGAATATTGAAAAAAAAAAAAACTATAAATACATTTTTATATATATATATATATATATATATATATATATATATATATATATATATATACACATCCTGATTTAAGTAATAGATTTTCTTTTCATTAAACATTCCCTTTAAAGAGAGTGTGGGATGTATAGGAGGACACAGATAGTGTTCTCTCGTTTAAACATGACTTTGATCACACCAGAAATACGTCTCCGTGCACACCGCTGACCGATGCAATTACTTCAGCTGTCGCCGCTGTTTCAATGTCTCTGCAATAAAACCATTTACTGTTAATTAAAGTCTAATTGAGCTGTCTACTTTCTTTAGTACACAGAGATCTGTGGCAGTAAACCTGTTGGCGGAAATAACAAAAAAAAATCCCATCCGTTTCCGATGTAATGTAAAAGAGCAGTTGATTTGGTCCTTGTACATAATCCCTCCCGTCATTAGTGGCGGCGGGGCGAGCAGTGGGGTGAGCTGTGGGGCGAGCGGCGGGGCGAGCGCTCTCTAACCTGTTTTTGCATTCTCCGCCCGACGCTGGGTCACCGTGCAAACACACGTTATCCAACAAATCCCTGGAGGGGGCACAAAAAACAATAATTAAACATCAAGGTCTAGAAGAAAAGGCGATTACAGGTAAATGTCATGCCGTGTAACAAACTGGGGTTTAATTGTAAAGCTTTCTCTTTGTAAAGCTCCAGACTTTAATAAAGATAATTAAAAAAGACGCGAGACTGGTAGGAAATGTCAAGCAGATAACATTTGCATTTCTGACGATTCAATTACAAATGATTACATTGCTTTGTACAACAATTATGATCTGACTTTTATTCCAATGAGCGTTTTGTCAGGTTTGACGACTCTAAGCGGCGCCGTTAATAGTAATTAAAAAAAAAATCTAATGTGGATAATAAATTAAGAGAAAAAAAAACACCTTTGATTATTTGACATTATAAAGGCAAAAGACAGAATCAATGAAAATAACAATTATGAATATGTTTGTATGTAAACTAAAATAATAAAAAAAAAAAAAAAAAGTTTCATTTGAGCCCTGATGAAAAAATTAAAGCCTCAGATTTTTTTTTTGGGTATCAGAGTGTCATGAGATCAGTAAAGATCCCCTAGTGCTTGCCCCTTGAAGACACCCACTTCTTAAAGGGGTTTTCCATTGGGACAGGATGGACATACTTACAACATTCTCCAGCGCTGCTGCTCCGACTGTCCCCACCGCCAGACTGGAAGAGATGATGTCCTGACCATTAGTCACCAGACAATACAATCAAGGGCCTGTATAACCACCGGCCCCATTACCCTGCCCCCCTGGTGTATAACCATCAGCACCTGCTACTGTACAACCACCGGCTCCATTAAACCCCCCTCCCCAGTCCATTAAAATCCCCCAGTGTATAACCACTGGTTATATTAACTCCCCATGTATAACCACCGGCTCCATTAAGCCCCCACTCCCAACATAGAGCCACCACTGCATTAACACCCCCCCTTCTTAGTTTATAACCACCGGCCCAATTACACCCCCCCACCCCTGCCTCAGTGTATAACCACTGGCCCCATTTACACCCCCCCTCCCCAGTCCCATTAAAATCCCCCAGTGTATAACCACTGGTTACATTAACTCCCCATGTATAACCACCAGCCCCATTAACCCCCCCCCTCCCGTATAAAACCAACATCCCCTTTGCTCTCCACGTGTATAACTACCGGCCCCATTGCCCCCTCTCCCCTGTGTATAACCACCCTCAATTGGTCCTGCCATGTATAACAATGGCTCCATTGTCCCCTCCCCCCAGTGTATAACCTCCGGCCCCATTACTTCCCCACCCCCATGTATATCCACCGACAGCATTTACGTCCTGTGTGTATAACCACTGGCCCCATTGCCCTCGGCATGTATAACCACCAACCCCAGTGTTCCCCCCATGCATAACCACCGACCCAATTATTCCCTATGTATAACCACCACCCCCTCCCAGCCATGCCAACTGCTGTTACTAACACGTGACAGAGCAGCAGTGGTACAGAGCTCACCGATACCAGCACTGTCCTGTAATCTGAGCCAGCAAGATACCAAGTCCATTCATCACATTTTTCCTCCTAAATCTCCCCCATCACCAGTGAGTGATATTACTGAGAAGTGGAGGGAACTGCAGCAACTCAGCCACAAATTGGAGACCCCTTAACGTTACAGAGCGGGGAGCCGAGTGCTGAGGAGCAGAGGACAGATAAGTCCCTACCACTCTTCTGAGTCCATAACTGCAGAGTCCAGACGTCCTCTGGTAACATCAGCACAAACACTGCACCCACCAGGAGCTTCATGGCCAAATAGCTTCAGCCGTACATCACCAAGCACAATGCCGAGTGTCGGATGGAGCGGTGTAAAGCCGCCACACTGGACTCTGGAGGAGACGTGTCCTGTGCAGTGATGGATCACACTGCTCTGACATCCGGTGGAGGAGTCTGGGTTTGGTGAATTCCAGGAGAACGTGACCCCCTGACTGCATTATGCCCACTGTACAGTTTAGTGGAGGAGTATAATGCTGCTATGGGATTATCAGGGCTTGGCCTCTTAGTTCAAATAGAGGGATATCTTATCGCTTTAGCATAAGACATTGTGAACAATTGTAACTTCCACTTTGGAGAGAACAGTTTGGAAAATGACCTTTTCTGTTCCCCACAACTGTGCACAAGATCTATGAGGGGGGGGGGGGGAGGGAGACATGAGCGGCCGCACACAGCCCTGACCACAGACCCCTCCAACACCTAGAGAGGAGCTTGACAGCCCGGCCTCTCCGCAACATCAGGATCTGACCTCACAAATGGATGAAGGGGCAAAAACTCCCATAGACGTCTCCAAAATCTTGTAGAAAGTCTTCCCAGTAGCCTGAGAACGGATTTAACGGAAAAGTGACCGACTCCATATTAATGTCTATATATGTATAATGGGAGGTCAGAGTAGGTCCGGTAGGTGTAATATGGAGGGGGCCCAATACTTTTATCCAAATAGTGTAGAAGCCAGTCTGAAAAAGCAGAGCTGCAGTGTAAAGCATGTAAGAGAGGAAGAGCAGAAGCCTGACCTGGGCTAACAAAATGCAATGTTGGAAGGCTGCATCCGCTGATTATAGCTGTGCATTAATGGAGCTCAGAAGTAGTCTATCTTATAGTGACCAAAGTTGCCCATAGGGCCCATGTTAAAAAATAAAAAAATATATATAATACCACCCGATGTCGTTTTTATACTCAATGTTTCTGTATAGAGCAGCACAGTCCGCCGGTGTACGGCATCTTATCTATTTGGTTCTTCCCAGCAACTAGAAATCCGCTGAATCGCTGCCGGGCAAAACTTCAGCGGCTGATGACAAATTGCCGCCTTTGTGCCTATCTGCTTTATCATGGAAATATTAAAGACAAATAAAGTGATATTAATATTAATATACGGGAGGAAGTATTCCATCAACCCGCCGTCTGCAATGTCAGAGCATTCGCGGGAAAACTTTCCGTCTAATCCAGTAATAGGCAGGCGAGCCATAAATCTTGCATTTACTGATAATGACACATATATAACAGCACTTAGGTGAAGTGCCATTTTATTCAGTCAGAATTGTATTTATGAGCACTCGGGAGTGATGGGACTTGGGCCAAAAAATCTTTTCAAGGACTTTCCGCTTAGGACAAATTATGTCTAGAGCTGATCTTACCATGACGAGTAATTCGACCGGGATTATGGGGAGCAAAAATATCAACGGCAGCGACCTCTTCTCTGCCAGATTAGGACGGACATCGTCTGTTTGGGTGGGACGGAGATAAAACCTTGTCTGCTTTTTTTTCTTTAGGGTCAGGTCCCATGTAGCAGTCTCCAGGTCCTTCTAGAAAGTCGCAGAGGCTTTCAAATGGATTGTTAGAGATTGAGTGTAAGGCCGGGTTCACACCACGGCAAGATCCAATCTGGAGCTGTCCAGTGTGAATCGGACAGCCCCGGACGGGATTTGGACACAGAACCAGAGAGCCAAATACGCCCTCCGGACCGGTGTGCAGCCGGATGGATAATTTGCAGACGCAGCTGCTGATAATTCAGAACTGCGGAGAGCAAGCTGCGTCTTCTGAACTGTCAGCAGTGGACAGCTCCGTGGTGCTGAAGTTCAGCGCCAAGCTTCAGCACCCGGCGTCCGGCTCCCGTGCGATCCGGCACAATAGACCCCCATGCATGCAGCATTTTTGTGTCCAGGAGAAAAATTCGAATCCACCCGGATTCTCCCGGACAGATGGAAGCCGGATGGCAGATAGCTGCCATCCGGCTCCATCCAGCCCCATAGCATACTATGGGGCCAAAATTCGGTCCGGGGCTGTCAGGTTCACCCCTGACAGCCCCGGATTGGATCTGGCCGTGGTGTGAAGCCGGCCTAAGGCCCAGTGCACACGATGAGGATTTGGTGAGCTTTATACCCCAGGATTTGTAGCCAAAATCAGGATAGAAAAATCAGAGGAAAAGTAGAATAGAAACACCTGCACCACTTCTGTATTTATCACCCACTCCTGGCTGACTTGCAAACACTGAAATAAGAAAAAATAAAAATAAAAACACTCACCAAATACTGAATGGGGGCATGTGGCCTTAGGATGGATTCACATTTGCGTTCAGGTGTGATCAGTCTGACAACATGTCTGACCCTTAACAACCGCAGCGGTATTATGCCAGATCCGTTGGAAAGTTGAAACTTTAGGCTGCTTTTCTCATCTGCGTGTCTCGGCATTCGTGGCAGATCCGGCATTTTGCCACATCTGCCGCCTAACGACTCACTTACGGCAAGACTGTGTTCGGCCTAATTCATTCCCTATGGGACTTGCAGACATGTGCAGCACTTGCGGCGAGCCAAAAAAAAATGCTGGTATCAGTGTTTTCTTTTCTGTCGTAGCAAGTGCCGGATTTGCCGGATCGCAGCAAAATCTCAAGTGCCGCACATGTTTGTAAGTCCCATAGGGAATGTATTAGGCCGAACGCAGTCTTCCCTAAAGTGATCTGTTAGGCCTCCTTCACATCACCATTTTATTTTGTCTGTGAGGATCCTGTTTTTCGCAGGACCCCACAGACAGAAAAGGTCAGGACCAGATGTGAACTCCGGATGCCATTTCTGTGTCCGGATCTGTGATTCTGAGGGATCCAAATACAGAAAGAGCTGGGAGGAGCCCGAGCCTGTTCTGTCACACGAAGGGGAGGAAGAATCCGTGTTCCTCCCCCCGTGTGACATGTCGGGGCTGCAGTTTTGTTTTCCCAGTGTATCTACGGTACATACACGGGGAAAGCAAAATAAAACAGAAAAAATTTATTACAAATAAAAAAAATAAAATACTTACTTCTCCACCGGGTGTCCAGGACCCGAGGGGAAGACGTCTGATGGCTGACAGGATCTTAAAATGGGATTAAAATGTGATGTGCAATACCACCTGATCGCTACCGGCCAGTGATATACACGGACCCACAAAAAACGTGATGTGAAGGGGGCCTTAGACGGCAGATGAGGAAAAACTGCCTGATCAGCCGCAAATGCAGAGAAATGCAGATGTGAAAGCAGCCTTAGGCTGCGTTCACACATTTGCGTATTTTGCTGCGCTTTTTTACGCGCGCTTTTTGCCGCGTTTTTCGGCCGCGCAAAAAAGCGCAGCAAAATACGCAGGACCATTCACACACTGCGCTTTCTTTCCCCCAGAAAGCGCAGTGATGTCACAGAGAGGAGGAAGAATCCTGCTTCCTCCTCCCCTCTGTGACAGCTGTGGCCGCCCATTAGACTTCACAGTGTTAATACACACTGTGAAGTCTAAATTAAACTAAAGCAAGTGTGTGAAAAATAAAAAACAATGAATACTCACCTTCCGACGCCTTCTCCCGGTGTCTGGTCTCCGGTTGTAAGTTAGATCTCGTCTGACAAGACCTGTGGTGATGTCAGAGGGGGGGCGTTCCCGGGCACTCGCGGTCATGTGATACCACATGACCGCGAGCAGCCAATCAGCGATGGGACCGCCCCGGGAACGCCCCCTCTGACATCACCACAGGTCCTGTCAGACGAGATCTGACTTACAACCGGAGACCAGACACCGGGAGAAGGCACCGGAAGGTGAGTATTCATTGTTTTTTATTTTTCACACACTTGCTTTAGTTTAATTTAGACTTCACAGTGTGTATTAACACTGTGAAGTCTAATGGGGCGGCCACAGCTGTCACAGAGGGGAGGAGGAAGCAGGATTCTTCCTCCCCTCTGGGAAAATACGCAGAAGTAGCTCCGTAAAGAATTGACATATCAATTCTTTACGGAGCTGCGTTTTCTCCCGGAAAACGCACTGCGTATTTTTACGCAATGTCTGCACTACAAAGTGAATTTCCCATTCACTTTGCTGGCAGACAAAAAGCACATTGCGTATTTTGAAAAAGCGCGCGTAAAAAAACGCGGCAAAATACGCAATGTGTGAACGCAGCCTTACATAGGACACGCCTAATGGAAGGGTATTGGGAGGGGCTCTGGACATGCTCAGTGTGAGCCGGATCCAGCCCAATTGAAGCCCATTCTATTTTTTGCCACACCTGGTGGCTTCAGGCTTTTTAACCAGCCGCAAAAATCACAACTGTGGTGGTCAAAAGAATGCATTTGTAAGGAGTCGGCAAAAACCTTATGCATGTGCCTTTGTCCCCATTCTAAGTCTATGGAGACAGGCCTGATCACAGGTAACATAAGGTTTTGGCTGGATTAGGACGCTACCTAGAAAAATGCAGTGTGTGACCACCATTACGCTTTTTTTTTAATTTAAGGCCAGAGACACAGTGAGCAAGACGCATGCGAGATACTCACACAAGTCTTGCATGAATTGCCTGGCATGGCCGCCAACTCCCTAGAAAGGAGTGCATCGGCTGCATATGATTCTATGGGGATAACGTGCTCCCGTCCAGAGAGCCGGTGGACAAATCTGTTTTAAAAAAGAAATCTAACAACGCACCATGGGCACAGGGCCTAACTCTAAGGTCCCCTTCACATCAGGTTTTTGTCACGGATTTGTGTAGACAGAAGGTAATAATGGGACAGGGTCGGGGTTGAGCGAGACAGGGGGGGAGTGGGCGAGACAGGGGGGTGTGGGCGAGACGGGGGGGGGTGGGGGTGATTGATGCGGGGGGGGGGGGGGGGTTCGAGACGGGGGGGGGGGGGGCGAGGACGGGGGGGTTGGGGGTGGGGGGGGGGGGGTGGGGGTGGGGAGACGGGGGGGGGGGGGGGGGGGGGCGAGACGGGGGGGGGGGGGGTGATTGAGACGGGGGGGTGGGGGTGATTGGATGGGTGAGGGGTGGGGGGTGGGGAGGGGGGGGGGGGGGGGGGGGGGGGGGGGGGGGGAGAGACGGGGGGGGGGGGGGGGGGGGGAGTGGGGGCGAGACGGGGGGGGAGGGGGTTCGAGGGGGGGGGCCCAGACGGGGGGGGGGGGGGGGGTTCGAGAAGGGAGGGGGGGGTGGGCGAGACAGGGGGCGGGTGGGCGAGACGGGGGGGAAGGTGGGCGAGACGGGGGGGAGGGTGGGCGAGACGGGGGGGAGGGTGGGCGAGACGGGGGGGAGGGTGGGCGAGACGGGGGGGAGGGGTGGGCGAGAGACAGAGGGGGGAGAGATCCTTAACAGAAATTGTGCTGGGAGGACCAGCATTTGTTCTAAGCATGCTCAGTACCTAAAACCAGATGCAGGAAACGATCCTTTCTTTTTTCCCTGATCCGGCTCTATAGACTCCCATGTTATGGGCTCCGGACTGCACCGGATCCATTTCTGTCCATTTTTGTGCGGTGCGCCCAATATTAAAGCAGTCTCTGATTTTAGGTACAAGAAAAAACAAGACACAAACGGATCCCGGACTAATTTCACACAAACGTTTGGCCGCATATGACCAATCCGGCAGTATAAGGATTACATGGGAGGCCAAACCGGATCCCTGCCTATCCGTTTCAAAATGGATAGACCCAGATCCCCAAAAATGTGGTGTGAAGCCAGCCTAAGCTCTCAAAGCAAGATCAGTTTAACCCACTATGTAAAGACCGTGCAGAAGAGAGAAAAAATATATAGAGTATATGAAAAGACAAAAATTGCCGTTTAGGCCATTACACCTTCCACTAAAAAAATGCAGTATTGATCAAAATATAAGTTCCGTATATACTCGCGTATAAGCCGAGTTTTTCAGCCCAAAATTTGGGCTGAAAAGTCCCCCTCGGCTTATACGCGAGTATACAGAACCAGACTGCCCCCCCCCGGAGGTATACAGGCCCCCCCATCAAGATCCAGGGCCCCCCCTCCTTGCTTGGCAAACCTGTAAAGTAAAATCATACTTATCACTGTCCTGTCGCGCTGTCCCGCCGCTTCCGAAATCACGATCCCGGGCTTCATCAGTCTTCTTCCGGCTTCCTGTGGTTGCGGGCAATGACGTCATTGCCCGCGACCACAGGAAGCCGGAAGACGCTGAGTGAAGCCGGGATCGTGATGTCGGAAGCGGCGGGACAGCGCGACAGGACAGTGATAAGTATGATTTTACTTTACAGGTTTGCCAGCAAGGAGGGGGGGCCCTGGATCTTGATGGGGGGGCCTGTATACCTATGGGGCTGCTGCTGTATACACCCCTGGGGCTGGGGCTGTATATACCCCTGGGGCTGCTGTTGTATACACCCCTGGGGCTGCTGCTGTATATATACACCCTGGGGATGCTGCTGTATACACCCCTGGGGCTGGTGCTGTATACACCCCTGGGGCTGGTGCTGTATACACCCCTGGGGCTGCTGCTGTATATACCCCTGGAGCTGCTGCTGTATACACCCCTGGGGCTGCTGCTGTATACACCCCTGGGGCTGCTGCTGTATACACCCCTGGGGCTGCTGCTGTATACACCCCTGGGGCTGCTGCTGTATACACCCCTGGGGCTGCTGCTGTATACACCCCTGGGGCTGCTGCTGTATACACCCCTGGGGCTGCTGCTGTATACACCCCTGGGGCTGCTGCTGTATACACCCCTGGGGCTGGTGCTGTATACACCCCTGGGGCTGTATATACCCCTGGGGCTGGTGCTGTATATACCCCTGGGAAGGCTGCTGTAACACTGCTGGGGCCTGTATGTACCACTGGGGAGGCTGCTGTATACCACACTGCTGGGGGCTGTATACTACCACTGGGGAGGCCTGTGTATACCACACTGCTGGGGGCTATATACCTGTGCTGGGGTCCACCCTCGGCTTATACACGAGTCAATAGGTTTTCCCAGATTTTGGGGGCAAAAGTAGGGGGGTCGGCTTATATACTGGTCGGCTTATACACGAGTATATACGGTAACCCAAAAACAATGTTAGAATTAAAGCAGTAGGAATTATTATGTTACCAGTGGAAAGAAAATGCACCACATAAACGGATCAAAAACGGATGATGAGTTTTTTCTGCAAAAAAAAAAAAAACTGTTTTTCTGTTGAAAATTCATCAAAAACACAGCATAAAAAAAATGGATCAAAAACGCAGCATGTGAACTTGGCCTAAAATTAATGGTGTCTTTTTAATAATACAAGTTACATTACTCCACATAAAAAATAAATGAATTTAAAAAGAGTGATTCTTTCATGCAGGCAGAAAAAATTAAAACATAAAATGCTCGTGATCGGGAGGTGGTTGTAAAGCAAAAACAGTAAGAAGTGCACTTACTGGCAGGGTGATGTGTGCAGGAGGCAGAGATCAGCGTTCTTCTCACATTTGCACAGAGTCCGTCTCCTCTCATCACACAGAGGACGTCTCTGTTGCTGAAGCCGTTTCCATGGAGGGGACACGACACAACGCTGCAGAGAAAGCTACTGTGCAAACTCTGATATTACTTTTCTCCATTACTCCATCACACGGAGCCCGGAGACAATGTACCTGGGCGCACTTTACTAACACCGGGCATTTAAAGGGTATGGTCATCTTATACACTGATGGCATATCCGCAAAATAAGCCAGAAATGATCGACAGGTGAGCGTCCAAGAGTTGACGTTTTAGGCTCTGTGCTCACCTGGCAGAAATGTCTGCACCAAAAACACATCTCCTGGCAGGAAAAACGCTGCAGACGATCAGCAGCTTTTTTTGTTTGACGTTTTGTCCCTTGGGTTTTCCCAGTCATTGTCTATGGGGAAACGGCATAAAGAAAAGCATACTGCGTCTTTTTTTCTGCATCAAAATCTGCATGTGAAAAATCCTAAAGGTGGGCACAGCACTTCAGAAAACCCATAGACTTTGCTGGGATGTTTTTTCCCTTGCAGATTTTGGGAAAATCTGCAAGTAAAAACACCAGCCTTAAAATTATTCTCTATTCATTGCTGGAGGTCCAAATGCCAGGACCCCTATCTGAATGGAGGAAATGTCAGGCGTCTATCCCTCCGCTTCATTCACTCTTCATGGAACCTCCAGAAGACGTCGAGCAGAGTTTGAGTTTCTCAGTTATTTATTAGGTCCAGACAAGGGAAACCGAGTTAACCTAATTTCAAAGGGAACCCTCCACCCAGCGGCGTAGCCGCTATAGGTGCAGGGGTTGCAATCGCACCCAGGTCCTGGAGCCTAGGGGGCCCCAAAAGCCCCTTTGGTCTATAGAAAAAGACTAATGCTATTAAACATTTGCAATAATTGGGGGCCCCGTTGAGCTTCTACAAGATTAAAAAAAGCGTCTAATGTGTGCTCGTTTTATTCCCATTGCTCCCTTAGTATTCTACTGCTTTGTTTCATTTAAATCCACCATACAGGTCCAAAAATATTAGATTTTTGTTGTTATTTTGTGCAAACATTTATGGTCTTTACAAGGAGCAGATCATATGGTAATTACGTACAATGGATAAAAGACACGCCCTCAGACTCCTACGAGACACACCCCCTTGGTAAAGACCATATAGGGTAGTGGTAAATACAGAGGACCACATCTCTGGAACCATATGGTGGATTATTTAAAAAAAAAACTGAAAGAGAAAAGAAATAAAGGGGAAATGAGAAAGGGTTTGTCCAAGCAGTGGACAACCCCTTTAAGAAAAGGGGTCTGTGAGGCACTTTCAGCACCTGTCATGATGGGTGCAGCGGAGTGTTGTATCCAGAAGGCCGGGGCTCTAAGGTGACACATTGCACCCGCACACCAAATCTCTGCAATGTATGACAATCCCATTGAAGAAAGCACCATTCAATTGTGTGGGTTTTTTTTGCCTTTATATATTGCATACAAGGAAACATGGACCATTTTTCATCAATTTTGGGTAGCGGCATGGCTCAGTGGTTAGCACTTCAACCTTGCAACACTGGAGTGCTGGGTTCAAATCCTACCAACGACAACAACTGCAAGGAGTTTGTATGTTCTCCCCATATTTGTGTGGGTTTCCTCCAGATTTTCTCGTCTCCTCCCTCACTCTGAAGACATACTGATAGGAAATACAGATTGCGAACCCCAATGGGGGACAGTGATGACGTTTGTAAAGCACTGTGGAATTTTTCTCATGTACAAAAAAGATGCATTTATAAGCTTCTACACTTGAGCAAATAAGGACAAAGAAAAAAATGAGGCACTCAAAGAAAAGAACACGGTCCCTACAGTCAAACATGGCGGAGGTTCCCTGATGTTTTGGGGTTGCTTTTCTGCCTCCCGCACTGGACTGCTTGACCGTGTGCATGGCATTATGAAGTCTGAAGACTACCAACAAATTTTGCAGCATAATGTAGGGCCCAGTGTGAGAAAGCTGGGTCTCCCTCAGAGGTCATGGGTCAGCAGAACAATAACCCAAAACACACTTCAAAAAGCACTAGAAAATGGTTTGAGAGAAAGCACTGGAGACTTCTAAGGTGGCCAGCAATGAGTCCAGACCTGAATCCCATAGAACACCTGTGGAGAGATCTAAAAATGGCAGTTTGGAGAAGGCACCCTTCAAATATCAGGACCTGGAGCAGTTTGCTAAAGAAGAATGGTCTAAAATTCCAGCAGAGCATTGTAAGAAACTCATTGATGGTTACCGGAAGCGGTTGAACGCAGTTATTTTGGCTAAAGGTTGTGCAAACAAGTATTAGGCTGAGAGTGCCAATACTTTTGCATGGCCCATTTTTGGAGTTTTGTGTGAAATGATCAATGATTTGCTTTTTGCTTCATTATCTTTTGTGTTTTTTCATTGAAGACAAATTAGATTAAGATAATAATACCAAAGAATTTGTGATTGCAATCATTTTCAGGAAGAAACTGAGTATTATCTGACAGAATTGCAGGGGTGTCAATACTTTTGGCCACAACTTTATCTTTTCCCCAGCAAAGTCTATGAGAATTCTGAATTGTTGTGCCAATGATGTTGTTTTCCCATGCAGATTTGCAGCTTTTTTTATCCTGAGAATATACATTATTTTTCATTGTTTTCTTTTTTTTGCTGGATCCCTAGGCATTAAATTTTTGTAGTCAAAAACATGTTTCTGTATGAAAAAGAAAAAAAACATTGGGTGATTTTGCAGAGCATTTATCAGCCATTTTACATGTGGAGCCCTAGCCCACATAGGATACAAGGCTCTCGCCAGCACCTAGTGAGTCCAGCAAGTGCCGATGCCCGCTCATCCCAGGTTTACACCTACAACAATTGATTTACATATGCGCCCTGGGTGTACAGAGCAGTGTTCCACCCCCCAGCACTCGGGTCTGTCTGTCTGAACAAAATAATATTTACCCCGTACGGTGAATGCCAAGAGAGAAATACCGAAATGGCAGAATCACAGTTTTGTCGTCACTTTGTCTCCCCCCAAAAAAGAATAAAAGGATTAGAAAGTTGTAAGGACCATAAAATAATAAAGATTAAAATGTACAGCTCGTACCGCAAAAAAACAATACATCTGCCGGCTGAAAAGTAAGAAAAGTCATCGCTGGCGGAAAACGAGGAGGAAAAATCTGAGTCGAAGAGGGGTCCCTGGGCGAAAGGGGCCACATAACCCTGGGCGTCCGGCAGCTTGGGTCACAATTACCAGAGGCTCGGACTCTCCGATTATGAATTTCCAAACCAGAAAACCGCCTGTAACCTGCAGAGCAGCGCTCAGCGGCACGAGGCCGGCCCCCAGAGCGGCGCTCAGAGGCACGCAGGCCGGCCCTTCAGAGCGGCGCTCAGCGGCACGCACGCCGGCACCCCAGCGGCGCTCAGCGGGGACGCAGGCCGGCACCCCATGCGGCGCTCAGCGGGCACGCAGCCGGCCAGCCCCAGGGAGCGGCGCTCAGCGGGCAGCGCACGGCCGGCCCCCAGAGCGGCGCTCAGGGACGCAGGCCGGCCCCAGCGGCGCTCAGCGGCACGCACGCCGGCCAGCATGCGGCGCTCAGCGGCACGCAGGCCGGCCCCCAAGGCCTCAGGACGCAGGCCGGCGCTCCACGAGCGGGAGAGCGGCGCTAAGCACCGGCCTCCTACCATGTTGGGCTCATAAATAAAATGTTTAATAATGCAATTTGTATAAGAAAACAGAGATAAAATTAATATTTTATGCGTACACAGAGGTAGAACAGAGCTAAGTGTTGTGGAACTACAAGTCTCAGGAAGCCATGACAGATAATAGGATACAGACACAAGTTCTGCGATTAATAACAGGAGATGGAAAAAAGCTGATAATAATGATAAAAGCTGCTGCATTACCCCCTGGACGAGGACTTCACCGGGCGCCGCAGAGAACCGTTCACTTCGGCCGTTGAGGCCCCGGATCCCGGTCCTGTGTTTGTGGGCGGGGCCGCGTCTCGGGGCTTGTCCCTCGGATGTTACATCACTCGCATCCCCGGCTTCACGGTATCTCACAGGCCCCCCACACAACATAGAGCAGAGCGGAGAGGCGGCCGGGGGGAGGAAGAAGGCATGTGATACCGGCAAGGAGGGAGGAGCAGCCATCACAGAGGAAACCATGGGAGGAGGCGACGGGCTCAACATTGACTATATGTGTATTGTATAATTATCTGTTTATCTTATTTGATCAGTTCTTTTAGGGTTAAAGTTAGGTGACGATAAATATAACAGCTAATACTATCCTATGTTATAACAGCCTTCACAAACTACTGATATATATATGTGTGTGTATATAGAATGTACAGGTGCTGTATCTCATTGAATTAGAATATCATCAAAAAGTTAATTCACTTCAGTAATTCAATACATAAAGTGTAACACATATATTATATAGAGTCATTACACACAGAGGGATCTATTTCAAGTGTTTATTTCTGTTAATGTTGATGATTATGGCTTACAGCCAATGAAAACCCAAAGGTCATTATCTCAGAAAATTAAAGTAGGGAGGATGAAGGGTTAAAATCCTTCTATTCTTCCCTTGATGTCTCGTAGAATACGGCAGTGCAGTTTTTAACCCTATCTATGTTTGTATATATATTTATGTACCTCTATACAGTCTAGATAATATCTAAAGGAATAATTATTTTTTTCAAATAAGTACAGTTTAAGTTTATATATTTTTATTATATGTGTAGTATTTATCTGTTTAAAATGAATAAAAATCCTGCACAAAGAGTAATACAATTTATACTTGTTCTGTACACTAAAGCACACCAATGACGTATGCAGTAATAAACTGTATATGACTCATTGAACAGGAGGAGGTGAGCTGTGACATCACCTATTGATAGTGGAGGACAGCAGCGTATGTAGGGGGGTGCAGTCGGCTCCTCCGCTCCGCCCTGCAAATTGTTCTCGGCCGGCGCCGCGCGTGCACAATTGAAACCTTGCTGGTCCGCCCCCTGGCAGCAGTTCCCACCCCCGGGTCACGTCACGCTGCGACTGACGTCACCCGGCGCGCCGCACGCAGTGAGCGCGCGCACATTGAAGTCCGACAGGGAAGACCATGGCGAGCTGCCCGGGGGATTGTGCTCACCAGGCACAGAGATCCGTGCTAGGAGCCGCAGCTGGGCCGTCACCATGGCTCTCCTCCATAGGTTCTTCAGCAGGCGGATCACCTGCAGCCCTGAGCCCAGGACAGGTACCAAGGAGGGCGGCGCGTTCAGGTGATTACACGGGCTGTGCTCCATGGGGGGGGAGGGGGGCACCAAAATAAAGCTTTGCTCCGGGTGCCAGAAAACCTGGTTACACCGCTGGTGGAGGATCCTGTATTCTCTACTGTATGTAGAGGTGTTATCAGTCATTGTACAAGTGGAGGAGGTGAGCTGTGATATCACCTATTGTGAATGGTGGATCCTGTGTTATCTACTGTATATAGAGGTGTTATCAGTCATTGTACAGGAGGAGGTGAGCTGTGACATCACCTATTGTGAATGATGGATCCAGTGGTGTATCTAGGTTTGCCGGCGCCCGGGGCAAACCCCTATTGCAGCCCTGGTTGAGGAGCAGGGGGGGAGGTGCCGCCGGCGCCCACCACTGAGTTGCGCCTGGGGCAAAAGGTCCGGCTGCACCCCCCCTAGATACACCCCTACATCCCTCTATATATACACACCCACACACCTATGCCCAGATATACCCCATACCCCCATATACAGCCCTCCATATATATACACCCACACACCTATACCCAGATATACCCCATACCCCCATATACAGCCCTCCATATATACACCCCCACACACCTATACCCAGATATATCCCATACCCCCAGCGGACACATCAGTAAGCAGCAGAGAGACGGTTACTTGGTGTTTGTCCTCCTCCACAGTGCGGAGCCCCGGGACACACAGAGCCCTGTGCTGCAGCCCTGGTGACAGGGGGGAGCGGACACAAGACCCTGCTGAGCCCGGGGAAGATTGATGGAGGAGGGGAAGATTGATAGAGGAGAGCCGGCAAATAACAGCAAGAAGAGAAGAAATGTAAAATAATAATAAAAACCTTGTGCGCACTTGTGCTGAGTTCCTCATGCCCATGGGAGCCGAGGCCTGTCATACTAGACTCTGTACTCTGCAGCGCACAGCTCACAGGAGAGCGGGGAGTCAGTGCTCTGCAGCGCACCACTGTCTCCTCTATCAGACCCCATAGACCGGTCACAACGATCACCAGAGCCGTCAATCCCGGGGGGAAGGGGGGTGTGCTGTCAGATTCCAGCCCCGTCCCCCGTTGCAGCCCTGGTTGAGGAGCGGGGGGGTGCCGCCGGCGCCCCCTGCTGAGTTGCGCCCGGGGCAAAAGGTCCAGCTGCACCCCCCTAGATACGCCCCTGGATGGGTCCTGTGTTATCTACTGTATACAGAGGTGTTGTCAGTCATTGTATAGGAGGAGAAGGTGAGCTGTGATGTCATCTATTATGAATAGTGGATCCTGTGTTATCTACTGTATATAGAGGTGATATCAGTTATTGTACAGGAGGAGGAGGTGAGTTGTGACATCACCTATTCTGAATGGTGGATCCTGTTATCTACTGTATATAGAGGTGTTATCAGTCATTGTACAGGATGAGGAGGTGAGCTGTGAAATCACCTATTGGGAATGGTGGATCCTGTGTATCTACTGTATATAGAGGTGTTATTAGTCATTGTACAGGAGCAGGGGGTGAGATGTGACATCACCTATTGTGAATGGTGGATCCTGTGTTATCTACTGTATATAGAGGTGTTATTAGTCATTGTACAGGAGGAGATGAGCTGTGATATCACCTATTGTGAATGGTGGATCCTGTGTTATCTACTGTATATAGAGGTGTTATTATGGTGCCGTCACACAGCACGATCTGGCCAGCGATGTCGGAAGCGATGCGCGGGTGCCCGCTCGGTTCCGACATCGCTGGCCAGCTGTCACACAGAATCGCTGCGGCCTGCGACACCAGTGATGCGGGCGGTGACATCGCTCGCTGGGCTGGGCTCAGCCCAGCGAGCGATCCGCAGCAACGCTGCGGTATAGGCTGGATCGCCGCCGACATCGCTCTGGCGATGTCACACGGCGCGATCCAGCCTTTATCGCAGGTTGACAGGTTTACGGTTCTTCCCGTAAACCTGAAACCTGCGACCAGCGATAAAAGCGGTCGCGGCGCTCGTTTACACAGCGCGACGTCGCTAGCGACATCGCTGATACGTCACTTTTTCGGCGATGTCGCTAGCAATGTCGGCAGGTGTGACGGCACCATTAGTCATTGTACAGGAGGAGAAGATGAGCTTTGAATCGACCTATTGTGAATGGTGGATCCTGTGTTATCTACTGTATATAGAGGTGTTATTAGTCATTGTACAGGAGGAGGAGGTGAGCTTGATATCACCTATTGTGAATGGTGGATCCTGTGTTATCTACTGTATATAGAGGTGTTATTAGTCATTGTACAGGAGGAGGAGGTGAGCTGTGACATCACCTATTGTGAATGGTGGATCCTGTGTTATCTACTGTATATAGAGGTGTTATTAGTCATTGTACAGGAGGAGGAGGTGAGCTCTGACATCACCTATTGTGAATGGTGGATCCTGTGTATCTACTGTATATAGAGGTGTTATTAGTCATTGTACAGGAGGAGGAGGTGAGCTGTGATATCACCTAAGCTCGAGTTGTCAGCGGACACATTTTGATTACTGCAAAACCAGTATTGTTACTTTTGCACTAGGGCCTCTGCGATCATATAATTGGATTAATTAGTAAAATCGACTGACAGGTTCTCTTTAAGGATTTACACTCACACAGCAGCGCGCCGGTGTAAATGTTACTTTGTGGATCTCTTTACCGTTGTTGAAAGGCCATTCATTTGCTTGAAATGACGGCGCAGCCTCAGAGTACATGAAACATTGTTATATACTCTGCATCAAGACACTATAGGATAAATCACTATCACGCAGCCGGAGCCGAGGAGAAGCCAATCCGCAGAAGGTCTCAGCCACAGAAATTGGTTAACACATGACATTTCAGAAGCTACACTGTAGTTGATCTTTAAGTCCTGTCATTTAAGATGTCCTTTATAAGAACTTTTAGCCGCCGGTATCCGCGCTAAGGTCAGGCTGCCAAGATTTACAAATTAAATATCGACGAAGCCCACTTGAGATGCAGAAGTATTTGTAGATCTTAGATTCTGTCACCGGAGAATAAATATACTTTGGTCTTCACGCGTTCCTTTTGTTTTGGAAGAGAATGGGAGACCTGATTAGGAAAAAACAAGGTCACTGAGAAAAAGCTTATACCCTGTGTTTTATATGCTGACGATACAGAATATATATCCAAAAATCAAGCCTGGATGTTCTATATAGTTCATGGTAAATTAAGGGCACAAGTAAGCTAAAAACGATGGAAGTTGCCTAAAACAAGTGTCACATGCATTGCAATGTCTATCGCAGTTGTCACTGAAGATGAGCGAATTGATTCAATGCAAATCAAATTCGGGCAGAATTTATAGAAATTCTAATGGAAGAATTATGGCTTGGGGTATGTGATCACAATCCTGAGGCGCTGCGTCTTGGACCTTTGTGTGCAGCAATAAAAATGATACCTGTCTTGTAGTATTCTGATATAGGGGAGCTGAGAAATCAAGCCTTGAAACTGCATGTAGATTAGCCTGGAGGTGAGTGTATCGCACGCCCCCATGCACTTCCAGGCTGATTAGCGTATGACTTCATACCTTAATTTCTCAGCACTTGTATATCCGATGTCACTCTCTGGCGAGGAAATGCCCATGTGGGCGGCGCAACACAAAGGTGACGGGGATGGAAAAGAAGAATGGCCCTCACAATAGTGAGAGGTGAGATGGGTCACATCCTGACACATCTCGGCGCCACCTGCAGCCAGCTGCAGCTGCCGGTAATACTCACATATCGGCGGCCACCTATGATATAGCTGCTTGGCTGGGCCTCCGCGGCGCCAAGGAGCAGGACGTCCTCGACCGCTTCCTCCTCACTTCTCCTCAGTGCCAGCGTGATGTCACTGAGTGTGGGGGATCAGAGACCCGGCCAACAACAACCTGAAGGCTGAGGTGGGCAGGCACAGACCGGAGTCTGAGGTGGGTGGAGGGCAACCTGGCGCCCGGAGTTTAATGAGAAAAAAAAGTTGCTCAGGCACCGCCCTCCGAATCCTGGCACCCTAGGCACGTGCCCTCAAGTGCCTAAGGGCAAATAAGGCCTGGTGTCACACAGAATGATGCAGCAGGTTGGTTAATTTGAAGATTGTTTGATTTGAGAACATGTTCTCAAATCTGAGATCAACGATTTATCGTATCTTGGTGTCACACACAACACGTCCTAACGATGTTGTTTCAATACGACTCACAATACACCGTGTAACGGGGCCTTTACAAAGATTTGCTCCCTCCAAGGTGGTCAGCATAAAATGGATTCTATTACCGGTGTCAGTTGGCAGAACTTGTGACACATGATCACTTTATAATGGAAGGGAGTGGTCACTAAAATTTTCACCGAGAGGAACTAACAAAGAACTACCCGAAAGAAAAGAGTCCTTAACCTCCCAACACAAAAGAAAGTATACATTTAAAAAGCAGTGATTCACAAGGCAAGGTACCCTAGGTTTCAGACACCCATGGCATCCGATTACTGCAAGACAGGTATCTGTTTTATTGCTGTAGTTGGACCTATACAGCCATACCACAGATTTCAGTAGTAACATTTATATGGCAGGGCTTCTTTAAGGATCTGTATAAATAGTAGTTTTCTGACATGCCGTAAGTGCATGGAAGGTGCTTTCAGTTCCTTGCCAGAGACTAATTGATAGTAGCCTGAAGTGTGAGGTCCACTGACCGTGACAGCTGCTATATACAGTCTGTGTAGTCTGCAGACAGACAATAGGCTCGGTATCAAGAATTTTGGGTTCACCACATTGTGTGTTATCACAGGTTTCCCATCATACACTTGTATTATGAAATTGTCATTTGAGCAACTATTTTCCATCATCACCGCAGCTTTTATGACTTCCATTCCCTTTCATTACGAAACACTAAATCCACTATCCCTTTAGAATTTTTTCTCCTTGCGTACAGTCTGTAAGATATGAGAGTTTCACCTACTGAATAGGTGATAATGGCAGAGATGAAAAACGCATTGGTCTATTGCTGGAGCATTTATGGAAGGAATGCAGCCATCAAAGAGACACTTAGAGAAGAAAGATCGTCCCTGGACACTGATGAAAGTGAGATCATTGATTCGCTTATTCCAGTCATTTCAGTGCGGCTGAAAAATGTATGCATCCGGAGGAAAATGAAAATATTCACATCTTCTGCCCTTCAGGAGGACACACATCACCTACATAAGTATACATGGGAGAGATTGATTGCTGGAGATTATGGTCAATGTTCAGCATTGGATGCGGCCACTTCATACAGCACAAGAAATGACTTGGAGAACCCTCCCTCCAGTGATACCGAATGGGTGCATTGATACCTATTGGCTTCCATATCATTTAGTGGAGAAAAAGTGATGTTATTCGCCTTGACATGTACTCTGATGTCAGCGGCCGGCGAATGTGTGCTGGCTATAGAAGACACCGGGCGACGTGGGAGAGAAGGAAAGGTGAGTAGAATGTTACGTTTTTAATTTTGCAAAAGGGACAGAAAGTGGACACATACAAGGGCCCATACATCTGACCAACCAAATTTTGCATCGGGGCTTATCAGACTCTAGTTATGCCACTAAATTAGTCATCGTGTGATCCTAACAGCTGTGGGTGGATCGGAGTTCTGCCCACAGCTATTAACCAGTTAAATCCCTCTGACAGCGGGATTCAACACTTGTCGGCAGGTGAGCCCGTCATTCTCTGTTCCCATCTGTGCACCCCTGACATGGTCATGGGGCGCCGATGGACTGTCAGCTTATGACCCCTGTGTTAGTCATTATGATTTTCCTGTGAACACAGCGAGCCGCAATTCATAGAAGATTGTGATTTCTGCAGTACAGAGCATGACTGCTGCCGATGTTGATGCCCTGCTCTGTACAGCACATGCAGGGCTGAAACTACAACAGGCACGGGGGTTTCAATCTCACCTGGGCCCTGGAGCCTAAGAGGCCCCAAAAGTCCATTTGGTCTACAGAAAAAGACAGTACTAATAAAGATTTGCAATAATTGGGGGCCCGTTGGATCTTTCGCATCGGGGCCAATGAGCTTCAAGTTACGCCATTGACCTCAAGTGATCAGATGATTGCAACTTCAAGTTCCCTTAGGAGACTAATAAATGCAATAAAAAGTGTAGAAAGAAAGTTTTTAAAAATACTTGACTCTTACTGCAGATACCATTATCCTCAGATTAGATGACTCCTTTTTGCCTAAGGTAGTTTCAAACTTTCACAGGGGTCAGGATATTGTGCTACCCTCTATGTGCCCAAATCCCTCCAATACAAAGGAAGAGGCCTTTCGTAGGGTGGTTCTCTACTACCTCCAAAAAACTGAAAGTTGGAGGATTAATTGAAATCTATTCATTCAGCCCTCAGGATGGAATAAGGGCAAGAAGGTGGCTAAGAACACGATTTCCAATTGGATCAAACAGACTATCTGTCTCGCATACTCCTCACAGAATCTTTCTCCTCATGTATCACTGAAGGCTCATTCCACACGTTCAGTATCCACATCGTGGGCAGAGAGAGAGTGGACGTATCTACTGAGCAGATATGCAGAGCCGACACCTGGTCTTCTGTCCATATGTTTACCAGGCATTACAAACTTGACCTTAACAGGGATTTAACATTCGGCAGACGAGTTCTGCAGGCTGTGGTCCCTCCCTAAGAAATGAGTTGTTGGTATTACTCCGATGCTGCTGTTTTGGAAAATGACTAGAGAAAATAGAATTAGTCTTACCGGTAATTTGGATTGTGGGAACCTTCCACGACAGCTCTAATTTCCCGCACTATCTGATGATTCTTATTGGATGATTCCTGCACTTTGGTGGTAACTATTTATGCTAGTGTATCCAGAAAAAACACTGGTGGGTGCAGGAAGGTGAGGGGTATTTAACCTCTTTGTGTTCCAGTCCCCTATTAGGGTGGAGAGATATCCTCTGATGCTGCTGTCTGGAAGTTCCCAGAAACCGAATTACGGTAAGACTAATTCTATTTTCCCTCCCTTGCACTTAGTTAATTGATAAACATGAACTATTAACCCTTTGGATTTTTAAATCTTATTTGTCAGGGTAAATGGCAAGCGGGTGTGGGAATGGGAAGCAGGATGGCTATAAAGGTCGAGACAAACTGAATGTCTAATCTGGCCCTGGACTGGGGTCTCTGGCTAGGCCTGTACACAGAGGTACCTCTGGTTGTGAGGAGGTCTGGACCCGCGACCATTCCCTGCATCTCACCAGCCCTGTGCTACACCCTCTCACCTCCACCCACCATGGATCGGGGAAGCAACATCTTCTAAGGCAAGCAGTGGGAAACTTCAGCAAATGCACTGACATCTTCCCAGCTCACAGGTCTAGGCAGAGTAAACTCTATCATCGACATCAATTGGTGGAAAGGGTTATTTAAAGCCAGGGGTTGGTCACTTGACAACTTACAACTCCCCAACTGCAGAGTAGCACACAGCAGCATTAGGGTACCATCACACGTCACGATATCGTGTAGGATATCGCATAGAAGTCACGGGAGTGCGCTCGTTTGGCGATGCGGATCGGGATCGCAGTTGAGTTGTCACATGGAGAGATATCGTCTCCGACTATGTGGCGATTCCGAGGTCAGATCTGGAATAGCGCTCGTTAGGATTACTACATTCTTTAGCAGGGAATGGGAGAAATCGCGGAAACACATCGTTACCGCGGTGTCACGCTAGACCAAGCAGCAGATTGCATGATCGCAAATCTGCGATGAGCGATACGAAGCATTATCGTCATCGTATCTCGGTGTCACCGCTACGATATCATTTGAATATCGCAGCCACGCCTCCAAACCCTTAGGTAGGTGCGATATCGTTCATGATATCGCGACGTGTAATGCCGCCATTAGAAAACCAGCACAGAATATGTCCATTGAAATTTAACTCCAAAAATCAGAACTTTACGTATAGACTGCAGCAGTCAACACGTGACATTATTACTGTGATCATTCTTCCTGCCTGCTTAAAACCTCTGCACAGTATTGTAAATCTGCCACCCTACTACATACATATATGCAGGGCACGTGATAAAGTTCAATGACATCGGATATCAGAAAAGTGCACAATTTTTGCCTAAATTTGTTCCTGATTCATGCTTTTTATCGCAAGGCATGTTGTGAAACTCTTCTCTTAGGACAGTAATGACATCTCGGGGTTGATTTTGGATTTCTATATTATATCTATCAAAGCAGCGTTGTAGTAGGTTTTATAGAATTCAAGATGCAAAACAAGACATGAATTAGGTGAATATTTTACTTTCCATTATGTGAAGACCCTGAACAATAATGCCGGCTGTTGAATTTGCCTTCCATAGCACTTAATGTGTCCGATTCTGCAGAATTCCCTCTTTTGTAAAAACTAATGACTCTCGACTAGAGTAATGTTTTCCTGTGACTCCAAAACCATTTTGCTTAATGAGGTACTAAGTCTTTATAATTAGACCCAGAAGGGAGCAAAGACCTGCCCAAACGAACAATCATTATTTAGGTAATTTATAGTAATGCGGAGAAAAAGGGGGAGAAAAAAAATTCTGAATTCATCCGGAGAAAGCGACTCTTTCCTTCTATCCACACTCCCTAGCATCCAATTACCCTATTAAGACAGCGTTTTGTTGCTAAGGACATTAATTGAAATGTAAATTAATTTATGCAGGACCGCCTAATTAAGTTGATATGTGATGATCGTGTCAGGATGGCCTGTGTGGTTAATTTTTATCTATATATTTATTTATTTTACCAGCGCCGTTACATTTCGCCTGCGAGTTCATTTTCGATGGAAGATTTCCCTCCTTTGTGGTTATAACTATTTAATAAACATGTCAAATGCACTTTTTTTTCCTTTCCTTCTTGCATTTTCAACACCAACTTGACTCTTGATGTTGAGGAATACTTAAGTCTGAAGTTTACGGAGCAATTAAACACTCTCGCGGGAGACCCAATACGCCGAGACTGTCAAGGAACGTAAATTAGTAATTCTTATTTTTTTTTTCCCCCTACGGCCTAAGAGCTAACAGTAAAATTCTTGAGATCATCAACTATTTGTGTTTCTGCGGGACTCATGTCATATGTTACATCCTGTTGTAATTACGATACAATATTCCTCATCAGAGAAATAGCTGGGAACAGTGAAAATTCAATTAGATTATTTTAATTAGTTCTCAGGTCACAGATTGATCTTCACACTAAACATGGCTTGCCCTGATCGTGCCGAAGAGGCAGCATTTGCAATTTACAATATTCAATGCGCTTCGTGCCATGTTTGTATCAGTTTGAAAATATAGTTGTGTATATTCTGTGCCAATATTCACTCTAAGGGCTGACTTGAAGTTGACACATATTAGGCTGTTGGGTTCGGGTTGGACATCCACGGCCGGTCCATGCATCGTACTTTGTATACGGATGTCTGAATTTGGCTTTAGGGCTCGGACACACCCTGCTACTTACATGCGAGTCTCTGGACGAGACTCGGAAGAGGCTGGAGCAGTGACCCTGAATGGCCTCTCCCTCTCTGGATGGGGAGTGTGGAGCTGCACAAAAACACAAGCAGCTGTCATTCCCGTCCAGAGAGGGAGAGGTCATTCAGGGTCACTGCTCCAGCCTCTTCCGAGTCTCGTCCGAGAGACTCGCATGTAAGTAGCAGGGTGTGTCCGAGCCCTAAAGCCAAATTCAGACATCCGTATACAGAGCGCAATGCATTGACCGGCCGCGGATGTCCCAACCCGAACCCAGCAGCCTAATATGTGTCAACTTCAAGTCAGGACATCCGCAGCGCGGTCTGCATCATTTTCAGTACTTGGACTGAATCTGATCTCTTTGTATATTCTCATCCACAACACTGGAGCTGTGCTATGAATATCCACCCAGCGTTCCCTTTAAAGGCTTGTCCACTACTAGGACAGCCCCTTCTCATTCATTGCCTCAATTAACATTTAAGAAAGCTTATACTCCCCTTTTACGCCCAGCAGCTTGTGGGCTAGCGTTCCTGGGGCTCGTATGAGGTTGGTACGTCCCCATACCCAATTGTTTGCGCTTATTGCGCTGATTTCAGGTGTTTCCGTAGCTCTCCACAGATGGTTCTTGACACTTGGAGAACTCTTCTGATCATTTTGTTGCTCCTCTGTCTGAAATCTTGCAGGGAGCATTGGGTTGTGGCCAGTTTATGGTAAAATTATATTCTTTCCACTTTTGGGTTATGGCCCTAAGGGTACCGTTACACACGGCAATTTTGCCAGCAATTTCACTGGCAATTTGCTGGTTGCAGTGAAATCATGGACACATTGTTCTATTTTGTTGCCGTGTACAAATGGAACAATGTGTCCATGATTGTGAAGAGCTTGAGATAGCTCTCCGATGTTACCCATCATAAGATGTTTCTTGTGTGGCACCTTGATAATGAGTCACCTTTTTATAGGCCATCAACTGATTATTTTACACTGAGTGGCAGGATTGCTTTCTAATTACTGATAGATTTCAGCTGTTGTCATGCCTTTCCATGGCTTTTTAGATGTGCTCGATACTTTTTCCTTGTGTCATTTTTAATTGTTACACATGACTAATTTTATGGACATCTGTGGTTTGATTTCTTTGCTCGTGTGAATTGGATGGATTGTTACCGACATTTGATGAAAATGTAACATCAATAGCTCCACTACAAATATATTTACTTAGCAAAAAAGTGTTATGTTCAATACTTATTTGACCTGCGTTATGAAGACCAGCATTTAGTGTCCCTTTCACTGTATTGCTAAAGCGCCCCCCGTCATCTCTACACAATTTAGATAGATGTCATCAGTACGATGGTTCAGTAGACCCTTCAGTCAGCAGGTAACTCTCAGTACTCTCCTGTACACTCTGCAATGCGCTCCTGTGTTCTCTAAGCCATAGTCACTGCCAGACAAGGTTGTCGGCGATTTATCTCGGAAAGAACAAGGATCAACAGTCTGAAATTTTACAGGTCTGGAGTATGTTAGTCTACTGAATATGGGGACATCTAAGGTAGTGAATTGGTTAAAAGACACCCCAAAAGCATGCTGATAGAGAATTTAGACTGTGTCTCCAATGGGGACAGTGTTGATGTCTGTAAAGCGCTGTGGAATTGATGTACAGTAAGTAAATAAAATCAATTGTACATGCACTGCTTCCTAGTGGAAGCTGCCTGAAGAATGAACATGCTGCATCTCTCAACTACTCCATGGTTTCTTAACCCCAAAGCAATGAAACCAAAAAGTCTGATCGTGAGTACAGTTATGTAGTTTTTTACATTGCTGTGCGTTATTTTCATTTTTTGGAACACGTTTCTAAGCAGATTCCAGGCAAAATCCGCATGAAGAACACCTTGTGTGTATGTACCCCTGGACCCCCTATTTTTCTGATGCTGAAATCCAAATCACTTGCATGATTATACATTTAAGAGACTTAAGACAATAACCAGGAGGTCTTTAAACACCTTATTGTGGTGGTGATTTGGAGCTCTGTATCCGAAATATTGCAGATCAGTGGCATAACGATCGTGGTTGCAGGGGTCGCGAATGCGACGGGGCCCGGAACAATAAGGGGCCCGGGCTGCCTGCGACTGCCAACTCCAGCGCCGGGCGCCTGCTTCATATGGATGTACGTCTCTAAGGACATCTATGTGACTGCACGGCCAGTGTGTCAGGGAGGGGAGTGGAGACGGCGGTGCCGGCCTGCGTTCCACTGCGGAAGGCATATAAAGCAGGCTGATGCCGCCTCCTCCACATTAGGAGAAGGCATTGTGGCGCCCCGCATGTGCAGGCATCACAGAGGGGTATTGCACCCATTACAGAGGTGTAATTGCCCAAGCTGCAAGTGGACCCTAGGATGGTGGGTGGGACCCCTTCCCAGCACTCCCACATTAGTTGAGCAGTGGGAGGTTACCCGGGAGGGGATATATTCTCCTCTAGGGGGAGAAAGAGGGTCTTTCAGCAGAGGGGCCAGGAGGAGGAGGAGCAGAGAGGAATTAAGGAAGGTCTTTTGGCTAAGTGGAACGAGGTGGAAGGTAAAACCGGGGCGGTTTCAAGCCGAACCGGAGGGAAGAAGAAGGGGCCTTAAGGAGGTCCTGAATGAGGGTGCCCGATGAGAGAAGTCTGGGCCCTAGAGAAAAAGGGAGATCCTCAGAGTGGAGCGACCATACTCCAGGGGATACTCCAGTCCACCACGGGAACGCTGGGCCCAAGGATCCGGCCAAAGTCCAGCTTTGCAGTCGGCAACCGGCTGTTGTGGCTTGTTTATCAGCCGCAGCACCCTGCCAGTGGAGTGGTCTGCCTGCTTCCTCACCACGAGGGAGGGGACCCCCGGTACTACCTACACTGAGCTACTAGGTATAGGCCCATCCTAGGTGGGGAAGATCAGACACAGGTTTGTCAACAAAGGTACACCAAGGGTTCCACCATACCACCTGGGATCCACTTGCAGCCACCCGTAAAGCTAACTGTTATTTGTAACATCTAACACTGAACTCTGAACTGTATCTGATGCTGCTACAAGTTGACAGTAAAGTACCCGGGAGAAAGTGACTTTGCCTCTGCGAGTGTTTTCCTACATCATCTTGTTCTCTTTCAGGAACGCTGCCCCAAAGGAACAGTGCTACCTGAAGGGGCTTTGCCAACCTTGCCGCACTACCATCCACCTCCGGCAGACTGTGGCGGCGATTGTGACCCATCACCGGACACTACAGGTGGCGTCACATGACAAACTCTTTTCCCATGTAAATATACCCTTTTTGAAGTGCCACTCAGGCCACGGGATCAGGCGCTGCCACCCATGACATCCCCATGAGAACACTCACCGAGCCTGATACCCGAGTACCCCAGGGCCTGGGGCTCAACAGCATCACTTTCTGCTTTGTTGGCACTGCCACTTCCTCCTCCACCTAAGTCTGTTTCGAAGGAGACCGGAGCAGCTGGGGAACCGGGAGAGGTAAGATTTATTTATTTATTTTTTTATAAATCAGCGCAAGGTGGCTGGAGGATTATGGGTGAGGAGTGGGGAGCATTCTACTATATGGAGATTGGAGAGGCTATGAGGCTGCACTATATGGAGAGGCCATGAGGCTGCACTATATGAAAGGGCTATGAGGCTGCACTATATGGAGGGGCTATGAGGCTGCTCTGTATAGAGACCCATGAGGCTGCACTATATGGAGGGCTATGAGGCTGCACTGTATGGACTGGCTATGAGGCTTCAATATATGGAGAGGCCATGAGGCTGCACTATATGGAGGAGCTATGAGGCTGCACTATATGGAGGGGCTATGAGGCTGCACTATATGGAGAGCCATGAGGCTGCACTATATGAAGAGCCATGAGGCTGCATTATATGGAGAGCCACGAGGCTGCACTATAAGGAGAGTTTTGAATCTTCACTATATGGAGAGTTTTGAGGCTGCATTATTCTATATGAAGGGCTATGAGGCTCCATTATACTATATGAAGGGCTGTGAGGCTGCATTTTACTGTATGGAGAGATATGAGGCTGCATTATACTATATGAAGGAATATGAGGCTGCTTTATACTATATGGATGGCTGTGAGGCTGCATTATACTATATGGAGGGATGTGAGGCTGCATTATACTATATGGAGGACTATGAGGCTGCTTTATATTATAGGGAGGATAATGGTGGTGCATTATAATAATTAGATGACTATAGTAGCTACCTTATGAATGGGGGACTATGGGATGCATTATAATACATAGACAATTATGGGGGTACATTGTAATGTATGGAGGAATGTGGGGATGCATTATAACAATTGAAGGACTATGGTGGTGGGAGGGGGAAGACCATATAAACCATGATGAGGGACATATATACCACAATAAGGGCCATATTACAGGAGCAGGACCTTATAGAGCAGGATGAAGGACATTAATGCATAATGAAGGGGTATAGGGGTCAATCTGTGAGTCTTTAAAGTATTTAGAACATTACACAGGGCCCATACATCTGACCAACGTGTGCGTGGGGGAACGTTGGTCTAAATTTCGCACTGGGCCCACCAGACTCTAGTTACGCCACTGCTGCAGATTATGGACCAGAAAGTCAACATGTTATTAAGAGGCGAACGTTCATTAACTAAAGACATGAGAGATGAAAGATGAATGATTCTTTTCTTATGCTAAATGGTGTTCATAGTCTCTTCACATGCATTTATTGTCATTTTTGTGCGAATGCACAGAGGTGAATACCAGCGGAGATGTGGAGACATGGCGCTGTGTGGGTGAGTGTCAGAACAGACAGTCCTATCGCTAAATCACAGCGTCTGCCACTCACAGTCACAAAACTAATCCATCACCGCACAGTGCAACTTTCATTGCTGAAACTTTCATGTAACACTCAAAAGTTTAATCCAGCATTGGGAAAACTACATCTCCCATGTGCTGCACTTAACCTCTATTGTTGGAAATCTGTTATAATTAAAATATACTAATATTATTATTATTATTTCATGGCTTAAAGCTCAATCTCGAGCCATGGTGACTTGTTGGATGAACGTTCTGTATCAAGATCGATCTTGTGCAGCCTGGATAGGTCCACCAGGGCTTTCTCCACTTTTATCTTTATAGTATCAAACCATCGGGTTGCTGGTCTTCCTCTTCACTTTGTTCTTTGTATTCTTCCAAGACATTGGGTTGCTGGTATTCCTCGTTACCTTGTTCCATCTATTCTTTCAAGCCATTGGGTTGCTGGTCCTTTTCACCTTGTTTCTTCTATTTTTCCACAGCCATCTGTTTTCTGGTCTCACTCTTTGCCATGTTCCTTCTATTCTTACAAGCCATGGGGTTGCTGGTATTCTTCTTCGCCTTTTCCTACTATTCTTCCAAGTTATCGGGTTGCTGGTCTTCCTCTTCGCCTTGTTTCTTCTATTTATTCAAACCATTGGGTTGTTGGTCTTACTATTCATCATGTTCCTCCTATTTATCCAAACCATAGGGTTGTTGTCTCCCTCTTTGCCTTGTTGCTTCTATTCTTACAAGGCATTGGGTTGCTGGTCTTCCTATTCATCTTGTTCCTTCTATTTATCCAAACCATTGGGTTGTTGGTCTTCCTCTTTGCCTTGTTCCTTCTATTCTTCCTAAGGTATCGGGTTGCTGGTCTTCCTCTTCACTTTGTTCCTTCCATTCTTACAAGGCATTGGGTTGCTGGTCTTCCTATTTGTCTTGTTCCTTCTATTTATCCAAACCATCGGGTTGCTGGTCTTCCTCTTTGCCTTGTTCCTTCTATTCTTCCTAAGGTATCGGGTTGCTGATCTTCCTCTTCACCTTGTTACTTTTATTCTTCCACGCCGTTGAGTTGTTGGTCTTCCTCTTTGCCTTGTTCCTTCTATTCTTCCAACCACGATGTCCTTCTTTAGTGATCACTCTGTTCGTATGATGTGTCCATAGTATACACATACTGTTTATATAGTGCAAATACTGTAATGACACCAACTGACCCCTGAAAAAAAAAAAGAAATGCTTCCATTTGTTGGTATGTTTCCCCCTTTTGGGAATCCATCACCAGAAAAGACTTTATAAGATGCCCTATTAATAGTGAGTATGGAACACCTCTACACCCATTAATTGGTAGGTTATGATGTCAATCCTTGATCAGCTGAGATCTAATTGCATGGACCATGTGATGCTTAGAACAAAGGGGATGAAGTACAAGCTGAGGAGGTTGTCTGCCAATATGAAATGTTCTTACAGAGAATCCAATAGAAGGTTTTAGCTATATTATCTGGCATCAACATGATAAAGGGGCAAATGCCCTGATTCCAGCGATGTGTCACTTAGTTTACTGGGTGCAGCAGTTATGATAGTCACAGTTTTCTCTGTTGTAGATCTAGCAGAGCTCAGTTGTTGAGATGTGAATGACCGGCCCACACAAACTCTGTGTACATTACATCATTATACAGAACTGATAATGAATGCTGTAGTCATGGCTGGACTAGGAGACACAAGGCCAGTTGTCCTCTAGGGATAATCTCCTGCTGATAAAACACTGATTGTAATGAACCTAGTGTGACTGCCCCTCTCTTTATCAAGAAACCAACACAAAGAAAGGAGCACTCCCTGTCGGTGTTAGAACATCATGACTTACATTCAAAAAGCTTTAGTTCTAGGTACTACGATGTGGTCTAAATTCCAGCTAAGGCTGTATGTTAGAAAACTAAAGTATATTAGTAAGTTTACCACTTTTACATTTTTAAACCTGAACATAAATATTTTGTGTTTTTGGACAACTTCTGTTAAGCTCTGCCACTTCCTTGATATTATTATTTATTATGCCCGACACTGTGATGCCTCTGTGCATCTGCTCTACATAAAAAGGTAACCCATACATATTGCATGTTTTCAGGATTTCCTTAGTATTGCACAGGTGATAATATAATCACCTGCACTGGTGATGAATCCAACCCCTGTGCAATGCTAAGGAAATCCTGAAAACATGACCTGTTGGTGGCCCTTGAGGCCTGGAGTTCCCTAACCCTAGGCTAGACAAAAAGAGACACCAGGTCACAGTCCAAGGTCAGAAGTCTAAAACAGTAACGGATCAAGACAAGAGGGGCCATGCAAATGAATAGCCAAACACGAGATCAGGCAGCGAAAGATCAGAACACAGAAACTCAAGGCATGCACACTACCAAGCAAAGCTACGACTGGCAATTGTCTGACCAGAGACAGGTAAATAGCCAGGAATCACCATGAAAGGGTGACACCTGAGGAAGCCAAGCATGCCCGGTCTAATTGGCTGGTGGGCATAGCATTAGGATAGTCAGCATGCCACAGTCCCTGATTTGGCAGCTGGGTTATCAATCAACAAGACTGACAACCTAACACACCCCTTCTAACAATTGGGCAGCTGAGCTGTTGCTCAATGACACAAAGAAGTTACCTGTGCAGCAAGAAAGTGAAAAGCTGGTTATACCGAGCGTTTTACTTTCTAGAATTGGGGAGGTGAAGCAAGCATTTGTCCAGCTATCTGAAGTTTTTTCTGGTCACTTTTTATTGTGCTCCCAATGTTCTTTATATTCCCATTCAGAGCATCCACCTAATACTACCAGAGCCAATGGTCACACATGCTCAGTAACTCTTGTACTTTTTAATGATTCCAACTGCAAACTTCAGTTCAGTTTACAGATAATACAACTGAGATTTGTAATTCTAGGTCAGTTTGTTAAGTATTCTGTTGGGTGGGACTTATCACTGTTTATATTTTTATTTAATAATAATGTAGAGCAAGTGATTTTAATAAATTTTCCAATATACTTCAATAGAAAATTCTAGTTGCAAACCATTCCTAAACCTTCCACAAGGTGTCTCCACTGCACTATATGTGAAGCAGAGATACTTTAGCTCTGAGTCAGATCCGTCTTCACAATGAATACGGGGTATGTAACCATATAAAGGAAAGTGGGCGTGGCCTACACTGCTGACTGCAGATCATGAGCAAACAATGTATCAGATTAGGCTGAGCTAAGCAACTTCAGGATCAGGTCAAACTAGTTTGTATCAGAAAGATCTGGCACAATCTCTGTTAACCCCTTGTCTGCTAGCTATCCACACAGCTCAGGATCTCACTTGTCCTTTGTCTGCTATCACATCACACTGCTCACAGTTCTCAGCTGCTGGCCATGCCCACAGAGCGATAAAATGCAGTTTTTAAAAGAGCACAGTGAGACATGTGAGAAAATCAGGATGCCCTGAGGAAGGTGCTGGGACAGCACCGAAACGCGTTGGTGTGATGAAATAAAGAACTTTTTGATGGTAATAACCTCTTGTGGATTCCTTGGATAAAGAGCAGCAGCGCGGACCGTGGATACCATTCCAGTTTTATCTTCTGATTTCCCGCAATTTTGTGGCGTTGGTGGAGGTTCTGCAGCAGCTGCCTTATGCTTTTAAACTGGTTGTGAGTCTCACAACCATAAAAGGTGAGTGGATACACTTATAATCCACATAAGAACTATAGTGTCTGTTTGATAGGGCACAATCTGCGCCTCTTGTATCTCCCTTCTTTTCTAGATGTGAGAAAATCAGTCATATGGCTCAAAAAAACATTATCTTATCTGCTCTGTGACTCATGATTAACAACCAGTGCATTATTGTTTTTTTTTTTTAATTAAATTACATTTACACTTTAAACATTTTTGGCTGGTAATAGATACAATATGACCATTAGTGCAGTTTTGTTATTATTTTTTAATAAATTAAAGTACATACACATCATTAAATATATATTTTAAGTGTACACAAGTATGCCAACTAAAGCAGAGTAAACTTGTTCCGATTCCAGAGGACACTCTCCAGCCTGAGAAACTATGACAGTCCTGGACATTGGATCTATGTAGCCTTGGGATGTTCTCTGTTACTGGTTGAAGTCTTGCGCATTTTGGCTGATCCTCCTCCTCGCTGTGCACATGTCCCAGAAGCAGCCGATGTCTTCTCTCTTCTGAAAAAAAAAAGTCAATATGGTAAATATTGAAGTGCTACATATTGACTTGTGTCTAAAGGTGAGTAATACTGCGAATTGTCAGAGTTTTGCCACGGGAACAGGTGAAGCAGCCAGATTTAATGTGATTTGCCCAAATAAACCACACTGCAAAATACATTTATGTTTTGCTTCTTGATTCTCGACCACGATTATTTCTAAAGGTGCTATTGACATGATTTTTTCACCAGATGTCAGTAACAGCCCATGCAATCCACACAGACATAGGAATCAAACCATAGATGACCATACATTGTGTGTGATAATGAGAAATGTCATAGAAAACAGTATAGGCAGTTGAGTCGTGAGGAGAGAACGTACCTCCCTGACTCATTAGAGGTATGGAGGGAAATTTATAAAGCTCATTATTTGTGTCCCTGGGGATAATAGACATAAGAGCCATCTTCACAGAATGCAGCCTTAGTGCTGCTGAAGGTGGCTCTTTTACTTTAATAGGCTCTGGAGGGGTGACAGAATCCCTTTAAGTGTTGGTAATAACCCATTGAGGCTGCTTTCACATCTGCGTTTCTCGGCATTTCCAGCAGATCCGGCAATTTTGCCACATCTGCCGGTAGTCGGAACACTTGTGGCAAGACAGCATTCGACCTAATGCACTCTCTAAGGGACTTTCGGACATGTGCAGCATTTGTGGTTTTGCAATTGCAGCACTTGCAGCAAGTCAAAAAAACGCTGCTAGCAGCGGTTTTTATCTTTTGCCACAAGTGCCGGATTGGCCCGATCGTGGCAAGACCACAAGTGCCGGATTGTACACAAGTCCCATAGGTAATTCGTCAGAACGAACGCACGCTATCTGCAAGTGTTACAGCTTCCGGCAGATGCGGCAAAACTGCCGGATCTGCCATGAATGCCAAAAAACGCTTATGGGAAGGCAGCTTAACCCAAAGGTCCCCAACTTAAGTCCTCAAGCTCCACCAACAGTCCAGGTTTTCCTTAGCATTTGACAGTTGGTACGGTAATCAATCTCTTGCACAGGTGATATTCCAACTGTCAAATGCTAATGAAATCCTAAAAACATGCACTGTTGGTGGGCCTTGAGAACTGGAGTTGGGGATCTCTGCTTTAACCCATGGGTCTCAATCTCCAAGCCTCAAGGGCCACTCACAGTGCATGTTTTTCAGGATTTCCTTATCATTTGACAATTGGAATCGTCCCTGTGCAGGAGATTGATTACCGTACCATCTAACATACCAGCTATTTTAGACATTTGTCAGATCTATAATCAAGGTCTAATGTGGGTGGCTCAGTGGTTGGCACTGCAGCCTTGCACCTGGGGTCCTGGCTTCAAATCACACCAAGGACAACATCTGCAAGGAGTTTGTATGTTCTCCCTGTGTTTTCATTGGTTTCCTCCGCATTCTCTGGTTTCCTCCCTACACTCCAAAGACATACTGATAGGATGTTTAGATTGTGAGCCCCAATTGGAGACAGTGTTGCAAATGTATGTAAAGTGCTATGGAATTAATAGTGCTATATAAAGGAATAAATATATTATATAATGTATAAAAACCAATGATAATAATACCAAACCGATAGTAATGCCTTAATAATAATAATACTTTGCATACAGAAATAATGTTATACCACAACTTTACATCAGATCCATAATTATCTCTACTGTTGACATTTAAGAAATAATACAAAAAATATAATTTTTTCCAATAGAAATAGACAAATTACAATGAGTGAATATTATTTTCTCAGTTCTCCTCCCACACATATTTCCTGATTACCGCCAGCCTAATAGTGTCCTTCTTAACTTTTCCTCTCCCGCTGATCCTATTTATAGTGGTCTCTTTTCACGCAGAAATCTAATAACGTCGGTGATTTTACAAAGTGGGCTTGTAAAAACGTAATGTGTATTTATGCCAATGCTGAGCACGAACAAAGTCTCTTCCGGTGGTGGCGCAGCGGAGCCAGCGCACTGCGGAGACGGCGCCGGGCGGCTGTTGTGCTTTCAGTAATATAATGTAACGCTGCAGCTAACTGTAGATTCTGATTACTAACTACTCGACAGGGTAATTGGAGCAAAATGATATTTTTGTAAGCACTCCACGGGAGACCAGCCAAGGTGTACGGGCGCTGCAGATTCCTTAATGGACACTTTTAGCTAAACCTGTGTTTTCGGTGAGATAAAAATGCTCTCTATTAATGACAGTCACACCGAGGCTTCTATAGATGTATAACAGGCAAGTGTGGGTGGAAGATGACATATAATAATTATGGAAGGGTTGACATGGGGAGTCATCCCCTCCTCCATATATAATTAGCCTTTAATCTGAAATGACTCCTATTAATGGATGTTATGTCTGTGAAAATCACTTTATAGAACACGTCGCTCTTTTTCTCTTTTCAAAATGCAATGTATTTTTGCTATTTAAATATATTAACTATAGGCAGTGGTGTAACTTAAAGCTCATGGGCCCCGATGCAAAAGCTCCAGCGGGCACCCCAATTTTTGCACATCTTTAATAGCATTAGTCTTCTTCTATAGGCAAAAGAGACTTTTTGGACCCCCTTGGCTTCAGGGCTCGGGTGCGATTGCAACAGAGTGATCTATTTCAAGTGTTTATTTCTGTTAATATTGATCATCAACATTAACAGAAATAAACACTTGAAATAGATCACTCTGTAATGACTCTATATAATATATGCGTTTCACTTTATGTATTGAAATTACTTAAATAAATTAACTTTTTTTGGGATATCCTAATTTATTGAGATCATCGTTGAGATCCACAGAAAGTGATCATTTGTCCTGTGCACAGACGTGCAGCAGCTCACCTGTGCACAGGAGAAGCGATTGGGGGTGTGCAGTGCTGAGGGCCCCCAAGGGGGCAGTGTAAAATAAAGAAAAAAAAGCTTTTATATGTATAAATATGAAATAAACTTATAAATGTTCAAATCAACCCCCTTTTGCTCCATGAAAAATAAAACTATTGAAATAAATAAAAAATACACATATTTGGTATCACCATGTTCAGAAATGCCCGATCTATCAAAATATAACATCAATTAATCAGATCAGTGTCCAAACGACAAACAAACTTTTTTTTGGTCATCGTAACCATGCAATAAAATGCAAGGCAGATGATCAAAACAGCGCTTTACCCAAAAATGGTATCATTAGAAACGTCAGCTCAAGCCGCAAAAAAAAAAGCAGCCGCCCAACCACAGATCCTGAAAAGTGAGGACGCTGTGGGTCACGGAAAATGGCGCAAAAGTGCAGTTCTTTTTCTTTAAAAACTTCTACACTTTTTTCACTACTTAGATAACAGTAAAAGTATACATGTTTGGTATCTATGAACTTGTACCAACCCAAGGCATCATAACAACATGTCAATGTTACCACATAGAGAACATGATGTATAAAAAAACACAAAAAACAAATGTGTAATTGCACTTTCTTTGCAATTTCACTGCACTTGGAATTTGTTTCCCATTTTCTTGTACACTATATAGTAAAATATTTTATTTAATCCAACAGTACAACTCGTCACGCAAAAAACAAGCCATTATGTCTATGTCTATATTGATTGAAAAATAAAAACATTATGGCTCTTGGAAGAAGGGAAGGGACAAATGGAAAATGGAACATCACCCAGGGGTGAAGGGGTTAATGGCCATTTGACTCCTGCAGCATTGTAAGAATCTCGGGTGCAGGGTCCGCTTCCAATGTCCGCCTGACAGGTCTCCAGGTCTGGTCTGTATTTGTTTCACATAGACTTGCTGCTGTGTAACCTAAATTACAAGTGAGACACATCCTGCACTTTGCTGAAGGATTAAATGGGAATCGTGTCCTCGCTGTTTCCATGGCTCTCCCCTGCCTCCTTCCTCTCTGTGCCATCCCCTGCCTCTCTGTGCCGCCTCCTGCCTGTGATATCAATGCTGATGTCACAGGCAGGAAGCGGCACAGAGAAACAAGGGACAGCACAGAGAGGAAGGAGGCAGGGAGGACCCCTGGGAACAGCAATGACTGCATAACCAGTAAGTTCCTCTGGACTCGTTATCTCTAAACTTTCTAAAGTGTTTTTTGCAGCTTACAGGGCAGGTAGAAACATGGGAGACCCCTTTTCTGAATGCAGCAGACATGCTGCATTTGTCGCGCCCCAGGCCCGGGGGGTGTACTCGGGTATCAGGCTCAGAGGGGTTCATGAGGATGTCACGGGTGGTGGTGCCTGAGCCTGTGGCCTGGGTGACACTTCAAAGAGGGGTTATGTACAAGGGATAAGAGTTTGTTGTCTCGTGACGTCACCTGTAGTATCTGGTGAGGGATCACCAGCGCCACCACAGTCCTCCGGAGGATGATGGTATTGCGGCAAGGATGGCAAAGCTCCCTACAGGTGGAGCTGGTCCTCCAGGGCAGCGTTGCTGTAAGCAAAAAGGTTGAATTTTGACAGCACAAAGACACGGAGGCCAAGTCACTTTCCCGGGTACTTTACTGTAAACAGTCAGCAGCAGTATACAATGTCCACAGTTCAGCAAGATGTTAAGCAAACAGTTAGGGTACCTTTACACACGGCTACATTTGTAGCTTGTCACCAGGTAACTTACTGGTTGCAGTGAAATCATGGATACATGATTCCATTTGTACACAGCAACAAGATAGAACCATGTATCCATGATTTCACTGCAACAGTAAGTTACCTGGTGACAAGCTACAAATGTAGCCGTGTGTAATGGTACCCTTAGGGTACCTTTACACACGGCTACATTTGTAGCTTGTCACCAGGTAACTTACTGGTTGCAGTGAAATCATGGATACATGATTCCATTTGTACACAGCAACAAGATAGAACCATGTATCCATGATTTCACTGCAACCAGTAAGTTACCTGGTGACAAGCTACAAATGTAGCCGTGTGTAAAGGTACCCTCAGCCCTACGGGTGGCTGCAAGTGGATGCCAGGTGGTATGAAGGTACCCGTGGTATGCCTTAGTTGACGAATCCGTGTCCTTTCTTCCCCACCTAGGATTATTCCAGACCCATTTAGTCTTTGAAGGTACTTTAGGGGCTCCCCTTCCTTGTAGTGAAGAAGCAGGTGGACTGCTCCGTGTGGCAGGGTGCTGCAGCCTGTGAACAGACCTCAGCAGCCGGTTGACGACCTTAGAGCTGGACTCTGGCCGTGTCCTCGGTTCCGGCATTCCCGTGGTGGACTGGGGAAGCTCCCTGGAGTATGGTCGCTCCATGCTGGGGTTCCCCCTTTCTCTCTTGGGTCCAGATTCACATGTCAGGCACCCTCTCTCAGGATCCCCTCAGGATCCCCTTTCATCTTTCCTCAGGATCAGCCTGGAGCTGTCCTGTTAGACCTCCCGACGCGCTCCACACTCCTCCTCGACTCTTCCTCTAACTCCGTCTCTCTTCTACTCCCCCTAGAGGTGACTATATCTCCCTGCCAGGAGTAACCTCCCACCACTATTCTAGTGTGGGAGTGCAGGAATGGGTCCCATCCAACAACCCAGCATCCACTTGCAGGTGGGGAAAATTACACTGCTTTTATGAGTGTAATACCCCGGTGTGACGCCTGACCATCGGCGTCACACAACCAGGTGGGTGACAAGTCCTCTTTAAAAAAAAGTTCAGTGTTTTTTCATGAGTTTTATTCAAATTAAAAGCTGCTTTTTACAGCACAGGCAAAAGCTATGAGACTTCAGAAATCTCCTGTACACAATTGCTTTTTTTTTGCGGACTTAAATAGAAAACTGCTGCATTTTTAAAGAAGCAGCATGTCAATACTTTCAGCATTTTTTGCAGTATTTTTTCAACATTGAAAGCTAGGAGAAATTGCAGAAATGCACCCACTTTTGGCTTCTTTTGTGGTGAATGAAACTCACTTTAGGCTGGTTTCACACTTGTGCTCCCCACCGCTGCGAATTGCAGCGGGGAAGCTCAAGCTGAGCGCAGACACCGCGCGCCCCTATGTTTATCATGGGGACGCACTGTGATGCGCTCGGCTGCGCATTGCCATGCGCACACATTCACTTCCCTGTGTGATTTGTACGCATGCAGATGCTTGTGTACAAATCACACATTCTCATCCGCACCCTGAACATGACATGTCGCGTTCATGGTGTGGACGAGAATGTGTGATTTGTACACAAGCATCTGCATGCATACAAATTACATACTGAAGTCTATCAGTGCGCACGTTCATGCGCAGCCGAGCGCATCACCTTGCGTCCCCATGATAAACATAGGGGCGCGCGGTGTCTGCGCTCAGCTTGCGCTTCCCCGCCGCAATATGCAGCAGCGGGGAGCGCAAGTGTGAAACCAGCCTTATTAAATATGTACTGTAGACAAATGACAACAAAAATGTAGTGAAAAAGGCAAAAATGTAGAAAATCCTGCTTTTTGGAAGCAGCTATTTTTACTGCCAGCAGAGAAGGTTTTGGCTGCAGAAAAAAATGTAATGTGTGAACACACCTCTTGAGAAAGCGTTTTGGTGAAACGTACGTTGGGGTTGCCACGGTCCAGGGCACTGGGGCTGGGCTCAGGACCAGGAACTACCTTCACACAACACTGTGGGTGAGTCTGACTGATGGAATGGTTGCTGTTCCATCCTTCAGTACTATTGACTATAACCTGTAGTGTAGTATTATATGTCATTGTAACCGAATCTGGGCCTATCTGGTGTTATATCCTGAACGTGGCACTATCCTAGGGATCTCCTTACTAATTATATAAAATGTTTGTGACCTGCCCCAGGGCCGTGGGGTACCCAGTTTCCGGGCGTTATAGTTCACACGGGATGTCACGGGGCCGTTGCCGGTCCCGTGGCCCTGGTGGTCGCTAAAAAAAGGAAAAAGTCAATAAAAATAGTGTTTTGTGACGCCACCTACGGTTCCAGTAATGTTACCAGCGCTGCGGGGCAGACCTCCGGGGTGATTTTGGAGCAGCAAGATGTCCCGCTCCCTGTAGGTGGAGTGGGATCCCTGGGGCAGTAGTAGATATTGGGAGTTGTGGGACAGTCTTTGATTTACACAGGGACACAGTCAACTACACCAGGCCTTGTCACTTGTTCTTCTCATGCTGCGGTCGGCGGCTCCTCAGGCGCAGATGAACAAAGTACCACACACAGTTTGTAACTCTGAATGGATTTACTGGCAGATCTTCAAACACAGTCGTTTTGGGTCTGCCTGGCCTGAGTAGTCACCGGAAATTAGGATGCCGCACTTGGGTCCCTCGGTGGAATGCCTGCTGATCCTGTCCGGTCCCTTCCTGCACTCTCTCCTGTCTCTCCCTCAGTGCTCCCACGTGCAGAGCCTGAAGCCAGCTCCCACAGATCCCCTCTTTCTGAGCGACACCTCTCCGAGTCCTCAGGACCCTCAACGGTTTCTGGGTGCGCCGGCTGTCTTCCACGACTTCCTAAAGGAGCTCAGGACTCCAGTTTGGCGGCTCGGGGGTGAAAAACTGTACCGCTGTCGGAGCCGTGACCCCTTCCAGGACTGAACCCGTCCAGTCATTAATCATACCAGGTCCGGATTCGAGCGCACCGCAACAACACATTGTGCCCCTAGGGCCCCCTTCTGTCCTGACGGCTCCTCTGCCGTGTCCTACTCCTCGCTCCCCAAATGGAGCTCTTCCACTCACTGTCTTACTCTCCCACCCACACACTTTTCTACCCTGTCACTCCTCCCATTGGACTGGGTCCTCCCTACAGCGGGTCCACCCACAGTCCCCTACCTAGGGTGTGTGTGGATGCATGTCATGAGGGTCCTTTATGCAGCATCCCAATTCCTCAGCCACATGGAATACTACACACTCTTTTATGGGTGCAGTACCCCTCTGTGGCGTCCCGACCAGTGGGGCACCACATTTGTTATTTGTATATGTTGTTTTAATTGTTAATAAAGATGTAAACTAAATTGTGGAACATAACTCCTGATTGTTTGCCACTTATTTAACGTGTGAACACAGCCTAAGGCTGGCTTCAGACTTGCAGACCCTCCACAGCGTCCTGCAGAGGGGTATCTGCAAGCTGTCCGCAGCCCCTATGTTTATAATGAGTACGCACGGTCATGCGCAGGTCTGCGCATGACCGTGCGCTCCCATTCACTGCAATATGTGATTTGTACGCAGGCGGATGCCCGCGCAAAAATCACACACTCTCGTCCGCACCAGGAACGCGACATGGTCACGTTTTGGATTCCCTGATGAAGAAGTGGGGACACGCTTTGAAACACGTAGACTAAACCACTATTTAGTTGTTTTGGACCCCTTTAATTAACAGCAGCGTAGATTTTTTTTTTTTTTAAAAACTTTGCTTTAATTTTATAAGATTATATGAAACAAAACATTAGTCAATAATAATCATAAACTGTATACAATATGAACAAGTGCAGAAGACTATACAAACCACCCAGCACACTAGCTAGGCATTCAACTCTCGGAACAACATTCTCGTTCACATCGTCAATGTTGATGGTCTTCCAAAGGTTGTCCCAACCTTAGTTGGCAACTTTTATTGAATAAACCTTTAAAAACCAAACATAAAGCAAAGTATTGAAAAGTAGATGCACAGTAGAGAAGAAAGGTACAGCAAAGAGGACAGAGAAAGAACAGAATAAAAGGAGAAGGGAGGTAGTGGGGGATCATATGAGGGGAAATATCCAGTGAGAACTAAGTGTCGTTGATCAAGTCTCCTCCAAGAAGGACAGATTTTATCCACTACTTTACCTGTTTCCTACATTCTTGGTAAATACAGCGCCACATATTAGCCAATTCTATGCCAAACTGCCCCCGAGGATGGCAACCTAAATCCACCCAAGTGACTGCCCGCACAGCCTTCCTTTACGGGTTTCTTACAAGGGATGAATAGACTCTATGCAACTGAATTAGTTGGAAGCCACCTAGTAGCATCTGTTGTTGGTCCACATCAAGCATCCAACACGCTCCAAATCCACCCTTATTTTTGGATATTAATTTTACATGCATTACATATCGCTGGCCTCAGAAGTGCAACCATTAAATCTTAAAGTGCAGATTCTGCTCTCGTAAGCCGTAGCCTATTGTACTCGGCACTGACCATTACTTTAACTGCGCGTGTATGCGGGTGCTCAATAAATTGGCACAATTTTCCCCATAAGGTCCCTGAAATCTGCTTATCCCCATGTATTATAAAAGGATTACAGCCTGTGTTCCTTGTCCCCGCTGTTTTGTTTATGCTTTAAACCCTACTGTGCCTTTGAATAGTGACCCCTTTCCATTGGATAAAATGATTCACAAATCTCCTGGACCCATCACTTTTAAGTGAAACTAGCTTAAATGAGCATTAATGAACGGAAAACAACAAGGTGTAGAGTCCCCCTGGTTTAATTACATAGCTTCGCGCAAACACTATATTCTAATTAAGCATCATGTCTGGCGCTCCCAACAATGCCTCCGATTCATGCTAAATCAGAGACTCCTAACCTTTTCTTTCAGCTGAGGCAGCCAGTCACTCATCTAATCCCACAGGTCTGGGTAAACATACAGCAAGAACAATCGCGTATTTCTATTTATACCACAGATCATTCGGATCTCCGGCCCCCGAGACTCCAGCATGGCAGGAGTTAAAGAAAAAAAATAGGTTAATTAGGCAGAATTACGGCCCCGGTGTCTTTATTCTGGGCTTTGGCTCCTGGAAAAGTCTGATTGTCACAAGTGTAAAATAAAAAAACAAGCTTATAGCGCACCCCTTCTTGCTAAATTATCGTGAAATATAAGTCCCTTAGTTGCGCTCTTGTGTCAAGTTTGTAAATATTCCCGCTTCTGAGTTATCTCAGCCTCCGGTAGCAGATGTCGGGTGATGACGAGCAATACTGGTGCCCATTAAGGTGCCTACAAAGATTGGTGCTGAGTCTTCCTAGACAAGTATTCCCCAACTGCTGTCCTCAAGGCCCATCAACAGTTCAGGTTTTCAGGATTTCCTTAGCATTGAACAGGTATTGGAATCATCACCTGTGCAGGTACTTAAAATACCACCTGTGCAATGCTAAGGAAACCCTGAAAACCTGCACTGTTGGTAGGTCTTGAGGAATGGAGTTGGGGAACACTTGTTTAGGAAGACTCAGCAACCACCATTGTAGGCACCTTAATGGGTACCAGTATTGGTCATCACCCAGCATCTGTTTCAGATTCCGTAAACAGAGATAACTCAAAAACAGGAGTATTTCCAAACTTGAGAGTTGGGGAACACTGTCCTAGAGCATAACTGATATATACTGTGTAGTTGGGCTATGTAGTCCATTATGGGCGAACCTACCAGGGGAGCAAGTATGGAAACTGCTTTGCTATGGGTTCCACTTCGTTCACTACAGAGTATTTTGAGAAAGACTATGAATGATGGAAGGAAGAGGCGAGTAGAAAATTATATGGGGGCAAATAGTTAAAGGGAATTTGTCAGCAGGGTTTTGCTACCTCATCTTACTTCATAATAATGTAGGAAAAGAAACCCTGAATCCAACAATGTATCACATAGGTAAGCCATTCTGACACATTAAAAGAATTTAGTTTCAGGAACACAACAGAGCTGGGAGTCCTGCCCCCGCCCACACCAAGCTCTCTATAGAGATTGTGCACTTACTGTGAGGTGTCAATCACAGCAGAGCGGGGAGAGCTGCCCTCGCCCACACCAGGCTCTCAATAGAGATTGTGCATTTACTGTGAGGTGTCAATCACAGCAGAGCTGGGAGAGCTGCTCCCGCCCACACCAGGCTATCTATAGAGATTGTGCATTTACTGTGAGGTGTCTGTCTAGCACCATACCGGAGGCCGGGGCTTCACTGGGCAGGCTATGCTTCTTCCTCCTTGTCACGGAACCGCGCCTGCCGAAGCGGGGCCCAGTGGTGCAGATTGAAAGGGAAATTGGCTGAACAGATTTAAAGGTTGTTTAAGTTGTGACGCCACCTGTGAGTGTTCCGGTGATGTCCACCGGCGCTGCTTGGGCCTCCGGTGAATGGGATGCAGCAAGATGGAACGCTCCCCACAGGCTGAGCGATAATCCCCGGAGCCAGGAGCTGCACAAGATGTTGTGAGGCAGCTGCAGTTACCTTCTACTTGCGGAGACGGACAGTTCTAAAGAAATCACGGAGACTGGAAGTCTCTGTAACGGGTACTTTACTGTAATCAGCAGGTGAAACATGGCATACAGTTCTTGGGTAACGGACTGGGTGGACTCAGCAATGACCAGTGTTTCTCAGAGCTCCGCGGTGTTCCTCCATTCTAACTAAGCTGTGTTGCCGTGGTCGCCCTGGGATGCCAGATCGGGTACAAGGAGGCTGCTTTAATTGCCCTACCGGGGAATTCTGGCTGGATTTGTGGGAGCCTTGGGTCCTTTTGGTGGGTACTCCGCTGGCTAGACGACTCTGTGTGTGCGGCGGTGGTGGGGTGCTCCTGTAAAGCGGTCCCTCCACTCCTGGTTCGCATAGCAGTGATGAACAACTACTGGCTTCGGTACCAGTAGACCGGTTGTAGATGGGCACGGGATGTTGTTGGACCCGCATATAGGTGCCCGTAGACCGGTTGTTGAGACACCAAAGCGATGGTGCCCAACCAGTCGTGGTGGCCCGGGGGCTGCACAGAACTGTGCAGGCCCCCTCTCCTACATTCCTCTTGGCCACGTCTGCTCCTCTCTCCTTCTCCTACATTTTTGCAGAGGGTCTGCTGAATTAGCAGAAACTGTTGTGTTTTCTGCACTAAACGTCTCCACTACACACTACCACTACACTCTGCCCACCAGGACCTTATTGGCCCTCTATGCTGATGTGCATGTAGGGTATGGAGCTCTGAGTTTTAACTGTGTCATTACTTAGTCAGAGAATATTGCTGCTGTCATGGCTGCAATACGCTCCTGTGAGCACACACGTTGCGAGGGCCCACATGTCAATCACAGCAAAGCTGGGAGAGCGGCCCCCACCCACACCAGGCTCTCTATATAGATTGTGCATTTACTGTGAGGTGTCAATCACAGCAGAGCGGGAGAGCTGCCCCCCCCACACCAGGCTCTCTATAGAGATTGTGCATTCACTGTGAGGTGTCAATCACAGCAGAGATGAAAGAGCTGCCCCCGCCCACACCAGGCTCTCTATAGAGATTGTGTTCACTGTGAGGTGTCAATCACAGCAGGGGGCTTGTCAGACTTTCAGACTTGTGCACGTGACTTTATAGTCCAGCAATGGTAATCACCTGGTGATAAAGCCTTTAGTTTACGTAAACAATAGCACAGAGCCTGATAAAAGAAGCACAGTTGCTTTTTGTTTTCTAACACCTGCAGCATGCTGTCCCAGCTTACAAAGCAAAAAGAGACAGAAGCCACCGCTTTTGTGACCCAACATCGGCAGAAGCTGCAGGAGCAGTCGGTGAAGAACATTGCCGGGCACAACAGGCAGGTGGGTCGCAACTACCTGCCTATTAGTACTTAGACACATTTTTTGTTGTTGTAAAATCCTGAATAAACCCTTTAATTCTGCACTGAAAAAACTCTGAGTTCTGTAATAGAGTGCAGACTGTTATTTATGGGTTTGACACCAGTGAAAACAAAATATGTTTCCGCGAGTTATGTTTTGCATGACAGAGCTGAGAAGCATCGAATTAAGAAAAATATTTAGTCTGTGTTCCTGTTCTGCTGCCGCTACATAAGTAGCTCCGCGTTTCCAATGACGAGCAGCAGGAGGTAGAGAACAGAAGAGCCGTAAAGTGCGTGGGCAGCGAATAGTGATGACTCTCATCTACTGCTGTCTTTGTGTGCATGTTTTATCTTCTAAAATATTCTTCCCCCCCTCAGTCAGGAACATACCATGCCCCGCAGGTGCAGAGAACACTTCTGTGGACACAAGCTCGGCTGAAAGTTTTACAAAAAGTCAAGATACGTTTTTTTGATTTTTAAGTTACTAGGATGCAAAGTAAAATATGTTAAAGAAATCCCAGATACCAAACACACCCATATGCCGCAGATGTTTTCCTACCCAGTCTGGAAGGGCACTCATAGGATATATGTGTCGGACCCCAGGGCCGTGGGGTACTCGGAACCAGGCTATACTCTCTCTGGGGAGCCACAGAGATCAAGACCCGTGACCCTGGGTGCAGCTGAAAAGTGAGAATTACTTCTAGCTTGGTAGGAAAAGGGAGGTCGTGAATAGTGATATTATTCGTGATGCCACCCGTGGTATGTGGGTTTAGTGGGTCACCACTGCTGCAGAACCTCTGGGGTGATGACAGGCAGCTGGGATGAAGTGGCTCTCCATGGGCAGAGCAGATCCCCGGGGCAGTGAAGGAGATTTAGGTGTAGGGTGCAGGACGACTGGCACAAGCAATAGGCAGACTCACTGTGTGTTGGTCACTCAGTGTTTTACTGGAATAGCTGACTTCAGGCAGTTGTCCACGGAGTCTTTGCTGAGAGCAGCTCAGAGTTTCTCCTCACCCAGCCATGTCTTTGGCTCCCTTTCTGCGCTCTGTGTATTTGCTCCTGCTGCTGCATCAGCTAAGCTGCTGGCCCTGTCTCTTCCTGTGAGGTGCCAGTATGACAGGCAACTCGAGTACTTTCTAACCCTCATCTCGGGTGTCAGTTCCCGAACTGTCTTCGTTACTGTGTCCTCCGGGCATGGTGTGGCTGAGGAACCTGGAATTCCCCACCTTCCGGTACTGACTGCCAGGACTCCGTTGTCCATTCTCTGTGCTTTCCTCTGTGGTGAGCACAGTGTCGCTCAGCTCCCCATGTGTTCCTGCGACTCTCCTCAGGCCCTAGCCTTAGGCCTGGCACCGAGTCAGTGATCCTGGGAGAGCTGTACAGCCTCAGTCTGCCAGGATGTCTTCCTCAGTTCTCCTAGGAACTGAACTGCCTAGCTCTGCCCCAGACCAGAATTTATAGGGGAGCTCACCCTGAACCTGGGCTCAGTCTCCCCCTTCTGGCCTGGAGACAGAAGGTGTTGTGTGTGGTTTTCCTGCATGATGAGAAGACCCTTTTGTTGCTCTTAGCGTGATACCACCACCGGGGGCAGTGATGACACTGTGGCACTAAGACCTTGGGGTGCCACATATACAGAAGTGAATAACTCTACCCCTAATGGTCGCAGGGCTGGAAGGACCTTGTTTCACCATCTATATATCAACCATATAATAATTATATTACAACCTCATCATTGCAACAATAGAGGACACTACTATGTTGAGTTGTTTTGAAATAATGGCTTTGGTAATTCTTGGGCGACTGGTTTCACTGTTTGTGCATATTAGATTATTATTGTCTGTAATGATTACATTTGGTGGCACCAGCCAACCTTCTAACGTGTATAGGGGATGACCAAAATTTCACAATTCCAAACCATGGGCAAAATATGGATTGGACATGCTGGATTTCAACACACTCTGTCCTTTTGTCCTTAAAGGGTTATTCCCCAAATCAGAATTTATTCCCTATTCATAAGGTATATGATAACTTGCTGAACACTTGAGGTTGAAACCTCCAACAATCCTTGGAGTGGGCTCTGGAACCCAGTTATGGTTCTTGAAAGGGACAGTGGTGCACACTTTCAATGTCTTCTCCATTCATTGCCTATGTTCACCTCCATTCATTATGAAGTAGTGACCCCAATACTGTATTAATATCTTCCATGCTGGGCCCTTTCTAGGTATATATGTCCCCCATGTGGACTCCTTACTGGTATTTATGTTCCCCATGCTGGACCAATTCAAAGTATATATGTCCCCCATGTGGCTCCTTAGTGGTATATATGTGCCCCATCCTGTATCCCTTCCTAGTATATATACGGTATATCCCTATCCAAGTCCCTACCTGGTATATATGTCCCCAACTGGGCCCCATCCTGGTATATATGTTGTCCCCATCTGGGCCCCTTCCAAGTAAATATGTGCCCCATCTGGGACAACTCCTGTTATATATATCACCCGTCTCCTTCCTGGTATATGTCCCCCATCCTGAGACCCTTCCAAGTATATATGTCCCCATCTGGGCCCCTTTCTGGAATATGTGTGGCCCATCCAGGAATATACAGTATTTTCTCATTCTGAGACCCTTTTTGGTATACATGCCACCTATCCTGGACCCCTTCCAGATATGCCCTCCATCCAGGGCCCATTCCTAGTATATATGTTCCCCATTCTGCTGTTATTCTTAAACACATAAAAAAATGGCTCACCTTCCCCCGCTCTTACAACACACAACATCCTCTTCTGCAGCCAGAACAGAGCCCGGCAGCTGACATACGTTGGCCTGATATGGGCGATGCAGGACATCATTGCCATGCAACGCCAAAGCCTGGCATGCCACTGTTAACTGCTTGGCTCTAAATGCTGTTGGAATGTATTCTGATGGAGGAACCCAGTGGGTCCCTGTGTCTCAATACTTTTCAGTTGAAGCTAAAATAGGCGTTTGCGGGCTCCCCTCTCTGACATTGGCCTAGTGTGTGTGACCGCAATGGTTTCTTCCTGGCTGATATTGGCTGATAGCTGAAGGTGCTGAATCCCTACAAATCGCATATTGAGCATCTATCACTAATTTAGTGCGAAACAACCCTTTTAAGAGTGATTTATTTACCCCCGAGAAGAGTATAGGTGGTGGGCATGATCTCACTATATAGATTATGTCTGATAACATATTCTGTGGACCGTACAGGGGGCACTAATGTCTAGATTTGTGTGATCAGGATCCACCGACACAATGTTCTGTAGGAATCATGTAACTGATCAAATTAAATATCTACTTTGTAAAAGTTCTATCCAGTCTGTCTGGCTGTACGTCTGTGTTTCTGTAAGTATGTCCAAAAAACAGTGCCACCTATAGGATATCGTGTAAATTACAGTTACGGTAAGCTGGAATGTGAAGAAGCCCATAAGTTGGGTTGATCAGGTAATGAAAACAGCGCCATCTACAGGACATCTGTAATGGGGGGCCCACAAGCCATCCGGGACACTGGTCACAGTGCAGGCATTCATTATTGCCTGGGTCTGCTCTGTCATACCCTTGAGGCGGACCCATCCTGCTGCTGCTGCACTTCATCCCATTTGCATTCCACTCAGGAATGAAGGCTGGCGCCATGGCTCTTCAGTGTCCAGGGGAAAAGAGACATTGCACAGGAGTGGATGAGAGCACACAATGGAGAGAACAGAGAGTGCATAGGGGGAGAGACAGAACAAAAGGAGAGAGAGTGAATGGGGGAGAGAGAGTGCACATGGGGGAGAGAGCACAAGTGGGAGAGACAGTACAAGGGAGAGAGACAGCACAAGGGAGAGAGACAGCACAAGGGGGGAGAGAGTAAGCAGGGAGAGAAAGCACACATGGGGGATAGACAGCACAAGGGGGTGAAACAGCACAAGGAGAGAGACCACTCAGGGGGAAGAGTGAGTGCACAGGGGGAGAGTCAGCACAAGGGGAGGTGAAAGTGCATGGGGGGAGAGACAGCACAAGGGAGAGAAACAGCACAAGGGAGAGAGACAGCACAAGGGGGAGAGACAGCACAAGGGGGAGAGAGTGAACAGGGAGAGAAAGCGCATATGGGGGATAGACAGCGCAAGGGGGTGAAACAGCACAAGGAGAGAGACAGCTCAGGGGGAACAGTGAGTTTACAGGGGGAGAGTCAGCACAAGGGGAGAGAGAGTGCATGGGGAGAGAAACAGTACAAGTGAAGAGAGTGCACAGGAGGAGAGACAGCACAAGAGGAAAGAGCGATAGGAGGAAGAGACAGCACAAGGGGAAGATATACAGTACAAGGGAAGAGAATGCACGGGGGAGAGAGCACAGGGGGAGGGAGACAGTACAATGGAAGAGAAAGTGCCCAGGGGGAGATAGTACAAGGGGAGAGCAAGTGCAAAGGGGCAGAGACAGCATAAGGGGAGAGAGAGTGCACAGGAGGATGGCACTCAGCAGCAGTGGGCTCCTCCCACCCTCCTTAGTGGTGCTGCGATTAGTAATGGGAGTAGCTGGTCTAATATATAATCTCACACGCTCTAGAACCACCCGATGCGATAGAATCGGGCCCCCGTCTAGCATTTTATATTTAGCTGACAAACATCACAGGAACAACTGGAACATCTTGCGCCGTTAAACTGAATCTCCATTAATTTTGTGTTCCATCATCTAATTCCGCGTAAAGAAATATGTCATCGCCATATTGGCAGCATAATAAAATCTAGTTCATAAACATGTATTTCTGTGCAGCGACAGACAAGGCCTGACCTTACTGTAATTGGTTTTCTGCAGTTGCAAGCAGAGCGACCCTAGTGTTAAGCAGAATTATCAGGATAATTAGCAAGTCGGCGAGAATAGAAAGTTATCATACTGTGCACTCTGCATGTTATTAGAGCCGCCGCAAAACAGGGGGGGGGGTTCCTTCTTTTCAGATTTCATGCAAGAAACTTCTGAGCTGTTTTATATGAAGCCAGAAAAGGAAAATGTGCTGTAGATATCAAATATGACGGATACACTGTGCACCCCCGAGCATTTGTGTTGGACTCATTTAGGGGATTTATTATATGTAATCATAAGCACAGAGGTGGGAGACGCCGTACTGCTCCACAATGGAATACATGCGAGGCGGCTGCATTCACTTCATGGAGAAAGCTATTAATAGGCCGATAATTGGAGCGGAAATGGGTTATATGACATTAGGGGGCTACTTTAATTTACTTATTTTCACAAAACTGCCACTCTTGTCTAAAGGATGTGTCTGGTATTGCAGCTCAGCCTCATTCGATATGTAATAAATCTTAACCCCTTAGCGACATGCGTTGTACACTTAGGATGGTTGTACACGCAGCTTAAAGGGGTTTTACACAACATGGACAACCCCTTCTCAATCCCCATAAAAATAGAATGAGCCTATACTCACTTCTGGTGCCGGTGCAGTTCTGGTGATGTCAGATGCATTCCTGCGGGCCATGTGACATTGCTATGATACGTGACCAATCACCGCCGGCTCCCTTCTCTCCACCTTCGGACGCTGGAGCAATTAACAATAAGTGAGTGACAGTCGCAGCGCTCACTTCTTGTTAATTACTAAACCATCCAAAAGTGTGGAGAAGGAAGTCGGCGGTGTTTGGTCACGCATCATAGCAATGTCACATGGCCCGCAGGAATGCATCTGACATCACCAGAACTGCAGCAGCACCAGAAGTGAGTATAGAATTTCTTTTATTTTTATAGGGAATGAGAAAGGGTTATCCAAGTAGTGTACAAATACGGTACTTTAAGTTGTGTTACATAGCAGACGCCTGGCACTAGCTGCTGCAATCAGAGCTAGATCCAACCACAACAGTTTAACCTCTTAAATGCCAATGTCAGTGCCATCAATAGGGTGCTAATGAGTTGCAATTGATGCGCCCCCCAGGGCAATACTCAGAACCGGGCTTTAATACTTCTGGGGAGTCACAGGGGTCGAGACCCGGCTCCGTGACCTGGGTATCAAATAAAAGTTCAAGGATATTGGTTTTGGGGATTGGAGTCGTGACGTCACCAGTGATATTCGTGTATTGATGGCCGACGCGGTGCGAGACCTCTGGGGATGATGGATTCGCAGCTAAGGTGGTATCGCTCCCCACTTGTGGAGCGGTTCCCCAGGGCAACCGGTAAAGTCTATGGCGGTGGTAGTGTGGCGCCCCGCAAATGCAGGCGTCACAGAGGAGTATTACACCCATAACAGAGGTGTAAATGCTCCAGCTGCAGGTGGACCCTAGGTTGGTGGGTGGGACCCATTCTCAGCACTCCCACATTAGTATAGGGTGGGAGGTTACCCAGGAGGGAATAAATTCACCTCTAGTCTTGGAGCTTAGGGTCTCTCAGCTGAGGGATCAGGAGGAGAGAGGAGGAGGAGGAAAGATATTAGAGCGATCAGCTAAAGTGGAATGAGGCAGAAGGTCACACCGAGTCGGTTACAAGCCGCACCGGAGGGGAGAAGAAGGGACCTTGAGGAGGTCCTGAAAGAGGGCGGCCGACAAGAGAAGTACGGGCCCTAGAGAGAAAGGGAGATCCTCAGCGTGGAGTGTCCAGACTCCAGGGGATACTCCAGTCCAACCAGGTGAACGCCGGGCCCTAGGAACCGGCCAAGTCCAGCTTGCAGTCAGCAACGGGCTGCTGTGGCTTTTTCATCAGCCGCAGCACGCTACCATCGGAGAGGTCTGCCTGCTTCCTCACAAACGAGGGAGGGGACTCCCTATTCTACATACAAGGAGCTACTGTGTATAGATCGAGCCAAAGTGGGGAAGAACAGACACAGGTTAGTTAACAAAGTTACACCAAGGGTTCCACCATACAACCTGTGATCCACTTGCAGCCACCCGTTAGGCTACCTGTCTTTGTAACATCTCAAGTGCTAAACTGTTAACTGTAACCGCTGCTGCTACAACCAACAGTACATTACCCGGGAAAAAAGTGATTTTGCCTCCGCCTATGTTTCTTTTTGCATGAACTTGTTCCCCATACAGGAATGCTGCCCCGGAGGTCCAGCCCTACCTGTACAGGACTTTGCCAAACAAGCTGCATTACCATTTACCTCCGGCGGACTGTGGCGGCGCTGGTGGCTCCTCACCAGAAACTACATGTGGCGTTACGACAGCTGTAAATATAATCCCCTGTAAATAATTCCCCTTTTTTCAAAGAAGTCCCCCAGGACACGGGATCAGGCGTGGCCACCACTCCCCGTGAAACAGGAGCGGTAATCCCTTGGAGTCTGATAAGCGAGTACCCCAAAGCCTGGGGCTCGACAGTAGGCTATTGAGGTGCAGGACTGAGGGTGTGGAATAACCGAAAGACACACAGTATGTAGATGTGGTGCCCCTCTGGCTAGGCACCACAGGAAGTACTACACTGTGACAACAAATTTAAGTTGTCAGTTCAGGGTTTAACCTGTGGAGTCTGTGCTTACACACACTTAGGACTAGGCCACTTAGAATAGGGGGGACCGGTAATTTAGTAGGTCCCAAAAGGGGGTGGAGCCTAGGGTAGAGGTAGTGAGAGATTGACAGTTTTAGGAGAGACGGTGCTGGGAAGGCAGTCAGGAAGGACACGGAGGTGAGCCCCATCTTTAAGTGGGGGCCCAGGACAGAAGGCAACGGGCCAGGACTGGTTGGAAGCCAGATGGCCGCATTGACGGAAACAGCCATTGATATTCTCATGAAAGAGAATCAAGCCGATTGTCACTCGGCTCAGACTCTGCTCAGCAATGCCAGCGATGTGTCATTTACTGTTGTTAGCTTTAATAAAATAACAGTTTTATCAGCAGGAGATTATCACTACAGGGTGGGCCATTTATATGGGATGCCCCTAAAGAAAATGTGAATACTTGGTGATATCAATTTCCTGTTTTTGGCACATTAGTATATAAGAAGGGGAAAACTTTTACAGATGGGTGGTGACCATGGCGGCCATTTTGAAGTCGGCCATTTTGGATCCATCTTTATTTATTTCAATGGGAAGAGGGTCATGTGACACATCAAACGTATTGAGAATTTTATAAGAAAAACAATGGTGTGCTTGGTTTTAACATAACTTTATTCTTTCATGAGGTATTTACAAGTTTATGACCACTTATAAAATGTATTCAAAGCTGCCCATTGTGTTGGATTGTAATGCAAACCCTCTTCTCCCACTCTTGACACACTGATAGCAAACCGCAGAAGAAATCCTAGCACAGGCTTCCAGTATCCGCTGTTTCAGATGCTTTACATCTTGTATCTTCACAGCATAGACAATTGCCTTCAGATGAGTGATGAGGCAAACTTTTTTGTGAATGCTGAAACTAACAAACAAAACCAGCGCTATTGGTCTGACACTAACCCACAGTGGTAGTCCGTCCAAGACTGTTGGAACACAAAAATTGATGGTATGGTGTGGTATATGGGTACAAAGATAGTGGGGCCATTCTTCATCAATGGAAACCTCAATGCCACTGGATATCTGAATCATGTAGCAATTTCAGTTATCCAGTGGCATATCCTGGAAGTGAGTCCTGGGTCTTGGTTGTGACATCACCAGCAGACACGAATGCGATCGAGTGGGCACAGTCGCTGTGCCTGCAAAATCGCCAGGACGTATCTATTCGTCCTAGGTCAATAAGTACGTACTTCCGGCCTAATGCCTATAGATACAGCTAGGTCGGCACACAACTTCAACCTAAGACCTATAGATACAGCCTAGGTCGGCAACTACATACTTCAACAACCATAATAGCTAAGAAATTCCAACTAAATTATAGATATGGCCTAGGTCGGCAAGTACGTACTTCCAACCTAAGACTTATAGATGCAGCCTAGGTCGTAAGTACTACTTCCAACATAAGACTTATAGATATGGCCTAGGTCGTGAAGTAGATATTTTCAACTCCAGAAAAGACCTATAGATACGACCTAGGTGGGTAAGTAGATATTTTCAACCCAAGCAAGACCTATAGATACGGCCTAGGTCCGCAAGTATGTACTTCCAATCTAAGACTTATAGATACAGCGTACGTCGGTAAGTACGTACTTCCAACCAACGACCTATAGATACGGTCTAGGTCGGTAAGTAGATATTTTTAACCCAAGACCTATAGATACGGCCTAGGTCGATAAGTACGTACTTCCAACCTAAGTCCTATAGATATGGCCTAGGTCAGCAAGTACATACTTTTAACCTAAGACCTATAGATATGGCCTAAATTGGTAAGTACATACTTCCAACCTAAGACGTATAGATACACCCAAGGTCGGTAAAGGGTTAAACAACCAGACATTTTCTGGTGACACATTTCCCTTTAAGCTCTTTATTTTCTGCTGCTTTACAATGAATTGATTTAGAATTGGTGATGGAAATCTTGCTAAATCGCGGCACTTCGTAACTGCAAAACAGTATAACTTGGGTAACACTGGGATGAACTCGGCTGTGGTTGTAAAGTTTTAACAATCTGGTTGATCCCATCAGTGATTTTGCACTGGAAGGTCTAGGTAAAAGCTGTCCATGATTAAGACCAAGTAGATGTAACAGGGTCAGACGCAGTAATGTGCCCTCCATCAGTATAAAGGACAGCAAGGGCAGATAATAGTGGAAGCAAGAGAGGTTGTGATTTGATATGCAGCGCCAATGTTCATTACTACAGCCCTGTACTGCCGGCACAGACTCCGCACGCCTGACTGATCAGCTTTTCCATTTCAGGTTTCATTTCCTTGCAAGTCTTCCATGGAAGCAATAGTACAAATGAAAATACAGACAGAAGGTAAAGGTTCCCTACCAGAGATGTAAGCATACGTAGGGCACGGTCTAATGGAAAGACACGACTTTATTCTTCATTGTCAAATATATTTTTTTACTGCATTCGCTTAAAGGTTAAGATGTGTTCAGCTGTACAGACGATGATGTGCGCTCCGTCATTGCCTTACGATGGGGAGATACGGTATGATGAGATTACCATTAATACTGTGACAATTCAAGCCAACAACCCGCTAAGAAACATTTGGTATTCATCGTCTATTTTCTGTGATATTACACTGGTTTTAATCTATGGATTATTCTAAATTAAACATCTTCTGAGGATTAACAAGCTTTCCAAATGTAACTCTCCTGTCCAGAACCTTCATAATGATAAGCTTTGCTTAGGATACGTGATCAGTATTGGATTGGAGGTGTTTGAACACCCATAATCTGTTTGCACTCAATTAGAGGCTGCTTGTGTGGCGCCCCTTTGGACTGGTCGCCACTAGATGGCGCAGCAGCCGGATTGGTAAATCGGTCTCCCACACACACACACCCAACACACTCCCGATCCTAAGTCTAGGTACTCTATGTCCAGCAACGGGATAGCGGGAGGAGCCAGGTGGAGGGTAGAAAGTTAGAGAAGACCCGGTTAGGGGTGGGAACAAGACAACAAAAAGGACACACAACACCAAGTTCGGAGGAGTTTAGTCGGTGGCGGAGTAGCAGGAGACAAGACAAGGCCAGACCAAGCCAGACAAAGCGATACCAGTCAGAAAGGAGAGGCGAGACCATCAGACAGGACTGAGGGAAAATGGACCCGGCGGCCTGTGCCACTATGGGGCTTGCCCGGGTCCAAGGCTGTAGATTGTGGTGAAAGACAGAGGGAGTCTAAGGTGTGCTCGAGTAAGCGAGGACACCGAGGGACTGGGCTGGAACCAGAGGGCCAGCTCTACTGAAGTGACAGGGAAGCTTCATGCCCCAACCAGAACCCGCAGGGTGCCGGGTCTTTATGTCCCGAGACCCAACCTCCAGTGCAGTGAAAGGAAGGCTGTTGTATTAGGGCTAGGGGACCTGGAAAGTCACCCAATGAAAGCCCGTGACCGCTGGACTGTAGCTAGCATGTGGAACAGACCAAAAAGGCATGAAACATGAAAGGGGGAGTCGCAGATAAACCATCCTGGCTGTTGAAACCACACCGGAGCCGCTGCTGGACTGTTGCAAGCTGTACCATCTGTTGAGTTGGAAAGAAAAACCCGGTTAAAGCTTGATACTGTTTGAGACTGTGTTTTCTTGTGCCTGAGGAGACATAATGATTTGTTGTCCAGCAGCAGGAGGCTGCCTGTGAAGTGTACGCTGCACCCTGCCATACCCACAGACTTCATGGTTGCCCTGGAGACCAGCCCTACCCGTGAATGGCTCAACATTCTCGCTGCTACCCCATCATCCCCAGAGGTCCTGACTGCAGCAGCGGCTACCCATAGCTGCATACCATGGGTGGCATCACGTAAAATCCCTAAAACTGTTTCCAAGCCCCTTTTATTGACCACCTGGGACCATGGAGCTGGGTCACGACACTGTGACATCCCGCAGCCCCAGACGACGAGAGGGCCTAGTTCCACCGGTGGGTGGATCACTTGTACACTGTGTACTGAGCTCAAGCAGCTCCCAACAACATGTAGTGGCCAATCTTGGGTAATGCAACCAACCTCAGAGAGCAGTCTGCTGCAGACTGACTGTCACTCTCACTATTGGTAAGGAACAGAACGCTGTTCCGTCTTGATGGCTTTTTAGGTCACCACTTTAGAGAGTTAGAGAGCCTGGAAAGTGGTGACACACAAGTGTTACATCTACGCAGTGACAGCAAGTGCAGATGCAAGTGCCTAGGCCCACTGGAGAATCCTCCGGTTCTCTGGTGGACCAGTCCGTCCCTGACTGCAGCTTAGATTCTAGATGAACGGAGCTGAGCTGCTGTACCCAAAGTGACCACTACATTGTGAACAGAGCGTTGCTGTTCCAGCTTAGTGCTTTGTATATCCAGCCACAAGGGGAGCTGCAAACAGCTGATCAGTGAGGGTACCAGCTGTCAACCTCCGCCAATCTGAAACCAATGATCCATCCTAAGCAAGCACTGCTATAACGATATATTCATATTGTTTTTTTTCCAGCTGTTTTTGACAATGTTTTTCTTCTTATTAAAGGCAATTAGTTCATTCTACCCCCCACAAACCGACTACAGGTGTGTAGGTTATCCATATGTAGGAATCCATACCTTTATTTAACAAAAACGCTACAATGTTGGGAAATTTTAAGTTTAGAAGTTACAAATGAGTGTGAAAGTGCATATAGGTGGGAAGGGACACTTCCACTGTGTCAGCTCCATTCTCACCCAACTCTGACCCTTGACCTATGGAGAGTGGGGTTTAGAGAATAGAGCGAGGAGCCGAGGCAGGGAAAGTGCTCCTGCCCGCACATAGCACTTACACTTTAGAGGTTATATGTAAATATGTCTGTATTTCTCTGCTTATAATTTATATACACCACGATGCACAAGTGATACAGTTCCAATGGGTTGCATGGGAAATTCAACTCTGTGATATTTTGGAATAATTAGCTTTTGCTTTAAAATGATCTGGTACTTACTGCACACGTGACATAGGGGCGAGCGGTCCTGCCAGGCTGCTGTTCAGTTGGTAATAATCCAGAAAAGTACGAGCAACGTTTCCTCCAAACTTCATATCTGGCATCTCGTATTCAGGAAATACTACTGATTAATTGTACAAAGGAGATATCGTCAGACAATCAGAAATGAGAACCCAAGAGCAGGATGATTTAGACTCTGTTCACACTGACATCCCAGCTGCTGTTAGCCATGTCATTGCTGGAGCTGAACGCATAAAATGGCCATTGTACTATTAGGCAGAGAATCTTTTATAAGTTATTATGCATTCTGTTGGGATCTTTCATAATAAGTACACCAGCCTCATCAGGTCTGAGAGATAATACTGCATACAGTTTGTATTCTGAATTCTTTTCCGCAATCTGCTTTAAAGGGATTTACCCTTCTCCCTTTCAACCTTACTAACTACGGTAATTCATTCTGATCAAATGAACAATAAAATCAGCCGGTACTTACCCTCCCCTTGTGGATATAGTATGTCTTTTGAGATGGGAATACCCCTTTAGAACTTTGGAACTTTGGTGGCCCAAAAACTCACTACAATAAGTTTTTTACCACCTTGGATCCTTTACATTGGCTTCTTGCCTATCCAGAAGCAGCTTCACTGGAAAGAAGACTGAGTGACTATAACAGCGTTGGTCTCATTGTGCCATACAAGTCTCATGATCTTACTATGGGTATCTCAAGGCACCATCCTAATGTAGACTTATGCTTTTTGGGTCAAAACTCACTGAGTGGCCATGGTAGACTTGTATTACTTGAGTGATGTTGACTGCAAAAAACTCTTACTCTGTTGCTCTGATGCATTCCTGCCTGGACTACTACAACTCTCTACTAATTGGTCTCCCTCTTACTAAACTTTCCCCCTACAATCCATCCTGAATGCAGCAGCCTGGATCACATTCCTCTCCAACGGCTTCACCGATGCCTCCAATCTGTGTAAGTAATTGCACTGTTTGCCCAACCGCTACAGAGTACAATATAAAATTATTACTCTCTCCCACAAAGCCCTCTACAGATTTGCACTGCCTTACATCTCCTCCCTCATCTCTGTCCAATGACCTAAGACTGACATCCTCAATGAGCTGAACCTCTCACTCCCTTCTCCAAGATTTAACCCATGCTGCACCAGTTTTCTGGAACGCGCTACCCCAGACAATCGCAATTATAAGTGAGCCTTAAAAGAACAAATTTCTTTAGACTGGCCTATCACCTTACTTATCTAACTATTCCCATTATGTCCTTTACAATATCTTCTTCCAAACCTGGTCCCTTGCACCCCTGTCTGCACCCTCCATTCACTTAATAGCACTTTATTATACTTGTACAAATCTCATATTGTCTGTGCATGTCCCTCTGAATTGTAAAGTGCTGCAGAATATGTTGGCACTATAGAAATAAAATTATTATTATTTGCAGTACAAACATGGGGTGAGTCATGAAAAAAAAGTTACCTTATCTTTTTTTCCAAAAAACGTGTATGAAGGAATCACCAATGGCCAATCTAATCCTGCAATGCACAAGCTGGGCAAAGGAACTTTCGACAAGTAAGAGCAGGGGGCAGCGCTGGTGCATCATGCAGATGGAACAACCGCTCACAGCCTTTTAATAGCGGGAAGCAGCTGCTTGCATAACGCACACTATTGAAGCTGCATAGGGAGTCTGTCATATAGATAGGTGAGATACACACATAGTGTCTGAACAGCAGCCTATTAGTGGCGCCATTTGTAGCGGGCCAGTTAACACTGTGTGACTATATGCACTGTGTCTGAACAGTGGCCTATTAGTTATGCTGAATGTTGCGGGCAGGTTAACACTAGAACTACTGAGGTAGTCATTTTGACTACTTCGCACTATGTATTTCTATGTAGGTGTCACGAGTGCAGTAGTTCTAGTGTTAAACACTACATGATTGTGTCCCCCACCAATTTATCAACCAAACTCAGAGAGCTCCATACACCCTGCAAAAGTGATAAAATCTGCATGAAAAACGTGAAGTTTAAGTAGTAATTTTGGCCAAAATACGGAAGCCTGCAACCCAAAGCGTCAAGGGTCCTCACTTTTTGCAGGTCCCTGTCAACAATAGCTGAACCAAGAAAAAAAGTTACCTTATCTTTTAAAAAAAAAAAACTTGTATAACACAATCACCAATGGCCAATCTAATCCTGCAGTGCACAAGCTGGGTGCAGGAACGTCCCCAAGTAGCAGCTGTTGGTCCATCTGAATGATGCACCAGCGCTGCCCCAGCTCCTACTTGGGGAGGTTTCTTGCACCCAGCTTGTGCATTGCAGGATTAGTTTGGCCACTGGTAATTCCTCAGTACAAACATGACCATATATAATAATCTCAGTGAAGAGCCATCGGCAGCACTCAGAGATGGGTGCAAACCGAGAAGACCCCCTAATATGTGTATACAAATCTGACCGTGTTTGGGAACATCATTGCCCATAACACATGTGTGCGGTGCTCAGTGAGCTGGGATCCTTAGGTGCCCACTCTACTGTCAGCGAGCTGTAATTGCCAGCCATTCGTTTAATACGTCGTTCACTCCCTGATTCAGGAAGCTCTCCGGCAAATTCCTTTAAATAATCATAAGCTGAGCTTTCAATTAGCCATTAAATCAGCAATGTGCCCCTACTGCCAATAATATTGATTTATTTTTAATTACCTTTTGTGAAGGACTCTGGCTGATTACTTCACTCGTGTTTTTAGCATCGTCTCCGCGCATCCCAGGGGCCAGGATTTTCCTTTATTCATTTGGTGCATCTTTATTTTCTGTGTATGGATACAGAATATTTTGTGGAGCAACCTTGGGAGAAGGGGGAATTTTATGTTTATTATATTCTATTTAGTTGTCTATTTTTTTTTTTACCAGCCTTCAGCTCGATCTCGAGCCATGATGACTTGATGGATTAACGCTCTGTAGGAAGATCGATTTGTGCAGTCTAGATAGGTCCACTAGGGTCTTCTCCAAACCTAGATAGGTCCACTAGGGTCTTCTCCAAGCCTAGATAGGTTCACCAGGGTCTTCTCCAAGCCTAGATAGCTCCATCTGGGTCTTCTCCAAGCCTAGATAGGTCCACTAGGGTCTTCTCCAAGCCTAGATAGGTTCACCAGGGTCTTCTCCAAGCTAGATAGCTCCATCTGGGCCTTCTCCAAGCCTAGATAGGTCCACTAGGGTCTTCTCCAAGCCTAGATAGGTCACCAGGGTCTTCTCCAAGCCTAGAGAGGTCCACTAGGGTCTTCCCAAGCCTAGATAGGTTCACCAGGGTCTTCTCCAACCTAGATAGGTCCACCAGGGTCTTCTCCAACCTAGATAGGTCCACCGGGGTCTTTTCTGCCGCTATCTTGATAGTATCAAGCCATCAGGTGGCTGGTCTTCCTCTTCGCCTTGTTTCTTCTATTCTTCTGACCATGATGTCCTTCTCCAGTGATTTCTCTCTTCGTATATGTGTAGATAAGTCATAGCTTGGTGATCTTTGATTCCAGTGACACTCTGGCTTGACTAGTTCTAGTATTGATGTGTTTGTTCTTCTTGCCATCCATGGTATTGATAACATCCCTCTTCATCACATTTTAAAGGTGTTGATCTTCTTCTATCTTGTTCCTTTATCATCCAGGTTTTCACATCCATATGTTACTTCAGAACAGACCAGACTATGTACGAGCCGTGTCTTCATCACCACTGAAATGTTCCCCAATTTGAAGACCTTGTCCAGTGACTATTTTAAATATTATTGAATACAATTGTAATATCTTCAGCATGGGTGAGAGGGTTCAGGGCCCCACCCATGCAGATGCGCTGCTCATTATATTGGTGCACTGCCCTGCCTGCTGGAGTAATTGAGTAGCAGAGGAACGGTATAAAACTATTGAAAAGGCAAAAAAGGTTTAAGTTTAGACCTATTGTTTTGCTGGAGTCTAGCCCTGTGATGGCATGTCATGATGGTAGCGCATACCAGATTCATGTTTAGTGTGCAAGGAATAGTGAAAGTGGTGGCCTCTGTGCCTACATGAATGGGCCTTCCAGTCTAGTGATACCAGCCTGGCACGTAAGATCCATTTTTATGGTGTCCCATAATACCAGTGTCTACTTTCTAGTCCCTTCTTTGCACACAATAAATACTAGGAAATATCCACTTAATTAATTTGTTTCAGCAAGTTGGTAGTTGGTAGATATTAGTGTCTTAGGCTGGCTTCACATTGGGGTCATATCCGATCCGAGGCTGTCAGGATGAACCTGACAGCCCCGGATCGGTAAGCACACAGAACCGGAGGGCTAATATGCCCTCCGATCCGGTGTGCACGCGCAAGCAGCTGCCGCCTCTGATGAATCAGGACCGCCGCTCGCAGGGAGCTAGCCGCAGTCCTGAAACAACTGTGGCGTGCAGCCGCAGGTGTCCGGTTACCGGATCCTCCCGGACCGGTGCAATCCGGCCCCATAGGCTTCCATGTTAGGGAGCGCCGGATTGCCCCAGATCCGGGAGGATCCGAGACAATCCGGGACAATCCGGGAGTAGGCAATTAGAGCAGATCTTCTCCTCTCGGACACAAAAACACTGCAAGAAATGTTTTTGTGTCTGTGAGAGAATTCTGAATTCTCCCGGATTGTCCTGGACAGATAGAAACCGGATGGCAGAGAGCTGCCATCCGGCTTCTATCCAGCCCCATAGGCTACTATGGGACCAAAATCTGGCCCGGGGCTGTCCGGTTTACACGGACAGCCTCGGATCGGATCTGTCCCGCAATGTGAAGCCGGCCGTAGTATTTTTTGGTGTTTCCTGGAACTAGAGACCATGTTTGTCATGAGTGTCTCCTATCCTTGCAAGACCTTTGACAGGTCTGGGATCTGAATATCACATTTCCTTGCGAAACACTGGGTTTTAAATGCATTTGCTTTCTTTTGGTGCAGCAAGGGTTAAGGACTCTTTCCTTGCACTTTAAATAGTCACATGTTCCATCACATGATGCCGGATATAGAATTCATTTCTGAACTGACCACTGTGGAGGGAGGAATTCTATGGAAGCTGTGGGAGTCTTGTAGATTGTATACCTGGTGTTCAGCTGCAACTTTATAATTGTTTATCCTTTTTTGTCTATATTCCTCTGCTTGTCTTCCTTCCCGTGTGCCTTATTATTGTGGTGGTGGGTCTAGTGTGGTCACTGGCTTTTGCACTATGAGGGTGAGTGGAGGGATAGCTAAGGACTAGGCACATGGTGGCGATGGGGGGGAAGGTCCCGGATAGGGACATTAGGGAGTTCAGAGTACAGACAGGTTAATGTCAAGAGGAGACTCTTTTCCTCCTCTACCATTAGGGCATTCCGTCCCTTTCCATCCCCTGCTGTAACACGCGCCATGTGCAGGGCTTTACCTTGCCACCATTAGGGAAATCTAGGAAGTCTTAAATGTGGTGGGGGGTGTAACTATCAATGAGGTGAGCATTGTTTTTTTTTTTATTTGGCAGTATTCTATCTCTACAATTTAGAGGGGTTGTCCAGTACAATTTAGAGGGGTTGTACAGTACAATTTAGAGGGGTTGTCCAGTACAATTTAGAGGGGTTGTCCAGTACAATTTAGAGGGGTTGTCCAGTACAATTTAGAGGGGTTGTCCAGTACAATTTAGAGGGGTTGTCCAGTACAATTTAGAGGGGTTGTCCAGTACAATTTAGAGGGGTTGTACAGTACAATTTAGAGGGGTTGTCCAGTACAATTTAGAGGGGTTGTCCAGTACAATTTAGAGGGGTTGTCCAGTACAATTTAGAGGGGTTGTCCAGTACAATTTAGAGGGTTGTCCAGTACAATTTAGGGGTTGTACAGTACAATTTAGAGGGGTTGTCCAGTACAATTTAGAGGGGTTGTACAGTACAATTTAGAGGGGTTGTCCAGTACAATTTAGAGGGGTTGTCCAGTACAATTTAGAGGGGTTGTCCAGTACAATTTAGAGGGGTTGTCCAGTACAATTTAGAGGGGTTGTCCAGTACAATTTAGAGTTGTTGTCAGTACAATTTAGAGGGGTTGTCAGTACAATTAGAGGGTTGTCCAGTACAATTAGAGGGTTGTCCAGTGACCTAAAATGTTCATATTTTGGATTTTCACATTTGCTAACTATTTTAGATGCCTCAAAGCAATATAAAGTGATTCTAACAAGTGAAATGAATGACCTTTACGGAGATTTGACTTTAGGCAAATCTGGGGAAATTATACAGCAGGAAAGAAAAAGTGATCACCTTACAGTGTATGACCGGACCCTTATCTGTACCCTGGTTCTCTTACAGTTGAGTAAATTATACGAAACCTAATATATGATTATATATGCAGAAAATAATGGGCCAAGGCCGAGAACGAGAGGTGAATTCAGCGAGAAAATGTAGGCAAATGAAGCCGGTTCGTCCAGGTAACGCGGCACGGAGGCGCTTCCAGTGCATCGTTTCTTTTTTTTTTGTAGAAAGCTTCTCCTTCGATAAGCGCTCAGCTGCAGTCTCTAAGTCATAGTTCCGCTTCATCACACGCCGATTCTTTTCCCTTCCTCCTTCTGTGCTCAGTAAAGAGTTCAGTGATTTAAAGCTTAGAGATCACATGGGATACAGCAAATTCCAAATTATTTATTTCTCCGAGTTGGAAGCCGATCCAGAGATTATTTACTGCAAATAGGGATGAGAGTGAGAACGCAGGGATACGGGCGGGGGAGGGGTGGAACGGATTGATTGAGAATTTTCAATTAAAAGCTGCAGTATTTTATAAGAGATTTAAGATTCTAACATAGAAATCATAATTCTCAGTTATGGGAGTGCGGCTGTTGACATAGATAAATTCTCCATGCTCACCTGGCTTTAAATACTGATGTCTCATCGAGATGCGTATACTCAGATTGACATTTGCAATGCCTTAGCACTGATTTTTCATGCTATTATTGAAAAAAAAACACAACTGCTGCTCCTATCGAGCTTTAATTAATGTTTAAGAGGTTTTTGACAAGCTCATCTTTGGGCCCATCAGAAATCGAGGAATCTTTATCAGATTTTGCAAGTGTTTTGCTTCCTGCAGCTCCTCCATAGGAGAGGAGGAGTATTACACCTTTTTCATATTTTTAAATCCAAGCAATTTTTCAAGTGATTTCTTAAATCTGCAATGACTTTCTGCTGCCGAAATTTGAAGCTGGCCCTGTGATCTGCACTTTGAACTGTCACAGATCAGTGCAGGGATGTCACGATGGACTCTCTTACTTTGGAGACTTGTGACAGGTTTGGGACCAAAGTCTCATTCCTGTATTGAGACTTCATATTAAACTTGTTTCTTTCCTTTGTCAGTTTAGCAGCTAATGTCAGTTCCTGTTGATAGCAAGCTAGTTTAGTTCTTTGTCCATGTGTGGCTACTTTGTGATCACTCCCATCCCCTTAATACGGTCACATGGTTCCAGCATGCTTTGTTGGAGATTGAACTTTATTCCTGACCTGGTTACCTGTGGTGCAGGTACTGTTTTGGAAAGCTGATACTGCCAAGCTGTCTGCAGCCAAGGAGCGTAGCGCAGGCGTGAAGTCAGTTGTTGTTCCCCGTCTGTCTTTCTTCCCATCTTGTTGATTTTAGTGCAGTGGTTGGGACTAGTGCTCCCACTGGCCATTTCCCTTTTGCTAAATTCAAAGCCAGCGAGGGGCTAGGTGTTCTGAACCCATATAAGGATCGGTAGGGAGATCAGGGCACAACTGCAGGTGAGTCCAGGAGGTCACCCTGCCCATGTTCCCTATGAGCAGGGCCCTCAGGTAAATAGAAGACCAATAAGGAGATCATATATAAATGCCACCCCTTTGCTAAAAAAATGTTTTCAATGTTGCTCTGATTGTAATTTTTTATGCCGCAATTGTCATCACCTTGCCATAATCCATCACTATATAAAGTGGTGCTTGATTTGCATGCTATATATAAATGTAATATGGTTGAGTATTTGTTGGCGGTCACATGACCACAAGTCTGTGATTTGCATACTTGCGACACATGTAGACTAGACTGCACAGTTTTGCTCAATGCAAGTGAATTGAGAGAGGCTGGACAACTCTAGTCCTAATATAGCTGGAAATATGCAAGTCACATACCTGCAGTCACATGGACAATCCCTTTTACTGCCAGAGCTTTAAAGTTAGGGCTACATGTTTATTTTGACTGAGGCACAAGTTGAATATCCAAATATTACAGTGTGGTGATACTACAAACTCAACTTCCCAAACCACCGAAAATCATGAAGGTGCGCACACTGCACAGAGTGAGGTTTTCCAAGTCTACAGTCACATACAAACTTGTACCACAAGGACAGACAACCCCTTTTACTGTCAGAGCTGGAAAGTTAGGGCTATGTGCTGATTTTGACTGTGGCACAATTTGAATATCCAAATATTACAGTATCACAATGCTACAACATCAACTCCAAGCCTAGCAGGTTTCTTAGCTTTGTCCTTTCCATTCCATCCAGTGTGTTTTACTCCGCGGTGCATTGTAATTCTTGTCTGTCATTATTAGTGATATATCACTGTCACGGTGTAGTGGAAATGCTGGTGAGGGAATGGCAGTTACGGGCATGGTGACCAGGGAAAACTAGTCTCACCCTAGACTGGGAACTCTGAATAGCCCTGATCCCGAAGGTATCTCTGAAGGTGAGAAGGTTCCGGTCTCCAGCCTCTCCCTAATTCCTCCACCAGCCCTGCGCTATTCCCCCTCACCTCCCTTCACTGCACAGCAACTTCAAAGGAAAGGTCTTTCAGCTGCACAAACAACAGGTCTGCACAGCACGGCTTCCAGGCATAGAGTGAAACTCTATCAACAGCACCACCTGGAGGAAGGAGAGGCTATTTAAAGGCCAGGGAGGAGCCACACTTTAACCTCACTCCACAGGATGAAGCATGCACAATAGAACTGGCATAACTATGCATACTAGGAATTTCACACAGTTAGTTACACACCTCAAGAATAGACTGCAGATAATCACGCTAGAAGCGTGTGAACTATCACATGTACAGACGGTCATTAGACATGAGTTAAACCCAGAGGACGGACCGTAACTCCTGGGCCTGGGCAGGACGTGGGGGAGTGCTACTGGCCGTCGGTGCACTGGGGGAATGTGCTACTGCCGCGGGCGGCTACTCGGCCGTCGCGCGGCCCGGGGAGGAAAACTGGGGGGGTGCTGCTGGAGCCCGGGGGCGGGTGTTCCTACCTGTGGAGCCGCGCCGGATGCTTGTAGCTTCCTAGGAGCCGGAGGGGCAGAGGAGTGGAGGGGCGAGATCAGGCAAGGGAAGCAGGAAGCTCTCTGCTTCCCTTGCCTGACCCTCCTCTCCTCTGACGGGGCTTGCGGGGGTCGCTGGGGGCCCCCCTCCAGGCTTGCAAGGGGCCCCCTAGCGGTCGGGCCCTGGTGCAGCTGCACCACGCACCTGTGTTCAGCCCCTGAGTAAACCTAACTTTAATGTTCGGTGTTCAAACTGAACATGAACTTTTCCAAAAAATTCAGTGTTGGAGTTCGGAGTTTTCAGAGCTTTTAGTATGCAAACCACTGGAGCGAGATCGATGTGCTCGAATACACTTGGTGCTCAGACCAGTGCGAGCACTTGCAGTGTTTGAATGGCTCAGACTGGGGGTAAAAAGCAGCGTTATCGGAAGTAGTGTGTACAACAAAATAAAAAATGACAAAACTCTGCCTGCCCTCCCTCCCCAGGAGTGCATGTTTATGGTTGGCTGTATGTGGGCGGTGAGCAAAACTGTCCAATCAATGACTTCCAATGAGGTTTGGGTCAAGTTTGGGACCAGAACAGAACTTTATATAAAGTCCAGCTGAATCACCAGAACAAGAACTTCCACGGGTCTGCTCATCTCTACCGGTCAGCCAAACCGAGAGTCACTCTTTGTTTGCAGTACTCCGCTCTGACTTATAGACGAGGATCCAAGCGATGTCTATATACAATATGCATTAGAACTAAAGTATATTTTGAAGCAAAATAAAGTATACAAAAATAAAAATTAAAAGTATTTATTTCAAATCTATGAAATATTATCTGATATGTACCGATCCTGAAAAGAAACAGTTAATAAAGCTCCTAAAACAACATCCGTAATGAAGAATCCGAACGCCTGACTATAAAGGCTCTTTTGCTCATGAAACATCAGAAAATTAATTACACAGTGACGCTCCCATTAACTTTATAGCTCAGGAGGTAATAACCAACTTCTCAGAATTGTGCGCATTTTCCAAGTCACTCCGCCATAATGGACAACCACTTAATCAAGGTAAATTATTACTCTAAAATATAGATCTCATCCTTATCTTCAGTTTTCCGTTGCTTTGAAATATGATTTTCTTTTTTTTGGGGGGGAGTCAATTTAAAGGTACAGTAAATGTTTAATCCACCGTATTGCAATATCAAAAGTTATTTGCTGTATTTTTATTTATTCCCCCATGAATTAAACAAGTAAGCTTAAAGGGTTATTTCTGCATATTCATCAAAAAATGAGCCAAAGAGATGATGTCACTTCTACTGATAACTGCTGGGACAGGCGCGACCAGCAGGTATCATGCACCAGTCCAATTCTAGTTAATAGGTCTGGTGCACTATGTTAGTCTCACCTGGTACGGTGGATCCTCAAAGCTGCTGAGCAGGAAGGGTAGTTTTTGAGCAGTGTAGACTAGAGATTCTAAATCAGCTGAACAGAGTAGTGGGGTATAGATTATATGAAGTAAGTCAAAGTAATATAAAGCTGAATCCACACTACTGGTGAAGCACAAGCTGGATCAATGAAGTTTGGTAAAGCGGAGCTGGATGCATGAAGACTTTGAAGCGAGCTGGATCAATGAAAACTGGTGAAGCGGAGTTGGATCAATGAAGACTGGTGAAGCAAAGCTGGATCAATGAACATTGGTGAAGCAGAGCTGGATCAGTGAAGACTGGTGAAGCAGAGCTGGATCAATGGAGACTGATGAAGCAGAGCTGGATCAATGGAGATTGATGAAGCAGAGCTGATACAATGAAGATTGATGAAGCAGAATTGATACAATGCAGACTAGTGAAGCAGAAACTGGATCAATAGAGATTGGTGAAGAAGAGCTGTACAATGAAGACTGGGAAGCAGAGCTAAATCAATGAGACTGGTGAAGAGAGATCATCAGATGTGAAGCAGAGCTGAATCAAATGAGACTGTGAAGCAGAGCTGATCAATGAAGACTGTGAAACAGCGCTGGATCAATGAAGACTGATGAAGCAGAGCTGATCAATGAGACTAGTGAAGCAGAGCTGGATCAATAAAGAATGTGAAGCAGGCTGGATCAATGAAGACTTGTGAGTAGAGCTGGATCAATGAAGACTAGTGAAGCAGAGCTGGATCAATAAAGAATGGTGAAGCAGAGCTGGATCAATGATGACTGTGAAGCAGAGCTGGATCAATGAAGACTAGGTGAAGCAGAGCTGGATCAATGAAGACTAGTGAAGCAGAGTTGGATCAATGGAGACTGTTGAAGCAGAGCTGATTCATGTTGTCCATGGTTTGGGCAGTATGGCTTTACTGACAGGTTCTCTTTAAACTACACTAGCCCACACTGTCTGTTAGCCTGCTTAATTCTGCAAGTTCTAAAAACAAAGTCCTACATTTTGGCTTGCTGATAATTGAGGGTGTAGAATGTAGAAAGTAGGCAGTTCCAAATTTGTCACTTATTGCAGGCAGTAGACAGAAAATGTATAGGAGGAATGACCAACTCACTGGGATAAATAGAGAGCATGCTTTATATGATTTGCACAGTTTTGATCAAATTTGAAACAAAATCTGGCAAAAGAAGAGAAGATTAAGGGATAAAGTGCCGGGATATTTCTTTTTTCATTATATTCCGTGTACTTTGATACCTCTTAAGACGTGGGAACTGAATAACTATAGCTTGCTCACCCCAATCACTATTGACATTGTGTAAATCATGTCTGCATTTAAAGATTTAAAAGCCATCGACTGGCCAAATTTCCAGGACGGTAAATAAGGAAGTACTTTACTTAATTACTTATATAAAGTTTATTGACTGATTCATAATTAGCCGATCTTCAAACTGCAGCAGATCAGTGGCCCTTAATTGGAATTCTTCTAAATGTATTAATGAGCTGTGATTGAAGCCAGGGCTGTCCGACTTTATTTGTATTCGTGCACTAATTTAAAGTATTTTTTAGAGGTTACATAAGATGTAAAGTACATAAAAAGTGTATATACAGTATATACTGTTATGGTTAACATTTTATACCTCGCTGTGATTATCATTTAAGCAATTTATACCAGATGTGGGCCCGATGCTATAAAATCGAAAGGGGGTTGACATCACAATGAAGGTGGGCTCTGCAGTGCTGGGAGTGGCAGATGTCTCCCCCCCCCCCCATGTGCTCTCCACCCTGTGCGCTCTCTCTTTCCCTCATGTGCTGTCTCTCTTCCCCATGTTCTCTTCTATGAGATGTCTCCACCCTGTGCGCTCTCTGTCCCCCTGTGCAATTTCTCTGCCCCTGTGCACTCTCTCTGCCCCCCTGTGTGCTCTTTCATCCCCCTGTGCGCTCTATCTGGACCCCTGTGTGCTCTCCCTCTGCCCCCTTGTATACTGTCTTTGGCCCCCCCTGTGTGCCCTCTCTCTGCCCCGGTCTCTGAGCACCCCCACTCCGTGACAGGGAAAGGACCTGTGGTGTTGTCATGGTCATGTGATCTGGCTCCACCATGACTACAAGACCACAGGTGACTGGTGTCGGGCTGCAGCAACAGGTTTATGGGGGATGTTTTCAGATGGCATCGCTGTCAGCAGTACCACTGGTGGCGCATACTGCCAGCAGGAGCCATATTTGTGCACTAATCACTTGTGTATGCCAATATGGCTACCGGAACTTGTTATGGCCTCTGACCAATCAGAGGATAGGAGGACACCATGATGGTGGAAGTTGATGATGGATGTGACAAGGCAATTACGTAAGTAGATATCTTTGATAATGTTGTGTTTTTGTATTAGCTTTATAGGTTATTCATAAAAGCAATAACGCTGGGTGTGGTCTTGTTTTAAAGATGTCTTTTTAAAGTTTGTCATTATTACTGAAGGTATCGAAAACTGGACAGAACAAGTTTGAAGGAATTCATTAGAATCCATAATTTATGATTTTGATATTTCCAACTTTTTTTTTATCCTTTTTAGGTAATGTAACTGTGTGCAGAATTATTAGGCAAGTTGTATTGTAGAGGATTATTTTTATTATTGATCAACAACTATGTTCTCAATAACCCAAAAGACTCATAAATATCAAAGCTTAATATTTTTGGAAGTTGGAGTGTTTTTTTTAGATTTGGCTATCTTAGGAGGATATCTGTTTTGCAGGTAACTATTACTGTGCAGAATTATTAGGCAACTTAATAAAACCAAAAATATTCCCATCTCACTTGTTTATTTTCACCAGGTAAACTAATATAACTGCACAAAATTTAGAAATAAACATTTCTGACATGCAAAAACAAAACACAAATACAATTAGTGACCAATATAGCCACCTTTCTTTATGATGACATCAACAGCCTTCCATCCATAGAATCTGTCAGTTGCTTGATCTGTTTACAATCAACATTGCGTGCAGCAGCCACCACAGCCTCCCAGACACTGTTCCCAGAGGTGTGCTGTTTTCCCTCCCTGTAGATCTCACATTTTAGGAGGGACCACAGTTCTCTATGGGGTTCAGATCAGGTGAACAAGGGGGCCATGTCATTATTTTTCCTTCTTTTAGACCTTTACTGGCCAGCTACGCTGTGGAGTAGTTGGATGCATGTGATGGAGCACTGTCCTGCATGAAAATCATGTTTTTCTTGAACGATACCGGCTTTGTCCTGTACCACTGCTTGAAGAAGTTGTATTCCAGAAACTGGCAGTAGGTCTGGGAGTTGAGCTTCACTCCATCCTCAACCCGAAAAGGTCCCACAAGTTCATCTTTGATAATACCAGCCCATTCCAGTACCCCACCTCCACCTTGCTGGCACCAGTACCCCACCTCCACCTTGTTGGTGTCTGAGTCGGAGTGGAGCTTTCTGCCCTTTACTGATCCAGCCTCTGGCCCATCCATCTGACCCATCAAGAGTCACTCTCATTTCATCAGTCCATAAAACCTTTGAAAAATCAGTCTTAAGATATTTCTTGGCCCAGTCTTGACATTTTATCTTATGTTTCTTGTTCAAAGTTGGTCGTTTTTCAGCTTTCTTACCTTGGCCATGTCCCTGAGTATGGCACACCTTGTGCTTTTTGATACTCTGGTAATGTTCCAGCTCTGAAATATGTCAAAACTGGTGGCAAATGGCATCTTGGCAGCTTCACACTTGATTTTCGTCAATTCATGGACAGTTATTTTGCGCCTTTTTTGCCCAACACGCTTCTTGCGAACCTGCTGGCTATTTGCCATGAAACGCTTGATTGTTCGGTGATCATGCTTCAAAAGTTTGGCAATTTCTAGACTGTTGCATCCCTCAGCAAGACATCTCACAATTTTGGACTTTTCAGAGCCCGTCACATCTCTCTTCTGACCCATTTTGCCTAAGGAAAGGCATTTGCCTAATAATTAAGCACACCTTATATACGGTATTGATGTCATTACACCACACCCCTCCTCATTACAGAGATGCACATGTCCTGATTTACTTAATTGGTAGTTGACTCTCAAGCCTAAACAGCTTGGATTAGGACAACATGTATAAAAAGAATCATGTGATCAAAAAACTCATTTGCCTAATAATTCTGCACACAGTGTACTAAGCCATTCCCCTTTCTTTTGTGGTTTGTAACAAACTTGTGTCTGGGCATCTGAGAGTCAGACAAGCCTTGTACACTGACTTACACTGGCTGTGTGCTCTGTTATCTGATTAATCACTCTTAATTGGAACAACATTGACAGATCTGGAGATCCTTTGAATCTCGCAACGAATAGCTCTCCCGGTCAGGGTTATAACTACTATAGGTGCAGGGGTTGCAGTTGCACACATGCCCTGAACCTTAGGGAGCCCCAAAAGTCCCTTTGGCCTATAGAAAAAGACTAATGCTATTAAAGATTTGCAATAATTGGGTACCTCTTTTGAACTTTTGCATCGGGGCCCATGAGCTTCAAATTATGCCACTGCTCCCAGGAAAGTGGTTTACTCTCTATTCTGGCTAGGGTGTATAGTCGGTGGATACGGGTGACGTGGTTGATGGGGATCTTGCTGTTTTTGTTACATATGGTATGTGCAAAACAAAATAAACTACCTTAAATTTTCAATATTTTAGTAGTGAGTTGCCCACCGGGGCAGTGGGGTACTCGGAACGGGGCCCTCTAGTTGTCGTCTGGGGCTGCGGGTTGTCACGGTGACGTGACCAGGCTCCGTGGTCCCGGGCAAGTCAATAAAAGGAGAAAAATAGTTTTTGATTAAATAAATCGTGATGCCACCCGTGGTTTGTTGCCAGATGCAGCCACTGCTGCAGTCGGGACCTCTGGGGATGATGGGAGTAGGAGCAGAGATGTTTCGCCCTCCAGGGTAGGGCTGGTCCCCAGGGTTTCTGTGTCAGGAACACCAAAGAAGCGTACAGTTCTCAATGCTCTCAGACAACTTCCTATTGCCAACTCCCATTACTGGTCAGCCCCCTCGTAGACATACAATAAGAGTCTTACACAGTTCTGAGCTTTACTGGGTTTACTTCTTGCTCGCAGATTTTACTACCAAAACACAGTCAGCTCCGGTCTGGTGTTAGCAGCTGGGATGGCTTATCTGCGACACCCCCTCTCAAGTTCCTTTCGGGCTGCTCCTCTCTGTTACACACACTAACTATGGTCCAGCAGTCACAGGTTCTCTGTGGGCACCCTTCCGGGTCTCCTAGCCCTAGTTTAACGGCCTTCAGCAGAGCCGACTCTCTGGTTGCGGCACGGTCCCTCAGTGTCCCCACTGACTCAGACACACATTGGACCCTCTCGGTCTTCCCTCAGTTCTCAGCCTGGAACCCGGACTAGCCCTACAGTGGCACAGGCCGCCGGGTCTGGGTTCTTTCGGTGTGGTCTCTCTGGCTGATGGGTGTTACTGCTGTTCTTTTCTCTGCTCCTCAACTAACCAACTAGCTTGAACTTGGTTGTTGTGCTTTCCTTTTTATTCTGGTGTCCTGTTACCACCCCTAACTGGGTCTTCTAATGTTCCACCCTCCACCTTGTTCCTCCCACTATCCCATTGCTAGACATGAAGTAACCTAGACTTGGGATCGGGGGATTGTTGGGTGTGTGTGTGGGGTGACTGACTTACCGATCCCAGCTGCTGCATCATCAAGTGGCGACTGGTCCGCAGGGGCGCCACACTAGCAGTCAGGCAACCCTTCTCATAGTCTTTCTTTGGGAGCACACCAGCTCCCTGCTTCTGGGTATCCTGCTTTCTGGGGCAGTCCTGTCCTGGCTAGCAACATGGTTGGGTCGTTAGGTCAAACTGTACACTTTCCCATGCTGTAAACAAAGGGTATTGGTAAGGCAAAAGCACCGAAGCTTGCCTGCTTGAGCAATCTGATCAGCTACAGAGCAGCACTTACAAGCTCTACAGCACTCCGAGACCGGCCAATATGGCCAGCTACAGAGCAGCGCTTACAAACTCTAATGCAGTCAGACTGGCCTAGTAGACCGGCAACACTGATAATCAGAGGTGGTTGTAACTTAATACAAGCAGTAAACGAAATAATTAAAATCCTCATTAAAGAAGGTAAGTTGCAAGCCTTATTTACAGGGCCTTCGGAATTGTTCACAACTAGATGTGGCGAAAACCCCTTTGAGATGTGACAATGAGCACCCAATTTGCCCCAAAATTTCCACTTACATTTTTAGTGCAAAGTAGACAAACCAAGAGGTCTCGTAAAGCAAAATGTTCCAAACATATTATACAAATTTGCAATTGCTGGTCTACGTTTACACTGTCCATTGGAAAATCTGCACAGTTTTATGTTTTTTTTTTTTTTTTCTATTGCTTTTATGTTTTTTTACTTATGCAAATTGTAAAATATTAAAATAAAATATTATCTGATCGAAAACAAAACCTGGCCCCGATGTTTTGTCATTGGATGTGACCCTTGACCTGGAATTTGCATCGGAGCTTATAGGCTAAAATAAGGCGGCCATTACAGTCAAGAACGCTTCACCTAATCATTTGTCAGTAAATTACCCGGGCTAATTGGAGCTCTGCTCCTCCTGTAAAAGAATTGATGCTTATTCTGCCTCCAGGGAAGAAATTCTCAGCTATGAGTAACGAAAAATTAATGGCTACAATGAATCTGATAAACTAGCTTATAGCCGACAACTTTAATAGGCCTAGAAAAGAAATAAAGTACATTTTCTAGGAACCCAGCAAATATCTCAGATAAAACATTGAATATCTGGATGAGTATTAAAACGAATCGTTCTGTATCTTCGCGGTTGTAATCAAATTACATTTCAACCGATGCAATAAAGACATTCAGATGCACATATGTAACACATTTAATAAAGATGATGCCATTGTCCCTTCACTCCTATGATACATTGAAGAAATAAATGAATTTAAGCCTTGCAGGAGTTAAACATAACCAAAGGACGAAAGCAGATTACTCTACGGTGATAGCTAGGTGATAATTAAAGGCAACCCGTCACCAGTTTTTTAGTTGAATAAATGCCATCGCCTTTCACTGCTGCTGTACTGCATTACACATAGTTGTCTATGATCTCCTGACTCCCCCTGTAAACCCCCCAAAATATCTTTTAAATTGCTCTTGCATTGCATGTCTGGTCCAATGGGTGTTATTGCTGCGGCATCTGTTCCTCCTCTCCACTCCTAATGGCCGTTCTCTGGCTTTGATTGATGTGGATGATGTGTCTTACATCATCCGCGGAGCTCAACAAAATATCGCGCCTGTGCACTAGCATCGCCGGATTGCACACCTGCACTACAATGAGTAAGGCATGAAACATGCATTGAGACACATCATTCCCTCCTATGTACCGAAACAAGTAGGACAGAGCAAAGTGCACCTGCATGAGCACCCAACTTAACACAAGTGCCTATATACTCATGAGCACCCAACATTCATAGGAACATGTATAGATGGAATGAAGGACTTATTATGGAGAGTCAAGATGGAAAGCTTGAACATGGTACTGCCACTCTATGCAAAGATCTCACTCACATATCTGTCAGCCGCGTGTCTCCGGCTGTTTCACAGCTCCGGCCGCAAAGTGCCGCCGGCCGACCCATTTCTGGAGGGGGGCGGCCCTAGAAGAGGGCTATACCACCAGCCCAGGGGGCACTTGCCCCCCTGCCACCTGGGCTAGTCTGCCCCTGAAGACAAAGATAATGACTACTGCCAAGTACGATCAGGACACATTTGAGATTAATGGCAACAAACTGGAATTGCTAAAGGACTTCAACCTAATCAAGATGCAGCGACGATAAGTCAATAGGAGAAAAACTATGGGTAAATCAACAATGAAGTCACTGGACAAGATCTTCAAATCAAGTACCATTTCCCTGGTGACGATAACATGGCTCTATGGCTGGCTTCAGACTTGCAGATGCATCTGCAGCGTTTTGCAGATGCATCTGCAAGCATCTGCATGCAGACCGCGGCCCCTATGTTTATAATGGAGCCCACGGCGGTCTGCAGATGCTTGCAGACCGCCGTGCGCTCTCATTGCCCGCCATTAGTGATCTGTGCGCACGCGGATGCCTGCGCACAAATCACACACTCCCGCCCGCACCATGGACGCGAGATGTTGCGTCCCTGGTGCAGGCGGGAGTGTGTGATTTGTGCGCAGGCATCCGCGTGCGCACAGATCACTAATGGCGGGCAATGAGAGCTCACGGCGGTCTGCAAGCATCTGCAGACCGCCGTGCGCTCCATTATAAACATAGGGGCCGCGGTCTGCATGCAGATGCTTGCAGATGCATCTGCAAAACGCTGCAGATGCATCTGCAAGTCTGAAGGCAGCCTTACATAGTCTGGTCTATTCTGTAGTAACATAAGGAAGTGAAACCTGGATGATAAAGGAACAAGACAGAACAAGAATCAACACCTTTGAAATGTTGAGTTGGAAAAGGATGATAACAATACAATGGATGGCAAGAAGAACAAACACATCAATACTGGGACAAATCAAGCCAGACCTCACTGGAAGGAAAGATCACCAAATTACAAATTATATCTACACATCATACAAAGAGAGAAATCACTGGAGAAGGACTTCATGGTCAGAATAAAAAGATAATAAAAGGATAATAAAAGGAACAAGGTGAAGAGGAAAACCAGCAACCCGATCGCTTGTTACTACTGAGATAATGGCGGGAAGACCCTAGTGGGCCTATCTAGGCTAGGAGAAGACTGTGGTGGACCTATCTAGGCTGCACAAGATCGGTCTTGGCGTTGTCATGGCTCCAGATTGATCTGAAAGACATTAAAATAAAAAAATAAATATACGTGGATTACGCAAGACGCATAGTCCACATCGCTCAAAGCTGGAGTACTGCCATTTGGAGTAAACAGTAGGAACAGATACAGCAGCAATAATGCCCATCAGAGCGGACCATCTGATTTGCACACAGCTTGGTAGCAATTCAAAAGGTATTTTTGGGGGTATAATAGGGAACCCGGAAGACAGAACACAACTCTGTGAAATTCTGCACAGGAGCTGTAAAAGGCATCTTTTCTGACTGGCAACAGGTTCCCCTTAAGAGCCATTGTATAATATTCATTGTAGAACTGGTGATGACACCATTTTTTTTCCTTGGGGGGGGGGGGGGAGATCCCAATGAGAAGCCACTTCTTGGGGTATATTCATATGCAACACATTTAATGCCCATATTACTGCAATTGAAAATCAATCCCATTCATCTGTATTGGATTGACTTATTTCTGCATGAGTCAGGTCCAGATTCCTAGCATACATTCTCTCGTACATTCACGGTAACATCCGATTAAGTTTTAAAACTTAGAACTAGAACTAATTGATATCAAATGAATGTACTAGTAAATAAAAGTGAACTAAAAAATTATGAAAGGGAAAAATAGCAGGATTTGCCATAATCCATGTTTATCAATCTAAAACTAAAAAAAATTGTTAAGATATAAAAGGAAAGTTTCTTAAAAATAATATTTGGTGTAAGAAAAGTTGAAATTGGAACCATTTTGGTGCTAGTCATAGACTACACCGGAGGCTGCCACGGGACACAAAGAGGACACCCAGGGGGTCTAGCAACAGTAGCCCCCCGGGATCATTAACGTAGTAATGAGTAAGTGATAAAAAGCTTTTATTACACAGTCACAGGGCACATTTAGCACAGAGAGGGATAGTTAGAATAGTAATAGGATGGTTCAGGGACAGGTAGTGATAATCTGGGGGGCTTAATGGAGGTGACACGTTCCCTTTAAAGAGAATCTGCCAGGTCAAAAATCCATATGTAACTGATATCATTTTCTAATTCTTCCTCTTAGTTCACTCTATTGATGTATTTCTTTTATTTATATTTCCCTCCTATCCTGTATAAACTACAAATACAAGCTGCAAGTAGAATTCATTCCATCTGTCAATCACAGTGAGTGACCATTTTCTTCTCTGCTGTCCCCTCCCCATAGGATGAATATTCATGTCATATATTCACATCACTGCACTACACAGGAGATCAGTAGAAATCACTCACATTGGGAGGGGGGTGTATTCTCCTCTGTTCTCTTTGTTTGCAGCAAAGCAATAGGTCAAATAAACACAGAATCTATCACAGGACAGCAGGGATACCTGCTTAGAGAACCAAATGGAGTAGCTATCTTATCTAGATCAGGTAATCACTCCCTCCCTCTGTCTCCTCATCAGAAGATCCTAAATTAAAGTGAAACCTGACCTTTCAGAACAGAGGGAGGAGAGAGCTGCCCGAGAAGGAGTGAATAATAAATTAACTAGCCGGACTAATAAACTGTGAAAGTAATGGAGCTGGACTAATGTACCAGCTGACTGCAGGGTGTTAAAATGCTTATTACAAGAATACTACAAATTGTACAATAATGAGTTTTACATGTTTTTAAAAGGTCTGCCCAGGCACTATTTAAGGGTAATATTAATATCATACTGACAAATGACCTGACAGTGTCCCTTTAACTGTTGCTCAAAAAGATATTGAAGTATCTCTTTTTCCCCATTATTTTGTGGCATGCTCTTGCAGAGGTACAGCTGTATAATCCTTTCACTGAACAATGTTCTCTTATTTTCATGAAATCCTTTTATGGCAGGTACGTTGCAGCACAGTGATGAGCAAATTTCCCCGAAGATGAGAAAATGGCAAAGTACAACTGTTTTCCACAATCAATCTTGCTAATAAGGAGCTTGGACGGCGTAATCCAATGTCTTGGCAGATACCTTTTCATATAAGAACTGGCCAGTGACTGGCAGGTGCCAGGTTTGTGGGGATGAGGTTCCAGATATATAATTGTTTTCTGAGAGCTTCTGCATTTTTACTTATGTACCTCGTCTTTATATTTCTAACAAAGCAGATGTAACAATATGGCTGTGACTAATGTAGGAGCACGTCAAGGTTATCGGGATGTTGATTTGCAAAAAATTAGGCTTTCTTCTTTCTGGAAAGAAGTGGAATGAAAAATAATGCTCTAATAATCAAATTACAATGTCTAAATAATATCCACATCCAGTGCAAAATAAAACTGCTGTACAATACCTATGTAGAGGGGTAACTACGCCCCTACTGTAAAGTGTGAATATTAATGTTAAGTGTTTCTGTACAATGATGGAGGATAATGTGAAATGTATTTGTATTGCTGTGATAAGTATAATGTAGGGTAGGAATCCTGTATAGACGTAGCAGAGTGAGTTATGGCACAACATAGAACTGTTAAGTAGGATGCTTGGTGTGTAGGATTGCTAGGGCTACCTAAGTATCTGTTACGCCCCTGTGGAAGGAGTAAAGAGCTAGACTGTGAGGCCATTTTAGTTTCAGGTTCAGTCAGGAGTCTGCCAGTAAAGAGAGAGCTACTGTATGCAGATGTGAAAGAGTTCAGGGCTGAGGAAGGAACCTCAGTACTGGTAGCTGTGTGAGAAGCTGAGAGAAAAGATACAGCAAAAATCAAGTAAGCAATGTGTGCGTGTAAGCAATGTGTGCGTGACAGAAACGCAGATGCTGGAAAGCTGGAGAAGGCTTGTGAGACAAACAGAGACAAAAGGGAAGCAAGTCCAGCAAGGTGGTCAGCCTTGGAGGATCTGGAAAAGGGCAGGGTGCTGCCCAGCTGACGCATAAGGGGAGGAAAGGGCCGTTGTAAGCGACCTCCTGCAAGAGATTACTGTCCATGGTTGTGTACTTAAGAGAAGTGAGTCCAATTCAACTGCCTAGCAAAGAAGAGTCCATAAGTATTATGCAGTCACCAGCAACTATAAAGACTGTGCCTCTATGTTACACAGAAGAACTAAAGTGTACTGCCTGCCGTATTCCGTTCACCAGTGTTGTGTCCAATAAAGACTGCTGTTGTTTTTAGAACGTGTCTGTCATATCCTTATCTGTGATTCCTATGGACCAGGTGAGGAGTGTGACCGATTGGTCTGAAGGTACCAAAAGTAAGATTATCAGCAGCCACACACACCAGGCACTCTCCGTTTAATGTAGTGTGCCAGGTTGGACCCATCACAGCACTAGCCTTTAGAAATCACCACCCTGGCACCGCTTCATCTACATGATACATTTAATGCCACAAATACCAAAATTACAATGTGCTCAATTAATATGTCCATTCAGTAACTAAATAATAAAAAACCAATGCCAAAATTAAGCTTTGACAATGCCTACCGACGCCTTCAACCAGTTTCTTTTTACTGCAGTGTTTTTTTTTTTTTTTAAATAATGGCTCTCAATCCACCTTAAAGGCATTACATTGCATTTTATTGTTGGGGACATGATTATGTTCCACTTACGAATATAAAACCATTAGAGTTTCTCTGCCTTTCTCACAGACTACACAGCTCTCCTTTTCTCAATAATGAGATAGGGAATTGTGGCGCCCAAATGGGAAGGCGCCACAGGGAGGTACTGCACCCCAAACAGAAGGTGTAGTGCCTCCGTAGTCATGGATACGGGGTTTCATACAGAGTCTGTCATAAGCACCTATACATTAGGCCACCTTAGCATAGGGACAGTATATTCAGTAGGTCCAGGGGGTGGAGCCTAGAGTAGAGCTAGATACTTGAGTGACAGTTGAGTGAGTTCCAGTCAGACAGTGCTGGGAAGGCAGCAAGTGAGGACGTGCCTGACAGCGTTCATGACAGGAGGGCACCTCTTTGGAGAGGGGTGACCCAGAAACCTGAGGGGACAATCCAGGACCTGTAGGAGCCGGCTGGGGAGTTCGGGGTCGACACCGACATACCGGAGCCAAGGCAGCCAGAGGTTTATCCCTGACTGTGAACCGACAAGCTGTGGGACCGACAGAAGGGAGCCATAGTGCCACAGACTGGACTTCTAGCTCAGTTCCAAAAAGGTCCAGGACACGGGCAGGAGGCTTATATTCTTTCACTCTCATCTGTACTGGTAAGGAACCGACTGTACCTTATAGTAGCAGACCAGGGGACTGGCGAAAGAGCTCTTCAGAGTGGTTAATGAGAGTAAAGAGGAACACGGACCCCGAAAGTTGTAAGAGGGTACCACCGACAGAAACTACTAGAAAAAAAGCAGCATCAGAAAACTTACCATCCAATGCTCAGGCAGCAGAGCGGTTGGGTAGCTTTCAGACACTCTGCATCATATGTATCAGTGTGAATGGTGCTCTATGCAGGCCTAGTGTATGCATGGCAGCTCGCCTCCCACATTTTGCTGGTAGAGGTGAGTCATCAGCCAGCAGCTGGGTTTGCTCCACAATTGGGCTCTGACTGCGTCATGTAAGTGCATTTGGTTTCTGTTTTTGGCATGGATGTTAAGTTTTCTGATGCTGCTTTTTTTCTAGTAGTTTTTGTACAATATAGTTAGGACTGGTGAGCATGGGATCCCTTGATCGTGGGTCACCAGCTTAAATGTCTTGGGCCAACACATGAACCAAAATCCCATCTATAAAGGTTTTTTATTTATCATATAAAAAACTTTTGCACTTTTTTATCCATCCAGGGTGCAGTTGGGCCCATAGGGGCGCCATTCATCCAGTGGTGCAGAAGCATCGTACTGTGCGGCCCAATGCTCAGGCAGCAGAGCGGTTGGGTAGCTTTCAGACACTCTGCATCATATGTATCAGTGTGAATGGTGCTCTATGCAGGCCTAGTGTATGCATGGCAGCTCGCCTCCCACATTTTGCTGGTAGAGGTGAGTCATCAGCCAGCAGCTGGGTTTGCTCCACAATTGGGCTCTGACTGCGTCCTGTAAGTGCATTTGGTTTCTGTTTTTGGCATGGATGGTAAATACCACCGACAGACTCTGCAAAGTTATCTCAAAATCTGTGGCTACGTCCCCGGTAAATCAGACTGAGACTGTGTACTGTATCATCTGCACGGTACCAGTAAAGAAACGTTTGAGTTGAAACGGTGTCTGTGCTTCTTTTCCCGGTGCCTAGAGGGCCTCAGCATCAAAGAGGTGAGGACAACTACTCCCCTCATCTACCCCCGCTGCCCTGAGGTAAAGCTCCTACTCTGGGGAGCTGTACTACTCTGAGCTGCACCTCCATCACCTCAGCAGCTGGCCGCAGCGCTGGTATCCACGTTACCAGGTACCACAGGTGGCATCACGTTACCGTTTCCCCATCCATCATCATCATCCCCCACCATTCCCGCCATTGAGGGTCCAGGGCACGGAACCGCGAACTGACCAGCCGTGATCCCCCATCACAGTGACCATCTGTCCCGGTATCAGAGTACTCCCCTCCCTGTCGACCGACTCAGTATCTTAAAGTGTACCTGTCTTTTAACATAAACCATGGGGGGAGAGGGGACATCTACATGAGTCTTATTAATTACGAGACCTAGGCATCCTCATCTTCAGGGGTGATTTTGGGGACAGGGAATAGCCTACGGATTCCCAGCTGGAGGGACAGCTTAGGTGTACTGTCCCTTCTACCGTACTGTCACGGCCACATTGTATTTCTGTGTATACTTGCCCTGTTGCAGTTGTTGTGCTTAACAAACTCGCCCATAGGTCTTTAGCAGGTAAGTGAAACTACCCGATGGCCACTCAGGAAGCGAGGCCCTAGCAGCCATCTCCTACTCCTGTGATTACAGATATTCCTAACTGTATTGGTGCCTTAGGGACTTGCAGTAGAAATACTAGCCTGTACAGGAGCCAGAGGGTTGCAAGGGCATCAAAAGAGAGACTTTGGTAACTGTGTTCTGTTGTTCTTTGCTCAATGCAAATTACCAGAGTCCAGAAGTCCAGAACAGTCTCGTGCCCAGCATCTATTTAAATGTAGGAAGGGACAAAGCAGCAGCCAGCTTTCTGTCAGCAAAGGCAGGAGAGGTAAGAGCTACAGATGGAGTAGGATAAGTAACCACAAGCAGATGGCACACTGGCACAGGTGTAGGTAGCAGAACCTCTGATGAGCAGCAATCAGGAGATTCACACAGGTTGGCAGGAGTAGGTAGAGAACAAGAGACACCATCAGGAACACGGAACAGGCAGAATACTCTAGCACGACTAGAGGCCAGGGTGGGGTTTATAAAGGCAGGAAGACAAAGGGCACATGAGGCAAAGGATGCCATCGTGGAAGATAGCAAGAATGCCCAAAAGGTAATCAAAATATTCAGAGTCCTGACACTTATTTCAAATAGATTGATTGCTCTGAACTGAAAGCCTGGCCCTCTCATACATATATGCAATTTGGGAAGATGTGGGTGGGACAAAGGTGCACAGATAGGACAGTACTGTAAGGAACAAAATGGAGGTGAGGGCAATTGTACTGCTCACCTGTAGGGGCTGTGTGAGGTCACAAAACCTGTATAGAAGCCTGATATTCTGTAGCTGCAGCCCTAGGGCTGGAGGAAATATTGTTCAAATAGTGTGGCAAAGCGGAGAATTTCTCGATATGTGGGCTGTACTCATAGAAAGGAGGAAATCTGGAGAGTCAAAGCAAAGTTTTAATGCAATCATCACATTTTGGCACTACATTTTTTTTTATTTGAGGAAGGCTTCAAAAAGCACTGGAGAAATGAAAACCTTGCTTTGACTCTCTGGATCTCCTCCCTTCTGTGAGCACAGCCGAAAATCGTGATTTTCTCCACTTTGCCAAAACAATATGCATGTTAAGATACGGTGAAACACGGCTGGAATCCAATGGATGGCAGGGCACACGCAGAGAACAGCAGGCAGTGGTAGAAGTCCTTGGATGCAGGTATGGAAGGTGAGGAAACAATCCAGATATGGATGGAAATAGTTGGGTAAGACAGTTCTGAACTAGAGACTGGAACTAGGCTAACTGCTAGAAACATACTCAAGAAATGAGTGAAGGTTTCATGTGGTTTAAGTAGGCCCAAACAGGAAACAAGATGGCTTTCATAGGTTCAACATCGACCATCTTACTAAAGGATGGTTGCAGGACACAATAACAGCCTCCAGTGGTAAGGTGACAGGATCCTGCCTATGCAGTTTGAAAGACAGGAAAACACCATCATTTTCTGTGAGAGTCAAAGGCTCATCCTCACTTTCTGTAGTCCTTCCTGGCTTCTCTGCTGTCAGATACAGATTACACTTTGCAACATGCAGTGCACAGGAACAATTATAGACAACATAATTGTTAAAGTGTAAATGTCATTTCATTGAAAAAAAAACAATACTGCACTGGTTGTTAATGATGGGTCTCATAGCAGCTAAGATAATTGCTTTTTTGTGACATATGACTTACTTTCTCACATTTTTCTGTGCTCTGTGCAGTCTGATAAAGGAGCTCTGTGGGAGCCAGCAGACAAGTGGTTAACAGACATTGTGACTGAGCTGTGTGAAGTCAGATGACACTCTTTCCTTGGCTCAAGTGGCTGAGGAGTCTGCACTAATCCTGACACTCTGACATTGCTTAGCAACTGTGCTGTATGCTGAGCTAATCTGATGCATTGTTTCCTCACCAGCTGCAGTCAGCAGTGTAGGCCATGCCCCCTTTACCATATATGGTTACATGTCCCATATTCAGTGTGAAGATGGATCTGACTGGAATGAAATATGTCTGCTTCAGACACAGTCTAGTGGGGACACCTTGTGTAAGGTTTATGAATGGTTTTTCAACCAGAATATTCTAATGAAGTATATTTGAAAGTTTATTAAAATCACTTGCTCTTTGTTATTATTAAATAAAAATGTAAACGGCGGTTACACTTTAAATGAATTGATTTGAAGATTATCTATTTATCACAATATCTACTAAATGGGAAGAAGTTGCCTGAAAGTTCAGTGAGTATTTTTCATTAATTCTCTTTGTGAGTTATACTGTATTTATGACAGCGAACGTCTGAAGAAGAATAAAAAAAGCGACAGTCATTCCATCAATTTATTCTAATCATGTCGGTAACATAATGTATCCTAATGAAGAAATTTGGACAGTGGTGACATACTGTTTTGGTTCTTCTGAAACGGCCATCCCTCATCTTGTCTATAGTTAATTTTTGGCAACTATCTTGTCTCTTGTTAAAAAAAAAATAAAACACAAGACAAGGAATACAAATGGTAGCTGCTAAATAATACTGCCACCCAGCAGCTCAATAATATTGAGAACAGCAATGTATCACACAGCTCTCTGCTGGAGAGACCATTTAAACATTTACCATCCCCTCCCACGCTGATTATTCACACTGCGCTTTTAAAAACTACAAGAAAGCAATAGAAAAGGACACTTGTAAAACAATGAGATTGCCAAACTCATTAATAATTTTACATTTCTGGAAGAAGAATTTGGGTTTTTGCTTAAAGATAAAATAGAACAAACCAAATCTTGTTAATTAAAAGCAACGAACAAGCTGCAATCTTCAAGTCTACTATATGTGAAAAAAGGATTTAGTCATAACTGCCATAGAAAGGTCATGCCCTTATTTATTATTTAACAGCTTTCAGCTCGATCTCGAGCTATGGCGACTTGATGGATGAACCTCTATAGGAAGATCAAGCTTGTGACACCTAGATAGGTCCACATGGTCTTCACCAAGGCTAGACAGGTCCGCCAGGGTCTTCTCCAAGCCTAGATAGGTCCACCAGGATCTTCTTTACCATTATCTTGATTGTATGAAACCATCGGGTGCTGGTCTTCCTCTCACCTTATTCCTTCTATTCTGCCAACCATGATGTCCTTCTCCAGTTATTTCTCTCTTCTTACGATGTGTAGACAAGTCTTAGCTTGGTGATCCTTTTTCCAGTGACAGGTCTGGCTTAATTTGTTCCAAAATGGATTTGTTTGTTCTTTTTGCCATCCCTGGTATTTATAACATCCTTCTCCAGCTCCACATTTCGAAGGTGTTAATTCTTCTACAGTATTGTTTCTTTATTGGCCATGTGTAACTACCATATGTTACTATAGAAAAGACCAGGCTATGTACGAGCCGTGTCTTCATCACCAGTGAAATTTTCCTTGATTTGAAGACCTTGTCCTGTGACTTCATTGTTGATTTTCCTATAGTTATTCTCCTATAGACTTCAGGTGTTGTTGCTGCATCTTGAGTGATCATTGATCTCAGTAGGATGGAGTGCTTCACAACTTCCAGCTTGTTGCAGTTCATCTGAAATGTGTCCTAGTCGTAACTGGCAGCACTCAATATTTTTGTCTTTTGTCTTCTTTGTGTTGAATAGCGGTCCCATGTTCAAGCTTTCCATCTTGACTCTCCAAATGTTAGAACTTTGCATTTTTTATTGGCATTCTGTGTTTTGCCCCTTTTCAAGATAGTATCTGCTGCTTCGCTCTTGTACATGTGGTCCTCCTCTCTGCTTTCATAAACCTCAGCCTACTGTAAACCCATTCTTTAGTATTCAGTTGAATCCCTGCTTCCTGCTTCATGTGACCCTCAAGTGAACCTCTCTGGCAACTCCACTCTGGCTTTCCCTTTGTCTGCTGTCCTTGTCCAGCTTCCATATCTGCTCAGTGCTTAGCCTACAAACCTGCTTCTGTGTCGTGTGTTTCAGACTTCGCTTCAGCCCGCCTGCCCTGTGAAACATACGCCATGTGTGCCTATACGCTTTGCAGCTTCCCTGTTAATTTTGTGCAGTTGTAGTTTCTCTGGACTTTGCAGGATTTTTCTTAAACTACACTGCACAGATTCAAGTTCAGGATTTGTTCTTGTGAGTACCTTTCCCCGCCTTCCTGGGAGTTACTAAACTTATAGACTGTTTCTGATGTGAATTGCTTCTAAAGAGACTTTCCTGTCAGTTGCCTGTGTAATTAACTGCCACTTGTGTTTCATACAGTCTTTTTCAGCTTTAAACATGGTCTCAGAGTGTCTGTGCTCCCATAAGCTATTAGATTCCTGAGTAAATCCTTACAATACATTACACCATAATAAATCCTTCATTCCATCTTTGCTTGCTGCTATCAGTCTTGTATCATCTGCATATTTTAGATTGTTGGCAATTTGTCAAGCAATTTTGATTCTTTCTTTTTCGAAAAGTCCAGCCTTCCTGAAAATAGCTTCTGCATATAAATTGAAGAGAAATAGTAACAGGATGCTGCCTTGTCTGATGCCTCGCTCTACTTTATACCATGCCATGTCACTGTATTGGTTTGGATTGTTGCTTCTTGGTCGATGTAAAGGTTTCTGATCAGGTTGATCAGATAGTTCAGCACACCCATATCCTTCATGGTATTCCAAAGTTTCTGGTGATCAACACAATCAAAGGCTTTCTGTATTCGATGAAGCAAAAATAAATCGCCTTCTTATATTCTTTGCCCTTTTCCATTAACCATCTAATGTTAGAAATTACATCAATTGTTCCTCTGCCTTTTCAGAATCCTGCTTGTTCCTCTGGCAGCTCTTTGGCTGTAGCTGGCTTTGTAGGATCTTCAATGGTATTTTGCTGGCATGTGGTACGAGCTAAATATTCTGATACTTTCCACAGTCAGTATCATCTCCATTCTTCGTAATAGGAATAAAGACCAATATTGTCCAGTCCTTGAACCATTTACCAGTTGTCCATGTTCATACTTGACTTCTATTCAGACAGGGCATTGAATAATCCCATTCTCTGAATTGGTGCTGATCCCATCTGTCAGACCTCTAGAGATCAGGAAATGATCCTGTCCTTTACATTGTATAGGAGATAATTTACCAACTTTGTGCACCTAAAATATAGTTAGCTCCATCTATTGTTGGCTGCAGATAACATGAATTTTAATGTCTGGCTCTTTGGCCTTTTTGGAGCCGTGCATAAAAAAAGCACAGACCTCCACCACTATATTAAGAAGTTAGCACAGACTGTTGAATCCTGGTAGCCATACACAGATCAGCATATGTTATAAATATAGATTTTCTGTGCACCCCACTAAATGATGGATCATCAGAAAGTCGATGGAGTGGTCATCTTTCTGTAATGCATTGGCTGGATGCAGTCCTGGTAGAAAGGATGTTCTCAGACTCCATTCGCCATCATCATGCAGTTTAATGAGTGATTTTTGTCATTATAATAACAAAACCGTCTCTCCGCTGTGTCAATGGAAATTGCTGTTGTTTATCACTTTGATAGATATCAGTTTTGTCTCATAAAAATGAGTCATTTTATTCAATGTTTATTCCTCAACCGTTCGGAGCAGGCGGCCGATGAAAATGAAATGTGATTATTTAATAATAAATAATATCTTTCCAAAAGAACCTGATACAAAGAAACAATCTCCCATTTACATGGACGATTATTAAATGGGAAACTTATTACTGTCGGCTGGAAGAGATGATGGATCAGGATCTGCCGGAGATAGAACTTTCAGGGAAAGAAAAGTTATTTTGCAATTTCTGCCTGAAAAGCTGGGTCATTAACTTTTTCGTGGCACTGAAGACTAATGAAGATCTATAGACTAAATCTATCCAGCTGAAACACTGCTTTATTCTTTTATTAAGCTTTGGCTACTGCGGACCATTCAATCACCCTTAATAGAAGAGAGTGCACTTGTACCTGGCATCGCATTTGGAGCAGGGATCAATTTCATATTGTACTATGTTAAGGGAGATTCAGATAAAGAGGCTTCTTATTCATGAATTTCTGATGACATTGACACAACATTGCATAAATATGCCAAATCAATTCTTTGGTTCTTCCCTTGCAGTGGTTGACAGTGACTTAGTATGTGTTACTCACTTGTCCCGGCTCCGGTGCCGGGCTGTGCTTTTTCCTTCCCCTTTGTGCTAGTCTGTGCCATGTGATTGTGGTAACCCGGTATGTACTTCTCATGACATCATCCAAGGCTGGCTGAGGCAGCTACCACCGCCTGAGTATTCAGGTATTCTGCTACTATGCACTTTCCTTGAGTATAGCCACACTTCCCACTTGGTCGTGCTATATCCAGGTGTCTTATTATCTAATCAGCCGCTTCCCAGTGCTAAATAGCATCCATCTCCAGTTACCAATAGGGATGAGCAAGTAGCAAAATGTTTGTAATTGCTATACTCGTAATGAGTACTTTGTAATACTACTAGGTACTTGTCTGAATTGCAAGTACAATGTTAGTCAGTTAGTGATAGGCTCCGCCCACACACATCCGGACATGAAATGGGCATTTCTGGGCAGGGGCAGGCTGGTGACACTAACTCCGGGTGGCAGTTTTGTTCTGCCAGCCCTTAGGTGAGGTCCAGAGGGGGGGGGTGCTGTCAGAATTTTTGGTGGACCGGGGGGGAGAGGGCTGTCAGACTTTTTTGGTTGGGATGCTGTACTTTCACAGCGCCAGCCAAAAAGCGCCGCCGGCCCATTTCTGTGGGGGGGAGAAGGCGGCCCCAGATGAGGGCTATACCACCAGCCCAGGGGACATTTGCCCCCCTGCCACCTAGACCAGTCCGCCCCTGTTTCTGGGACAGGGCGGGAGGGTGGGCTTTTTTGAGTTTTCATTGTAAAAATCACCTTGCTGTATCCACAGAGAGTCTACCATTCAATCAGCTCTCACTGGGGGCGGACTGCTTTTGTGTACTGAAAAGAGATGGGAATTTGTGTCAGATCATACATGATCCACACATCACTCACGAGTAATGAGTATCGCGAATACCATTCTATCTGTGCGAGTAACGAATAGGTATGAGTATATTCACTCATCACTAGCTACCAACTCAGTTCTGCTGTTCCTGGTTCTGTCCCCATCTTCAATTTGGCTGAATCTATCTACAAGTCTCTGCTTTTTCAATGTGCTGTCCACATCCTCAACTCTGCTGTATAAAGTTATAAGCCAACCTATTTGTCACTGCATCCCATAACTGGACCCATAAGTATGCTGCATCAAGGTATCTGCCAGTCTACTCATCTCTGCTATTCCTGTGTGCAATTCTGCAAAAAGGTGTTTAATTACACACCAAATTAAGCTTTTCTTGCAAAAGGTGACTGATTGCCTACACAGCTCTTCTGTTTCTGTAGGATAAAAGCTGTCCTGCGACAAGGTGCCTCATTGCCTGCACAACTCTGCTTTTCCTATGTGCTGTCTGCACATTTGACTCTGATGCATCTAGTAGTTCCTGATTTGCCTGTCCACCTGCCATCTTGTATATTTAACACTACAGGTCTTTCCTGCGTCACATGCCATCCAGCATGTCCTGTATCAATGCCTTTGGTCGTGCTGCTCACACTTAAGGTACCGTCACATGGGGAGATATCGCCGGCGATGTTGCGGCGATCTCATGAACGCGCACATCGCTTCAGCATCGCTCGTGAGACGTCACACGTAGCAATATCGCCGGCAACCCAGGGCCATCAGGCGATTCCGGAATCGCCTGAAACAACCTTGAAGCGATGTGTGCTTTTCAGATCGCTGTGTCACACAGCACCACCTCACCGTCAATGTGGCACACAGAATGGATTGCCTGAACACAGACATCACCTGTGCCATTGCTATCGCCGCGTCACACGGCAGTAGGCATACGGATCGCTCAAGCAACATCACCTGATTTCCCGACACTGTTGGGAAATCTCTGAACTCAGAAACAGAGATTAATCGCCGTTCAGTTGCCTCGTTACACGCGGCGACTCACAGGCGATGTCGCTTCAACATCGCCTGAACAGGCAGATCTCGGCGACATCGCCGGCGATATCTCCCCGTGTGATGGTACCTTTACTGCTTAGCCAATCCATCTCACCAGGTGAACCTAACACACTCTGTGCCTGATTTAATTAATGATATAGGCACATCTGTTAACTGGCATGTCCACCACCGCCAATGCACTGTAATTAAGGACTTGAGTACATTTCTGGAGTAAGTTACTCACATATGCTCCAGACTTTTGGTTGGGTGCTGCGGATCTCTGGGTGATTGCCACTTTAACACTCTAGCCTGCTGTAGACCTACATCCTATAAGATGTCAGCAAACTGGGACAAGCGGCACAATGACAACCCGCACGCTGCTGCTTGTGCCGACCCACTTTGTGTGCAGGGGAGAAGAGAACTCAGACGCTTGTGTGGCACCCCATGGGTTAATGTGCCACAATAACATCACATGGGTTCTCTCCCCCACTACACACTGACAAACACTACCACCTCTGGGCAATAGAGGGAGCACCACGTGCCTCCTTATATACTCTTGCCCATGAGGAAGAGCTCAGACCGTACAGCACGGTGTAGTGCTGTGAACAGCTCAGGAGAACTGAGAGCTTATAGAGAGCAGAGTTAGCTCAGTGCAGACCCAGCAAGGGTCAGAGGAGCAGGAGAACGAAAGACAGAGCAACACATCTGGGAGCTGGAGTGACACCATCACTTGCCCCAGAAGTACGCACAGAGAGACGGACACCGGATCCGGTACTGTGTCTGGCACCCACAGCACAGCGAATCCAGGAACAGTGGGATCTCTAGATGCCCCGTAGTACCAGAGTGAAGCAACACGGAGGGGTCAGTGCAGCATAGAGGACCCAAGTTGCCTAACCAAGTGGTACCAGCAGCAAACAGAGAGAGACGTGAGGAATCCCAGCAGCTTAGCTTGAAGCAGCAGCTCAGGACACACACACAGTGCAGCACAAGGAAGCCAACGACCCGGACAGGGTGTGGGGAGAGAGCCCAGCTCCATTACAGACTCCGTGGACTATAGCCTGCAATAATATCAGCAGTAAAGCCTTGGAAAACAACTTTGGAGTCTGTGTATTGATTGCGACCTTTGCTCCAGATTCAGCACAGAGACAATTCCTCCCTGCAGATCCAGCCTGTCAGCTCTGCAGCATCAGGAGAAGAAGAGAATTACAGTATCAACTAAACGTGAGTGTGTGTCCTCCAACTCTTCCCCACCATCTATAACCCCAATAGACTTTAACCCCTTTACTGCCCCGGGGGATACAGTTCCCCCCACTGGAACTATACCACCTCCGCTGCCCTCACATCACCCCCGGAGGTTCTGCAGCAGCGGCGGCCCCCATTACTGGCCGCATCAAGTGGGTGGCGTCACCCGTGACAATATCCCTTGTAAATATTCCCCTTTTATTGTGCTGAGCCAGGGACACGGTCCGGACCAGGCCACCAGTGACATCCCCGGCAGCAGATCGGTTCGGCACCGAGTCCCCACGTCCCTTGGAGCTCCACACTTGGACTAGGTGAGTATAAACTTAATTTTTTTTGCCAAGGGTGGTACAAAGGGTGGCACCACTACTTTTTATGGGAGCATTATTTGCTTTAAAGGGTCACATAGGGGGAATTATTACTGGCCTAAGGGATGAAATACATGACACCCCTCTGAATCTTTGCAACCCACACCAAGCTACTGATGTGCACTCAAGGTTATAGTCAAAAAACAGGTGGTGGCCCCTCCAGCCTTTCATCTCTTCAACAGGATTCATTGAAGTGCAGTGTCACGAGCAACAGCCATCGTCTACGACACTGCCTGAGTTCTAAGCAAATGGAATAAAGGACATTTATGGATTGGTGAGTGACAGTCCCTAGCAATAAATGGTCACGTGGATGTACAGTATGTGACATCATGGTGGTAGAGAAGGAACGAACAGGGGATGAAACAGACGGAGAAGCAGCATAATAATGATTGCTTTTCAATTTTATGACAATTTCTGCTGCTCTCTATTTAAAGGGAACCCGTCATGTCATTTTGTGATATTAAACCGCTCCCAATTAGTTTTAAATGTGTTTTAAATGTTGCAATGTGCATCACTAAGGCCCCTTTCACACTGGCATTTTTGTCCGGATCCGGCCAAAAAAAACGCATCTGCTGCCTAATGGCCGCACTTGCGGTGCATTTGCAGCAAGCCCCATACATCATCTATGGGGCTTGCAGCAGGTGCGGCAAGTACGGTATAGCTGCCGTTCCAGCACTTACGGTAATTGTGGCCTCGAAAAAAAAATGCTGCTGACCACGTTTTTTTCGCGGCCGCAAGTGCCGGAACTGCGGCTATACCGCACTTGCCGCACCTGCTGCAAGCCCCATAGACAATGCATGGGGCTTGCTGCAAGTGTGCCGCAAGTGTACCGCAAGTGCTACCTTTTTATATTGTATAGGCGGCAGATGCGTTTTTTTTGTCCGAATCCGCCGGTGTGAATGGGGCCTAACATGGTTTTCTAAAAATAAAATTCCTCATATTTTTTTTTAAAAAGAGAGACTTTATATGCTGAGGTGATTGCACACACATACTTTGCTTCAGTCGCAGGGGAGGTGACTGACAAAAGCGCTTCCATTATAACTGAAGCCAGGTATGTGTGTGCTGTCACCTCTCCTATGACTGAGGCCAGGTATGTGTGTGCAGTCACCTTCCCTATGACTGAAGCCAGATATGTGTGTGCATTCACCTCCCCTATGACTGAAGCCAGGTATGTGAGTGCAGTCACCTCCCCTATGACTGAAGCCAGGTATGTGTGTGCAGTCACCACCTCTATGACTGAAGCCAGATATGTGTGTGCAATCACCCCCCCTATGACTGAAGCCAGGTATGTGTGTGCAGTCACCTCCCCTATGACTGAAGCCAGGTATGTGTGTGCAGTCACCTCCCTTATGACTGAAGCCAGTTATGTATGTGCAGTCACCACCTCTATGACTGAAGCCAGGTATGTGTGTGCAGTCACCTCCTTTATGACTGAAGCCAGATATGTGTGTGCAGTCACCTCCTCTATGACTGAAGCCAGGTATGTGTGTGCAGTCACCTCCCCTATGACTGAAGCCAGATATGTGTGTGCAGTCACCTCCCCTATAACTGAAGCCAGATATGTATGTGCAGTCACCTCCCCTATGACTGAAGCCAGGTATGTGTGTGTGCAGTCACCTCCCCTATGACTGAAGCCAGGTATATGTGTGCAGTCACCTCCTCTATAACTGAAGCCAATATGTGTGTGCAGTCACCTTCCCTATGACTGAAGCCAGATATGTGTGTGCAGTCACCTCCCTATGACTGAAGCCAGGTATGCGTGTGCAGTCACCTCCTTATGACTGAAGCCAGGTATGTGTGCGCAGTCACCTCCTCTATGACTGAAGCCAGGTATGTGTGTGCATCACCTCCTCCTATGACTGAAGCCAGTATGTGTGTGCAGTCACCTCCCCTATGACTGAAGCCAGGTATGTGTGTGCAGTCACCTCCTCATGACTGAAGCCAGGTATGTGTGGCAGTCACCTCCTCTATGACTGAAGCCAGGTATGTGTGTGCAGTCACCTCCCTATGACTGAAGCCAGGTATGTGTGCGCAGTCACCTCCTCTATGACTGAAGCCAGGTATGTGTGTGCAGTCACTTAAGCATATAAAGGCTTTTTTAAACATAAATACAAGGAATTTAGTCTTTTAGAAAACCATGTTAGTGATGCACATTGCACCATTTAAAAGCCCATGGGGACGGTTTAATATCACAGATTCCTTTGCATAAAATCTTTGATATTGCCCTTTCCTCTTATTAATGTCTCAGATGAGTCTCCTTGATTTCAGATTTAACCCGTGAAGAGCCAGAAGGTACCAGGCGAGTCTGATGTGCAGATCACGTACAGGGATAATTTTTTTCCACATTCAGTTTCACATCAATCAGCATTGTTACTCAGCGTAATTGCTTCTGTTTATGACTCCCAACAGGGAACGCTCTAAATATAGGTGCAAATAACTAAACTCAGGAAATAATTACCATTTGCTCCAAGCTAATATTAATTTCATACCAATCAGAACAAAAGCAACAGAGAGAGCTTTAAATATCCCTGGATCTGTAGGAAGAAAAAAAAAAGAGATGAAATATGTGCTTCAATTTAGAAGGGAAATCTGAAGAAGATATTTGTCCTTTAGGCGCCAAGAAAACATAGATGGGCGGGGGCGGATTCTGTGCAAATAAGTTGCACTTTGATCTGCACAAATGCTGGCGATGAAGCACTTGATAAATTGCTGTCCTCCGGCTGGAGCCTCCAGGACTTTTGCTTTTTTTAGTTGATGCAGTTAAGTACAGGCAAGACTTTGCAGGAGAAGACCACCTTCACCCGAGCTCACACACGATGGAAAAGCTCCTTCATGCAGAAAGGGCACATTCATGAACGCTCCGTCATCCCCCCGGTGTCCCCATCAAGACATGTAGCAATATACTCCAACATTATCTGCTGGAATGTGAAAATCCTTTTTTAGGATATCCTTAATTTATATATTTCCATTTCTAAGGCTGAGTTTCCCATGTCCAGTAATCGTCCGTTAGATCGGATCCAGCACAATCCATTTGCACACACAATTTGAACAAATGATTTCTGCAGGATCCGGTTTTTAACATTGGAGTCGATGGAGAACGGGTCCGGTCAACTGATTACTATTTATCATTCATTTGAGCAAAAAATGGATCCTTTATTAATGAAAGAAAAACAAAAGCTAAATAGTAATCAATTACTGAATCCGTTCTCCATAGACTCCAATGTTAAAACACAAATACTGCAGAAATCAATATTTTCCAAAACGTTTGTATGATAGATTGCTGCTGGATCTTTCCTAACAGATGATTACTGGACATCGGAACTTGGCCTAAGTTGGAAATAAAATTTGTACTCCCTATTTATTTCACTATCAGGCCTAATAGGAGGAGACTTAGGCTGGCTTCACACCAAGGCAGTCCGGTCCGGAGCTGTCAGGCATGAACCTGACAGCCCCGGACAGGATCAGCACACAGAACCGGAGGGCCAAATGTACCCTCGGTCTGTGTGCAGCGGATGGCTGTAATTTCAGCCGCAGCTGCTGACTTTTCAAGATCCTAAGCATACAGCGGCGTGCAGCCGCCGCTATCCAGTTCCCAGGGTTTCACCCGCACGGGGCAATCCGGCCTCAGTAGGCTCCATGTTAGGGAGAACCGGATTGCCCCGGATCCGGGAGAATCCGGGCAAATCCGGGGACGTCCGGCTTTTGGGGTGATTTTTCTCCCGGACACAAAAATGTTGCAGCAACATTTTTGTGTCGGTGAGAATAATCGAATTCTCCCGGATTCCACCGCACCAAGGAGAGATGCAAACATAGACTAATGGGGCCAAAAAGCGTCCGGGGCTGTCTGGTTTACACCGGACAGCCCCGGACCGTCCTTACTGTGGTGTGAAGCCAGCCTTAAAGGATTAGTTATCAGCTATCGTCAAGGTTAGAAGATACATTTTTGATCGGCTGGCTTGGTCCTTACCCATCTCAAAATCGAGCTGTGAAATATCCCATTGGGATGAAACACTGCCTCATTCATTGTCTATGGGACTGCTGGAAAAAGTAGATCGCTGTACTTGACTATCTCATAGACCAGGGGAGGGGATCTCAAGGCCTCGAGAGCCACCAACAGATCATTTTTTCAGGATTTCCTTAGTATTGCCCAGGGGTTGGAATCATCACCAGTGTAGGTGATTATATTATGAAGAAAATTCTGAAACCGGACCTTGAGGCTAAAGGTACCTTACACACAGAGATATATTGCTTGCAACTCACTGGTTGCAGTGAAATCATGGACACAACGATTTATCGTAGTCGTATTTTGGTGTCATACACAACGACGTCCTAATGATGTGTTTGAACGACTCAAATCCCGTGACATTTGAGCGATATCGTTCACATCTCGTACCATGTAACGGGGCCTTATGTCTGACCTGATCCAGTTTGCCTTGATTTTACTATTGTCACTGATTTTTTTCCTGCTCTGGTGACTAAAGGTTTTTATAAACTTATTGTATTACATTTCACCATGAATCTCTACTTTTACAATATGTCCACTGGCAGAACCCCACTTGGTAGTGAATCACAATAGCAAATTATTTTTTTTGGCAGCTAGAAATTGTTCCCCAAGCCGGATGATATTATAATAACACAGCCATAGCCGGCATAACCCAGGGAGCTGACAGCTATACTGTAAATCAATAGCATCTTTCATATATCCATCATTTGAAGTGCAGTTTTATTTGCTTTCAAGCAGATTAAAATACTGTTTATAGTCCTCGTAGGCCAAGTTCCCGGAGGACTGATAAAGGCCCACTTTAATGTATGGTGATAAAGCCCCTCTTTAATGCATGGTGGCAGGATTGCTTCTGCTCTTGGTCCGCACGTTATTGCTCTCATGCAGAGTATGACCGGGCTCAGGGACATTTGTTTTGCTGTAACCCAATTTACAAGGATTTAAAACCACGCAGGGAATGAATCATAAAAATGTAAATTTACTGCTAAGAAAATGAGTCAGTAAGTGAGTAACGGAGCTGACATTTCTCATGTACCGTCCTATAGACGCGGTGACATCATTCTCCAGATATAGGAATATGGGGGTGCCCATCCATACCGCTAGTTAACTGCAGGGGAAAAGTTATGTGGGGTGCACCAAAGATGTTGAACCAAGTCTTGGTGTCAAAAGTCCCTTTGCGCCATAAGAAGACAGCAGTATTGTAAATGGCATATTCTAAGTAGGGGGTCATATTTGGGATTCTGCAGAATTTAACATTTTTTTTGGGTTCATTATTACTTTACTTTATTTTCTACATAGTTGTGCAACTGATTAAAAGTCATGTTATTTTACATTTAAAATGGATATCATCCCAAGGATTGACACACCAAGAATCTTCACCAGCTTTACTGGCAAGGCTACAAGAGATGGTCAGGTCTAATCAGTGGTATAACTAAGGCGGCCGATCACACGCATCAATTTTTGAAAGATATCGCTTAAGCGATCTGCTTTTTGATCGCTTACGCGATATCGTTTGTATGTCGCTACGTGTAATCAAGCGATTTTACAATGTAAAACGCTTGATTGTTTGATCGCAGATTTGTGAGCCGGAGCTCATATCGGATCAAATCTTGCCGCATCATCATGGTGTGTGACACCACGATGAACGATCTCCCAGCAGCAGAGCTCTATGCTGGGAGATGGTATCTATGGTAAACGTCGGGTTACTAAGCGCCGCGCGGGCCTAGTAACCCGATGTGTACCATAGTTACCAGCGATCTGCTGCTCCAATCGCTGGTGAGTCTGTCTGTGTGACAGCTCACCAGCGATGTGAACGATATTGTTAGCGATCGCGCGTGCACGTGATCGCTAACAATATCGCTCACAAGATTGATGCGTGTGACGGCCGCCTATTGTAGACTGTTTCATGTGGGCAAAGATTCAGTTTGTCTAAATACATTAAGAAAGGCATTGTGAATTGTAAATCAATCCAGTCCGCTGCCATCTAGGACCTAAGGTCCGTTTAGTATCATCCACTTTTTTTCCTTTGCTGGATCCATCTGAACAGTTTAGTTGCACATACTACTATATCATATGGCATAATTGATAACTCTTATGGCCATTTTACACGCGGCTACATTTCTAGCTTCCACAGGTAACTTACTGGCTGCAGTGAAATCATGGAGACATTATTCCATTTGTACACAGCAACAAGATAGAACCTGTCTCCATGATTTCACTGCAGCCAGTAAGTTACCTGTGGATAAGCTAGAAATGTAGCCGCGTGTAAAGTGGCCATTAAGGTACCTTTACATGCCGCAATCTCGTCTGGGAATCCTAAAGGCAATATGTCACCCCGGAGCAATCGCCATGAAATTGCCTCACAGTTGTGATTGGGGAAGTTTGCGGTGATAAATCGCCTCTCGCCTGTCTCCTGATTCCTGAGCACTGCTCTGAAATCAGCCGCAATCATGAAGGTGAGATTTCCGGGTTTTGGCGTGTGAACAGCGATGGTGATGGAATCAGCTCCCTGTGATTTCCCGTAGGCGTGAAACAGCATGCTGTATCTGCACCTCGTCTGCAATGATTGGTGCTGGCTACTGTGTTCCCATTGGATGTCAGTTGACAGGGCACCATATTTGAAGAGCTGTCCGTCCAGCACCACACAATGGCAATGGGTCATGTATTAGCCAGCCTTCCAGAGCAGGCTGCCAATGTAACGCTGTTGCGTTGTCCAATGAGCGCGATTGGGCGCGGTGTAAACCACTGTGGCACGCCTATCTCTTCGCCGTGCTGAGCATGTACGCCCACATTGCCTTTGGGATTGCGGCGTGTGAAGCGGCGAGGGAATTCCACCGGATGGTTCCGCTGTGGGTTAATATGATTTCCGGGGCGACACATGCCTTTCTTTCAGGGCAAATTGCGGTGTGTAATAGCGCCATCGGCGATCTGAGACGACCATGAAAAACATGCATGAGCATGTTAGATCGCCTTATATGCCAGCCGAGATTGTCGCGTGTAAAGGTACCTTTGCAGAACATCCAGGCTAAATCAACTCAAAGAGGTGGCAAATTTCTCCCAAATGCCCTCCAGAAAACATTGCATTAGGAATGTTTCCTGCCCCTCATCAGACAGAGCTTTGGAATCCAAACACACATTTAGGGAATGGCAAATAAAGATGTATTAGTTGCGAACCTCTTGTGAAATGGCTCCTTGATATTCATAAAGGGAGACAATGTCAGTTTTAGAATCATGAGCTCTCTGTTATCTGGGTAAAATGAGCAGTTCAGCTCTCGGTGGGGCTGAAACCCTGCTCAGACAACCAGCAGCTCAAAATTAACTTTCAAAATCATATAGCCATCGGGCAATCATGGATGGGCTGCAATTTCACTGTAGTGGGACTGTGAGATTTCACCCAAACAGTTGTATGTACTTGCATTAGAATATGAGTCATTTGGGAGCCAAAACAGCCAAGGTGCCCATTAATACTGTGAAGCAATAAATGGATAAAGTATAGGGGGTAACTGGTGTGAAAAATGGGGTTATGTTTATGAGACCAGATTCAAAGAAACTAAGATATCACACACTTGTCCCAGATCGGTGTCTTGCTTCCCTTACCCAAGTCTCCCATGTGAGCATCTGCCCGGGTCTATATAAGGCTCACCAAGACATAGTAACATAACATAGTAACATAGTTTTTAAGGTTGAAGGAAGACTTTAAGTCCATCTAGTTCAACCCATAGCCTAACATGTTGATCCAGAGGAAGGCAAAAAAAAACCATGTGGCAACACTAAGCTCCACATTGAGGAAAAAAATTCCTTCCTGACTCCAGATATGGCAATTAGTCTAATTCCCTGGATCAACGCCCTATCAAAGAATCTAGTGTATATAACTGGTAATATTATAGTTTGCAAGAAAGGCATCCAGGCCCTTCTTAAATGTTAGTAGTGACTCACTCATTACAACATCATGTTGCAGAGAGTTCCATAGTCTCACTGCTCTTACAGTAAAGAATCCACGTCTGTGATTATGATTAAACCTTCTTTCCTCCAGACGTAGAGGATGCCCCTTGTCCCTATCTCAGGTCTAAGAGTAAAAAGATCATTAGAAAGGTATCTGTACTGTCCCCTCATATATTTATACATTATTATAAGATCACCCCTAAGCCTTCGTTTTTCCAAGCTAAATAACCCCAAGTTTAATAACCTGTCTTGGTATTGCAGACCCCTTAGTCCTCTAATAACCTTGGTCGCTCTTCTCTGCACCCGCTCTTGTTCAGCTATGTCTTTCTTATACACTGGAGACCAGACTTGCACACAGTATTCTAACTGTGGTCGCACTAGTGACTTGTATAGAGGTAAAATTATGTTCTCCTCATGAGCATCTATGCCTCTTTTAATCCATCCCATTATTTTATTTGCCTTTGCAGCAGCTGCCTGACACTGGCCACTAAATGTGAGCTTGTCATCTACCCATACACCCAGGTCTTTTTCAGTGATAGTTTTGTCCAGTGTTTTACAATTAAGCTCATAATTATACATTTTTTTTCCTCCGCCCAAGTGCATGACCTTACATTTATCCTCATTAAAGCTCATTTGCCATTTATCAGCCCAAGCTTCTAGTTTACATAAATCCTCCTGTAATATAAAATTGTCCTCTTCTGTATTGATTACCCTGCAGAGTTTAGTGTCATCTGCAAATATTGAGATTCTACTCTGTATGCCCCCTACAAGGTCATTAATAAATATATTAAAAAGAAGCGGGCCCAACACTGACCCCTGTGGTACCCCACTGTTAACTGTGACCCATTCTGAGTGTGTTCCATTAATGACCACACTTTGTTTCCTATCACTAAGCCACTTCTTAACCCACTTACACATATTTTCCCCTATCCCCATTGCTCTCATTTTATGTATCAACCTTTTGTGTGGCACCGTATCAAAAGCTTTTGAAAAGTCCATATACACCACATCCACTGCATTTCTTTGGTCCAGTCCAGAACTTACTTCTTCATAGAAGCTTATGACATTAGTTTGACAGGAACGGTCCCTCGTAAACCCATGTTGATATTGGGTCATGAGGTTATTTTTCTTCAGATACTCCAGTATAGCATCTCTTAGAAAACCCTCTAGGATTTTACCCACAGTAGAGGTTAAGCTTACTGGCCTATAATTTCCAAGTTCAGTTTTTGTTCCCTTTTTTAATAATGGCACCACATTTGCTATATGCCAGTCCTGTGGTACAGACCCTGTTATTATGGAATCTTTAAATATTAAAAATAATGGTCTATGACAGTACTTCATTCCTGCAGCACTCTGGGGTGTATCCCAACCGGGCCCGGTGATTTGTCAATTTTAGTTATTTTTAGACGATGCCGTACTTCCTGCTGGGTTAAGCAGGTGACATTTAATTGAGAGTTTTTTTTTTTTTTTTTTTTTTTTTTTTTTTTATAATCAACTTTTTATTGGATTTTCAATATTAAAGTGTACAATGCATTTAACAAGTATAAACATACCCACAGAAATATATAGGGAACCGTGATACAGTATGAAAATACAACAAGGGCATACATTTTTCCAAATAACTTCCCCCGTCCTTCCCTCCTCCCTCCCCCCCACCGCGATAATTCTCCATTGGTTCATATAACTAAATGTCTCTTGTGGTCTCTCAAATTGTCTAGATACAGTATTTTGATTTTCGGGATTATCTGTATATGATTTTATGATGGTGTGTCACATCTGAGTTTTCCCAGTGTACCTTCCAGTTCCATCTTTGCATACCATGTCGTGTTCTTGAAGGGCATCATAAAGTCCCTAATGTCATGATCTGTCATCATACTTTCAATGAAAGGTCGCCATTTCTGAAAGAATTTTGTGGCCATTTTTGATGGTGACCTCAGTGTTTCTGTTCTTTCCAGAAATGCGATGTTTTTCATTCCTGTAATAATCACCTGTGGGTCTGGTAGTGACTCGTCCAGCCAACACTGCAGTATAAGACGTTTAGTCAATATGGCTATTGTATGAAATAATGTCAAGAGAGTCTTGGAATGGTCAGTCGTGTCCATATAGTGGAATATCCACAGCATTGGGGATAGTCCAACTTTATGTCCAGCCATGGTCGTTGCTAATGTCTCAACCCCCCTCCACAAGTGTTGTGTCGTTGGGCAAGACCACAGTCCATGCTCTATATCTGTCATTGGGGTCTTACATTTGGGGCAGGCTAGCCATTTCTGTGTTCCTCCCTGTTTCGATGGGATATTGAAACCTTGTATGGTCCCGTGCATCACTCTGTATTGGGTGTCTCTCCATCTTTCATTTTCCAGATTTCGTCTTGCTAATTGCCAACCCTCTAGTATGTTTGATATCAGGTTTCGGTCTGGAAAGTATTTTATCCATCTTCGGAATAGTTTGTCTGGGGTAGTTGGTCTTAGTATCTTTTGTAGCCCTGAGTAAAGAAACGAGATGTTTATGTTGGATGGGTTCGAGTCGATCGTATTTGCCCAGAGCTCGTTATTAATTTCTCCCTTTATATCTAGGAGATTGTCCATTAGGTGATGTCTTATCTGGTAGTACTGCAGATAATGCGTACTTGGTAAACCAAATCTCTGCATTATCTCCCGACCCGACAACCACCTCTTCTCACTTAAGTGCATGAGGTCTTTCATGGTGTTTATTCCTTTTTCCCTCCATTTCTCAAAAAGTTTATTTAGGCGGCCTAGTTTGAATCCCGGATGATTCCATGGGGACAAATGTGCTGAGATTCTCCAGGAGAGCCTCATTTTCTTTCTAATGGCTTTCCATGTGGCAATGGTGTCTCTGCAGACCATTGTGTCCTTGATCTTTTTTGGTATAACCGATAGCGGGGAGTGGAGGAGCGCCGACAACCCCCATGGCTTGGCTAGTTCACCTTCCAAAGTAACGTCAGAGTATTTGTCTGTATTATGTAACCAGTCTGCCACATGTCTGGCCATACAGGCAAGGTTGTAGCCCCTTATGTCTGGTAATCCCAGTCCTCCCACGTCTTTTGTCTGTAGAAGTGTCTGCATCGCTATCCTCGCTCTCCCCCCTCTCCATAAAAATTTTGAGAACGCTCTATTGAGCCTCTTAACATCTACGTGTTTCAATAGTAAGGGAATAGTTTGGAGCGGGTAGAGGAGTCTCGGAAAACTGATCATTTTGACCAAGTGCGCCCGACCCGATAGAGACAAGGGCAGATCTTTCCATCTCATTAGTTCCTTTTCAATTTTTTCAATTATGGGGGCAAAATTATATTTATATATCTGTGCAGGTGATCTAGCCAGAAGGATTCCCAGGTAACGTATCTTATCTTTTGCTATTGGGATAGTCTCATATTGATTTCCCATCGACAGGGGAGGGGGTTTTTGGAGAAACATGATTTCGGATTTGTTTTTGTTGAGGGTGAAACCTGAGAAACTGCCCAGCCGATCAATTACTGTAAGGACATTTTTGAGATCCTTGTCTGAATCGTTTAAGAAAAGAATGACATCGTCGGCAAACATCGCCAGACGTACTTCTTTGTCTCCCACCTTGATGCCCCTGAATACCTTGTGATGTTCTAGGTATAGAGCCAATGGTTCGATTGCCATGTTAAAAAGTAAGGGCGAGAGTGGGCATCCCTGCCTAGTTCCTTTTTTAAGACTAAATGCATCTGACAGGAAACCCGGTATGCTCACCTTGGCTTTTGGGTTGTTATACAGGGCCCCGATATACGTCCGAAAGTTGCCAGTAAGGTTATAAATTTTGAAGATCTTATCCAGCCATGTCCACCTTACATTATCAAAAGCCTTCTCGGCATCTAATGTGACCATGGCTGGACAACCCCTCTCCTCTCTATCCCTTCCTCTCACTACGTCCATTATCAGCATTGCTTTACGTATGTTTGTTGTAGTGGATCTGCCTTTTATGAAGCCTGCCTGGTGAGCGGGTATTAGGTTTGGCAAAATTGTGGCTAAGCGGTCGGCCATTATTTTTGACATTATTTTTAGGTCTTGATTGATTAACGATATCGGTCGGTATCCCGATGGGTCTAAGGTGTCTTTTCCTGGTTTGGGAATTAGTTTAATGTGGGCCGAGTTCATGTTCTCCGATATTTGGGCTCCTTGTAAGTATCCATTATATAGGTCAGTTAGTATCGGGGTTACTTGATCCTTCATAGCTTTATAATAAGCTCCGTTGTAACCGTCAGGGCCGGGCGCCTTGTTCGCACTTAATCCTCCTATTACTCCTTTGACCTCGTCTTCTGTGACCGGGCTATTGAGGAATAATAAATCGTCGTTGGTTAGTTTCGGTAAGGGGAGCGAGTCTAGCCAAGCAGTGCCTCCCTCATCCGTGTCTCCCTTATCTTGGTCTGAATATAGGGTTGCATAATATTTTCCCAACGTCTGGACCACTTCTTTGGGGTTGTTTCTAACTACTCCGTGCCTGTCTCGTATTTTAAGGACATGTGTCTGGGGTCTTTTCTCTCTTGCCAGATTGGCTAGCAGACGTCCAGCCTTATCTCCGAACCTGTGTAGTTTAAGATCTATGTGTGTTTTGTACAAGTCCTCCCTCCTAGCCGCCCACTCGTCAAAATCTTTTTTCGCTTGTTGCCATGATTTCTTGTTGGCCTCTGTACTTACTTCCTGGTATATACAGTATGCCTCTCTAACTGCTGAGCTGGTTTTGTTATATTGGTCTCTTATGAATTTCTTGCGTTTTATTTCTTGCGCCATAATATGTCCGCGCATTACCGCCTTCCCCGCTTCCCAAAACAGAGGGAGATCTGGGCGATGGATCTCGTTATCTCTAGAGTAGCTTTGCCACCATTCCTTCATCATTGTCACAAAATTTTCTTCATGTGTCAATGAGTCTGGAAACCGCCACAGTATATCACTTCCTTTTGGGTAGGAATCACTAATTTCCAGTAGTACTGGGCTATGATCGGAAATAACCATCGTTTCTATATTTATTTCTATCACCCTCTGGAGTAGGCGCGGGGAGGTCAAGAATGTGTCTAATCGAGACCACGTGTTATGGGCATGTGAGTAATGCGTGTATTCCCTACCCAGTGGGTGTAGGGAACGCCAAGCATCAGGCACCGTGCAATTAATCGTAAGCTCTGTCAGGAAACTGTGCTGCCCATTTCCACTTTTCCGTTGCGGTATTCGTGTCTGAGTCCCTCGTCTATCTTCTAGTTCATTAAAAACCATATTAAAGTCGCCCCCTATTAGTTTGACAGGTTCTTTGTCGGTCAGAAGGCGCTGTCGAATGTCATTAAAGAATGTCCGTTGGGTTGTGTTGGGAGCATATACATTATACACACTCAGTACATCATTTTGTAATTGCAAGACTAAATGACTTAATCTCCCCTCCTCGTCTGTATCATGTGTAACAACTTCATGTGCCATAGATTTGTTAATCAGAGTTATAACCCCCGCTTTCCGGTTGACTGCCCCCGATCCATATATCTCGCCCACCCACATCTTTTTTAGGCGGAAAAAATCTTCTTTGGTCAGGTGGGTTTCCTGAAGGAGCGCCACGTCTACTTTCAGACGTTTGAGGTGTCTCAGTATCATCATGCGCTTAGCTGGGGAGCGCATCCCCTTGACGTTCCAGGTTACCCACCTGACCATAGTGATACTATAACTGTCAGTGATATATAGCAAAGTTTACATAAACAATGGGAACTGACCCACAGCGTCTCGAGTTCTTTGTCACAAGACATTATCTCACATGTATTCCCTCTTATGTGATTTCCTGGAAGAGACAATTTCACCTTAGATACATATTCGTAATATTTCCCATAACCCTTAGAGACAAATGTGATATCGCTTTCCCTACCCTTCCCTGTATGATCCCTCCCTTTTTCCATTTTACTCACTTCTCTTCTTTCCTCCATCATCATCTCAACCGTCTCCATATGGGATCCAGGGCTAATACACGTCTCTGTATCTGAACACCGCCGCTTAGATCAGCTACAAGCTATTTGTGACTGGCGAGGCGATGGTGGGAAGAAAAACGAGAAGAGCAGATAAGCGTGGTGCCCCAAGATATATACCATCCCTTGCTTTTCCCTCCCCCTCCCCCTTCTGTTTCATTCCCCACCCCTTCTCCCCTTGAATTCTCCGAAGCAGGATATTATTTGTTCTTTCCTCGCTTGTGTGTGTCATATCAGTTTGACTCTGCATTCGATTGTCTTTCTTAATGGGGAGACTTCTGAGATGTCAATGTCCTTCAGCATTTATGCCTTAAGGTGTCAGAACTCTTGATCCGCCGACAATTTTCCGTTGGTAAGTCAGGCAATCAATCAATGGAACGTCGATTCCATCTGAGTGTCTAGTGAGTTCAGTTCAGGGTGAGTATCTCGTGTATATAGACACATGGTCTAGATCATACGTCTGTGTAGGTGTGCTTTTAATTAAATCTTGTCGCTTGGACGTCTTTTTTCGCTGTGCCAGACTTCTTCCTGGACCAACTCGATTTTTGTTGTCTTTGATTGCTCAGTGATATTTGGTCTGGCGTCGTCATTCCCATGCCTGCTCCTGAGCGTAAGTGATAGGGACGTTGTGGTTCCCCATCTCTTGATTCAGTTAGCTGGCTGTTTAGCATATTTCTGGTACTTGGGGAGGATGGTGAGGAGCCGGGTGGGTGCATACGTTGTCTTAGCACAAAGTCCATGGCATCTTTAGGAGAGTGGAATGACTTTGTCTCTCCTCCTGGTGCTCTAAATCTCAAAGTAGCAGGGAATAGCATCTGAAATCTCACGTTTTTCTTGTAGAGTATCGTGCATACCTCACTGAATCCCTTTCGTTTCCTCATGACTTCCGCAGAATAATCCTGGTATAGGAGCACTTTGTGTCCACGTATTTTTAGGGGGATACGGCTTGCCTTATACGCTCTCAAAATCTCCTCTTTATCACGATCGTTTAAATATTTCGCTATGGAATGTCTGGGTTTGGTCGTCTCACTTCCTCGATTCTTTTGCAACGTTCCCTCTGTTCCTGGCTCCTCTGGTGCTATGTCTCTTGGAGGGCCAATTCTGTGTGTCCTCTCAGTAGGGCAGGGGTGAGTGAGACCTAGTGTTTTCGGCAGGTCTACCTCAAATATGTCTATTAATTGGTTAGGAGAGATTGTTTCAGGGAGGCCAACTAGCTTGAGGTTGCACCTGCGGCTGCGATTTTCCAGATCGTCTAGTTTATTTAAGGCATAGGTGGAGTTCTTATGCAGCTCGTCTAATTGTTGTTCTAAATCTAGTATACGTTCCTCTGCGGCCGACAGGCGCTCCTCTGTTTCACTAAGCCTCTGGTCATGGTTGGTCAGTTGCATCTGCATCCCTTCTGTGGCTGAATGTACCATCTCTGTCATTGCTTGGCGGAATTCTTCTGCCATGTATTTCGCCAATTCCTTTGCTAGTTGTTTATAGTTAATAGCAGGTATCATATTTGGTGTCCCCATACTGCTAGTGGCCCGTTTATATGGAGGGCATTCAGGAAGTACTCGCGCCATCTTTCCTCCCGCCTCATCTCTCTGGTCATCGTATCCCCCTCCATCCTCTTCTTCCACACATGTCTCTGACTCACTCTGGCTCCCATCTCCCTCAGTACCTGCCAGCTTCGGCCCTGGGGTGTGTATGTGTTCCGCGGCCTTCCTCTCCTCTGTCTCCCGCTCTGTTAGGACCGCGTCGGGCGCCGCCATCATTGTCCCTGTTGTTGCTGCGGCTCTTCCCGCTCTGGCGCTCCCGTCCCTGTCACTGCCGCGGGACACAAACCGATCAAGCGCCGTCGGCTTCATGTGTCCTCCGCGACCTCCGGTGGCTGTTTATGGCGGGGTATGGTGCTGTTTGAGTGGGTTATGCGGCCCTGGATCCCGGAGCTTCTCCTTCACCGACTCTGCATGGAGGCGCCGGAACCGGAAGTCTAATTGAGAGTTTTTGTTATCACTAATCATATTGTCTGTCATGGGATTTTCTTGTGTAAATACTTTTGAAAAAAAGTCATTTAGCATATTGGCTTTTTCCTCATTCTCATACATCATTTAACCCAGACTATTTTTAAGGGGGCCAACACAATCATTTTTTAGTTTCTTACTATTTATGTAGTTAAAAAATATTTGGGATTATTTTTACTTTCTCTGGCAATGAGTCTCTCTGTCTCAATCTTTGCTGCCTTGATTTGCTTTTTACAAATGTTATTTAATTTTCTGTATTTATTTAATGCCTCATCACTACCTACTTGTTTTAATTCCCCAAATGCTTTCTTTTTGTCAGTTATTGTGCCTCTTACTGCTTTATTTAACCATAGTGGTTTCCTCCTATTTCTAGCATGTTTATTCCCATAGGGTATGTATTGTGCACAGGTCCTATTCAGGATGCTAATAAACATCTCCCATTTGCTTTGTGTACTTTTATGTCTCAGGACATTGTCCCAGTTTATTGCACTAAGATCATCTCTCAACCGTTGGAAATTTGCCTTCCTGAAGTTTAGTGTCCTTGTAGCCCCTCTACTACACGTCTTAGTAAAGGATACTTCAAAACTTATTATTTTGTCATCACTATTACCCAAGTGACCTCCAACCCGTATATTTGATATGCGGTCTGGCCTGTTGGTTAATATTAGGTCCAGCAGTGCCCCCCTTCTTGTTGGGTCCTGAACCAGTTGTGAAAGATAATTGTCTCTCATAGTTGTCAAAAACCTATTACCTTTGCTGGAACTGCAAGTTTCTGATCCCCAATGTATTTTAGGGTAGTTGAAGTCCCCCATAATAATGACTTCTCCCTGAGTCGCTGCTTCATCTATTTGCTTTATGAGGATATTCTCCTCCACTTCCATTACTGTTGGAGACTTATAACAAACCCCTATCAGTAATTTATTATTTATTCCCCCTCCCCTTATCTCCACCCACAGGGACTCTACATTTCCATTAGATTCACCTATATTATCACGCAAGATGGGTTAAAAGGATGATTTTACGTATAAACATACACCTCCCCCTCGCTTATTTGTATGGTCATTTCCAAACAGACTATAACCCTGTAAATTAACAGCCCAGTCATGGCTCTCGTCCAGCCATGTCTCCGATATCCCAACCATGTCATAATTATTTTCCAGCAAAATCAATACTACTTCCTCCATTTTGTTGGTGAGGCTTCTGGCTTAGTATACATGCACTTTATGCATCTCTCTTTACCTCTATTCCTTCCTACTATATTGACTGTTCTAACCCCACCCCCCATGCCACCCCCAATTTCATTACTTGTGCCCAGGTTAATATTTACACTATCTTCCCCTCCTGTACAATGAACACCCTCCCCCCAATCCCTAGTTTAAACACTCCTCCAACCTTCTAGCCATTTTCTCCCCCTGCACAGCTGCACCCTCCCCATTGAGGTGCAGCCCATCCCTAGCATAGAACCTGTAGCCAACAGAGAAGCCGGCCCAGTTCTCCAGGAACCCAAACCCCTCCTTCCTACACCAATTCCTGAGCCACTTATTTATCTCCCTAATCACCCATTGCTTCTCTGGTGTGGCACGTGGTACAGGCAGTATTTCAGAGAATACTACTTTGGAGGTCCTTGCCTTAAGCTTGCCGCCTAATTCCCTGAAATTATCTTTTAGGACCTTCCACCTACCTCTAACTTTGTCATTTGTGCCAATGTGCACCATGACCGCTGGGTCCTCCCCAACCCCTCCCAGTAATCTGTCAACCTGATCAGCGATGTGCCGGACTCGAGCGCCAGGTAGGCAGCACACTGTTCAACGATCCCTGTCTTTGTGACAGAATGCTCTATCTGTTCCCCTAATAATTGAGTCCCCCACTACCAGTACCTGCTTGGCCTGCCCTGCTCTCCTGTTTTCCCCCTTACTGGAGCTGACACTCCTCCGGCTTTCAGAGGACATGCCCTGCTGCAGCAGTGCTATACCTGAACTCACACCCCCTCATCTGCCAACTTAGCAAATTTATTGGGGTGTGCCAGATCAGGGCTAGCCTCCCTGGCACTCTTCCCTCTACCCTGCCTTCTTACTGTCACCCAGCTAGCTACCTCAATGTCCTGCAGCTCCAAGCTACCATCCTCCCCCACATCTATCCCAGTGAGCAGCTGTTCAGTGAGCAGAAGACTCCTTTCCATATTGTCTATGGATCTCAGTGTTGCCAGTTGTTCATTTAGATCAAATATCTGGGCTTCCAAATGCACAACATACTCGCATCTCACACAGCAGTATGCACCCTCGACCGGCAGTTCAAGGATTGCATACATGTGGCAAGATGTACACTAGATGGCATTGTCAATTATGGAGCTCATTTCCTAATGGGGATTGCACCAGATAGAAATGATAAGTAAAAAGAAATGCAAAGTATTAATAAAATACAGCCAGCAATTCAGTAAGTCCTCCCTTACAAACTCCCCGAATCCAAAGTCACTGAATCACAAGTCCACACTTACTTCCATCCGCACTTGCGCTCCCGATCACACTCAGCTCGTGTCACACTCGCTAAGAAAGAAGATTTAAAGTTTTTTGGTTTTTTTCCTTAGCAGAAAATCAGCCTAAAGCTCAGTGTACTTCCAAAGACACCCCTGTGTCTTGGTATTAAGATTTCTGTCTTGCTAATACTATGGCTTGATCCATAAACCAGTCTCCTGTGAGGCCAGTCACTACATGGACAAGCCGATAGGTAGGGTAGTCAAATGTTTCGAGGTCAGATACCAGGAGACCACATCATAGACAAGGGGATAAACAAAGGCATAGGCAGGTCACAGTCCATATTCAGAATACCAGAAGGACAAAGGATCAAAGCACACAGACAACACAAAAAGATGGTCAGAGAAGGTCTGGCAGCAATAGATCCAAACAGAGAGCGCAGCTAAAAAAATGTCAACATACACCCTATAGAATAACATTGGTCCGAGTGTGATCTGATTTATTGTTGGATCGAAGTTGGACCAAAACGTGGTCATGGGCACAAGCCCTTGATCTAAAAACGGGAGTGGAAAGAAAAGTAATGTGAACTATGGGACGAGAGAGGACAAATCTGAAATACAATAGCGATACCATCAATCAGAGTAGGACACAATAGTATTATACTCAGTGTGCTCTGATCACGTTCCTACATATTCTTATCTACCGTTGAGACGTAAACTCATCTTGTACATATGTTTTTGTGTCATAAGTAATAATGCTCCAAGTGGCTGTTTGTAATTCAAGGTGAACATTGCAATCCTCATGGTTATTACCTGGTAATAGCTAATCAATACCAAAGCGAGAACACTGAAGAGGAGTGTGTCGGGAGGAGGATTCAGTCCGCCTATGCACTAATATCATTTTTAGTGATGAGAAGGTGTACTATTTTGTCATGAAGCCTGTCAAAAGATTAGCTATCGAATAATGGGAAGAGAAAAAAAAGCATTCTATTAATGGACCAATAAGCTTTGATGTATGGTGACCATTCTTCATTGTATCCTTGTTTGCAACGTTTACAGTAAATAACACAAGTCTTTACTTCCCTGCAGTAAAACAGAAACTAGTTTTCACTTAATGGAGACTCAACCTTAGGTAAGACCACATGGTGCAGTTGGCCAAGCTGCTAAAATTCATTCCAATCGCGGGATGAGATTTTGTGTCATGGCCACTGTGGGCGGGAAGAGTTTTGGTCAGTTTCTCCATGTGGTCTTGCCCTAGTACCAGAGGATGCTACAGACCCTTCAGATACATAACAATATCCTAAATGGGTACAAGGCAATAGTAGAGTGTACAATAGTTGTGTGTCACCTTTACATCCTAAAGGATAATACCAGGTGTTGTGTAGTCCAATTTTGGGCCACTTCGCAGTGACTTGGGCAGCACCAAATGCAGAAAAGAGTGTAATGGGAAAATCCATCAAAGACACCCATTATAATGGAGCACTGGCCCAGTGGACTCAGTGGTTACTCCTGTTGCCTTGCAGCAGTGAGCTCCTAGGTTCAAAACCCACCAAGGGCGCATCTGCAAGACGTTTGTGTGGGTTTTCTCCTACACTTCACAGACATACTGATAGGAAATTTAGATTGCCATCCCCAATGGGAAGAGTGATGATGATGTCAGTAAAGTGCTGTGGAAATAATGGCACTATATAAGCAATGCATAAAGAATAATGTTGACTTTTGCCACTCAGGAAAGAAGGGCCTAGTGTTTGACACAGCCACAAGACCCTAGAATGATTTCCTTATGGTGGGATCTGTGCAGCTGTCCACCAGAAGAGGACAATGGCTACATAAATTTGTTTGGACACTGGATGTCTGGAATTTCTCACCTTTACCTCCTTTGCTGATAATTAAGTCTGGCTCATGATCTCACAACTCAATCTGATGGCGGGTTTACACGTCGCGATATCGTAGTACGATTTCAATCAAAAGTCACGTGGTTCAATCGTTGGACCCGACATCGTGCCTGCGTTGTATGGTGTGAACGTCCAATACGATGCAGGAACGATGTCAATGCGATATCGGGGATTGAATGAGCGTGCTATTCAATGCTCCGATATTGCATAGCGATTGAAGCCGGATCGTGCTGTGTAAACTGCCAACTACGATGCGATTTGAAACGTCACCCATTCACTCCCATGTTAAGTATGCGATCCTGGGTTGGGAGGCGGAGACATCGCACGGACGTTGTATTCCGATATCGCAGCGTGTAAACATTCAATGCGATGCGGGAGAAACTTGCACTAAATGCGCGCTCCCGCGCCATTGAACTGCGATATCGGAACGCGATTGAAGCGTGTAAACCCACCTTTAAAGGGATTGGAAGCATTTGGGGCTGGATATCTTTGCTCCAAGGGGCTGAAATGTTGCAACTCACTTGGGTGCTGGTCAAGGTAATCACATGAACCATTTTCATTTAATGTCCGTCTGGTTTATTTCAATTAGCATAAACCGCTCCACAGGAACCAAGTTAAAGCAGGCTTTTGGCAGGCACAAAGGTACAAGAATAAAAATAACAAGTCCGTACGCATTGAATCTACACAAGTGATGCTGGCCTCTGACTGACTCTTTGCTGTGCATATAATATCTATATATGGCTAGGGTCACACATGCCATGCGTTTTGTTAGGTGTTTTTTGGCTACCTGCGTTTTTGCCTATGTTTTTTGCTGTTAGGTGTGGGCCCCCTTAAAAAGCCCTTAAAAACGCATGCCTTTTGTTTAAAAATGCATGCAAAAACGCATGTACATTTTGACACTTTCAAAAACGCATGCGTTTCCCATAGGGCCCCATGTTACAAAAACGCATGAAAAAGCACCAAAAAATACTGCTTGCTGTGTTTTTGGGTGCGTTTTTCAAAAAATGGTGCATCATGCAGTATTTTTTGTGCTATTTAGACATGCGTTTTTGCTATTGGGGCATGCGTTTTTTATGCATGGGGGCCTATAGGTGCGTTTTTACATGCGTTTTCAGAAAACACAGGTTTCCAAAAATGCTAGGAAAATCTGCATGTGTGACCCTAGCCTATATGTTTATATTTGCTTACCTATCATGTCTTTGCTTTTTCTCATTCCTCATCATCACTCTTCCATGACTTGCAGTGGCTACTCCAACCCCTCCCTACTTTTTATAACCTTTGTCTAACTCTGAGTATCTGGTCAGTTCATACCCACCCACCCCCTCATCCACACCTGATTCATCTTAGCTGCAGAAATACTCAGAACCACAAGTCTGATCCAGACTTGTCTGATCCATGTATCTTTCAAACTAAATCTTTCAAAGTACAATACTTAGAAATAGACTAGAAATTGACTGGAAATGACTGGAAAGTAGAGGAATAGAAAGCCACCACAATGTTTCTTATCTATTCACTACCACCCCTTACTACTTCATTTCTTATTAACTCCTTAAATCCCTCCAACAAGTAAGGAACTAGTCTCCACCCATCCTCCCCAGCCATCTTACCTCCTCCTGACTACTATTCCTCTACATACTGCCTGCATCACCTCGTCCTCCAGTTGCATCATTTCATCCCCTGGCTGCAGCATTGAATCATCTCGTCCCCGGCTAATCTACCTCGCCCCGGGTGCATCATCTAGTTCCTGAATGCCCCATCTGATCCCCAGCTACATCTCCCTGGTCTGCATCTCAACCTTCGATCACCACTGCACCTTCTCATTCCCGGCTCCATCACCTCGTCCTCGTCTCCACCATCTTGTACCGGACTGCTCGATCTCGTCCCCAGCACATCACCCCTAGACTGTAGATCATTCCTTAGTGGCATCCCACCCCTGACTGCTCTTCACCACTGACCACACGTGCACCACTACAGCTCTCTTTCCCGTTGCACCTGACCCCTGCTGTGTCCGACCCCTTTAACCCCTGCCCCCACCCACCGTCCATAATGTTTCCACTCCTTTGCACTCTCACTCCCATCCTTCTCCACTTCCTGCTAAACCAGCTCATCCCACCACCCAGCAACAAAATACTTCTCTCACCCTCCATCCTACCTAACCACCTCACCCATTTCTCCGAACTATTCCTTCACTTTCAATCCTCCATCTCCAAACAGGTACGCCCACCACGTAAACTCTCCTGCTCTCACCTACTAACCCTCTCCCTGCTCCTCCTACTCGCTGGCGACATTTCCCGTAATCCCACCCCCCGACCACATTGCCACAGTCACCTACACCCCACCCCCACAACCCACCACCAACCCTCGTAACCTCACCATCACCCTCCCTCGCAACCTCACCAACCTTAGACCCATCCTCCCAGCCCCTGCTCCCCCAATCTCCCTGCGAGGCGCAGTCTGGAACGCCCGCTCAGTCTGTAATAAACTCACACATCCACAAACTCTTTTTTCTAATAAACTCTCATTCCTTGGCATCACTGAGACCTGGCTCACCCCCTCCGACACGGCCTCCCCTGCTGCCCTATCCTACGGCGGTTTCAGTCTTTCCCACACTCCCCGCCCCTCTAACAAACATGGCGGAGGTGTCGGCATACTCCTATCCAACACCTGCTCCTTCGTCCCTGTTCCACTACCCCCTTCTGCTACTCTTCCCTCTTTTGAAGCCCACTCTGTCAGCATCTTCTCCCCCTGTAACCTCCAGCTGGCCGTCATCTACCGACCCCCTGGATCCATCCCCACTTTCCTCGACCACTTCACCACCTGGCTACTTTACTTCCTCTCTGCTGATATCCCCACCATCATTATGGGTGACTTCAATATCCCCATCGACACAGCCCACCCAACCGCCTCTCAACTTCTTTCCCTGACCTCCTCCTTCGGGCTCTCCCAATGGTCCTCCTCCACCACCCACCAAGGTGGCCACATGCTGGACCTCATCTTTACCCGTATTTGCTCCCTTACTAACCTCACAAACTCATCCCTCCCCATCTCTGACCATAATCTACTGACCTTCTCCTCCCTCTCCTCCCCTACTATGCCACCTCCTCTCCGCAAACCCGATCACCCCCGCAGAAACCTAAAACACATTGATCTACACTCACTCTCTGAATCCCTCCTCCCTCTCACTGACATAACATCTATACACGACAAAGACACTGCCACCACCCTCTACAACACCACGCTAACCAAGGCCCTCGACCTAGCTGCACCCCTCACACACCACGCTCCACGCACTAACAGGCAACCCTGGCACACAGCCCTCACTAAAGACCTGAGACGAGTATCCAGGGTAACCGAGAGGCGATGGAAAAAAATCACATTCCTTTGAGCAGTTTGCGCTGTTCAAACAGTCCTTCAAGAATGCTCTTGCTACCGCCAAACAAACCTTCTTCTCATCTCTAATAACCTCCCTGGCCCACAATCCCAAACAACTTTTCAAAACCTTCAATTCCCTACTCCGCCTGCCTGCTCCCCCTCCATCTTCCCTTATCTTTGCTGAAGACTTTGCCTCCTTCTTCAAAGAAAAGATTGACAGAATCAGAGACAGCTTTGACCCACTGTCCCCACAGCCTCCCCTCTCACCTATACTGCCCTCTACTTCCATCAACTGCTTCCCCCCAATAACTGAAGACCAGCTCTCCTCCCTCCTGTCAAAATCACACCTCACCACCAGCGCCCATAACAAGCTTCCATCCCACCTCATTCCCAATCTCACCTCCGTTATCATCCCAGCCGGGACTCATCTTTTCAACCTATCACTCACCACTGACACCTTCCCCTCAGCCTTCAAACATGCCTTGATCACACCCATCCTCAAAGAACCCTCCCTTGATCCAACGGCCATCTCCAACTACCGCCCTATATCTCTCCTCCCCTTGGCCTCTAAACTACTTGAACAGCACGTCCACTCTGAGCTGTCCTCTCACCTCTCCTCCTGCTCCCTCTTCGACCGCCTGCAATCTGGCTTCCGATCCCTCCACTCCACTGAAACAGCACTGAACAAAGTCACCAATGACCTACTGACTGCCAAAAAGCAAGCGCCACTACTCTATCCTCCTCCTCCTCGACCTGTCCGCCGCCTTCGACACTGTTGACGACTCCCTTCTACTTCAAATTCTGGAATCTCTTGGCATCACAGACCTTTCCCTCTCCTGGATCTCCTCATACTTAACGGACCGGACCTTCAGCGTCACTCACTCCCACACATCCTCCTCGGCCTACCCCCTATCTGTCGGGGTCCCCAGGGCCCGGTGCTAGGACCGTTACTCTTCTCAATCTACACTCTCGGCCTAGGAGAACTCATTGAGTCCCATGGCCTCCAGTACCACCTCTACGCTGATGACACCCAAATCTACCTGTCTGGACTTGATATCGTCTCACTAATATCCAAAATTCCGCAATGTCTGTCCGACATCTCTGCCTTCTTCTCTGCTCACTTCCTCAAGCTGAACATGGACAAAACCGAATTCATCGTCTTCCCCCCAAGCCGCTCCCCCTCACTACCTGACCTATCCATCGTCGTCAACGACTGCTCTCTCTCCCCAGTCCCCCACGCCAAGTGACTCGGGGTTATCCTTGATTCTTCCCTCTCCTTCAAGCCCCACATCCAAGCCCTCGCCACCTCCTGTCGACTCCAGCTCAAAAACATCTCTCGGATCCGAACTTTCCTTGACCACAACACCGCTAAAACCCTTATTCACGCTCTCATCATCTCCCGCCTCGACTACTGCAATCTCCTGCTCACCGGCCTCCCCCCTACCTCCCTTTCACCTTTCCAATCTATCCTGAACTCCGCTGCCCGCCTAATCCATCTGTCTCCCCACTACTCCCCTGTCTCCCCCCTCTGCCAAGCCCTTCACTGGCTCCCTGCTTCCCAGAGATCCCGTTTTCAAACACTAACCATGACATACAAAGCCATTAACAATCTGTCCCCACCATACATCTCCGCCATGGTCTCCCGATACCTACCCTCACGCAACCTGCGAACCTCCCAATAACTCCTCCTCTACTCCCCCTTCATCTCCTCTTCGCACAACCGCATACAGGACTTCTCCCGTGCATCACCCATACTCTGGAATTCGCTGCCCCACCACATCAGGCATTCCCCTACCCTGGGAACCTTCAAAAGAGGCCTAAAAAAAAACAACTCTTCCGCCATGCCTACAACCTGCAATGAGACCCGCTCCACCGCACCGCCTCACGACTGACACTTCCCCCTCCTACTGTATCCCCAACCACCCCTCATAGACTGTGAGCCCTCGAGGACAGGATCTTCTCCCCTATTGTATCTGTACGTTAGAATTGTCCACAGCCATTGTTACTTGTATTGTTACTGTGTTACTTGTCCTAGTTTGCCCTCTTAACATGTAAAGCGCCATGGAATATTATGGCGCTATATAAATAAATAATAATAAATAATAATAATAAGTACAGCTGCGGTGTTTGCCCGCTCAGATACAGGATTCAGCTCTTTTGCAGTGCGAGCACCACTCGGGTGGTCTGCTCACCCCCAGACCCAGATCACTGAATGAATTCAAATGTCATTTTACCAACTGGACCACATGCTAGGGTGGAAATATATGAACAGCAATCCCACCTATCTCTTTGGCGGCCGTCACACACACAGATATCGTGAGCGATATTGTAAGCGATCACGTGCACGCTTGTTCGCTAACGATATCGCTCACATCGCTGGTGAGATGTCACACAGACAGACTCACCAGCGATGTGGAGCAGCGAGATCGCTGGTAACTATGGTACACATCGGGTTACTAGGCGCCGCGCGGCGCTTAGTAACCCGACGTTTACCATAGATACCATCTCCCAGCATAGGCTGTGCCGCTGGGAGATCGTTCATCGTGGTGTCACACACCACGATGAAGCAAATTGAATAAGTGATGATCACTTGATATGAGGTCCTGCTCTCATATCTGTGATCTAACGATCAAGCGATTTTACATAGTAAAATCGCTTGATCGCACGTAACGATGCACAAACGATATCGCTTAAGCGATCAAAAAGCAGATCACTTAAACGATATCGTGCAAGAAATTGTAGCGTGTGACGGCCGCCTTTGACTGTTCCCAAAAGAACCAACCCTTGTCATGGTCGATTAACCCTCTCAGCACATAGCATGCTGGGGCTTACATTCTAGGTTTCACATCATTGAAGCTTATAACCTGTCATGTATAGCCTGCGCTACAGTCTTCTTGAACTGCTCCGCAGTGGTTTAAATGGAATTAATTCCTTTAAGCCTATTAACATTTAACTGCTGTGGCTCTGCAGGTGCAGGTGAGCTGCTGCTCATGCTTCTGGGTGTGGCAGTTTGCAGAGTTTGATGGTGTGTGTAAACCCACCATCAATCTGTTCAATATCTGAACCAATCTCTGGTTGCAGTGAAATCATGGACACATTGTTACATTTGTACACAGCCACAAAATGGAGCAATGTGTCCATGATTTCACTGCAACCAGAGATTGGTTCAGATATTGAACAGATAAATTAGTGTGTGTAAACCCACCATCAGTGTCTGGTCTCATCTTGTCTACTTACCCAGCCATTAAGTAGTTCCCTTTCCCACCAGCAGGTGTTGATAGAGTTAATAGTTTCTGCTCTGACCTTATGTTGTGAAGACGTAGTGCTGTGTAACAGAAGCTTTCCTAAAGCATACCACTTTCTGAGAATCATCTGCTGGGAGTTGCTGTTCAATTCCTGGGTGGAGGTGAAGGGGTGTTATCCCAGGGCTGGATAAGAGTAATAGCAAGGTTGGCAGACCAGACATCTCCACCTTTAGGGGTAACTCTGGGATCAGGTGTCAGCTAGGGAACACCAGTATGCAAGGTCAGACTAGCTCCCCTGATTCTCTCAGCCCATCTCTGCCTTCCTGCTTCAACCCCACTCATGCGCTATTATCATGCCATGATATAACCTCAGTGAAAAATATCTCCCCGTCAGGATTTTACCAATGACCATCTTACAGGCCCTATAGTGGTTGCATGGCTGCGTCTATGAGACGTACACTCTCGGCAAATTGTAAAAAAGTACTAATATCCTATACAGCTCTGGATTTAACATACAGCTCATCCCCCAAAATATTACATCTTATAATCGTACAATGCGGGAATCTAGATCTACGGCTTCTGCTTTCACCGTAGTGAATTAAGCCTCCCTAGGGAATTACTTTATTGAAAATCGCATTGTACTCCTATATTACAGAACATATTTCTGTAACACTTTAAGGTTGGATGTTAAACAGAATGTCTGGCATTAATGAAATCTTTTTGAACTAAATCTATACCAAGCTGAAGAGAATTGGCTTTTTAGAGCTTGTGATACAGCGTTCTCCCCCGGCAGATACCCACAGAACCTCACAGTGATTTATAACCAGGCTGGAAGTAGCTGGCATTTGTGACTTGAGGCTGCTTCTCACTAATAGCTTTGTGATTATAATGCAAGTCGTTTCTTAGCAGACAATACAAAGAATGGAAATAAGGGGCCAACAATTACAATGGCGAATCTCCCGAACGCTCGGTAACTGAAACTTGTTCTACAATGAAAGATATTGGGAGAGACAGATAAAGAAACGCTTCACATCCAGATCTGGCGTTTCTGCAAAAAAATCTGTAGAGCCTGAAAATGCCCTGAGATGAGCCGGATAGGGCAATGTTTTTTCTCCGTGCTCAGTGATAAGGTCTTAAAGGGTTTGTCTCATGTTCCTAACTTCAGGAGCACAGCGCTCCCTTGCCTCCCGACTTCACATTTGACAGGGGGTGGTGCACTCCAGTTGATGGACAGTTCAGACCAGTTGGTTGTTCATGCTGCTGTCCAAACTGTGCATCCTCCAGATGAAGCTTTGCCTCTGCTGCATCGGAGCCGCACAGGAACATTGAGTGTCATGAGTGTGTCCTGGCCTGGGGATAACATTGGCAAATCTGGAACCTGATGGTTACAGCGCCTTATGAATTGCCAATGTGGAGCCCACTGGGATGGGGTACTCGATACCGGACCAGGGCACTGCTGGGGATGTCACGGAGGTCCTGGTCCGGACCGTGTCCCGGGTTCTCACAAGTAAAGGGATATTTACAGGGTTTGGTTCGTCGTGACGCCACCCATGGGTTGTGGTCAGTATTGGGACCACCGCTGCAGTGCAGCTCTGCCAGGAGGATGGAGGGATGGATGGGCTGCAGCTGGATGGATGAGCCCGCCGCGGGTCGGGCTGCTCCTGTCAGGGTAAGAAGTACAGTAACAGCTCTGTATACCTGGAATCAGACACGAATATGGAAGCAGGGTTCACCGGATTTACTTTCTAGTTCTTCAAGCAGTTCACAGCAATGCATAGTACAGTTCTCAACACAAGTTACAGTCAGTTAACTCTGGTAACACTGAGCCCTCTGCAGCCTGGCTGTCACTCTGAGACTCCTCACTGCTTCTAAGTGCCCTTTCAGGCTGTCCTCTCTCTTGTTCTTTCTCTGGGTTGTATAGTAGCAGCTTGGACCCTTCTGAGTCCTCGTGGTTGCTGCTGTGCTTCCAACCCTGTTGTGGGAACTCCAACCTGGAATTAGAGCTCCCCGTCGGTTTGTCTGGGAAGTCGGTGTGGAACTTCAGTTCCCCTCAGAGCAGAGACCCTGGTGTGTGCCTAGCCTGCAGTAACCCTATCTTCCAAGGTGTTACCAGGCTCCATCTAACCCGTGTGATTCCAGAACAAATCAGGGAACACTTTTCCACCAGTTAGTCAGTGCTACCATGTTCCTCAGACCCAGTACTGCTGGTCCGGTCTCTGTCCTCACACTCCCTGCGATGCCGGCTATGGATGAGCTTTCTCTCCATGGTTTCTGTGACTCTGTGGATTCTGCGTCTCCAGGGAGCCCAATCCCACCGGGATGTGTGTCACTCTCTGCTTGGTGACTTTTCAGCTCGGCTCACTCTAGCCTACTAACTCCTTCCTCCTCTTCTTCCTCTATTTGAACTCTCTGTCACCTGATCTACTTCCCCACCTACTTTTCTCTAAACCCACCACCTTTTGCCCGCCTAGAGTCCCGGGCTCCGGGTTGGGTGCCGCTTATAGTGGGTGTGTGTGTGCTGTGAGGGTGTTTGTTGTACAAACTGTCTATCTATCTGCCTGGCTGCAGTTCCCTATGTGGCTACCCTGGTCACAGGGGCACCACACCAATATATAGTTTGTATTTTAATATAAATGCTTTCATTTGGTGCTACAAGAGTTAAAGCCTCTTTACAGTCTGGTTGTTCTTTGTTAACCTTAAACTCTGATGTGGATTTTTGGTGACCACTCCCCTCCCCTACATAGAGTCACATATCCTATCAGCTGAAGCCGGTGATAGAATCTCATTCTATATGCTGACCATGGTGAAGGAGGCCTGTCTCTTAAAGAAGCTATGGATACATGTTTTATGCAGCTCTGGAGTCTTGCTGTATTGGAGTGCTTTTCTGTTTGCGTCTATTTCCCTCTGTTTATTCCCCTTCCCCTGTGTTGTATTATTTTCAGTGGTGAGTCTAGCATGCTCACCGGCCTTCTTACTAGTCAGGCTGAGTTCATGGCAAACTAGGGCTTAGGCATGTTACAGTGATGGGGGGAAGTACACGCATTGGGATATTAGGGAGTGCAAAGCACAGACTCAGGTGAGTACCAGGAGGTCTCCCTATCACCAGGGACTTCCTTATATTCCATCCCTGTTGTCTCCTATGTATTGCCCCACACACCAAGCGTCTGTATGCCCCGGTGTGGCACAAAAGTCTGGCCGGATACAGGGAGCTTTGGACCAGCCTCTAACTCACCTCTGTGCCTTGCTTTGCATACAGGACCAGGGATGCAGCAGCCTGCTCACCTTGGTCCACCCTCCCAGCAGCCCACCCTGGTTCACACTCCTACCCCAACCCGGTACACCCTCCCAGCAACCTCCACACCCCAGTCCACACTCCCACCCCATAGCACCCTACACACCCTGGTCCACACTCTCACCCGATCCACCCTCCCAGCAGTCCGCACACCCTCAGTCATCACCCCTATCCCTGCACAGTCCACCCTTCCAGCAGCCTGCCCCCCCGGTCCACAATCAAACCCCCCACCTGGTTCATCCTCCCAGCAGCCTGCTCACACCAGGCCACACTCCCACCCCCAGTCGGTCCACCCACTCAGCAGCCAGCACACCCTGGTTCATGCTCTCACACCTGACCAGAGTACATTCCCAGCAGCCCATCACCGCCACCCGGTCCATGCTCACAGCAGCCTGCTCCCCCAGGTCCACACTTCCACCCCCATGAGGTCCACACTCCCACCCAGAGCCAGTCCATGCTCTGAGCAACCTGCACATCCCTGTCTGCTCCACGCAGCCTGCTCATCCCCACCCGGTCCACGCTTCTAGGGGGGGCCAGAGAGACAGCAGGGGAGAGAAAGCACAGTGAGGGCTAGAGAGGCAGCACTGGAGGGAGCAGAGAGACAACACAGGAGGGTGCAGAGAGACAGCACAGTGGGGGTCAGAGAGACCGCACAGGGGGACAAGAGAGACAGCACAGTAGGGGGGCAGAGAGACAGCACAGTAGGGAGGCAGAGAGACAGCACAGGGGGGAAGAGAGACAGGGGAGATGTGGCTGACGCCCCAGTGCCACAGAGTCTGCCCCATCATGATGTCACCACCCACCCAATGCGATAGCATTGTGCTCCCATCTAGTATTAGTGATGATTGCTAAAATTAGGCTACCAGAAGCCATGGATCTTTCTTAGAACACTACATAATACTATGGAAATATGTTTTACTTTGTAACACGTAGATTGAAAATAAACTTATATGTCAATATGTGTATATCAGGCTGGAAGTGCACTGGGGCATGTCAGTGTACTTAGACATAATGACACGCCCCCCATTACACTTCCAGCCTGATTTACATATGGCTTCCATGCTAGATTTCTCATGAGTGGAACATCTGATCTCTATGTAAGATGGTGGATGGGCTGTCACGTTCCCCCTGTAGACACCAATCATATTTGTGTAATACTTGTATTTCTGCAATGTTTTCCTATGGTAACAAGTGTTAATTTCCCTGTGTGAAGCAGTAGTAACCACCAGTAACAAGATGTCACTGTCTACCTTTATAGTCTTTTATATACTCATGTTTGTATAGAACTGGGTGAAAGGCTAAGTCTTCCCAGCAACAGACAGCAAGGACAGAAGTAGTTAATGCTGGGACTAGCCCATTGTGGATGGAGTAAGGAATACTAGTGTGAGTCAGTTCCTGTTTAGTGGCAGATTTGTAGGACCCTTTAGTTAAGTAGACTCCTGAAAATAGAAGATAGGCGCTGTGTGTGTGGCAAGGACAATGTGAGCAAGCCTGAGCAAGAAAACGTTAGTGGTGACAGAGATCAATCATGTAGGCAAGTGGGTGATATCTGCTAGAAAGAGACTTCTGAGAAGTGATTCAAGTGTTGGCCAGTAATGGGGATTTTAGGAAGGAAAAAGATCTGCCCAGCTGAGAACACAAGAATAGGGAAGGACCACTAGAAGTGGCCCTTGTAAGGGATCACAGCAAATAATCTGAGCACAGCATTCCCAGTGTTACATTTTGACCCGTGAAAATGGAAATTCACTGTATCTATTCTGTCTGTGTAACATTCACAAGTAAAGTGTTGTCTCCTAAAACCACTATGTATGTGCCTCTATATTAATTAGAAACAAACTTCAAGTGTACTACCTGCTGCTCTTTGTACCTGAGCTTGTACCTAAGTAAAAAGAACTTTGTTTTTTTTACAAAACTGTATGTCTTCCTGATCTTGAGGACAATGATCCCATATAGAGGCCTGAACCTGACGGTGTCCACAGTAGCCATAGTACCACCACATACCCAGAATCCTCAATTTTCTGTAGTGTGCCGGGGTATTATAGGAGAAGTCACCTATGGCTACCACCCTATGTCACATTCCGTCTACACAAAAGGTATCATTTCTATTCTGGGGCAAGAGTCTATACAGCCCTATGACTTCCATATATAAATATGAGATTCAAGGTTACACACTAGTTAATTCGCCAAGGGGTAAAAACTGTGCATTGATACCATTTACAATTAGTAAATCACTTTCTGTGCATTTGAAATTTTCCTATGAGATTAGTTGTGAAGAATAATCCGTTAGTGCATTAAATCGGCCATTGTGATCTTACCGCTTAGATATCTATCACATTTACAATTCATCAGCACTTTTACCCAGCAAAAGGCAGTAAAAAGAAAAATACCCTGAAAATGCTATTAAGCAGGGAAAGGTTACCGAGCGCTGAAAGCATTTTTTTCATTGATGCTTAAATGTTATAAAAAGAAAAACAGCACCTGACCCGGGCGACGCGGAGGTCTCCCCACGAAAGAGCAACTTTCTATTTATGATATGCAATGCTCATAGGCGACAGTGATAACGGAGGCTGGAAGAAAACCCGGCGCTTGTTCTGCATCTGCATACTGACCCTTATTAGTCTCCAGGCTCTTGGAAATTTGCTGCACCTTAAAACACTGACATTTTATACACAAAACCATTGCTTATTCCGGAAGGACGGTACAGACACAAGGACGCACAAAGTAGATGGAGGTTTATAGGAGATGAGCTGGATACAGTGGTCTCTACAGAAGAAAGCAAACTGCATCTACATCTAATAGCAGCAACATACATACAAAAAAGGGGGCCTTATGGGAAGGAGATCAGAATGCCCCCCCTTCATTATGGTGTCAAACTTTAACCCCCTTAGAAGAAGATAATTGTCCCTTCCCAGGTCCCTGGAATCATAAAATGTTGATTTTCATATTAGAGATGAACATTTTTGTAAAGGATTACACAGACATTCTGCCATGAATTATCAAGGTAAGCACACCAACCTCATCAAGTCTAAGAGATCTATTAAAATAATAAATATACTTTATTTTTTTTTTACTCATAGATTAACAGTACAAATAAATATAAGAATTATTGTAATATATCTTATTGGTGAAATATCCCTCTTTCCCCACTTATTAGTCATTTATTTTCTCTCCTTACCATTTATTTTCCAAAATGTCTCAAATCTGTCTACAGATCTGTCTTCACTAATTGATCAAATTGTACTTGCTTGGGAGAAGCTGGAGGGAGAAGGCGTCAGAAGACATAAAGAAATTGATATTGCGAATAGTGACTATAGGGGTAAAAACTAACAGATAATGCTATTTCCAAGCCAAATTCTGGCATGAAATGGTTATACCCTTCCGGTACACGTGTGACAAGGTATTCTAAAAAGTTCCCTGAAAGTGCAGTTACACTTTAATCATATTCGCAGTTGACATGATAATACTCTTAGATATGAATAAAAATGAGGAAATAAAAGAGCAATTGGGTTTATCTTTTAAACAATTTGAAATAAACGATGAAGTAGCTGCTCACCTGGTCTGGTTGTGAGACCTACAACCAGTATAGGCATACAGTACAGCTGCCGCTGAATCCACACTACATGTTATCTGTGGTGGTTAAATATAAATCCAATGAATGGTACTGTTCGATCCGCGCAAGCCGTATATAGAAGATAGACCTCAATGCATTGAAGGATAAAGGTGCCTTTATTCAACGTGTTTCAGAGTGTGCTTCCACTCCTTCATCAGGAATGCAACCATCATGGTTGCATTCCTGATGAAGGAGCGGGGACATGCTCTAAAACGCATTTAATAAAGGCACCATTATCCTTCAATGCATTGAGGTCTATCTTCTATATACAGCTTGTGCGGATTGAATGGCACCGTTCATTGGATTAATACTCCTAGAGAGGCTTAGCGCACTGGCACAGTGTGGGGGGTGAGCCACATGGGTGGTTGACCCGGATGCAAAATTCTAAGAGCCGGTTGGGTGCCGCTTTCAACTGTAGCTTGACATTGATCTTGTGGTGGAGTAGGGAGCTATAGACTCCCTACCCCACAACTCTCCATCTTGATACATTGATATCACTATATTGCAACATTTGTGCTAGCCCAACTCTGTGTGCAGGGGGAAAGGACTATGTGGCTCAGATGAGTTGATTATAAACTTAGTTTGTGAGAAACAAACGTGGTACTATTACTTTTGAAGTGGAGAATTAAGGGGCATCACAATATGGCACTAAGTAGGTATAATTACTCTCTAAAAGGTGGCCATCATGGAACATTATTACTGCATTAAGGAGCACCATATGATTGCTAGCAACCCATGCTGGAGGGGCGTAAGGAGTAGCTCAGGATCCAGATACTACAATGACTCTCATAAAGGTGGCACTAAACCTACCAACCCCCAATCAAATGTTCTTGCACACATTAAAGATGAGTAAACCGTTTGGAGTTCGGGTTCGTGCAGTGCATCTGAACTTTTCTATGCACTGTTTGTGACCAAGAACTTGAGCTGAAACTTAATGGAAGTCAATGATTGTCAGTTCAGCTCCCCGCTCACATACAGCCATCTATAAGTAAAATAATTCCACGGGTGGGAGATCAGTTTTTTTTCCCAAATTAATTTTGGACACACACTGCGCCCAAAACTATGCTTTTATGCCCAGTGTGAGTCGATCAAACACTGCACGCGGCTTAAACAGGGTCAAGCACCAACTGTACCTGACCACAGCGATGCTTGCTCCAGTGCTTTGCAAATGTAAAGTACCCGAACTCCAACCCGAACAGGTTGCTCAACACTGCGAACTATGGCGACCTGAACCGAACCAAACCTTGAAAGGTTTGCTCATCCATAGCAGGTGTAACACTGTTTATGGGATACCAACTGGCAGAAGTCATTCTTTGAAGTAGTCATGTGGCTGACAATTACAGTTGATCAGTTTTTTGCACCAAAAATGGGGTTCCATTTTTATTATCCAGTGATGTCCACAGAACATGGGGTGCACCACTGGATGGATTTCAATTTTTAACATATTACAATGGAACAATTTTGAAGCACATGTGGCTTTGGTCTTAATTGTTTTGGCGAAAGTATTGTTAACAGATCTGTAAAAAGCAATAAAGATGGCCATTTGGGCACTTTTACTCATTTTAGAGGCTTTCTTGAGCAGTCCTGAGGCTTTAATGTCCTTAATTTATCAATGTGACTGTTATTAACTATGTCTGAAGAGGTCCTACCATAGAAAGGTTCATTAAAAGGGTGGATCACTTTGGAAAATCTCTTTTGGTTAGAAGGTTCTACAAAAAATTGGTTGTTAATTGTAGACTATCCCGTTGATAGAAACCTCAGTACTTCAAGCAGTAGGTGTTAAATTCACAAAGGCACTACAAGAGCCACCAGTATATGGTGCTCATTGACATTTTAGTCTATCCATGTAATGTATGGACGGACGAGTTGTATCGTCAACAGGAAGAGATGCTTTTTGTAATCATTCTCCACTCTGGCTCATAGACTAGCATCTTGACAACTAAGAATTGCTTTATGGCAGTGGTTCCCAACCTTTCTGACCTTGAGAGCCACATCCAGCTGTGAAAGATGGTTGCAAGTCACATTCAGCTCTGCAAGAGGGTCACGAGCCACATCCAGCTCTGAGACAGGGTCATGAGCAACATTGATCACTGAGATGGTCTCGAACCACATTTAGCTTTGAGAGAGGGTCACAAAGCACATCCAGCTCTGAGAGCTGGACCATATTCAGCTCAAAGAGGGTTGCAAGCCGCATTCAACTCTGAGTGTGGGTCGTGTGCCACATTCAGCTCCAAGAGAGGGTCGCGATTTATATTCAGCTCTGAGAGAGGCTCGCAAGCCACATCCAGCTCTAATGGTACCTTTACACGCCGCGACGGCAGGCTGGATACATCCCGCTACTTCACGTGCACGAGCACGCTCAAACGGTTACAAACGGTCAACGCATCACCTTTACACGCCGCGACAAGGTGCGCTACGCCACGCTACATCTATAGCTAGCTACATCGCCGGGTGTCTCAAGTAGCCAGCTGTAGCTCATTTACACACCGCTACAACCAGCTACTATGGGCGTACCTGGTGCAGCAGGGACAGCACATAGGCGTGCTACAATTGTAGATTACGAGACGTCCGTACGCTGATAGGACAAAGCAATAATACCATGATTGGGCAGGCATCGCAGGAGGCTGATTAATACTTGACGCTCGAGCAATTGTGTAGTGTGACTCGTCAGCTCCTTAAATATGCCGCCCTGTGCGGCGACAACCAATCGCAACGCACCATCTTCCACCAATGATCGCACATGGGGCGCGGTAACACGGATCCAGGGTCACGCCTTAGCTACATCTCAGGCTGTCCCGAGTTCCCTTCCGTTGCTTCTTTACACGCCGATACAGCTCGCTACCATCGGCGTTGTAGCCATCAGTTTTCGAGCAGAGCTAGGAAACAGATGTATCTGTTGCCGGCTGTATCGTCACATCTTCAGACGCCGCTACGATGGGCTACATTGGCGCTACAAGCTACATTTGTAGCCTGTAGCGGGATGTATCCAGCCTGCCGTCGCGGCGTGTAAAGGTACCATAAGAGAGAAGCTTGTGAGCCGCAGTCAGCTCTGAGATATGGTAGCGAGCCACAACCAGCTCTGAGAGAGAATAACGAGTCACATTCAGATCTGGGAGAGATTCACAAGCTATGTCCAGGTCCTACCCCTCACAATAATGACACCCAGAGCCCCCATTATCGGCATAATGTTAGCAAAAACGTTTCCACAGAAATCACACTGAGGCAGAATAAGACGATGCAAGGGTTCCCACCTTTCTCTGATTCAGATATGCGCTTCTAGGTGGAGCAACTAACAAAAGTTATCAAATTGCGACCCCCTCTTCATAGCGATTTGCTAGACCTCGTGTTTATGCACCAAGCTGGAAGACATCCGTGAGGCACAAATCACGGGCCTGCAAGACACATGTGGCTCCCGAGCCACCGGTTGGGGACCCCTGCCTTGTAGGGTATGCAAATTTTTTTTTTTAAACCGGAGAGCCCTTTCAACCACTTGTGGCCATCCATGCTATGCTCTGAAAGTGGTAACCATTGGGTGTTACAGTGCCAGCTTTATAGCCTCCCATATGGGAATATTCCAAGTTGGTTTAGCCATCCTGTCTCTGATTATGGTCATAGTTCCTTGGGCACCATAACTCTAGTAGAACTTGCTGGTTTATCTCTTTTGCTCAAAGCAAGATTGACTAAATCATCCCAGACAAATGTCTGTCTATAGAATAGTCTATCTTACTAAAGTTGCACCTATGTTGAGGATTACCATAGAAAAAATTCTGAAGAAACGCTCTTAAATCCTTGTAAAATTAAATGGCAACATTTATCTGTGTTATAGTCTTATCAGAAAAAAAGCAGATTGAGCTGAACACATCAGACTCTGCTCCGCGCCGTCCCTGGGTATCACAACATTATATTAAACTTTCTTCTTTTAACACTTTTATCAATAAACTATTGACTCTCGCCCCCAGAATCTCTGGGAATTACACGGTTGGATCGGATGCTCGCCGGAAAGATGGAAACTGCAATTAGAATGTTGCGTTCTTCTAGCTAGACCAAGAATATTATCTTATGCAATTTATCCTCTTAACTGCTCCTATCACAGGGAGAATAACTGAGGAGACGGATCAGCTGGGCGTTGTGCCGCCAAGTCCGACAGATGTTCCTGGTGTGAACTCCATCTGGGAGATGGCATAGACCTCACGGTGCCGGCGGTGTCAGACAGCACTGCCATGGTAATTGGGGAAATAGAGATCGTTCCCGGCCCTTAGTGACAAGAGAGAACGTTTCTTTACTCTATCCAAAGGAATTTCTGAGTATTTGACTTTAGTCTCCGCCATCTGGAGATCCCCAGGGGCTTCAAAGGTAATAACTATTAAAATGTTACTGCCATTTGTCTAATGCAATTCCACGCTCCACATCTATCATTGGAGAGCTGGGTTTCATTTACACTTCAAAAATAATTTAAGGTTTTCACTGTGAAGGTTAGAAAGTTTTCACCACTCGCAGCTAATTTCTCCACAGTTTACATGTTATAATGTCTCCGTGACCTTTTCAAACCGATGTGACCAGCAGCCAAGGCGGACAGCTTGCTGCGTGTTACCTAAAAGAAACTGAACACGCCGGATAGCATGAAATTCCGAACTCCTTTTTTCTTCTTCCTTGTGTTTTATCATATTCAACTGTGAGAAAGAGAAATAGCTATTCAACTATTTCATCATTTTCAAGTCTCCTAGAAAAAGGGAAAATCTCTACCGTGCCTCGCCTCTCGAAAGTCTTGGGGTTCTTCTTTGTGATACTGAGCCTGTATATCCAAATGATGATTTGGCGGGGAGGGTGGGTTGGGAGAAGAGATGAAAAGGGTCATAGGGTGGGGTGTGGTACAAAAAAGGAAGTAGGGTCTATAGTAAAAACGTATTTGGTATACAAAATAATTGGTAAACTCAACTTGTCATGAAAATTGGCAAGTATAATTTATTTGGATTTTCACGTTGTTAAGGCATGTTCATGTATTGTTCCTTTACAGAGCATGTCATTTTACATTGATAATGTAGAACATTTTTGTTTACCAACAGTGCTCTATGGACCACCAAAACTGGACCCATCGGCGAGTAGGGGATATCATAGCTTGGGATCAATCGAGGGATAGTCTAGCGTGAAACTGCTTTGCATTGATGCTATAACATTAGTGAGAAAATTAGTGGAAATTTGACACAAAGGTCATGCAGTTCTTTCTTATAAAACAAGGGTGGCAAGCGGTAGCCTGTGATCCAAATGCAATAAGGCACAAATCCCTCATAAACATGTTTTTTTATGTATGGTAGTTTCTTTCATCAATGTACGACGTCATCTTTACTGGAGTGAAAGAGAGGGTTAAGGTGACTCACACCCTCGCACCACAGGCACAACATGAAAGGGGTCACCTTCTGTCAAGCTAGGAAAGGGAAAGCATGGTGCAAAACAGAGGTACAATGGGGCTGGAAAGGGGATGAAATATAATTTACAAGCTTAACATAGAACATAGACAGAAAGGATATACACCGACTTCAAAGCTGCAGCCAGACACTAGGACTGCGGGCACCAGGACACTAACAACTTCTATAATGTCCCTCTCTCCCCAGTGGTCATATCAAAATGATAATATTCTATAAACAGCATCAGGTGATAGAACATGTGACTATATAAAGGGAAAGGCAGTGGTCACAAACTGACTGCTCTGAGATGGAAGTTACAAGGTACTACCATCCAGGAAATAGTCCTTCACCCTTAAAACCCAGAGTCCAGCAAGGAAATGTAAAACTAATATCCCAAACCTGTCACATGTCTCCCAAGGACAAAAGAACCACGTGACACCATCAAACTTCCTAATGTGGCAGTCCAAGGTGTCTCCCAGGGGTTGGCATTTTGCTTCCGCTCAGGAGTCAGATTCGGGCATTCTCAGAGTCGTTGTCAAACCGATGGTCTAGTCTGAGAATCTGAAAACAAGGGCTCTCTGCATTCAATTGAAGCTGGTACTGCCGATGCTTCTGCTGTGACTGAACCCACACTGGCGCCACCTCCATGACTGAAGCCGGAACACTGCCGGGAGGAGTAAAGTTAATTTCCTCTGGCAGCAGGGATTAATGTGCATCGGGCAGGTTCAGAATGTTATTATCCTGTGATTAGCCCCATATATGCAGGTTAATAGCATTTTTCCATTTGACAGGTTCCCTTTAAAGCACCACTCAAACCTTTTTTTTTATTTGCACCCCTGTAGAAGTGCTTTAAATGTAAGTCCCCTGCCCTGTGTCTGATATTCACCTTCTAGCGGCTACATCTGATCCTGAAAAGTGACCTAACAGCTCCATTGTTTCATGGCGCACGACAGAGGTCAGAACTCAACACATCTCTACCGGGGCCTTATTCAGGACTCGTTCTGGTTCAAATGGACTTGTATGGGGAGCTTGTTATGTATCTTCTGACTTCCGCCTAGTAAGAAGCTATGAGTACAACATGGAGCCACAGGACAGCAGCGGAATCGAAAAGTGATGAAGCCGCCAAAAGGTGAGTATAAGACTGGGGTCAGGGAACTTAAATTTAAAGTACCACTCCAGCAATGAAATAAAGCAAAACACTGGAGCAGTGCTTTAAAAGAGCAGACTCCAATTATCTTCATCAGCCGGCGCTAACAAACTGAGCAAGACATGGAAGAGATTCAAGGTCTTGGGTCTTTTTCGTATAGAAATTTGCATGGGACTGCTGAATTATACAGTTGGTCGCAGGACTGGTTGAAAACAAGTTTGTAGATGAACATTATCCATGATAACTTAATTATTTGATGCTCAGCACTCGGAGGATCCGGCTTCAGTTGTTGGAGAACGTCAGTGATGCAATGCCCCTCGGTGACCACTCTACTAGATGTGCTTTAGGGCTGTGATACACCGCCACTGTGTGCCATAATACTGCCATTTTTGCATGTCTAGGATGCACTGCCGCTGTGTGACCATTCCTGTTACAATGTGCTCACATTTTATTGCCGTTATTTCCAGTTTTGAGCTCATTGGATGGGAAACCTGGGAATTGTTTTTATATTCCCTTCGTCATGAGCGCAGCCTATTAGCAGAACACACTGTACTTGAATCATGTAAATGCTCCAAGTGAATTGCAAATATTTCCAGCTAAATTTCCAAATTTCTTCCCTGTGGAAATCATCTGTCAAAAATGCTACAAGCCTTTCCCTTAATGTAACACAGAATGATGAGAGTCCTACATGGAATAAGACTGTAGAACACCTCACCACCGTGCGGAAGAAATAAACTTACCCAGACTCAAGACTACATGTTCCAAACAAGAAAAAAAAATAAATAAAAATGTGTTCATATGGAAGCAAAGGAAGAAACTCCTTTAATCTGACAACTAATACTTTGGTAATAATAAAAAAAAATATTATTATTAGAAATTTATTGTAGTAGTATAAATGGTCTCGGTAGATATTGGTTCTTCTGGGGCAGTCTGCTAAAATGATGTAGGGAGACTTATAGGACAGGCAATGCACCCTGGGAAAAAAGATATGCAAATTTGACCTCACCAGAATCACATAATGAAGTTAGCTACCCTACAAGTCAATTATTTTTGCCATATGATATTTGTTGATAAAATGGGTATGTGTGTCTGAAATTAGCATTGTAGGCTTAGAAAAAAAGTTGTTTTTAGGCAAAGTAAAGAACTCAGAAAATTACCAATGTACTTGAGTTAAGAAAACAAGCAATCATGAGTAATAAATACACTGTACGGAGAAAAGTATTGGGCCACATGTCTTAGGCTGGCTTCTCACCACAGTGTGATCCGGTCCGGGGCTGTCCGGTGTAAACCAGACAGCCCCGGACCGTTTTTTGGCCCCATAGTAGCCTATGAGGCCGGATGGAGCTGGATGGCAGCTCTCTCCATCCGGTTTCATCACTGCGGTGGAATCCGGGAGAATTCTGATTATTCTCTCCGGTCACAAAAATGTTGCTTGCAACATTTTTGTGTCGGGGAGAAAAATCTCCCCAATTAGCCAGATCCTGGATTCGCCCGGATTCTCCGATCGCCCGGATTCCCGGATCCGGGGCAATCCAGCACTCCCTAACATGGGAGCCTATGGGGCCGGATTGCCCCGTCCGGGAGGATACAGGAACCGGACACTGGCGGCTGCATGCCGCTGTTCTCGCAGGGAGCTAGCCAAGGTCCTGAATCATTAGCAGCTGCAGCTGCGTCCGGCAGCACACAGGACCGGAGGGCACATTTGGCCCTTTGGTTCTGTGTGCTTATCCGGTCCGGGGCTTTCAGGGATGACCCGGACCGGATCTCACACCTGGTGTGAAGCCAGCTTTAGGAGAATCCGGGACAATCCGGGCTTTTTTGGGTGATTTTTCTCCCCGGACACAAAAATGTTGCAAGCAACATTTTTGTGTCCGGAGAGAATAATCCGAATACTCCCGGATTCATCCGGAGAGATTGAAACGAGATGGCAGAGAGCTGCCATCCGGCTTCATCCGGCCCCATAGGCTACTATGGGGCCAAAAACCGGTCCGGGGCTGTCAGGGTCATTCCGGACGGCCCCGGACGGTCCTTGCCGTGGTGTGAAGCCAGCCTTAGACATTGAATTCAGGATTCTCATTATCCCCATAGTGCTGATGTATAAAATCTGACTCCACAGCACCGATGTATAATGTCCATTCACATTGCCCCCAATTTATAACTTCCGCCGACTCCTGTGCATAATATTCGGGCCCCTTGCCCCCAGTGTATAACATCTGGGCCCTCACACCCTGTGTATAATATCCAACCCCTAGCCCCCCATATATAACATCCGGACCCTCGCACCAAACAAACAAGTGTGAACAGGTGCTTACTGAGCGTGAAATATACCATACACAAACAAAGAAGTACACATGCTAAGGAGTGCAAACATTGAATATAGGAATTTAGACATGCATTACTGCTTAAGGAAATACATTTAAAAGTTGAGACACTTAGGGCATGCAAAAGGCCAGTTTTATGTGAGTCCAGCAGCCAATATCAAGGCATATCTCTTTTGCTGGGTCTCTACCTAATGCCTTTATCCAGGTTATAAAACCTACAATTTATGGGGTTGGGGCAGGATCCTGCTAATAGTAAATTAAAATCAGCATAGTCTGGTGGGAAGGAGTGCTCAGTCAGAAGGCATGATCTCATAATCTAACAAATAGAGGCATTAGAAAGAGACCCAGCAACGAGATACACCTTGACGTTGGCTGCTGGGCTCACATAAAACTGGTCTTTTTTATGCATAATTTCAATTTTTAAATGTATTTCCTTCACAGTAATGAATACCTAAACTACTATTTTCAATGTCTGCATACCTTAGCATTTCAGAGTGCAGCTCTTTATATGTTAAAGTTTATCTCATGTTCAGTTTGCACCTGTTCACACTTGTTTGTTAGGAAGTGCCATCAGAATTTTTTTCATTTTAGATTATGGGGTCATGCCTTCTGACCGAGCCCTCCTTTCCACCAGCTTAGCTAATTTTTAATTATCTATTAACATGTTCCTTTCCCCTCATAAATTGGAAGATTTTAACCTGGATAGAAGCATTAGGCAGGGACCCAGCAAAAAGATACACCTTGACACTGGCTGCTGGGCTTACAAAAAATTGGCCTGTTTCCTATATTAAATTTTTGCATAGTTTACTGTTTCAGAGTGCAGTTGTTAATTAGTTCTAGTACATTTCATGCTTAGTTTGAATCTGTTCACACTTGTTTGTTAAGTGCCATCCATAAATTGTAGGTTTCCTGTACATGGGACATCACAGAAAGCGGAGATGTCACTTAGGCTGGTTTCACACTGCCGTTTTTTGGCATCCGTGTGAATCCGGCCTAAATTGGAAACACCCGCATCAGTGTTTCACCCCATTGACTTTCAATGCGGCTGGATACACTCGCCGGTGCATCCAGTTGTGTATGGTTCGCCCCGTATCTGGGTGGATGCAGGTGTCCACAGTTTTTCGCGGAGACAAAATCTGCATCTTGTTGTGATTTTATTTCTGTGAAAAAAAACATGAACCTGGATCCACCTGGATCCAGGGCACCACGGGTAAAATCTGAATGGGCGTCTATGCGACACATTCATCTCAACTTAAGATCGTGGTGGATCCGGATTTCAGGTCCGTGTTCTATGATCTGCACATGCGCAGAACCTCCCACCGGATCCCTGTCAAATATGCAGCCAGATGCTCCTGCAAGGGGTGGGGGTTCATCCAGTTTCATCATTGCGGGCGATTCCGGGGGAATCCAGGGGCATACAGGAAAACCCTACATGCCCCTGGATTCCAAAAAATGCTAGTGGGAAGCCAGCCTTAGCGATGCAGCCATGTGATGACGGGTTGTGGGGATCAGGGCTGATTTGGAAGATAAAAGGTAGTAACAAATTACCTTTGTGTGGCTAGAAAATAATTTATTGTCCCAGAAAGCACACATCGGGGTGTACGGTGCATTTTTAATATACTGAGCCGTAGACGGCCACTTACAGACATTGCAGTACTTTTGTTGCCTTGGGTAAAACTTGGAAAGAGCGATGTGTTGGAATACAAACGTGGTCCTGATCTTATTCCTAATGTATATAAATGATATGGTGATCTCTGCTGACTGGATGGCGCAGAGCTGGGGGGACTGAAGGCTGTGAAACCCACCAGAGAATTCCCGGCCCTCAAAGCATGAGCGCTGCATAATGCTGATAAATGTTTCCCTCTTTACTGATGCATCACACAACTAAGACAAAGTTTGTGCGCCTCAGCTTTTAGCACAGAGAGGGAATAATTGAATTGAACTAGTTATAGAAAGCCTAATACTGATAAATGTCTCACGCCGGTCCCTTCCTCCGCTTTCCCATTTCCTCTCTGAAATAAAAGCTGAATTACCGCCACCATTCTTTCCCATATTCCATTGGATTTTTAGATTAGAAAAGTGATATTTATATTTTAGATTTTAAAAAAAAAAAATCTGCCAATGAAAGTCTGTGTAAGCCTATCTTGACACATATATAAAAATATAAGGGGAGACAACAGAGGCGCAATAGTGCCCTATCATTTGGCATAGATTAGGGACTAATCGGTACAAACAGGTCTGCACTAACCTGGTTCAGTTGTGAATCCCACAACTGGAATAAAAGCGTTGGTTTTAGTAGTGTAGGCTGCTGCTGGACCTCCACCTCCACGGGGCCGTGGGTGCTTCAAAGGTTCTGGGATCAAAGGTGTATCACAGTCCGCGCTGCCCGATCGTCCAAAGGATCACAAGGGAAAACAATGTTCCAAACGAAATTCTCTTTATTCCTATAAACCGACGCGTTTCGGCGCCCAATCCTGGCACCGTCCTCAGGGTATTTCTTGACACATGGCAGCTTTTTTTCCGCTCTCAATAACACTGCTTCCAAAAAGTGCGTTCTTGCAGCATGTTTCCTGTGTTTTTAATGTCATTTGTTTACAGTACATGTTTAAATAAAGTTAATTTTAATCTCTACAAAAGCAGTAAAGAAAATGAGTAAAAAAGCGATAGCGTTTTTGCCCTTTCTCGTTGATTTCCGTGATGAATAAAGGATGCCAAGCATGTTGCAAGAATCAACATGCTGCTTCTTTCCAAAATGCAGCAGTTTTCCATAAATAAAATAACCATTGCATGCAGGAGATTTCTGAAATCTCAGCGTTTCCTGGTTATGTAAAAAGCAGCTGTTAATTTGCATAAAATTCATGGAAAATGCTGCAATAAAGCAATGTGTGAACATGGCCTAAGTCTAATCACTAGTGATGAGTGAATTGACTGACATACAAATTTGTAGGTTCATAGATGCGGTCTGCATTAAATTGATTAATTACAGATATTTAATTACCGATCTATTGTGCTTTAATTGCCCTTAAACAAAGCTGCTTATTGCTCTTGGTGGTCTCCCAAATGCCAACGCTAATGGTCCGGCAAACTCCATTGCCATCACCACCCCAGGTCTTTTAAGGCGGACTCTGACAGAGATCACATGCTTGGGAATTAGATGTCATTCCTGGACTAGCGTGTGTCCGAGAATACCGCGTGACATGGTGCATGGACAAACGGTTGTTCTGTGCACAACAGGTTACATAAGAGAACACTAGGGACACAATATCAATGGTGGGATCTGACAGTAGGGGACGGGGGAAAGAACACCTCCTGCATTCACCTGAGGATGTAGCCTTATCTCCCTGATGTCCATATACAGATTTTGTCACCCCATCGACGAGCAGGATACCTAGTCCCTCTACAGTCCTGGTCTTATCCCTCACTAGGGAGCAGGCTGGCAGGAGAACTAGTCCTACCAATTAACTAAAACCACACAATGGGAATGAAAGACAGACAGGGGAAAAGTTCAAAGGATAAAGTAACTTCACGGCTGTGGACAAACTCCGAGCCAGCAGACGGCTAGTCACCGGTCAGTTCACTACAAGCTCCTTCCATCAGGGCGGCTCCTTCCAAGCCCAGTCCAGTTTATTGGGAATAGCACACACCAACCTTTCAGTAAGCAATTTATTAACTCCTCACAGCTACTCTCAGTTCTGTTCACACCTGATTTCTGCAGTCTTGGTAACTCATCTCTTCAGTTTGTGTGTACTTTACTGCATTCCTCCTGATAACCATTTCCATTCTTCAAGTTACTGTTTGTAAATATTGCTGCTATCAACTTTTGCCTTGCTGGAAGATGCCAGACTTAATTTATTTCTCAGTTACATTGTTTCTACTAACCATTTTCCTGCTGAAAGACATCAGTTTACTATATTGGTACTGTTTCAGAGTGTGTCACACCTGGCTTTGTTTCATTTGTGATATCTTCTCCAATTGGCATCAGCTCTCCTGTATACGCTGCTGCCCTGGTTCTTGCTGAACCTCATGTCATCAAGACCCAAACCACTTCGGGCTGAGCTGTTCACCCAGACCTACAACTTAGAAAGTCCACTGCAGCAGATAGTAATACCTGCTGTCCCCTGCCTCTTCCCAACAGGATGGGCAGAGCTTTGTCTCCCTACATCTACTTTACTTCATACAAGCAAGACACAGAGAGACAGGCTTTTAATTCAGACCTTGAAAGCCATTGGACTGTTATATGATCCCCATCCTCGTACTGTATATATGATCTCCCATCCTGGTACCTGACCCACATCATGGTATATATTATACCCATCCTGGTATATATGGTCCTCCATCCTGGTATATATGGTCTTCCATACTGGTACATATGATCTCCATCCTGGTACATGGGCCCCATCCTTGTACATGGTCCCAATCCGCGTACAAGGCACTCCATCCTGGTAAATAGCCCCCTTCCTGGTACATGGCACCTCATCCCGGTAAATGGCACCCCGTTCTGGTATATATAATCCCCATCCTGGTACATGGCACCCCATCCTGACACAGGATCCCCATCCTGGTACATGACCCCTCATCCTGATATATATGATCCCCCATCCTGATACATAGCACTACATTCTGGTACATGTGATCCTCATCTTGGTGCATGGCCCTCATCCTGGTACATGACACTTATCATGGTACATGGTCCCTATCCTGGCACAAGGCACCCCATCCTGGTATATATGATCCACATCCTGGTACATGGCCCTCATCCTGGTACATGACACTTATCATGGTACATGGCCCCTATCCTGGCACAAGGCACCCCATCCTGGTATATATGATCCACATCCTGGTACATGGCCCTCATCCTGGTACATGGCACACCTTCCTGGTACATGAAACCCCATCCTGGTACATGCCACCCCATCCTGGTATATATGATTGCCCACACTAGGACATGGCCCCATCCAAGTACATGGCCCTCATCCTGATATGTGACCCCCCATTCTAGTACATGGCACCCTATTCTGATACATGGCACCCAATCCTGATATGTATTGTCCTACATACAGGTATATATGATCCCCCATCCTGTCAAATGGCTCCCATCCTCGTACATAGCCCCTCATCCGGGTACAAGGCCCCCATCCTCGTTCATAGCCTCCTATCCTTGCACATGGCCTTCATCCTGATACATTCACCCCTCCACATCCTGGTGTATGCACCCCCATCCTGGTACATGGCCCTGATCCTGGTGCATAGCACCCCCATACTAGTTTATAACCCCCATCCTGGAATATGGCCTCCCAATCATGGTACATAACCCCCATCCTGGTACATGGCCCTTCATCCTGGTAAATGGCCCCATCATCCTAGTACATGGGCCCCCCATCCTGGTACATGGCCCCCCATCTTGGTACATGACACTCCATCCTGGTACACAGCCCCCATCTTTGTATATGGTCCCTCCATCCTGGTACATGGCCCCGATCCTGATACATAGCACCCCCATCCTGGTATATAGCCCCCATCCTGGTATATGGCCCCCCAATCATGGTACATGTGTGGCACCCCATGGGTTAATGTGCCACAGTAACACCACATGGGTTCCCTCCCCACAACACACTGACTTACACTAGCACCTCTGGGCCAGGAGGGGGAGCACAACCTGCTCTCTTAAATACTCCAGGTCCACAGGAAGTAGCTGAGAACTGCTCAGGAGAACTGAGAACAGTGCAGCACAGAGCAGTGCTGTGAAGAGCAGAGTTAGCTAAGTACAGGCCTAGTGAGGGTCTGAGGAACAGGAGAACTACAGACAGAGGAACACATCTGGGAGCTGGAGTGAGACCTTCACTCGCCCCAGAAGAGCGCACAGAACGGACACCGGATCTGACACTGTGTCTGGCACCCAGAGCACAGTGAATCCAGGAATAGTGGGGTCTCTAGACAGTCACAGTACCAGAGCGAAGCAACACGGTGGGGTCAGCACAGCACAGAGGACTCAAGTTGCCTATCCAAGTGGTACCAGCAGAACAGAGAGAGAGTGAGACAGTCCCAGCAGCTCAGCTGAACGGAGCCGCCAGGACACACACACACAGCGCAGCACGAGGAAGCTGATGACCCGGACAGGGTGGGAGGAAAACCCGGCCCCATACAGACTCCGTGGACAATCTGCAATAACATCGCAGTAAAGCTTTGGAAACTACAAAACATGAGTGTGTGATCCTTAACCCGTCTCCACTATTCACCTCCATCATAGACTATACCAACACTGCCCCGGGGAACCCAGTTCTGCCCACTGGAACTATTCCACCTCAGCTGCTACTACATCATCCCGGAAGTCCTGCAGCAGCAGCGGCCCCATTAGTGGCTGCACACAGTGGGTGGCGTCACGATAGACTATTCTCCCCTGTAAATACACCCTTTTATTTACCAGGGCCCGGGACACGGTCCGGACCAGGACCACCCGTGACTTCCCCAGTATCAGACCCGGTCCGGTACCGAGTACCCTCGTCCCAGTGAGCTCGACACATGACCCCCCCCATCTTGGTACATGGCACCCCATTCTGGTACATAGCCCCCCATATTTGTATATGGCCCCAGCATCCTTGTACATGATACCCAATCCTGGTACATCATGCCACAACTGACTAGCTACCAGGATACTGTATTTGCTGCTCTCTGTGCCCGGGATGATGGACAGGGAATACAGGCAATATTCAATTTAGCAGTGGGAACACGTGATCACACAGCAGCTGCTCTTAACTCACATTTGTGCTCACATTGAAAAACAACAAAAAAGTACAGAGCAACAGCTTTAATCTCAAAAAATGTGTATGTTGTGTGCTCTTAGGGTACCTTTACACGCCGCTACTGGTGGGTGGATACAACCAGCTACTTCACGTGCACGAGCACGCACAAACGATTACAAACGGTACCCGCACCACCTTTACACGCCGCAACAAGGTGCGCTACGCTACGTTACATCTATCTCTGGATACACCGCCGGGTGCCACAAGTAGCCATCTGTTGCTTACCTTACCTCATTTACACACCGCTACATCAAGCTAATATGGGCGGACCTGGTGCAGCAGGGACAACACATAGGCGTGCCACAATTGTGGATTAAGAGATTTCCGTACGCTGATAGGACAAAGCAAGAACATCATGACTGGGCAGCCAGCGCAGGAGGCTGGTTAATACATGACGCTCGAGCAATTGTGTAGTGTGACTGGTCAGCTCCTTAAATATGCCTCCCTATGCAGCGTCTACCAATCGTAATGCAGGAGCTTCCTGCAATGATCGCTGATGGGGCGCGGTAACCCGGAGCCTGTGTCACGCCCCAGCTACATACCAGGTACATAGCATGGTGTAGAAACAACCCTTCTGTTCCTTCTTTACACGCCGATATAGGTCGCTACAATCGCCTGTGTAGCCACCTGTTTCAGAGCACTGCTCGGAAACAGACGCATCTACTACCGGGTGTCTCCTACCGTCTTCACACGCCGCTACTACGGGGTACATTGCCGCTGCAAGCTACATTTGTAGCATGTAGCTGGTTGCATCCACCCGCCAGTAGCGGCGTGTAAAGGGACCCTTAAGTTAAGGTACTACTCTACATCTGTAATAACACACTGGGTAGTTTTGTTGAGGGAATGATGAGCTGCTGCTTTTCTCTGTACTTAGTGAATCTAATGTAATGGGGCCAAATAATGCTTATACTTGGGGGTACAGGCTCAATTTCAACATTGGGGCCCACAGGGAGATTCCCCTGTTCCTCCATGGGCCAGTCCGAGGCTGGTGTGACAATACAATCTGTCTGCAGAGGGTATTCAATGTTCCCCCTGCCCCCTGAGCACAGATTTGCCTAATTTGTATTAGGTTGTAAGGTGCTCATAGCCAGTGGCGTAACTTGAAGCTCATGGGCCCCGCTGCAAAAGGTTCAACGGGGCCCTCAATTGTTGCAAATCTTTAATAGCATTAGTCTTTTTCTATAGACTTAAAGGACTTTTGGGGCCCCCTAGGCTCCAGAGACCGGGTGCGATTTCAACCCCTGCACCTACTGTAATTTTACCCCTAATCATAGCAGTAATGCTTCCAATGACACATTCTATACCCCAGCAATGGCTATGTGGCACCCCTGGGTCAAAGTGCCACAGTGTCATCACTGCCCCCGGGTGGTGGCGTCACAGGAGAGCAACAAAGGGTCTTCTCACAGGCAACACACACACGCAACACTTACAACTCCAGGTCAGAAGGGGGAAGACCAAGCCCGGGTTCAGAGTGAGCTTCCCTATAAATTCTGGTCTGTGGCATAGCTAGGCGAGTGCAGTTCCTGAGAGGACTGTGAAGAGGACCTGGGTCTAAAAGAGCCATGCTAAGCTCATCCCAAGGTCGCTAACTAAGTTCCAGGCCTGAGGTTAGGGTCTGAGGAGAGAAGCAAGAACGAACCTGGGCGGCTGAACAACCCCGTACTCACCCCAGAGGAAAGGCGCAAAGAATGGATACTGGAGTGCGAGACTGTGCAGGGTCTCACCTCCCGGCAGTCAGTACCAGAAGGTGGGGATTCCAGATTCCTTAGCCACACCGTACCCACAGATACAGCAATATAGAGAGATCAGGAGCTGACACCCGGGAACAGGGTAGAGTAAAAGGACTCCAGTAGCCTGGCATACCGGTACCTTGAAGGAAGAGACAGGGCTGGCAGCTCAGCTTACGCAGCTGCAGAAGCCAATACGCACAGTAAGGGAGCCAAAGACCCAACTGGATGGGAAGAAACCCTGAGTTGTTCTCAAAAGACCTGTGGACAGCTCTATATAACATCTACTAAAGTAAAAAGACTGAGGAACTACAAAACAGTGAGTCTGCCTGTTACTTGTGCCTGTTGCCCTGCATCCTACATATTGACTGTATACACTGCCCCGGGGATTGGCTTTACCCATGGAGAGCTGTTCCATCCCAGCTGCCATCCATCTTCCCCAGAGGTTCTGCAGCAGCGGTGGCCATCCCTAGCCACATACCACGGGTGGCGTCACGAAACCTCCTTGTATCTAAACCCCTTCCTCAACAACTCCAGAAAAGCCCCAAACTCATTTCAGCTGAACCCAGGGCCACGGGACCGGGTCACAACGCCCGTGACTTCCCCTAGAGACAGCAGCAGCCCAGTCTCGAGTACCCCATGGCCGTGGGGGCGCCTCAGCTACATAAAAGCAGGGCATTCTGATGCAATTTATTGTTGCTACAGCCTAAAAACATATCTTGTGTACTGTATATTTGCTATATATTCCAGCTATGGGCTCAGCACAGCTCCGAAAGCTGCACAGAGCGGGGTCCAGCTTGTGTGAAATCAGGACTGTGAAACTGCATCATGCAGACAGTTGTCAGCAATTCGCATTACCATCTGCTGAGCGAGCACCTTGCGGACAAGGCATTTAGGTTAGATTTATGCCTGTAGAGGCTGTCTAACTTGGCATATGTTGTGTAGCTAGATTTGAGATATACAACCAAATGCTTGTTGGGAAAAGTGCCAAGTGCCCACACATCTGAATGAGGAGAGCAGCAAGTTCATGGAGGAACCAAGATCTGTATTTGCAGGCGAGGATTCTAAGAGACGAGGTATGAGAACAAGATTATACATGAGATTACTGGCTAAATCAGCATATATTGGGGGGTTTGAGTAAGTGGTTAATAAAATGGATAGAATGTAGAAGGGGAATTGATGCTGCAGTTAAAAAATAGTTGTTTTCTTCCTATCAAACTACTGACACCCCAAATCATAACCAACGGAGTCCCTAATAAGTCAAGGGGAGCAATTGGTATTGTCATTAGTAATGAATGAATAGTGAAATATTTGGGTTCAGATTATTCTAACCTAATACTTTGTAGAGTTTGGGTTTTTGTCTCGAATACTAAAAGTAGTGCAAGTCAATAGGCGTCACATTTCCACCAGAGCCTGCCCCATCCACATCTAAATCTATCAACAAGCGCCATTATATTCACCCTGTTGGTGAAGATGGTGATAGAGAAGTCAGAACCAGAATCTTCGGAGAGTGCAGGCTCTGCTCATCCACTATGGCTGGGACCTACAGTACTTCACAGCCTGACAGAGTGGAGGTGTGTGCGTGCTGTCCAGCTGAAGTCATTACCTTCTAAGTTTCAGCCTATTGGAAACCACCACACCCTCTTAATACCTTCAGCCTCCTTCTGGAAGCTGCCAGAAATACCTTTTGTTCCCCTTGCTAGTCTAATGCAAGGGTCAGGAACATTTTTGGCTGAGAGAGCCATGATTGCTACATATTTTAAAATTTAATTCTGTGAGAGCCATGCAATGTTTAAAACTAAATACAAGTAAATGTGTTTATTTTATGTATTGCCATCACTTGTAAAGTACAATACGTCTCTGAATTCTTTTTAATAAAGTTATGCTGTTGCTACCAATGATGAATCCCCTTGCAGCCCCCAATATGGCATCTCCATCAATCCCCTTGCAGCTCCCGATATGGTGCCCCATCATCCCCTTGCAGCCCCCATATGGCACGCCCATCATCTGAGGCTCCCCCAGGCCGTGGCGTCCTCAGGAACCGGATCGCTGCTGCTGTCGCTGAGTAGTCACGGGGGTTGTGACTTGGTCCTGTGGCCTGGGCATCAGTTGAAAAAGGAAATATGTACAGGGGAGGTTGTCATGACGCCACCCGTGGTATGTGGTCAGTGGGGACCACTGCTGATGCAGAACCTCCGGGGATGATGGGTAGTAGCTGAGATGGGATGACTCTCCACGGGTAAAGCCAATCCCCGGGGCAGGGTAAATAGTCTATGTGTGGGATGCAGGGTGGCGGGCACAAGTAACAGGCAGACTCACTGTTTTGTAGTTTTCTCAGTCCTTTACTGGAGCAGAAGGTAAAAGCTGTCCACGGAGTCTTGAGAGCAACTTAGGGTAAGTGCACACTGGCCGGGTTTTCGGCGGTTTACCTGTGTAAACCGCCGTTTTGTTTACATTAGTTTTATGTTAATTTATGTTAATCCAAACCGGCGTTTGGATTAACATTAAAACTAATGTAAACAGCCCAAGGCAGTGCACACACCGGCGGTTACCCAGCGTCATCCGTTGCTAACCCGCAGGTTTCCCAGCGGGTTAGCAAAGAATGACCATGTTCTAAAAACCGGCGGTTCTGCAGCGGCTGCAAGCAGAATCATGTGCTGCTTCCAGCCGCTGCAGAATCGCCGCCGAGAACCCGCTGGGCAGCCGCCGGATACCGCCCGGCTCCCGCCGCACATACCCGCCAGGAAGCCGGTGGACGGCGCCGGAGCTTCCTGGCGGGTCCCGCCAGCTGCCGCCGACAAACACGCCGGGTAAGTGTGAACTTACCCTTAGGGTTATTCTTACCCGACCGGGTCTTTGGCTCCCGTACTGTACTTATAATTTGGCTCCTGCTGCTGCTTAAGCTTGGTTGCCAGCCCTGTCTCATCCTGTGAGGTATCGGTATGACAGGCAACTCGAGTCCTTTACTTATACCCTGTTCTCGGGTGTCAGTGTCTCTGAACTCTCTCTCTGTTGCTGTGTCTGTGGGTACAGTGTAAATAGAGTCTGTGGAGCCTCAGTTAGGAGTCTCAAACACAGGACTAGCCATATATCCCTCCAGGGAAGGACTCAGCCAAGGAGTGGCTCCTTGCGGAGAACACCATAACCACCATATTAAGTGGCCCTTTTAGTCAATATCCAACTCTTTTACAAGTTTAGAGATATGACAAGGGAATACCAAGGCCAGGTATCCATCTGCAGACAGCTGTTTCGGGGTGTTGCCCCTCATCAGTGGAGTAGGATTCTGGCTAGGTGGGAGCAAGACCTAGTAGACCAACATCATAAAGCATTCACTGATCTCAGGGAAGGTACAGTGTGGCTGGGAATATGTAACCCCGACCGTCCGGTATTGACTGCCGGGACGTGAGACCTTGCACAGTCTCGGACTCCGGTGTCCTTTCTATGCTCTTTCCTCTGGGGTGAGCACAGAGGTGTGTTCTTGCTTCTCCTTTCCTCAGACGCTAGCCTTAGGCCTGGAACTTGTCAGTGGACCCTGAGATGAGCTTAGCACTGCTCCTTTACACTCAGGTTCTCTTCACAGTCCTCTCAGGAACTGAACTCTTCACAGCCTCTCAGGAACTGCACTAACTTGCTTCTCCCCAGACCAGAATATATAGGGGAGCTCACCCTGAACCAGGACTTGGTCTCCCCCTTCTGGCTTGGAGGCAGAAGGTGTTGTGTGTGGTTTTCCTGCCTGATGAGAAGACCCTTTTGTTGCTCTCAGCGTGACACCACCACCCGGGGGCAGTGATGGCACAGTGGCACTAAGACACTGGGGTGCCACACACCCCCTTGCAGCCCTTTGCAGCCCCAATATGGTTTCCTCATGATCCCCTTGCAGCCCCCAATATGGCACCCCCATCATCCCCTTGCAGCCCTTTGCAGCACCAATATGGTTTCCCCATGATCCCCTTGCAGCTCCCAATATGGACTCCCCATCATCCCTTTGCAGCCCCCAATATGGTATCCCCATCATCCCCTTGCAGTACCCCATCATCCCCCTGCAGTACCCCCATCATCCCCATGCAGTACCCCCATCATCCCCATGCAGTACCCCATCATCCCCTTTCAATATCCCCATCAGCTCCATGCAGTATCCCCATCATCCCCATGCAGTACCCCTTCATTCCCTTGCAGTACCCCCATCACCCCCTTGCAGCATCCCCATCATCTTCATGCAGTACCCCCATCATCCTCTTTGTAGCCCTTTACAGCTCCCACCATGGTGCTATGGTGCTGGTACCTGCAAAACACACACACACAGACATACTCACTGATCTTCTGCGGTTCGCGCTGTGCGGTCTTCTGGGTGCCGAAATGTGGCTCCTTTGATGGCCGCATCTGGCTGTCAGCCAAATCGAGTGCCCATCGTCATGTTCCGGGTGCTGCTGTGCCTGCCACCACTGGGCGGTCTTCTGGGTGCCACTCTGTCCCTGCAGCTGTAACCATACAGGTAAGCCAATCAGAGGCCAGCAGCTGCGGCCCAATCAGTGGCGCATGACATCACATGTGGCAATCTGATTGGCCAGATGCTGTGGGAATCTGACTGGGTCACTCTTGCTTGTCTCTGATTGGATACGGCAGCAGGTACATAGTGGCACCCAGAAGAACGCATAGTGGTGGCACAGCGGCACCCCGAACATGGCGGTGGGCACCCAATTTGGCTGCAAGCCAGATGTGGCCATCAAAAGGGCCACATCTTGCTCGCGAGCCATAGGTTCCTGACCCCAGGTCTAATGACTTGTATTAGTGTTTTTACTGTTCTACCCCGGCCTGTGGTTTGGACACTTCTTCTGCTTCACAATTTTGTACCTTGTTGCCATCTTGGGCTCCCTGACTCTAACAGATCCTGATTTTGTCCTTTTTCTGACTTCCGGGCTTTGACCCTGCTTGGCATCTTTTTGTCTCTGTACTTCTGCCCTTCCATAGGCAGCAATCTCCTGGATCCTGTTGTAAATCCTGATCCCTATATATGGGTTAAAGGGTGTCAGAGATTTCTCGAGTTTCTGCCTAACTTAGCAGCTTGTTCCTAGTTTGTCCAAGATAGCCTTTTTGTGCTTAATCACAAGAAAAAAAAATGTGAAAATTGTAACAAAATACCCAGCAATAAATAAATAAAATTAATTGCTATTAAAAACACAGAGTATTTGGTACATACATTTTTTGCAAAAAATGTACTAAGCCATCCCACCTTGTCAAGGTGCACCCACTTTCGGACAGTCCTTACTCTAACTGTATTGAAACTTGCACCTGTGCCCTCAAACCTCATTGGAAGCAAGATGCAGAGTGTGACCTGGGACCCACAATGAACACACAGAAATGGGATGTGATATAAATGCTCTGCTCAGTAAAAGGAAGGGTGGGGCTCTCCCTAACTTGTCAGGAGACAAGTAGCTAAATTAAAAATACAAAAAACTGAGTCAAAGCAGACATTTGTGAACATGGCTATAGAGACCACCAAGTAAACTGAATCACAAGGAACAAAGTATGTGCAAATTATGACAAAATACCCTGCAATAAATAAATAAACAAATAAAAGCAAGTCCTGGTAAAAAGACAGGTTACTTGGTACCCACTTCGGTACGATCCCTCTCTAACTGTATTAAAACCTGCCCCTGGGCCCACTGACCTCATTGAAAGCAAATGGTCACAAATGTCTGCTTTGACTCAGTTTTTTTATATTTTCAATTTAGCTACTTGTCTCCTGACAAGTTAGGGAGAGCCCCACCCTTCCTTTTACTGAGCAGAGCATTTTTATCGCATTCTATTTCTGTGTGTCACACTCTGCAACCTGCTTCCAATGAGGTCATGGGCACAGGGGTAGATTTTAATACAGTTAGAGTAGGGACCATTCCAAAGTGGGTATACCTTGACGAGAAGGATGGCTTAGTACATTTCTTGCAGTAAACATATGTACCAAGTCCCCTGTGTTTTTAACAGCACTTGTTTCTATTTATTGCAGGCTATTTTATCATATTTTGCACATACTTTTTTATTTGTGATTCAGTTTATTTGGTATTCAGAGTGGACATGCTCTGCAGGAATGTTCACAAATGTCTACTTTGACTCAGTTTTTCTTATTTCTTTTTTATGCTTGTAGCCTCGAACAGATGTCACAATGGAGGAACTCGCAAGTTTTTAGGGAAATCTTCCAGAAAACTATTTGAGTTTCCCATTGAATGCATTTTCAGTATCAAGACATATATCTGAATAGTAAAAAGTATTTGTGTTAGAATAATCCAAACCCAAATGTATCCAAACCCAAATATTTCACTATTTGCTCATCACTAATTATCATACATTTACTTTGACTTTGTGTCATGGCATAAACTAAAACCACAATGCAAATGTGAACAAAGCCCAAGAAAATCAGAGCATTGATCTGATCATTAGTTATTGACACCTGCTCCAGTTTGGTTGGGCTGACTTATCCCAGTACCGAATCCTCTGGTTGACCCATGACCTGATACAATAACTTTCCCCATAGCTTCAATACAAGACAATCTTACTTGGATGTGAATTTGGAGATAATCAGTTGCCACCAGGATCTATATCTTGGAAATGATTTACAACTTATTAGACCTTGGATTAGACCTTATTAGACCTTGGCATTGCACTCGGACCAGTGTTATTAAATGATTCTGGTCATATCAGTGCGTTTTCCACATTGCGAGGGAAATGCGAGTTAAATCGCAGCATGCTGCAAATGAACGCGATTTCCTCACGCGAGTGCCCATTGTAAGTATATGGGTGTGAGAAAATCTCGCACCCATATACCACACTGTGCGATAGTTGCACACGTGTGCTATCTTACAATGATGGGTTGCCGACGCAGTATTCAATTAGCTTTCACCGCTGTGACAGCAGTGGTGAAAGCTAATTGGGTGTTTGAAATTGCCAGGTTTCCGGCGCAGTATCCAATCAGCTTTCACCGCTGTGACAACTGCAGTGAATGCCGGATTGGTTAAATTGGCCAGTAAATGCTGTCCATGGTGCTTAAGATAAAACTTCAGCACTATGGAAAGCACAGACTTTTAAACACCATCAGTGTTTGAATTTGCCGGATAAATGCTGTCCATGGCGCTGAAGTTTAATCGGCTGTAGAAATCCATTTACCGGCAAATTCAAATACAGCTGGTGTTTAAAAGTATGTGCTTTCCATGGTGCTGAAGTTTTATCTTCAGCACCTTGGACAGCATTTACTGGCTGATTTAACCAATCGGCTTTCATCACTGGTGTCACGGTGTCACAGCAACCCAACAATTTCAAACACAGCTGCTTTGACAGCAGCAGTGTTTGAATTCGCCGGTAATGCTTCTGTGGGGCTGAAGTCATCTGACAGTCAGTGCTGTCCTCGGTGCAGAAGTTTGCTTGCATGCTGTGAAATCCTGCTAGAAAACGTCAGACCGAGGAAGAAGTTACGGTATAATAACGCTGTGTTCAGGAAAATGAACAGCAGTTACCAGTATAATACTGCTGCTGTTCAGGACCATGAACAGCAGCTTCAGTCAAGTCAAGTCACTCTCCACAAAGAGAAACCTTACCTCTTGGATCCCAGTTGTGGCCTCTCATCTACCAAATCAGAACTCATACTTTGCACTTGCGAGGGCAAAGACCCTAAAACATTGCGTCTGCAAATGGAGCTTCAGCTTTGGCTTTTATCCTAAATCCAATGGCAATTCTGGTATAAGGGTTGATATTGACTTTTCAGATTGCTTCTTCCAATAGGTGGCACTAGAGTTTAAGTCCTCTTCCTCTCCGTAGAATCAATTTGCATATCTATATTTTTAGAGATTTTAGTGTTTTGTAGACAAGCCTTTTCCAGCTCTCGCCTTTGCGTATAGGGTCACTGTAGCCTTGACAGCACATTATATGCTTCAATCATGTCTGATTGCCTTTTGCATTGAATGTGTGCCACCCTGGCATGTCCACCGCCATTCCCGGCTAATGAGAGGTGGAAAAGGCCAGTTTTGCGGCACTGCTATAGAATAGAACGCCTCCAGAAATCACCTTGGAAATAATGGACGTTTGGGTGAAGTTGATGTGGAGAATGAACACAGGTACGCTCTTCTTTTCTGCAGTTTTAATGTTGCTCTGGAGATGTCATAATTTTGAGAGTGAACGTGGAATAATAATTTGTTGGGCAGCGTGCCAGCGCCCAGGCTGAATTATGAGGTGCCAGCTTTGGTTAGTCACCTCGGCGGCATCCTTTGTACAGTTGTTAGGGGAAACCGAGGCGTGAAACGTAAGCCAGGAGTCGGTGGAGGCTGCTCTTTACGGATGCTTGTTGCCCTGCAGTAAGCATGTCCAGCTGTGACTGCATGGTACATTGTGTTTATGTGCAAGCAAAGACTCGCTGCCTTCAAAGGAACATTATACGGCAGCACTGATTATTTTTATTGGCAGCATCCTGACTGAAGAAGAGAAGCCGAGCCTAAAAAAGTCAAATCCAGAGGGTGGAAAACATTTCTGATTATTGATGTGTTTTCCTGATAACATTGCTGTTTTCCTCCATGCATCACCTACATGTTCTGTATCTTCTATTATTCTGCCACTTCCATTATTCTTAAAATCTAATTTCATGGCACAGGGAGACCAGAAAAACAAGTAATCCGCCATCAGCCAACGCAAGATTCAGGAGGAACAGGAGGCAAGAAAACCTGGTGAGAACATGTAGCAAGGAGCACCTTGTTCAGGATCAAGAGCTTACTATCTATTTCTTCCAGAAATGTCTGGGAGGCCCCCAGAATAAGAAAAGATCTCACGAACGTCCTGAAGAGTCAGCAAATCTAATGGTGGGTTTACACGCTTCAATATCGTTGTGATATCGCAACTCAATCGCGCGGGAGCGCGCAATTAGTGCACGTTTCTCCCGCATCGCATTGGATGTTTACACGCTGCGATATCGGAATACAACGTCCGTGCGATGTCTACGCCCCCCAACCCAGGAACGATCCTTTAACATGGGAGTGAATGGGTGACGTTTCAAATCGCATCGTAGTTGTGCGTTTACACAGCACGATCCGACTCCAATCTCCCTTCAATATCGGGGCATTGAATAGCACGCTCATTCAATCCCCGATATCGCATTGACAGCGTTCCTGCATCGTATTGGACGTTCACACCATACAACGCAGGAACGATATCGGCTCCAACGATCGAACCACGTGACTTTTCATTGAAATTGGACTACGATATCGCAACGTGTAAACCCGCCATTACAGGATCCACTAAATCTGCATGAAGGTTCCTGCATACCAGCCTTTATGGGACGCTTCTTGACTTAGGCTGGGGTCACACTTGGCATGCGTTTTTTAGTGCCTTTTAAAAACTCATGCGTTCTTACATGCGTTTTTACATGTCCGCATGAGTTTTTTAAGGTGTGTAATGGCTCCCTGCGTTTTTAAATCTGCAGCAAAAAATAGTGCATGTACTATTTTTTGGGGCGTTTTGAAAAACGCATGCGTTTTTGTAGAAAACGCATGCGTTTTTATAACATGGGCCACTATGGAAAACGCATGCAAAAACGCATGTACAATTAGTACCTTTTAGTGCCATTCAAAAACGCATGCGTTTTACATAGGAGCCCATGTTAAAAAAAACGCATGCGTTTTTTAACATGGGCTCCTATGGAAAACGCATGCGTTTTTGAATGGTACTAATTGTACATGCGTTTTTGCATGTGTTTCTCATAGGGCCCCATATTAAAAAACGCATGCGTTTTTGGAAATGCACCAAAAACGCATGGTACTGTCACACATGCGTTTTTGCTATTAGGGCATGCGTTTTTTAACATGGGGGCCTATGGGTGCGTTTTTTACGTGCGTTTTTGAAAACGCAGGTCTCCAAAAACGCTTGTAAAAAATGCAACTGTGACCCCAGCCTTAGGCTGGTTTCACACTACGATTTTGGGAAATCCGACGCTGTCCGATATAAATCGGACCACATCGGATCCGAATTTGGCACCATGTGATCCTATGGTGATCAGACCGATTCGGATGTGCACTAAATGGCATCCGAACTGCGTCCAATCCAATTTTTTCTGATTTCTTTCCAGTGCAAAAATCTGAGACTGCTCCGATTTTTGCATCCGAATCAAAAACCAGATTGAATCGGATCTGACAAATCGGATGGCAATTTGGCCAAATCCGATCCGATCCCTGGATTTTAACATGGGGCCCTATGGAGCAGGGTCTGAGGAAACATCTGATGTCTCCTCAGACCCGATTTTAGTGTACTGAGCATGCTCAGTACACTAAAACTGCTCCTAACCATCTAATTTCATTTCCGCAATGTATATACATACATTGCGCAAGTAAAATTAAGTGAAGCAGGGCTTAAAAATAAAGAATATGTATGCTCACCTGTCCACGAGTCCCCTGACGTCTCCAGCACCTCCTGCCCGTAGGACCTGCCGTGATGTCACAGTCACATGAACGGTTACCGCGGTAACTGGTCATGTGACTGTGACATCACACGAGGTCCTAGGATCAGAAGATAAAGCCGGTTCTAATGCACCAAGCTGGAAGACAGCTGCAAGCCACACAATACAGGCCTGCAAGACACTTGTGGTTGTCAAGCTATAGACCAGGTAGGGACCCCTGACTTAGAGAATGGAAGGCACGGACATGAAGCCTGCGCACCTCAGTTCCATCCATGAAGGGGTGCACAGAGCCCAGTTCCCAGGTTCCAGAACCTTAATGGTTCCAACTTCCTGCGGTCAGACTCTCAGTGGTCAATAAGTCATTCCCTCTCCTTTGGAAATTGAATATCATTCTGTTTTGGGCCTTTGTCAACCACCTGATTTTTACGATGATTGGTCTTGTTGAATTTCTATGTATTCAGTCTTTATTTACTGCAGGAGATATTGCCTGAGCTCATTCCCCTCTACCTATTGTAAGCACATGCATGCCAGCCATGCGTTGGTACATAGGAATTGGGAAGAAGAATAATAACCTACTAAACAAGCATTTGACCATCAACTTTAGATAATAGTTGAGTCAGGCCATAATGCTGATTGTACCTACCCTGTTTCCCCTAAAATAAGATGGAGGGATTTTGCATGGGACAATTGGGGGCTGAAAGGGGATGATGGGGTATAACCACAGATCGAAGGGTCGATATGACTGTCGATTGTTTGAAAGTCTGTTTATATAGCAAGATCAAGGAAACAGGCCTCCAATGTCCATTTCTCAAGTGCCAGAGATAACTACAGGTTGTCCACTTTTGGGGACAAATTTTAGTTTTTTACTTAAATGCACATATTTGTATTTAAAATTATTTTTGCATTTGGGTTCCATTAACAATTTTGCATCATTTGCCTTCTATAGCTGATGTGTTGCTCTGACTATTGCTGGCTGCAGAATGAGTTAACTGAGAACCATCAGTGATGCTCTGACTGGGACTTTGTAACTCAAATCTGTCTTTTATTGAGCTCTTCCCCATTTTTTTTTATTCCACCACCAGAGAGAGATCAGTAATGTATGTTCCCTGTTTGTAGTAATATACTTACCGGTCGCTGTCCTCTGCTGTTCTCCGGTTCTTTTCTGTGCCATGTGACCAGAGATATGACCGACCAAATCACTCCAGTTTTTGCTGGGCTGCCCGAATTTCACTTTTCACTCTAAGTCTATGAGACTCAGAACAAGGATCTCATAGACTTACACTTAAAGAGATAATAACCGTTAGCAGTGACAAGATGGTGGAGCGGGGCTACAGAAGACGGCGACTGGCGTATTTTATAGTGATACCTATACAGGGTGAAATAAAAAGAAAAACAGAACAAATAGAACCCACAGTGGTACGTTAAATGATTTAATTTTCAACGCCTGTAGCCACCACTTGGTGGCGTTCACTCCACATGGACTAATACAGCTGCCATTAAATTCCAGATAGTTGAATAAATGGGTATCAACTCCATCACTTTACTTAGAAGAATAAATCCAGCTCCATAAAGCTTTATTGTACAGTTTGGCTATTCAGCAATATATAACTGGCATGCTAGTGACGCTAAGGTAGCATGGGACAGTGTACACCTAAGCTGTCCCCCAAGCTAAGGGTCCCTAGACTATCCCTGCACCCAAGATTACACCAGAAAGTGGGGATGCCTGGAACTTGTATCTAGCTAAGTTCCTGGATATGGCTCACCTAGATGTTCCCCCTCTCCCCTCAAGGGAGTGAAGGGGCTGGAAAGCAAGGGAACATGCAGGGAATCCAGGCCAGGCAACAGGTATGAAAGGTCCCAAGATCTCCACCAGTTAGTAGCTGCACTGCTACTAAAGTAATGAACACCTCTGCTTTATCTACTCCACTGGTCAGAATAGAAATTCCATATGAGGCATGGAGTGAGACCAGGGGTGGCTAGATATAGCAGAAGGGAGAGATAATCACAAGCTGAAGCTTGAATAGAGAATAAGAGAATTTTCAGCCAGCAGGAAAAGGGTCCTTAACTCCTTCAGCATAGAAAAGTACATCAGCAAAACAATACTCAAGTGAGCTTTACAGAGATCCTGTGATCGATTCAACGCTGAGACCTCCTGACCCCAGGTCCCCTAGAGGTGACATCAGGGTGCGGCACATGACAAGAAACTGTACATGATAACTTTCAAAGGGCATCTGTAGGTCATATATTTATATATATTTTTACCCAAAAAATGTTATAAAAATGTTTAATAAAAATCCCTTTAATTTCAGTAATTCAGAAAACCCAAAGCTTATTTCTATCAGTGCAGTATAATGTCATAATTAGCATGATTGATGCAAATATTGGCTGAGATAAATAAGACATTAGAAATACAATGATTTCACTTAGAATATGACAAGTAAACCTCCTATACTTTGTAGTGATCATCAATCTGGAAGTTATCACTTAAGTTACCTTTGCTGCTGGTCTAAAGGGATTTTTGGTCCCTTAAAGGGAACCTGTCATGTCCTTTTTTGTTTTTAAACTGTCCCCAGTGTTATTTAGATCATGCACTGTGCATCACTAATCTGGTTTAATAGAAATAAAAAACCCATGTACCATATTTATCATAAAAAGCATTGTACCTTCCCAAAACCATTATCGGGGGGTTCTTCAGCTGGTAACAGTCACATCAATCCACTACTGTCCTGCAGTCAATAAAACACAGTCCCACCCTCCGCAGTGTAATCTATAGACATCAATCACTGAAAGTTTCTGCTGGTGGTTAAGGGTCCGTGGTGATGTCACGTTCAGGGGTGGAGCTAAGCAGGCCTCAAGTCAAAGACCCTTTGTGCTTAGCACTTCCCTTTATTATCACATGTTGGTGACATCACCACAGACAACTCCTTCCAGAGCATGTATATTTATGAATTTAGTGATGTGAATATACAATGTAGGGGGCGTGACTACTTTTTACTGAGTACATTAGCTAAGTTTACATTGTCCTTCACTCAAGGCCTGCATTATAATCACATGGTCGTGACATCACCACAGACAGCTCTTTCCAGAGCGTGTATATTTTTGCATTTAGTGATGTGAATATATTACAATGCAGGGGGGCGTGACTACTTTTTACTGACTACATGAAGCTAAGTCTACATTGTCCTTCATGCAAGGCCTGCTTAGCTGCACCTATTATGGCCACATGGTCGTGACATCACCAAAGACAGCTCCTTCTATAGCATGTGTATTTATGCAATTAGTGATGTGAATATATTACAATGCAGGGGGTGAGACTACTTTTTACTGACTACATTAGCTAAGTCTACATTGTCCTTCATGCAAGGCCTGCTTAGCTGCACCTATTATGGCCACATGGTCGTGATTTCACCAAAGACAGCTCCTTCCAGAGCGTGTATATTTATGCAATTAGTGATGTGAATATATCACAATGCAGGGGGGCGAGACTACTTTTTACTGACTACATTAGCTAAGTCTACATTGTCCTTCATGCAAGGCCTGCTTAGCTGCACCTATTATGGCCACATGGTCGTGACATCACCAAAGACAGCTCCTTCTATAGCATGTGTATTTATGCAATTAGTGATGTGAATATATTACAATGCAGGGGGGTGAGACTACTTTTTACTGACTACATTAGCTAAGTCTACATTGTCCTTCATGCAAGGCCTGCTTAGCTGCACCTATTATGGCCACATGGTCGTGACATCACCAAAGACAGCTCCTTCTAGAGCATGTGTATTTATGCAATTAGTGATGTGAATATATTACAATGCAAGGTGGCGTGACTACTTTTTACTGAATACATGAGCTAAGACTTCATTGTCCTTCATGCAAAACCTGCTTAGCTCCGCCCATTGTGGTCACATGGTCGTGACATCACACAGGTCCTTCTACACAGTATTAGATGAATTTCAGCATGTCTGCAGTTGATTGATGTGTCTGCTAACTGCCAGACTGTTTGGGCAGCTAGTTAATGAAATATCTAAGTATCTAAAGTGCTTCTTTAAGATAAATACAACAATTAAAAAAAAATCAGGTTACTAATGCACAGTACATGATCTAGCTAACATTGAGGGTGGTTACAAACATAAAGGACATGACGGGTTCCCTTTAAAATAAATCTGCCCCCAGTCTGTCCTGCCCTAATGTTATCACTGCTGCACAGTCACATTATGATTGTGGGGTGTGAGATCAAAAGTGGGGGAAAATACAGTTTTCGGTTACCCTTCACCCCTCCAATCTGTGGAATGTATTTCCATTGCTCTCTCTTATCTTGGAGATGAGTGTCCTTGTTTTAACCTTGAAAACTCCAATCAGTGTCAAACTGCAATTCACGCCGATTCCTATAGTAAATCTGACTTCTCGTTGTATTTCTAAACGAGGCGTATTAATTATCATAATGTTATAGATGGGAACTGATTTTGCATTTATGGTTTTGAAAATAAACTTCTCCAAGCAATTTCAGATGAATGTTCCCCCGTCACCATTGTAGTACCAGTTTCTTGCCAGTGGAGGGTGCTGGAGTTCCAGACATTTGTCTTCATTTCTGCCTTAAGTTTTCCAGTATTTGAAGCTGAAAATTGGAAATTCAGAAAGAAACGTGCCAACTTTTTACACCAGGACCTCTCCTACTGGGAAACACCCCCCTTCCTTTATTTTAATAGGAAGCATTTTATTTTTACTGTTACTGCTGTTTGATATTATTTTCTTAAAGGGATTATCCAGATTTAATAATTGGAGTTGCTACAGCAGGTGCAGGGGTTGCAATCTCACCCGGGAGCCTAGGGGGGCCCCAAAAGTCTCTTTGGCCTATAGAAAAAGACTAATGCTATTAAAGATTTGCAATAATTGGGGCCCCATTGGAGTTTCACATCGGGGCCCGTGAGCCTCAAGTTACACCACTGTTCATAGTCAATCATTACAATACTGTAAATGAGCCAAAGGGATGACAGAAGGTTGGCCACTTGTCCTTCAAGTACCAGAAGCTGGAAGATGACTTATATTGCCTAGTGCCAGAAAGTGGCTCCTAAATAAAAGGAAAATCCAGGTTTGATAAAACTTTACTGCATTCTTTCAAAAACAGTGCCACCCCTGTCTACAGGTTGTCTGCGGTATTACAGCATGGTCCCATTTAAATGCATGTAGGTAATGGGGGAAAGGAGACCTCCTGCACTCACCTGCGACTGTGCTCTGATCTCTCTACCGTCCCTATACAGGTTCTTTCACCCTGTCGACAAACAAGATATCTAGTCCCTCGCTGGCCCTGTTAACCCTCAATATGGAATAGCTGGTGGGAGCACTAGTCCCAACCACTGCACTAAAATCAACAAAAGGGGAAGGAAAGACAGACAGGGAAAATGACAAGACAACTGCATGCTTGCTGCCACTCTCCTATGCAGCAGATGGCTTGGCAATGGTCAGCTTCTCCACAATAATTCCTTCACCTCAGGTAGCTAGGCTAGGAATGGAGTTAAATCACCAGCAAAGATTGCTGGATCATGTAACAATATAAGGGAGATGGGAGTAATCACAAATAGCCACACCTGGGAAGAGAACTAAAGAGCTTTGCTAGCAACAGAAAACTGACATTAACTCCAACACTGCAAAAGGAAAGAAAGATATGTAAAAAATAAGAGATTCTGGTCCCAAACCTGTCACAAGTCACCAAAAAGAGAGACCATTGTGACACTCCTGTTATTAGGAGACTTGTGACAGCTTTGGGATCTGAGTTTTACATGAACTTGTGAGATTCCGGTTTTAAAAGTGATTGATTTCTTTTGGACCAGCAAGGGTTAATAACATGTTCCTTGATGGTCGTTCCTGGTTAGTTTATCTTGGCTGTAGCTGGTTTTGTGATCACTCCCCTTCACTTTAAATAGTCACATAATCTGTCACCTGATGAAGGTAATTGATTAATTCTATTCTGACCATCTTGGAAGAAGGCAGCTTGTTGCAGCTGCTGGAGTTCTGTTGTTGGAGCCGTGTCATCTGCAGTCCTGGTGTTTGGCTACAGCTATTAAGTTTGTTGTGTATCCTTTATTGGCTATGTTCCCCTGTCTATTTACCTTCCCCTGAGTTGGACTACTGTAGAGGTGTAGTCTAGTGCACTTAATTGCCTTTGCACTAGCCAGGATGAGTGGAGGTATATTCAGGGACTAGGCACATAATGGTGGCGGGGAGAAGGACCCGCTTAGGGACATTAGGGGAGCTCATGGAGCAGACACAGGCTAGTGTCAGAATGTATCTCATCCCCCACTCCTTATCTTCAGGATATTCCTTTCCCTTTACATTGCATTGTAACCTCTGTGTTGCACTGTGTGCTGGACATACCCTAGTACATGCATGGCAGAACACATAAATTCCCAGATGGAGCTTTGAGAGCCCAAGAATGAGGCTCTGCAGCTCTATCCTGAGTGTATGGAAGTAAGCATGCACATTCATTGTCTATGGGACTGACGCCAATAGCTGAACGCTGTGCTCAGAACACTGCACATAAAAAGCGGTCTTCTGCAGTCAGTCCAAGTCAGATGTTGGACCTGTCTGGATCCTGGTCATTTAGGTACCAATACACATGGTCAGTTATAATACATCAGATAGCGGACTGCTCTGATACGGGTTACCTTGAAGTTGGTAGGCAGCTTAGTATACATTTTTTGCAAAAAACGTATCAACTAAATACCCTGTATTTTACTTTTTCAGCAGCACTTGCTTTTTACTGTGTTTTTTTACAACAGAGTATTTGTACACGTTTGTTTGACTGTTTTTTGTGATTCAGTCTTTTGGTGGTGTGAACACTGTCCTACAGTCGTGTTCACTGTGTACATGGTTCACTACTTACTAGGCTGTGTTGCTGTATCAATAGAAGTGTATTATCAGCAGGAGATTATCCCTACAAGACTACATGTCTCATGCCTCCTGGGCCAACCCTGATCTTACCACTTATTAGTAGTCTTCTATCAATATACAGGGTACATAGGATGCAGTCAATCAGTGGTGTGGGATGGGTTATACACATGGTGTTGGCAGGATTAGACACAGTGGTGTGGGTGGGGTTATACAGAGCTCGGCATTCTGAGCTCTGCTAGATCTGCAGCAGAGAGGACTACGATTCTATTTACAACTGCTGCACTCAGTAAAATAAGTGACACATCACTGGAATCAGAGATTCTGCCCCTACATCATGCTGCTGTCTGATTACAGCTTAACTTTTGGTTGAAATTTCAGAATAAGCTGTCCTGTATATGTACAAGAGGAAAAAGCACTATGTCTGGTCTTTACATTCCTGTATTTTCAACAGTTTCCCCCTTTACAGTTTCTATCTCTAATTTTATGTGCTCCATAAGCTAGTGCTCGGAAACTAGCTACCCTAATGACGCCCACATGCTGCACTCACAGACACTGTAGCACTTGCTTAGAGGCAGCAGCATGGAGGCAGTTATACAGCAGTACTCGGCTGTGTGGCTGTGAGTCCAGCACTGTAATCAGTTGGAGTTTCTGCTTGTAGATGCAGTATGATTTCCCTCCCTCTCACTATCCTGAGTACTCCCCACACTCCTCTCCATACAATATAAAGGGGCTGTAACATGACACCTCAGTGTGCTGGCAGTAAATATTACATTGCCAAAAATATATTTTTTGCTGTTTTTACAGTAAATGATGAGCCAAGAGGTAGGAGGAGAAGAAATGGCTCATAAGTGAAGATGAAACTAGATTTCTCACAGATATACTCTATTATAATAGTTCTTATACTACTGATTTTTGCAAAGATTTTTGCCCTTAAAAGGGAACCCGTCACTTTATACAATCTGATTGTTAGGACTCCAAGTATTTTGATTACCTTTTGGGTAGTCTAGCCCTCTTCCAAGATGGCATCTATTGCTTCATGTGCCTTTTTTCTTCCCGCCTTTATAAACCCCACCCCAGCTTCTAGTCATTTCTAGAGTATTTTGCCTGGCTTCGTGTTCCTAGTGGCTTCTTAAGTTCTCTGCCTACTCCTGCAAATCCTGTGTGAATCTCCTGATTGCTGCTCTTCAAAGGTTCTGCTACCCACACCTGTTGCCAACATTCCTTCTGCTTCTGGCTACTTGTGCTAATCCATCTGCTGCGCCTCTTGCCTCTCCTGCCTTTGCTGACACGTAAGCTGGTTGCTTTGTTAAGTGCTCTATCGCTTCCTAGGTTTAAATAGATGCAGAGCACAAGATGTTCTGGACTTAATAATTTGCTCTGCATCTGGTTTTGGACTTTGTAAGAATTCCTTACCCAGGTCTCCCTGGATGATTTAATATGTTGTATAGACTTGATTAAACATCTTGTTTGGACTTGCCATAGACTATTCTTTTACAGCATCTCCAAGTGTAAATTGGCTTTAACGACTGCTACGCTGATTGCATTTTTCCGTAAAGGTACTGTCACACCCCGCAGTATCGCCTGGCGATATGTGGCGATCTAACGTGTGCGCTCACGTTTTTTATGATTGCCTCAGATCGCTGATGGCGGCATCACACGCTGCAATGTCGCCCGAACCTAAGGCGATGTGTTGCTCCGGAAATCGCCTCCCCTACAGCAGAACCAATCTTGCCTCATTCCATCACCGATTCACACGCCGCAATCACAAAGGCAATGTGGGTGTACATGTTCAGCGCGGCGAGGACATAGGTGTGCCACAGTGGTTTACACCGGGCCCCATACATGCTCATTGGACAACGCAACAGCGTTACGATTGGTCAGCCTGCTCTGGAAGGCTGGCTAATACATGACGCCATTGTATATCGGAGTTTGCACTGAGTTTGCGTACGGTTGTGTAGCTAAAGATGTGTGTGGTGCTGAACGACAGCTCTTTAAATATGGCGTGGTGTCAAGTGACAGCCAATGGGAACACAGTAGCCCACACCAATCATCTCAGATGGGGCGCGGACTTCGCACAGTGAGGCACGCCTACGGGAAATCATGGACAACGCTCTTTCCATCACTATTGCCCTGCCACATGCCACAACATGGAAATATTGCCTTAATGATTGTGGCTGATTACTGCACACTGTTCAGGAATCAGGCGACGGCCAAGGGGCGATTTATTGCTGCGAAATTGCCCAATCACATGCCGCAATTTCACGGCGATTGCTCCGGGGCAACATATTGCCTTTATGCTCTCCAGGTGATATTGCTGGTGTGTGACGGTACCTTTAGGTTTTCAACAGACTTTTTGTTAAGGCTTCATTCAATATCTACACTGTGTTTATGGACTTTGAGTTTTCCTCTGCACTTTGTTGCTTATCACCGTGTGTTATAATACAGATGTTTTCACCTATAAACTGTGTTCAATTGTGTCTTCACTCCACACAAAAAGATTCCTGAGTTATCCATTATAATTATTACACTGACCTGTGGACAGCACAGTATAGTGGAGAAGCCGAGCAAAATGATATACAAATTTGATGGAAAGATTTAGTATAAACTTATATTTTCTCTTTGAAATATCTGGTGTTGGTAGTCATGAGGGTCCAGTGGGCGGTCCTACTAGTGACTGACAGCTACCTCTATATGCACAGTCACAAAGAAAACGGTCAATCACTTGTAGGACCGGCCACTGGACTCATGCATACAAAAAACAGGGATTTCAATGAATAAAACATATGTTTTTCTGAAACCTTTCCCCAAAATATGTACATTAATCTGATCAGCTCCTCCTGCTGTATATCATCCTGTCTGCAAATCAGATAGCATTTTCAACATGTACGAGACGACGTCCAAATCCTAGATGAAAAAATAGTCCAAAAGTTGATCGTGCCATATAAAAAGGTAAGAACATTTTGACCTATCAAAAAAGGTTTTTATCAAGTATGACTTTTTATTTACAGGTGGAAAAGTTGTTACCTTATTATTTGGCAGAATAAACTTTTGGACTAATATTTCACCCGGATTCGGACGCCGTCTCTTCTCATCTATTGGATTTTCTCCAATTGGAGTTTTTGTATACACCGATGGAGTGCTGCAGACTGTTTCTGTTTGTTCTGGAACATTTTCAACATGTTAGGATCCCTTTAAAGAGAATCAGTCAGCAGGTTTTTGCTACCTCATCTGACAGCAACATAATGTAGGACCCTGAATCCAACAATGCATCACTTAGATCAGGGATCTCAAACTCCATGCCTCAAGGGCCAACACCAGTGTAGGGTTTCTGGATTCCTTTAGCATTGCACAAGTAATAATTTAAAGGGCACCAACCACCTAAAAATACCTACCTGACCTATAAATATCGTGTCTGTCCTTGGAGCCTAAAATGACTATTCTAACCATCCCTGACTGACTAAATCTACCTAACTAGATGCACAATAAATCACTTTTTATACTTACCAAATTCTTTCCTGATGGGCGTTCCTCCAGGGTCTTTGACGGATAGGCGGGTCTTCAGGCCACGCTCACACCCGCCTCACTGCTGTCCATCTCCTTTCCAGGGCGACATCTTCTTCCAGGAGGATTCAAATTACCCGCCCATCGCGTCCTCGCAATGAGCGGGTCACGTGCTGCAGGCCCGCGTCACTTCCGCCCGCCACGTCGCTGGGTCTATGACTCGCCCAGACCGGCTTCAGCATGCCATCTGCGCATGCTCTGAAGCCGGCCTGGGTGTACCAGTGAGGCAGCGGGCGGAAGTGACGCGGATTTAGTCAGTAAGGGATGTTAGAATAGTAATTTTAGGCTCCAAGGACAGATATTTATAGGTTAGGTAGCTATTTTTAGGTGGTTGGTTCCCTTTAATCACTTGCACTGGTGAGGAGTCGAACACCTTGTGCAATACTAAGGAAATCCTGAAAACCTGCACTGTTAGAGACCCTCGAGACCTCGGAGTTTGAGATCCCTGACTTAAATAATGTCTGAAGCCTTTCTGACACAATCAAATAATTTAGTTCTAGAAACACAGCATAGCTGAGAGAGCTGACCCCGCTCACACCAGGCTCTCAATAGAAATTGTGCATTGACAGTTAGGTGTCAGTCACGGTGAGTGACAGTTTAGTCCTGTAATGGTAATCACCAGGTAATAAAGCCTTTAGTTTAAGTAAACAATAGCACAGACTCTGATAAGAGAGGCACAGTTGCTTTTTGTTTTTTACCTCTACATAATGCTGTCCTCAGTTTAGATAGCAAAAACCCGCTGATAGACTCCCTTTAAGTTAAAGAATTGCATTACTGTACAATTCTTATGTCAATAAAAATGAATTAGTTTTCTATGAAGTTGTAATGTATCAGCTCAATAACGAGACATCAAACAATACAGATGTGTCAAGATTACGCCGCGTTGGGCATTTACCGATATCAGGGGCTTGTTATTCTGGGCTTAATTCTCTGTTTTTAGGAAAGTAAATGGTTAATAGCTGCAGTAGGACATTATGAGCCTCTAAAGGAAGCTGGAAATTAATTGCTGATTTCATATCAGATAGTATAAAGAGCGGCTGCCGGATGTATAAGGTCTTTCGCCGTCTGTACTACATTCAGCCGCTCGGCTGTGGAAGGAGCCTGTAAATAACACTTTGGCATTTCTGTTAAAAAAAAAAGAAAAAGAATGTTAAATTGAGTGTGATTCCTAATGTCATGTCTACAGAAAATAGTCAGCATTATTGTAGCGTCTGTCAACTTCTGGAGTTTCAAGGACACAACGGCATCTGCTAAGTTGCAAGAAAGTTCTGGAGACGCTGCAGCAGCTGCAATATGGATTTACAATTAAAAGGGACGTCGCATCCGGAATATCCACTGATAGAAGCCTTCTACAGCTTTGAGATTTCTTTTGCAGAACACATAAGGATTTCTAATCTCCCCAACAAATAATCGATATTGCAAATCTTATTTTTGGAAAATATATTTATTATTTTACAGACCTGAAACTTAGATTTTCGGGGAAGAAATATCCGTTATAGGCGGCCGTCACACGCTGAGATATCTCTAGCGATATTGTAAGCGATCACGTGCACGCGCAATCGCTTACAATATCGCTCACATCGCTGGTGAGCTGTCACACAGACAGACTCACCAGCGATGTGGAGCCGCGATCTCGCTGGTAACTATGGTACACATCGGGTATCTGGGCGCCGCGCGTCGCTTAGTTACCCGACGTTTACCATAGATACCATCTCCCAGCATAGGCTCTGCCGCTGGGAGATCGTTCATCGTGGTGTTATACACCACGATGAAGCAGATCGTGACATCGCTAATCGCCAGATCTGAGCTCCGGAGCTCAGATCAGCAATGTCACGATCAAGCGATTTCACATCGTAAATCGCTTGATTACATGCAACGATTTCTTGCCCGATATCGCTTAAACGATCAAAAAGGAGATCGCTTAAACGATATCGGGCAAGAAATCGTTGCGTGTGACGGCCGCTATATACAGATCACTGATAACAATGGTCTACTGGTAATGGTAAATGTCACAAAACAGCCCTCTACTGCCCCCTGTTGTCAGGACAATCATGCAATTGATTGACAATTAAGGGGACACTGTCAGGTCATTTTTCAGTATGATACTAATAATTCCATTGAATAGTGCATGGGCAGAGCTTTTAAAAACGTGTAAAATCATTATTGTACCATTTGTAGTTTCCATTTTATCAACATTGTCAGACCCTGCAGAGAGTTGCTGCATTAGTCGTGTCCCATTATAAGAAGAGATGATTAGACCTGTGCTGTATAAACTGTCATGTAATTATGCATTCCCTCTCAGCAGCTCTTTCCTCCCTCCTCCCTTTGCTTACTGTGCAGTGTCAGGTTTCACTTACAGGTCTGTTCAGTTGATATCACCACAGAGGGAGAGAGCTACTGCAGGTCTGCCTGATCTAGACTCCATTTGTTTCTGTAACACAGATATCCTGCTGTGCTGTGACAGTTTCTGTGTTGTAGTTCACCTCTTGTGATGCTGCACACAGAGAGCAAATAGGAGAATACAGCCCCCCCACTGATCTCCTGTGCTGTGATGTGAGTATGTGACATGCATATTCATCTATGGGGAGTGGACAGCAGAGAACTAAGTGGACCATTCACTGTGACAGATGGAATGAATCTCTTTATTTAAAGTTTACAGAAGATAGGATATAAATAAAAGAAATACATCAATAGAGAGAGTTTAATGGGAGGAATCAGAAAATGATATCAGTAAAGGTACTGTTACATGTAATGATATTGTTGCCGACATCATTCAAAAGTCACATGTTTAGTGACGCATGAACGATGTCGAAAGGACATCGTTGCCTGTGACACTACTAACGATCAACGATAAGTCGGCTGATCGTTGATCGTTTGATTTGAGGACAGAACCTCAAATCTATCGTTGGTCGCCCACTGGACACGCAGCCACCTCTGCATGTGACACCGGGAGACAAATGATGAACGAGCTCACAGCGCCGCAAAGCCTATGCTGGGAGCTCGTATCCATATTAAACATTGGGTTACTAAGCGCCTCGCTTAACTGAGATCGCTAACAACAAATTGATGTGTGTGACAGCACCCTTACATATGGATTTTTGACCTGACAGTTTTCGTTTAAAGGGAACCTGTCATATCATTTTTTGCTATTAAACCACCTCAATGTTAGTTAGATCATGTACTGTGCATTAGTAACCTGTTTTTTTTAATTGTTGCATTTAGCTCCAAAAAAGCACTTCAGAGAGTTAGATATTTTCATTAGCTACCTGCCCAAATAATCAAGAAATAATGTTTTGAATTTCAGCCTGGAAGTGCATTGGGGCATTATGATGCACTTACAGCTTCTCAGCCTCGCACTGTATTTCCTACCTAGCAGCCTCTTGGCTGATTGACAGATTGTTTGCTCTAGTACACAGCCTTTGACCTGTCAATAAGCAATGGGAGGGTGCTGACAGGTAGGAAATACAGCGGATTCTGGGGAGCTATAAGTGCATCATAACGCCCCGATGCATTTCCAGTCTGAACTTCAAACTGCAATTTCTTGCTGCTAAAGCAGCACTTTGGAATAATAAAGGGTTAAACTTGCTCATATTCTAAAGACCTACACAGTCATATAAGTGGTATCGGTGAGTGAAAGTTGCTAACAGGTTCCCTTTAATATACAGTAAGGAAAAGATCAGCCTTACTTTTTTGCCATCGGTTAGGTCCATTTCTCATTGCTCTATGTATACTCTTGAGTGATAATGCAAAGTCTCCAACATAACCCCAAAAAATGCAGGTGTTTGATCACGTGGACCAAAGGGACCTTTGGAACCCCCACCCAGGCCGTTAAAGGGAATCTGTCAGTTGGTTTTTGCTGCCTCATCTGAGAGAAGCATGAGGTAGACAGAGACCCTGAATCCAGTGATGTATCAGTTAGTTTACTGGGTGCAGTGGTTCTGATACAGAGTTTTTAGATTTAGAAAGCTGCTCCTGCCCACACCAGGCTCTGAATGTACAATGTTTATAGATAGTGTGCTTCTAATCACAGAAAGGGGTGTGCTAACCTGCTGTTTTAAGATTACATAGCAAAAACCTGCTGACGGATTCCATTTAAGCTCGAGGTCATGGGTATGACCACAACCACTACACCCATCATTGTTGTGTCCCTATTCCTGGGGGTGCAAATCAAATTTGATGTGATCAGTGCCCTATTACAGTACAGACCCTGTAGTGAATAGCATGCTTTATTATGCTAATGGATAACATTAGCTAACAGATTAGAAAAGTGGTATCAGGCACTAAACAGTTGTCATCTACACTGTTTGTGCACACATCAAGCATGCAGTCCATCTGTTTTTAAAAATGTATGAATAAAGGATAATTTTTATGCAACATGGCGAGTGCTGCCATTTCTTCTTATTATGGACATTGCTATACATCAAACTGCTTTTGGCTGTGCATCACTAATATAGTTTCAGGGCTATACTCCTCCATGCTTTTCAGGTGTACAACCTAGTTATTTACCATAAAAGAATTTACATAGTGCATAACCCCATTGTCTTTTGTATCCTTTAGTATCACATAAAAGGCACTAAAGGTTGCCATATTAGCCTATATGCCTGCTCCAATCTAAGCTCTCCCTCCAAAATCAGCTGTCCCTGGACTGCAGTGTGCCAATCATCACACCCCCGGGTCTTATATAAGACCTGATGATGGGTTTCGGCCGGCCAATCACAGTAATGCCAGTAACCAACATGGCTAGGCATTACCGTGATTGGCATGTGACTCACCGTGGCCGGCTGACTCCGGTTTATACAGGCGATTCTTCCTTCCTCCTTGTCACGGGTGGACCGCGCCTGCCGGTAGTGGGGCCCGGTGTAGTGCAGATCAAAAGTGAAGACGTCTTGGTGGAACAGATTAAAGGGTTTTTTTTTTAATTTATTCGTGACGCCACCTATGAGTAGATTCGGTAAGGACTACCGACGCTGCGGAGCCCCCGGGGGATGGACAGCAGCAAGATGTTACGCTCCCCACAGGCTGAGCGGTGTCCCCGGAGGCTGGAGCTGCTCAAGATGTTGTGCGGCAGCTGCGGTTACCTTGTAATGCGGACGGACAGTTCATAAGGAAGCACAGACACAGAAAGTCTCTGCAACGGGTCTTTACTGTAACCAGCAGGCAGTACATGGTATACAGTGGTTGAGTAGTAGACCGGGTGGACTCAGCAGTGATAGTGTCCCTTAGAGATCCGCAGTGTTCCTCCATTCTACCTACTTAGTTTGCCAGCGTCGCCCAGGAATACCAGATCGGGTACAGGGAGGCTGCTTCAATGCCCTATCCATGATGTACGTCCTGGATGTTTTGGGGAGCCTTGGATCCCTCAGTGGGTACACCGCTGGTTAGACGACTGGAAGTTGGCTGATGGTGGGGTGCTCCTTTGAAGCTGCTCCTCCACTCTTCTGGTTCGCGTGGCAGAGGTGAACTGCTGCCAGCTTCGGTACCAGTAAACCGGCTGTGAGTTGTGGGCACGGGAGTCTTTTGGGGACCCGTGTAGATAATGCCCAATCCCGGTGGTTAAGGCCTCAGGTGCTGACACCCGACCGGTGACGGCCCAGGGGCCCGCACGGGGTGCGGAGCCCCCGCTCCTCTCCAAGTTCTAGTCTGCTCTTGTCAGGTTCTAGATTCTTCTCTACTCTCTAGATTATTGTCTGTGTTCTACTACACTACCCTAACACTCCACCCCCCAGGACCTATGATTGGTCCCCTGTTCTAGGTGTTGCATGTTGGGTTGGATCTCTATGTTAACCGGATCATTGCTGAGTCAGAGGATATTGCGGCTGCATTTGTGGCTGCAATACCCTCTTGTGACGCACTCGTTGCGGGGCGCCACACATGCAATCCTCGCATACTTAGTGGCTGAAGAACTGCCATGAAACATGCGGGGCGAGGACTCGAGCTTTCGCTTGAGCACCCTCGATACTCGGTTAAATAACAATTGTGGCCAAGCACCCCAATGCTCAGGCAGGTATGAAGCAGTGGGGAGCACACGCTCTCATCACTAGCTGCAAACAATGAGGTTGTTAATGGTCATCTGGTCATAGTCAGTGCTGGGTGCACTTAAGGTGGCATCACACGCGTCAATATCGCGAGCGACATTGCCGAAAAGTGACGCATCAGCAATGTCGCTCACGATATCGCAAGTGCGTCGTGCTGCGTAACAGTGCGATGCAACTGCGATTTATCGCTGATTGCAGGTTGACAGGTTTACGACCATGAACGTAAATCTATCAATCTGCAACCAGCGATTAGGCTGGATCGCGCCGTCTGACACCGCAATAGCTATGTTGGCGGCGATCCAAGCCTATACCGCAGTATTGCTGCAGATCGCTCGCTGGGCTGAGCCCAGCCCAGCGAGTGATGGCTCCGCCCGTATCGCTGCGGCGTCACCGGCAACATCTTGCCGTGTGACACCAAGACGGCGACATCGGAAACGAGCGCGCACCAGCGCATCGCTTCCGACATCGCAGCCCTGGTTGCTGCGTGTGATGCCGACTTTTGTCTGGGAGTGTTAATCTCCTGCTGATAAAGCACTCATTGTATTGAAACAAGGAAAGTTTTGCCACACTGAGTGCACTTGAGCAAATCATCAAGATCATTCCATTTTTTTCATCATTTGCAGATCAGTAATGTGTTTATCCATACATTCATTTTCAGAAGTCACTGACTTTTCCTTCTTGGTGTTTCAATTTCAATGTTGAAGAAGTACTGTAGACATGCATAGCAGATTATCATAGCAACAGGGGCGTAACTACAACAGGTGCAGGGGTTGCGATCGCACCCGGGCCCTGCAGCCTAAGGGGCCCCAAAAGTCCCTTTGGCCCATAGAAAAAGACTAATACTATTAAAGATCTGCAATAATTGGGGGCCCCGTTGGAGCTTTCGCATCAGGGCCCCTGGGCCTGAAGTTACGCCACTGCATAGCAGGTCTAAGATTTTTATTTGGCACAGCTCATGTTACTCTAATGGATCTGGTAACTGATCGCTATTTATCTTCTATTTGAAAATGATCCAGCAAGAAAAAAAAGATCCATTTACACATGAAAGAGAAATGGAGGCTAAATAGTAATCAGTTGCTAGATCCGTTCTCCATAGACTCCAATGGTAAAAACGGATCCTGCAAAAAATCAACGGACAAACAGGCAAAAGTTGTGTTTGCACAATGGATTGTGCTGGATCTGATCTAATGGACGATTACTGGACATGGGAACTCAGCCTTACAACTGTACTCAGACTTATGTGGGATACATAGAAGAACAAAGAAAATAGGGGCGCACTGTGAAGCAGTGGCAGTGTGGCAATAATTGTGGGGGGGGGGGGCGAGGCCAGTCACCCCAGTTATAGCTCAATGGATGAAGACAAACCTGATGAAGACAAGCACGTTGTCGAAACGCGTTGTGGGACGTGACGGGCAATAAAGCTCTCTAACCCCATATCCTAGTTCAGATTTATTTTGCTTAATACCCTAGTGCTCCTTTAAGACCGCTCCATTCCTTTCTATGTTCTTTATGTGGGATACAGACACTTTTTCCTCTGCTTCCATTGCTTCTGCTACTTAGTAATGCCGCCTTGATGAGACAGCCTTCAGAGCGATATTTAAAGTAAACCATGTCCTCTAGTTAAATCGAGTTTAATAGGCAACTGTAACTTTGGGTTGACAATTCCCTTTAAGGCTAATGACGGTGTCAGGGATTAAGTGATGTCTTTAGGGTCTTGCGGTGTGAACTGTCAGGGCGATGAGATGTATTAATTGCAGGTGACACTTGAGCAGAGGTACTAAAGATAACCAGCCACTAATGTGATACATGTCCACGCCTGCGGGCTCCCACTGACCTCTCCTCAACCTGAGGGTTTCCCTGTGCTCATGACAGATCTGGTGTACTGCTGAAATGGGGGCTGACCCCAGGAGGTGAGACCGTCACCCGCTCCCTCCATATGTGTGATGTTCCTGCAGGTTTAACTTTAAAAATTGAGCCTTAATAGCTGTGAGCGGCATTGACTGTACAAGCGGCGTTGTCAAACCATTGATTAGCGGGCGCAGGCTGACACTTTGTTTCAATAGAAGGGATCATTGAGTGATGTGCAGTAATCCTCGGACATGCTCCTGGCAATTGAACTGAGAGCATCAGCAATACTGAGCGGCATTGTGGCTCCCGAGCAGTAATTAAAAGTTATCCATGAATATCTGCTGCCACTATTAACACTTGGAGACATTGCTGGGTTATCCAGCTTCCTACACATACAGAAAGATGTCCGTCTTACACTGTCACTTTAAATACACGGGTGCCTAACTGTACTGCATGAGGTGTATGTGCAGTGCGTCTGTCCCTCAAAGGTGTTCTGTTATGATAATCTGTAAATTACCATATTTTTGCTTTATAAGACGCACCAGATTATAAAACGCACCATATATTGGGTGAAGGAAAAAGAAAAAAATTATTTTTAATGTTAAATGGGCTCCGTCTTATAATGGTAGTGTCTGTTTTACAATCAATATATGTCTCCCATCTTGGTATATATGTCCCTCATCTTTGTACATTGTATCTCCCTCATCTTGGTATATATGACCCTGATACTTATACATGGCCCCCCATCCTGGTATATATGTCCCCCATCCATGAATATGGCCCCCTCATCTTGATAGATATGTCCCTCATACTTGTACATGCCCCCTCATCCTGGTATATATGTCATTCATAATTGTACATGGCTCCACTATCCTGGTATATATGTCCATCCTACTTGTACATACCCTTATCCTGGTATATATGTCCCTCATACTTGTACATGTGCCCCCCACCCTGGTATATATGTCCCTCATACTAGTACATGGGCCCCTCATCCTGGTATATATGATATGTCCCTCATACTTGTACATAGCCACCCCATCTTGGTATATATGTCCCACATACTTATACATGACCACCATCCTGGTATATGTGATATGTCCCTCATACTTGTACATAGCCACCCCATCTTGGTATATATGTCCCACATACTTATACATGACCCCCATCCTGGTATATATGGTATGTCCCTCATACTTGTACATAACCGCCCCTTTCTGGTATATATGTCCCACATACTTGTACATGACCCCATCCTGGAATATATGTCCCTCATCATTGCACATGACCCCTCCATCTTGAACCCCACCATGGCTTATGGGGGGGAGTTGCAGTGGTGGAGCAGAGGTGCAGGAGGCAGGTTTGCAGGGTCCACAGACAGTAGCGTAGCTAGCGGGGGGGCAGGAGGGCCGAGTGCCCCGGGCCCCCCGGGGCGAGGGGCCCATTGCCCGCCCCCTGGGGGGGCCCCGCACCCCCTGGGGGGCCCCGTGCTGGCAGCCGGCCGCCGCGCGGCCGGAGAGGAGGGAGGACGGGACTTCCTGTCCTGCAGCTCTGCCCGCCCCTCCTCTCCTCCTACAGCAGACACACGCAGGCCGCGGTGAGTGTGCAACCCCCCCCCCCCGGTCCTCACATCTCTCTGCCAGCACTCCCCCGTTCCTCACATGGGGGGCCTGGGTGCTGATCTTGCCCCGGGGCCCGGAGCAGGCCAGCTATGCCACTGTCCACAGAGGATGTGGGCAAAGCTGCGAGATCGGAACTGGGGGCGTGCTGTGGTGGTGTGTGGTAGCGGAGGCCATTTTCCATGTTCCATGCAGGGATTGGCAAGCTGAGACTCAGCCTCTACCATCGAGGACTTCCAGAAAAGTCCCTTTGGAGGACTCCAATTTCTCAGTATGCAAATTGACTATGTAATTAAGAGTGACATGATGGTAAAATCCTCAACCTCCCCAGCAGAGTATAAAATAATTTGTTTATTTATTATGGAGCCGGTCAGCTCATACCAATCATCTTGGGATACACAGGGAAAGATAAGGAAAGACGTATCTGTATGTAATCCTTCAAGAAGCAGAAGGAAGAATAACCTGCCTGAAAAGTTCTACCAAGTTTATCATGTCAACCGTCTTGACACATTATGCATAGTTTCATATCGTACTAGAAAATCCCATTTTTTTCATGTTGTGCTGCTCATTTTCAGGATATGTCCAGTCGGAGGTAAGAGCACATTATTATTATTATATATTTATATAGCGCCATTGGTTCCATGGTGCTTTACATGTGTAGGGGCAGACGAGAACAAGAACATAAAATAACGACAATGAAATCGTACAGGTACAGTAGGGCACAGGATCCTGTCCTCAAGGGCTCACAATCTATAGGGGACAGATAGGGAGACAGTAGGAGGGGGAGAGGTGAAGGTGAGATGGTGCAGCAGTTTAGGTCTCAGTGTGGATTGTAGGCCTGAAAGAAGAGGTGGGTCTTCATGTTTTTCTTGAAGGTTCCCAGGGTCGGGGAGTGTCTGATGTGGTGGGGGAGGGAGTTCCAAAGTATAGCGGATGCACGAGAGAAGTCTTGTATGCGGTTGTGTGAGGAGGAAATAAGAGGGGAGAAAATAAGGAGATCTTGAGAGGATCGCAGAAGACTTGAGGGGAGGTATCGAGAGACAAAGTCAGAGATGTATGGAAGGAATAGGTTGTGGATGGCTTTGTATGTCAAGGTTAGGGTTTTGAACTGAGATCTCTGGGAAGTGGGGAGCCAGTGGAGGACTTAGGGTGGAGGCACACTATCATGCATCAAAAACGCTGCGTTTTTGATGCATGACAGTGATGCGAGTGCTGTGCGTGTTTGTGGGTGTGTATGGTGCGAGTATGGTGCGTGTGGTGAGTGTGGCTGGCTGTATGTATGTTAGTGTGCTGTGATTGTGAGGTGTGAGGGCGTGTGTGGTGCGTGATTGTGATGCTGTCCACGGTCCTGAAGGACCGCAGACAGCATTTGTCGGGAATAGAAACTCGCCGGTGTCACATCGCCATTGGACTCGGTGGCTAGTGTTCCTGCCTCGGCCACTGGGAGGAGCCGGTTTCCTTCGGCTGATGGCGCCAGTGATAGGAGGGCCTTGTCCTCATATGGACCTGCTCCTGCGACATCTGCCTCTGTCGCTGAGTGCCACCATGTTTCTCCTTTGGGTGGTGTTGGTCGCAGAGGAGCGGGCCCTGCAGAGCTGTCTGTTAGGCGCAGCCTTCGTTCTGCTGTCAGAAGTGGGGTGGGCAGAGCCAGTCGTGCATCTCCATCTGGCCTGGTTCTAGGGGCGGTCCGGATGAGATCATCAGGCTGTGGGCTCCAGCCTATGGGAGGTAGCCGCGCCCTTCAAGTACATTGGAGCCTGGCTTGCAGGCCGCCAGATATAGTTTTGGTTCCCCAGTGATAGTGTGTGTTTAGTTTCGTGTCTGACCTTGCCTGGATTTCTGACTCTGCCTCTGCCTATTGATTTTGTACCTCAGCTGCCCTCTTGGTTTTGCCCTTGACCTTTGCCTGGATTTTTGACTCTGCTACTGCCTGACGATTTTGTACCTTAGCTGCCCTCTCGGTTTTAACTCGGACTTGTGACTTCGTTTTTCGGTCTTGATTTTCCCTGGCGACCTCCCCGGCTCTGTTGCTCATATAGGCAGCTACCCCCTGGGCTCTGCTGTAATTCCAGATCCCTGTATAGGGGTTAAGGGTCTCTGGGTTTCTCGGGGTGCTGCCTACCAGCAGCTCGGCCTCACAGCGGGTGGTCGTCACAGCCGGCTGTCAAAGCCGGCAAGTTTAAATTGCCCGCTGTGCTGTACAGTAAGCTATCATCTTGTACCACTGTGACAGCAGCGGTACAAGATGTTCAGCTAAGACAATGATGATTGTAGTAAAATAATGTAGTCTGGGGTTATTTTACTGATTAACCACAAGCCGGCTTATGTTACTGTCTATGGGGAGCTGTCCCCTCTCATGGTGCTGAAGCCACAGCTCCCCATAGACAGTAACATAAGCCGGCTTTCCCGACAGTCCTTTAAAGCTATTATACATAAAAATTAACCCCTTCACACACATGGTGTAATGACACCATGGCTGCAGAGAGTGAGGACACTCTCCACATACATGGTGTCACTACACCAGCTGCATATTAACCCCTTCAGCACTGGGTTTAGAGCCTCTCAGCATCCTCTGTGCACACATGCAGTCCAGAGGATGCTGATGGGGTTAATCAGTAAAATAACCCCAGACTACATTATTTTACTACAATCATCATTGTCTTAGCTAAACATCTTGTACCGCTGCTGTCACAGTGGTACAAGATGATAGCTTACTGTACAGCACAGCGGGAAATTTAAACTTGCCGGCTTTGACAGCTGGCCAGTTTAAAGCGTTTTTGCCTGCACACTCGCACATTGTGCTGTATGGGGGTGAGATTTTCTCGCCCTTATACACTTGCATTGGCCATTCACGCGCATGCTGCGATTGCACTCGCTTCTGACTCGCAGTGCGAGTTAAGTGCGGGGGACTCGCACCAGTGTGCCCTGCCTAATAGGGCAACACTGGCCTGAGTGCAATGCGTCTTTTTCACGCATTGCACTCGCGCGAGTCTCACGCCAGTGTGCCTCCACCCTTACAGACACACAGACAGACTGGATAGGGCTTTTATATAGTAGATGCAATTAATACAGAATTCAGTGTCACCCAAGGGGGAGTACAGCTACTTTGTTTTATTCAGTAATGGCTCAGTTAGGCTGTGTGCACACAGTGCTGTTTTTATTGTGTTTTTGATGCGTTTTTGGTACAGTTTTGTCACATATCTGCAGGCTTACCCTTATGGCAGCAAAATCTATGAGAATTCTGAAGTTTTGTGCACATATTGCTTATTTTTTCCTTGCAGATTTGGTGCAGAGAATGCATCATGTCAATTCTTGGAGCATTTTTCACCCTTTCCATCCATTGACTTCATTATGAAAAACGCATGGCAAAAAACTGCACCAAAATCGCACCACTTTTTTGGTGTATTTTTCTGCCAGGTGATGCTGATTTGCTGCAAAAAATGTCTGCACCAAATCTCAATGTGCACACATAGCCTTACTGTGGGGAGAAGCAGCTGTGGGACCCATCACTTCAGCACCATGGACAGCTCACAGTACATCACCTGGAATACCAATGTCTGCAGATAAAGAAAGCTCCAACATCTCAACATAATCTATAGCAGACAAGTGTGCTTAAAAACAATTGCACTTGTAAGAGATTAGTAAAACATCGTCAAGGAACAGCACCCCCATAACCATAGGCTGTGTTTGGTAATGCAATTGACTTAAATGAACTGCAGAAATTTTAAAGAGACTTTTCAACATGTTTTCCACTACATGATATAGGGGTAGAGGACCTGATTCCAGTGATGTATCACTTGCTGGGCTGCTTGCTGCTTTTGTTGGTCTCTGTTTCATGAATAAGTTACTCCCTCTATGCGAAAACACTGAACGCTATCATAAATTCAAAGGTTGTTTGCTAAACTGCTAGTTTAAGGGTGTGGAGATCTATGCAACTACATTATCTTAGTTCTTTATTCTTCTTCCAAATTCTTCATGGTATTATTTATATATACTTTAGTTGAATATACCATACCAAGATAAATTAGTAACACTAGAGATAAAGGATACAGAAAGATCTAGAGAAGCTGGAACAATGGTCAGTGACTAATGAAATAGTATTTAACAAGGAAAACTAAAAAGTCCTACATCTGGGCAATAATGAAAATACCATCTACAAAATGGGAGGAATGGGGCTAAGCAACAGCAAGTGTGAAATAGACTTGGGAATACTAATAGATCACAGACTGAACATCAGTCAACAGTGTGATGCAGCAGCAAAAAAGGCAAACACAATTCTGGGATGTATTAACAGAAGCATACAGTCTAGATCACATGAAGTCTTTATAACCCTCTATACCTCTTCAGTCAGACCTCATCTGGAATACTGTGTCCAGTTCTAGGCAAAAAACATCAACAAACTGAAGCAAGTTCAGAGAAGGACAACCAGAATGGTGACCGGTCTGCAAACCGTGTCCTATGAGGAACGGTAGAGGATTTAGGAAAGTTTAGCGTGCAAAAAAGAAGACTGAGAGGAGACGTAATATCTCAAGGGCTGTCACACTGTAGAGGGATCAGCTTTATTCTCATTTGTACAAGGAAAGACTAGAAACAATGGGATGAAACTGAATAGCAAGAGACCCAGATTAGACATTAGAAAAAACATTTGACATTGAGGGTGATCAATGAGTGGAACAGGCGACCACGAGATGTGGTGCATTCTCATTTAATGGAAGTCTTCACACAGAGGCTTTGCAGACATTTGTCTGGGCTGATGTAGTGAATCCTGCTTTGAGCAGGGGGTTGGACCATATGACTCAGGAGGTCTCTTCCAACTTTATCATTCTATGATTCACTTAGTGGATAGCAAAATCAAGGAAGCTGTGTCCGAACTGATCCGGTCGACAGGGTAGGGGGTACTCGGATACCGGGACAGGGGGTTACTACGGTGGGGGATCACGGCTGGTCGGTTCCCGGTTCCGTGCCCTGGACCATCAGTTGCAGGGATGGGGGTGATGATGATGGGGAATGATAACATGACGCCACCTGTGGTACTTGGTAATGGGGTCACCAATGCTGCGGCCAGCCGCTGAGGTGATGGGAATGCAGCTTTGGTAGTACAGCTCCCCACAGGTGGAGCTTTACCTCAGGGCAGCGGGATGGATGAGGGGAGTAGTAGTAGCGGTTCTGCTGTGAATGCTGCAGGCGGCAGCGGGGAATCAGGCACACACACACAATAGTCTCTGTTTCGGTACCTTTTTACTGATGTCCGGTAACAGGTACGGTCCAAGAGGGTAAGCAGGTTTCGGTGCAGCTTGGGATTTTCACCTTGGAGAGTTGTGAGGCCTCCTCTGTTAGTGTGTGTGGTAATTCAGGTAAGTTCTGCCTGTAACTGAACCTGCTGCTCTTTCTCCCTCTCAGGGTGCTGTTCCACAACCGACAATGAGGACCTTTCTGTGGGATACCTATTCTCTGCTTAGGTCCCTGGTCCTATGCTTGGTCAGGTTTGGAGTCTTCTACTTGTTACTTCAGGGGGACTAGATCCTCCTGATCTCTCCAGGCTTTTCCTGCTACACTAGATTATTAACAGTTTCGGACACCAGCGTCCGGGTAGCTAAAGGGCACTCAAATCTGTTTCCTTCTTCCTTCTCCTTACTTCTCCCACTGGCCTCCATCCCTCTCCCTAGGGCTCAGCACACCTGGGTCAGGGTCTTTGGTTCTGGGCCTGGCTTGGTCCCAGCAACCAGCTCCTTCACTGCTGCTCCCTTCACTGCTCGCTGCAGACTGACTGACTCCTCCCCTCAGGCCTGGATCTTTATAGGGGATCTGGCTTATGGACAGTCAGTGGTGCTCCCCCTCCAGGCCTGGGGTAGAAGGCGTTGGATGCTGTGTGTGCCAAGGTGTACATCCCTCCCTACACCGGTGGGTCCTGTGGCAATCCCCTTCAGGGGTGCCACAATACCAACAATGGAAGGGATAAGAGTTATGTCTGATCCTCGCCACTTAGATTCTTAAGTGGTAACATGGACCGCTAATGGCTATGGGACGCAGCAACTAGGCCAGTAGTCAGGATCATGGTGGCAATATCCTGTGATGTGGCACTGGCTCACACTGAGAATAGAGAGTAAACATTTGTGAAATAAAAATCATAAGTAAAAGAACAAGTTTGTGACGTCAGTTGGGATGTTTACCCTATAGGTGGCTGTCAATGAAGGGGTTGCCTGGTAGACAGGTGGTGTGGCACTGAAGTTTTTGAACCCTTGCCAACCAGTGCTAGCTCCAAGGGGATGGTGAGGATGAGGGTAGCAGTAGTGAGGTGTAGAATGACACACACAAAATTACAGAATCATCCGAGATAGGAGTGGTGTCTCCGGTCTGCGCTGCTGCTTGATTGCGCGGACTGAAGACACCACTCCTATCTTGGATGATTCTGGATCTTTTTCCCATGGTGCATGTGGCGGTGTGAGTCCTGCGGCAGCTGTCAGCTCGGGCATATAAGCCGGTTGTGGGTGAAGACAACCGAACCAGGTGAGCAGGGTCCATCTGGGGTTACCCTTTGGTGGTAGCAAGTGATAAGGCACAATCTGCGCCTCTTTGTCTCTCACACAAAGTTAGTCTCCTTGCTTTACCTTTTACTGTAGGTTGTTCAAGCAAGTCCAAGCATTACATACAAGGCATGTGGTTCAGCCAGTCCGGGAAGCACCGTAGCCCACTCTGTTGAATGAGTATTGTGGCCTTCCTGCTGACACCAGCAGTTCTTAGGTTTCTAGGTGCTTTTTTGGCTGTCATTTACTCCCTCTGGTTCCTGTGGTTGACCCACAGCCATCCTAGTAGTGCTGATCCTGAGGATATCTGTGCTCCATTCATTACAGTTCCCTGATCTTATATACTACAACCGTCCTGAGAGGTTCCAGTTAAGTGGCTAGTACTCATAAAACTCACTAGTCTCTAGTTTCTGCTACTGGCCCTCTGAGCTGGGTAGCTTGGGGACTGGTGCCCTGCCTTGCAGCTGGTTCCTCCAGAGCAGCTTCCCAGCCTGCTCCTCACTGAACCTCTTCTTCTGCCCACTCAGTTTTACTACCCTAGCCCAAATAAGGCATTCAGTGCTCAGCTTCCTAGTTGGAGTTCAGACTGTGTTGGATGCTTCAGACGTCCAGCAGAGAGAGCTCTAATTCTTCCCAGACATGGCATTACAATAGATATTTAAAGAAATACCATTTGTGACTGCGAGACCACAGGGGCTCCACTCATAAGTCAATTAATATGTTTTATTTTACTTAAAATCTTAGATTATGGGCGGTATTAAAGGTGGAAAAAATTCTGAAATGACTCAGGTAGGATTTTTTCTACATGACAAAAACCTGGCATATTAACAGGGGGTATGTAGACTTTTTGTAATCACTACAAACATATCTATATGTCAGTATGGCGTGATCATACTTATATATTGTATAGTCATTCGTGTGTCTTGTTGATTCCCACGTCTGCAGCCGTTCATTTTATAGTATTTTTTTTCTTTTAGTTTTATTTTTCAGGTTGAATAACAACAATCTTAGTATCAAAACAGATGCAGAGATATCAGACCGTGCATTACTAATATCTGCACATAGCAGCAGAATCCCGCTCATTTCCATCTCTCCCATGTGCACTGTCAATAGCAGGAAAAAAAATATAAAATTAGATAAAAAATAAAAAACAACCTGCCATTATTGTAAATCGGCGGCATTAGCTGAATAAACGCGGCTTTCATTTGTTGATCTGCATTGTATTTGAAGTAAAAGAATATCAGAGCCAAGGTACAAAACAGGCGCTTTTCTTCTCCACGCCGCTGCCTCTGCGCCCGCTTTTTACTTAGTGTACTTAGAGAAGACAAAGGAGAAACTTTGAGGATTCGTTGGAGGGGATTAAACAAAATTTGCACAGGTGACAATGAAAGGAGCCGTTCTGATGTATTTTACGCATTCAGGCCTTGAAGTAGACGGAATATATTTATATTGTCAGTTCATATTTGCTGGAGATGATTAGCATCCCTTTAATATAGATGAACCTCCTGTATTGTTTGTACTTAAGTGCGACTCGCTGGAAATGATAAGACGTCGTGCTGGATCTTTTATAGTGAAATCATCATTTTGTGTTATTTTTTTGCTTCTCTTTCTCCATCTATCAGTAAATCTCAGAAATAATTCACATTTTGCTGGGGAAGCCATCGGCAGTCCCATAGAGAACGAATGGTGCGCGGTGCGCATGTGCGACTTCCGTTTGCATCATATGGGGGGCAATGTTGGCAGGGGTCCCAACAGTTGGTTCTAAAGGCTAATGTCATGACTGTGTCACATTCTGGGGTGATTTATGGGGATCTGGGATCAGGATGTCTCAACGCTTAATTGATTGCAGGTCCTCTGTGGCGCCCACTTTACTTATCTTGTATTGGAGTTGATTTACTTTCATTAAATGCTGAAGGGTTTAAGCACCCTTTTCCTTCTGGCTGAGATTACTAGTAGCCTTAATTTCAGCTACAACTTCTTATCATTACTCCTTTCCATTATATTTACCTACTCCTTGCTTCACTCTATGCTGGTTATAGATTTTCTATACTGACCACTTTTGAAAGAGGCTGTCTCTGGAAAAGCTGAGGTGTTTGTTTCAGTTGCAGCTATGAAGTTTCCTGTTGAAGAAGACAAGGGATGCTAGTTGCTGTGTTTTTTCCCATCAGTTTGTCTTAACTTCCCTGTGTTGTCTTATTGCAGTAGCAAGACTATTGTTTTGCTGGCATACGCACTAGTCAGGGTGAGTTCAGGGACAGCAAAGAGGGGGAAGGACCTGTATAGGGATGTTAGGGAGCACAGGGTTCAGATAGGAGAGTGTTAGGACATGTCTCCACTTCCCTGTTCCTATTGCCAAGGCTTTCCATTGCACTTCTTCCCTGGCTTTCCCTTCATGTTGCATCACTTGTCATGTGTCCTTTTCTACCTGGTGTAACATTAAATCATTACCTATATCCTGGATAAGCGAGAAAGTAATATTTTGAGAGAAAGAAGTTAAGTCTAATGTGTTAACACTATATACAATAATGTAGCTGTAACTTCCTAGCTTCTGCAGGGCTACAACTTCCAGTATGGCATGCCAATATAAGTATATTTATAATAGCTGAGACTACTGCATAAAAAAAGAGTATTTATACTTTTGCATTAAATTTGGTATTGGTCACATACATCCTAAATGAACTGGTTTTAAAGAGACTCTACCAGCAGGTTTTTGCTATGCAATCTGAAGATAGCATGCTGTAAGGGTTAAACCATAGAATTCAGGGATACCTCTCATGTCAAGGTATGATCTGTTGTTTTACTGCAATGTTTGTTTAAGCAGCAGGACTTATCATTGCTCGGACTACATTGCCTCATGCATGGCAGTCCGACACACCGCTCCTCAGATTGGCAGCTCACTGTCTATACATATTGAACATACAGAGCCTGGTGTGGGCGGAGGCAGCTCTCTCACCTTAGCTGCATGGCTAAATCTAAAAACTGCGATTGCATCCAGTAATATAAGGCTAGGGTCACACTTTAAAATTGAATTGTGTTCACCACATCCAGATCCGGATGCGGTGAACGCAATTCGCTTCACACACATGTTTCAAGAAAAATGTGTGGCTGAAGCCGCAATCCGGTAACCGCAGTGTTCAGGATGTGTAATCCGGAGCAATCCGGTTACCAGATAGTTTGCTCATCCCTGCTGCCACAGGGATGAGCAAACTTTAAAATTAGTAATAAATGATTCTATATTAATAATAATTGTGGGCAACATGTCTCTAGGGGGTGCCCATTCCCCCTAGAGACATTCTGTCGCTCAGGACGGCATGTCATGTGTTAATATTGCTAGTACAGTTAGCCGGCTATTGTCGGCTCTGTACAATTTTCTGAATGAAGCCGCAGATCCTCTGACAGCTGCGCACATACTATACGTAATGTACATATTGTAGGTGCGCTGTCCGAGGTCCTGTAGGCCTTTAAAGAATATCTATGGGCAGTGCTCCCCATAGATTTACTGTAAATGAGTACATGACCTCGGACAGCGAACATACTATACGTACATTACGTATAGTATGTGCGCAGCTATCAGAGGAGCTGCGACTTCATTCAGAAAATTGTACAGAGCCGACAGGAGCCGGCTAACTGTACTAGCAATATTAACACATGACATGCCGTCCTGAGTGGACAGCATGTCTCTAGGGGAATGGGCACCCCTAGCTACATGTTGCCCACAATTATCATTAATATAAAATCATTATTTACTGATTTTACAGTTTGCTCATCCCTGCAGCAGCAGGGATGAGCAAACTATACAGTTACTGCTTTGCTCAGGATTACACATCCTGAGCACTGCGGTTACCGCATTGTGGGGCTTAGAATCGCTCAGAAAACTGCAGCCTGCTTGATTTTTCACGCAGGCTGCAGAGCAGGAGCCGGTAACCGGATTGCTTGTAAAGCAATCAGGTTTTTATAATGGGCTCCTATGAGGAGCGTTTCCTGCTCCGGTTTTGATCTTTTAAAAGCTCAAAACCGGATCAGGATTTGAAAATTAAAACGCAGATGTGACCCTAGCCTAAGTGATACATTGTAGGATTCAGGGTAGGATTCAGGGTCTCTTTGCCTATATTATGCTGCTCTCAAAAGATTTCCTTTAATCGCAGGGAATGGGGTACTTAACAATCAGACCCTCTGCAATACTAAACATGGCATGCTGGTACCTAGGAACTAAGCTGTATGGAGCCCTACGTTGGATGGAACAGGTGCATATTCTGCTTTATTCAATTTTTTGGCAAAACTCTATTCCTATTCCTATGTTTCTAAAGCCTTGATTTTGGGATTGCTGGGGGGTACCAGAGGCTGGATCCTCCTGGAGTAATGGTAGCTCCGGGGGAAGGACTCTCGGGCTCTCTCTGTTAAGCATGGGGCAGCAGGATCATGGGATCTGGGGCCCATCAGGGGATTATCCGGTGTCCCAGTGGGCCAGTCCGTCCCTGCTCCTAGTTATCCCACCTATCCCTGCCCTTTACTGACTCCTCACATGTATCTGATCTTCCCTTCAGATTAGTCTTCAGTTTGCTTAGTAGGCTTCACGTGGGGCGAAACGTACAACTTTGATGTCAGTGACGCATTTCACGCCTCAAGTAACATAGAAGATCCAGGCCAAAGAGCAAAAAAAGAGAAGGATCGGGCAAGGAGCTGTCGTGGCAGGACAAGTGAGGGACGAGCCTACGCCAGACACGTTCAATCCTTAGTGTTTTTCGAACCTCCTTCAGGTGCTCAAGACATCATGATTCGCCATTTTTGCAGCATTTATGTGAATCGATTTACCAGTTTCTTACAAATTTGAATTTCTCATGACAATGGTGACGAGTCTGATTATCTACGGATCGATGCGCTCGTCTCAATGGCCCTTTTTTCCATCTCATTCCCAGAATACCTTTCAGCGCCTGACTGTGATCGCCTGTCACCCGACACGATGCCGAGCGCGTGAGCGCGAACACTACAGACATTCGACTGCAAATAAAAGATATCAATATGGCAACAAAGGCAGAATCCGGCGCCGGGCGCCTCCACTCACGGCTCCTCCGTGTGTCATTATCGTCACTGTGCCTTTTAGAAGCTGTATTAGAGGTTGACAGCATTATCACTGTGAAATAACTTTAAAAGTCTATAATTTGTAACTGTATGCTTTCAGCAACATTAAATTGTTTGAAGCGATCGCTATAAACCTGACAGGATCAGACAGAACATTTGATAACACAATTTCCATGTATGCCAAGCGGAGAAAAGTAAATAGTCGTCACTGCCGCTGGCTCTGGATTTTCTTGCTCAGAATTAACCCATTTTTTCCCAGTGACTTACTGCTAAGATTATCCTTCCAGAAAATGCTCCACTTACTGCTTGTGTGAAGTATTATTCTATAAAGAACACCTAATAGTGCAAAATGCTAACCCAGTCCCCCTTCTCCCAACTCATTATCTATATTTCTTGCTGTTTGCCCAAGCTGATGATTAAGAAAATCTGGTAGTTCAGCATCAATATTTGTAGGCAAAATCTTACATCAGATCATTACAGACAGGATGACAATGATTGATAACACCTCGATAGATAACACAGGATCCACCATTCACAATAGGTGATATCACAGCTCACCTCCTCCTCCTGTACAGTGACTGATAACACCTCTGTATACAGTAGATAACACAGGATCCACCATTCAAAATAGGTGATGTCACAGCTTATCTCCTCCTCCTGTACAATGACTGATAACACCTCTATGTACAGTAGATAACACAGGATCCACCATTCACTATAGATGATATCACAGCTCACCTCCTCCTGTACAATGACTGATAACATCTCAATATACAGTAGATAACACAGGATCCACCATTCACTATAGGTGAAATCACAGCCCACCTCCTCCTCCTGTACAATGACTGATTATACCTCTATATACAGTAGATAACACAGGATCCACCATTCACAATAGGTGATATCACAGCTCACCTCCTCCTCCTGTACAATGACTGATAACACCTCCATGTACAGTAGATAACACAGGATCCACCATTCACTATAGATGATATCACAGCTCACCTCCTCCTGTACAATGACTGATAACACCTCTATATACAGTAGATAACACAGGATCCACCATTCACAATAGTTGATATCACAGCTCTCCTCCTCCTGTACAATGACTGATAACACCTCTATATACAGTAGATGACACAGGGTCCACCATTCACAATAGATGATATCACAGCTCACCTCCTCCTGTATAATGACTGATAACACCTCTATATACAGTAGATAACACAGGATCCACCATTCACAATAGGTGATGTCACAGCTCATCTCCTCCTCCTGTACAATGACCGATAACACCTCTATATACAGTAGATAACACAGGATCCACCATTCACAATAGGTGATGTCACAGCTCACCTCCTCCTGTACAATGACTGATAACATCTCTATATACAGTAGATAACACAGGATCCACCATTCACAATAGATGATATCACAGCTCACCTGCTCCTCCTGTACAATGACTGATAACACCTCTATATACAGTAGATAATACAGGATCCACCATTCACAATAGGTGATATCACAGCTCACCACCTCCTCCTGTATAATGACTGATAACACCTCTACATACAGTAGATAACATAGGATCCACCATTCACAATAGGTGATATCACGGCTCGCCTCTTCCTCCTGTACAATGACTGATAACCCCTCTATATGCAGTAGATAACACAGGATTCACCATTCACAATAGGTGATATCACAGCTCACCTCCTCCTGTACAATGACTGATAACACCTCTATATACAGTAAACACAGGATCCACCATTCACAATAGGTGATATCACAGCCCACCTCCTCCTCCTGTACAATGAATGATAACACCTCTATATACAGTAGATAACACAGGATCCACCATTCACTATAGGTGATATCACAGCTCACCTCCTCCTCCTGTACAATGAATTATAACACCTCTACATACAGTAGATAACATAGGATCCACCATTCCCAATAGGTGATATCACAGCTCACCTCCACCTCCTGTACAATGACTGATAGCACCTCTACATACAGTAGATAACATAGGATCCACCATTCCCAATAGGTGATATCACAGCTCACCTCCTCCTCCTGTACAATGACTGATAACACCTCTACATACAGTAGATAACATAGGATCCACCATTCACAATAGGTGATATCACAGCTCACCTCCTCCTCCTGTACAATGAATGATAACACCTCTATATACAGTAGATAACACAGGATCCACCGTTGACAATAGGTGATGTCACAGCTCACCTCCTCCTCCTGTACAATGACTGATAACACCTCTGTATACAGTAGATAACACAGGATCCACCATTCACAATAGGTGATATCACAGCTCACCTCCTCCTCCTGTACAATGACTGATAACACCTCTATGTACAGTACATAACACAGGAACCACCATTCACAATAGGTGATGTCACAGCTCACCTCCTCCTCCTGTACAATGACTGATAACACCTCTATATACAGTACATAACACAGGAACCACCATTCACAATAGGTGATGTCACAGCTCACCTCCTGCTCCTGTACAATGACTGATAACACCTTTGTATACAGTAGATAAGACAGGATCCACCATTAACAATAGGTGATTTCACAGCTCACCTCCTGCTCCTGTACAATGACTGATAACACCTCTATATACAGTAGATAACAGAGGATCCACCATTCACAATAGGAGATATCACAGCTCACATCCTCCTCCTGTACAATGACTGATAACACCTCTATATACAGTAGATAAAACAAGATCCACCGTTCACAATAGGTGATTTCACAGCTCACCTCCTCCTCCTGTATAATGACTGATAACATATCTATATACAGTAGATAACACAGGATCCACCATTCACAATAGAGGATATCGAAATGAGTCGGTCGACAGGGTAGGGGGTACTCGGATACCGGGACAGGTTGTTACCTCGGTGGGGAATCACGGCTGGTCGGTTCCCGATTCCATGCCCTGGACCCTCAATTGCGGGGGATAATGATGATGATGGATGGGGGAATGGTAACGTGACGCCACCTGTGGTACCTGGTAACGTGGATATCAGCGCTGCGGCCGGCCGCTGAGGTGATGGAGGTGCAGCTCAGAGTAGTATAGCTCCCCACAGGTGGAGCTTTACCTCAGGGCAGCGAGGTGGATGAGGGGAGTAGTAGTGGCAGTTCTGCGGTGAACGCTGCAGGTTGCGGCAGGGAATCAGGCACACACACACAATAGTCTCTGTTTCGGTACCTCTTTACTGATGTTCGGTAACAGGTACGGTCCAGAAGAGTAACCAGATTCTCGGTGCAATTTGCGAGGTTCACCCTGGAAAGTTGTGAGCCCTCCTCTGTTATTGTGTGCAGTGATTGGAGCAAGTTGCAGTAACCGCATTGCTCAGGATGTGTACAGTAACCGGATTGCTCCAGATTACACATCCGGAACAATCCGGTTACCGGATATCGGCTTCAGCCACACATTTTGCTAGCATTCGTATCTGGATGCGGTGAACGCAATTTCAGTAACAATGTGACCCTAGCCTAAATCTCGCTGCACCAAAAGAAAGCAACTACGTTTAAAAGGCAGATTCTCACCAGACAATGTGAGACTCAAATCCCAAACATGTCTTCAAGGACAGGAGACCCTTGTGACAGATAAAGGAAGCATCAGATCATTCATTTTACAAGCTATCCAGTATATTATTATATAGAAGCATAGATAAATTGTGAATGTAATATCTGCATGTGGTTGATCAGTGGCCCCCAGAGTCAATGTCACTGGTGGGCCCCTAGTCTGACACTGGATGGGTGTCGGGAAAAGGTTAAAAATACTATGATACCTATCTTCAGCCACCACTAGAAGGAGCCTATGGATTGCATATAGTATGCAGTAATCTCCAAAGCTCCCCCTAGAGGTGACTATATTTATGGAGAGGATTTGGAGCTTTGTGTCAGAAAAAAAGTTTCAAACATTCTTAAGTTTCAGTCAAAAATGAATAAGTGCTGAATTTTGAAGACAAGAGCAGAATTTAAGGTTAGACGTCTGTGGACCATATATAATAAATTCACCATGTGAATAGTAACCCAGTAATGGAATGGACTCCTGATATAAATTCACTTAATTTTCTACTGTCAAACTCTGGAGACATTTACATATGTACATTCGTCAAATATTCAAAGTGATCTTTCATAACGTCGACATTTTATTACAGCTGACATTTCTTTGACATTTTCTTTTAAAGGAGAAATGAAGGTAATTTGTTTTTCATTATATCAGATTTATTATTTAGCAATTTTTTTTTAATTCAGTTTTTTTTAAATTTTTTTTGCTTTTTCCCTTTCAGTAGACAATAGCTGCTAATGTGTGGCGTAATGTCATGTATCACTACTATTAGTAATGTCCCTCTGTAGATTGACAGTAAAGGGATATTTTCCATCATGTACACCTCTGCTCAGGTCAGATGAGTCTCTGCATAGTCCCGGATGTCAGATCTCTAATTTGGGAGTAACCCTTCAGATTTTGCCTGTCCTTTATTTACTGATTTTACTCCCTTATAAAGTGCAATTCATTTCCACAGACCTTTAAGGATATCATCATCTCTGTCCCCATTGGAGCTCACAATCTAGATGTCAGGATTCCGGCTCTTCAGATTACGCTGTTCAACAAGGTTTTTGTTTCCTGCATGAAATTGGGTGAATGTTATTAGAATTTTCATGCTGAGTTCAGAAATAACTTCAAAATGTCTCTATCATGTAAGATTTATGAGAAAAATGCAGTTATATGTATGCATTTGACGCGCCCCGTTAGGGTCATGGGATACTCGGAGGCGGGACTGGCAGTGTCGTCAAGGAATGGGATGTGACGGTGGCATAACCCGGTCCGTAGCCCCGGAGCGGTCAATTAAAAGTTCTGGGAGGATATAGGATATAGTGATTTGTAGTGATTTAGGGATGGTGGTCATGACGCCACCTGTGGCATTCGGCTAATAACGGCCGACGCTGCGGTGCGGAACCTCTGTGGAGGATGGGATGGCAGCTGGGATGGTTTCGCTCCCCACGGATGCAGCGGTTCCCCAGGGCAACTGGTGAGTTGTTCGGTGATGGAGGGCCAGCAGGGTTGTTTCTGGTGGGGTAGGGGAGTTGGAGCAAGTTGCTGGCTGGATTCCTGCAGCCTGTGCGTCTTATCAGTCTACCGCTGTGCAGGCGTGAAATGAAAGTCTCACACACAGTTCTGAGTTTTAAACCCGATTTAACTTCTTTCTTGGCGATGTTACGGCGTACTGTCCTTGCACCATCTCAGTCCGGATAGGAGGAGGTCGACAGGGTAGGGGGTACTCGGTTCCCGGGACAGGACGACGCTTCGATGGGGGATCACGGCTGGTCCGTTCCTGGTTCCGTGCCCTGGACCCTCAGTGGCGGGGATTAAGGGGAATGGTGATGAGGATGGGGGTAGTAGTGCTGTGATGCCACCTGTGGTTCCTGGTAACGGTACATACCAGCACTGCGGCCAGGCGCTGAGGTGATGGTGGTGCAGCTCAGTGTAGTACAGCTCCCCACAGGTGGAGCTTTACCTCAGGGCAGCGAGGGTGGATGAGGGGAGTCATAGTAACGGCTTGCAGGGGATGCTGTGAGTAGCGGCGGGGAAGCAGACTCACACACACAATAGTCTTTGTCTCGGTACCTTTTATTGATGTCCGGTAACAGGTACAGTCCAAGAGGGTTACCAGGTTCTCGGCGCAATTTGGGATTTTCACCTTGAGACTTGTGAGGCCTCCTCTGCTACTGTGTACGGTGGCTTGGAGTAAGTCCTGCCTATAACTGAACTCGCCGCTTTCTTCCCTCTCAGGGCTTTACTCTTTAACCGACAATGAGGGCCTTCTGTGGGGTCCCTAGACTCCTCTTAGGCCCCTGGTCCTGTGCTTGGTCAGGTTTGAATGTCTCTATTAAGTTAGTACCTCAGGGGAATAGATCCTCCTGGTTTCTCCGGGCTTTTCCTGCTTCAGTGTATGTTCTGCAGGTTTGGACTCCGGTGTCCGGGTGAGCTAAGGGGATCCTAGATCTGGTCCCTTGTTATGACCTACTGCTCCTTCCACTGGCCTCCGTCCCTCTCTCTGCAGTGCTTCACAGTGGGTCAGTCTCCCTTGGTTCTGGGCCTTGCTTTGCCCAGCAACTGGTTCTTTCCAGCACCTTCTCTAGGCTACTTCACTGGACTTAACTACTCTCTTCTCTGCCCAGAGCAGACTAACTGACTCCTCCCCTCAGGCCTGGATCCTTATAAGGGAACTTGCTTAAAGCAGCAAGTAGAGCTCCCCCTCCAGGTCTGGGGTGGAAGTTGTTGTGTGCTGTGTGTACCAAAGTGTAAATCCCTCCTTGCACCGGATGGGTCCTGTGGCAATCCCCAGCAGGGGTGCCACAGATAGTCCTCAACAACCGGGATAGCTTGTCCAAGACACCCCCTTTATGATTCTTCCTTCTCGTGTTGCTCTCTCTCTCAGCGCTGCCTGTCTGACTCACTCCTGCTCCCGCCTCTGCACACAGTGCCCCAATCCAAGCAGCCACGGGTCCTGTTGGGTGACCAGCCGTGTCCCCTGACCCTAGTACGGCTACCTTCTCGTCGGATGCGTTGGGAGTTGGCCACAGCTCCTCTAGATCTCGTGGCCTCCGGATCTGTGGTTGGAGTGTACAGTCTCCTTGACACCTTCAGGGCCAGTCCCTTGGTTCTCAACCTGTCCTTCTCCTTCACTTCAGATTAAGGCGCACGGGTGGATCGCTCACTGCACGTGCCCCTAGGGCTCCCTCTGCCTCACTGCAGTCTGCTATTCTGGGACCCAGGATGAGTTGCATCTCCGCTCAGGTCCTCCAGGTCCTTTTCCTTCCACTCTTTCCTCTCAACCTCCCACTCTCCTACTGTCTGACTACTTCCTGTTGTTTTCCTTTCTATCTCCTCTTCTACTTTCTGACTGCTCCCCTACTAACTTCCCACTTCCATCTTCATCCCTGCCATCCCACTGACTAACTGGGCTCTCACACTATCGGGTCCGCCCTCCATCCCTGGGACCGTGTGCACTGAATACTGTCAAATGCGTAGTGGCATGGGATATTACGAATGCAAAAGTCAGCAACAGCGATCAAGTTTAAAAATGTTTTGCCATTGATTTTCATTTATGATCATTGCCCAATGATTCATTGACAAGATTCCAACAATAGTCAGCCAGCATCGAGGGAGTCTGCCTCCTCTGGTACCGTTTCCCCATCTGGGAAATTAAGAAAAATTGCAGTCGGACGGAGCACTATCCGGGTTGTGCACCCTTGTACGACCCCAAGAAGAGCTTGTAATTAGCTCAGAGTTGGCCGCCAGGTTGCAGGGCGTGGAATCCAAGCGGTCATGTGATTGAAAACACTTCACCGAAGGTGTGACAGGTCTCCATGCTGCTTCATCTGCAACCCTAGAGGAGGGGAGGTAACAAATGAAGAAAAATTGCGATCAGACGGAGTGCTATCCGAGTTGCGCACCTTTGCACGACCCCAGGAAGAGCTTGTAATTAGTGCAGAGTCAGCCGCTGGGTTGCGGGGCGTTGAGTCCAGTTGTATCCGGAAACACGTCACCGAAGGTCCTGCAGCTCTCCTAGTGTAGATGCCCGTGCTGCTCTATCCGCAATCCTCAAGGAGGTAACAAAGAGAAAAAAATTGCGGTTAGATGGAGCACTGGGCACACAGAAGGGGGCCGAAGAGCTTTTTTTTTAAACAGTATTACACAACGCATTTCAGCGACTGAATGCCACCTTCATCAGGTGGTCAAGGCTGCATTCAGCCTCCTAAATGCTTTGTGTAGTACTGTTTAAAATAGGAGTCTGTATATTGATATTAATCTTCTTCCCCCTTCTGACTGCAATTTTTCTTCATTTCCATCTGGGAAATGTCTTCATGAAACTTTTCACCATATTCATCACTTATAGTGCCGAGGTTTGGTGGGAAAATGTCCAGATGTGAATGAAGGAAATGTATTTTAAGTGACGTGTTGCACTTCATTGACTTGTAAGCCTGAAGAAGACTTTCAACCTGTTCAGCATAGTCTGACACCTTGTAGTTGTCTAGAAAGTTGAAAAGGCACATTCTTTAAGGTCGACCGTGCAACATGTTTTGCACCAGGCAGAAGACCATAAGGCTGAAGGCACACTGTCGTGCATCAAACACGGAGCGTGTTTGATGCACGACTGTGATGAGAGTGTGATGCGTGTTTTTGGTGTGTGTGTGCGAGTGTGGTGCGTGTGGGTGACTGTGCCTGGCTGTATGCATGTGAGTGTGCTGCGAGTGTGATGAGAGTGTGCTGCGTGAGTGCGTGTGTGCTGCGTGTGAGTGTGATGCTGTCCGCGGTCCTGAAGCAAACTTCAGGACCGTGGACAGCATTTACCAGCATATTCATACTCCACGGCTGTCAAAGCCACAGAGTATGAATGTGCCTGTTTTCCGGTACAGTAATCAATCATCTTGCAATGCTGAAGCAATATCTACCTCCTGGATTTTATGAATTATCCTATGGACTATTTTATTGACTGGTTTCTGATCTTCTTGACTTGGAGTATTGCGGTTATCTAGAAGATGAAGAATCCAGCTCACCAATTCAGTCTTCTATCTACATGGAGCAAAGGAATCAGTTCTGCCACAATCACAGTAATAATAGAATAAAAATCGAATCCGGCTCAGGACATGTAAAAAATTATTTTCTTTTATTGGAATTCATAATGGCGCATTACAGATGAATGGGTGCAGAGTGAACGTGACCTATGTGAACGTGTCTCGGATGAACTAGCGCTCTTAGTCATGACGGTTGGTTTGCTGCTTATACCAGTCTAACATGTCCAGGACCCATCTTGATTCTCATGATTTTTAACTCCCCATTCATTCTTTTTTAGTGTTCATCACTATTCTGCCTTCCATTCTCTAACTTTCCAAAATGCATTGCTTCTTCCATTCTCCAATTGCTTTCCTGTTCCGAAAAACTCATCCTTATATTACGCATTGTGACAGTTCATAAAGAGGTAGAGAAAATCCAACAGCAAAATATACAGAAAAAAGGTCACATTTATTTTAAGGTTAAAAAGTGGAGAGAGCTAAAAGAAAAATGAACAGGTCCAGCCTACGCGTTTCGAGCAAGTTTTGTTCTTTGGTCATGATTAACAGCAATATCTTCTTGAAACGTGTAGACCGGATGAGGTGTGTTTTTTAACTTTGGAATAAGTGTGATGGTTTAATTTCAATATTTTTTGTCAAGCGTGTACTGTCTTTTCTTTACATCTTTATGGATTTTCATTACTCAGGATCCAGCCTGATGCGTCCTAGCACCACACCCTATTGGAATATTCCCCAAACCGGTGAGCTGAATCTTTTTCCTTTCATGCATTGTGACAGACAGGAAAGCAAAAGCAGAGAGACATAGACTCACCCCGTCCTGTAATCCAACTTGGCATCTTTTCTGCTAAACAATGATTACGCTTTACAACTGGCAGTGGAGAGAAGGTCAGTCTGAAAGGTTGAAATCTAGTGGCCAGTGATTTCTAGGACTTTTTATATGGTAATAATAAATAATGTAAAAATAAAACAATTGCCTATTTATCACATTGACTATCAAATGTTGTCAGGTCAACTGAAAGTGCAAGGATTATGGGATGAGCGATCTCAGGTGCTCGGTATTCAACTGAGCAGTCGGACAGGCTCAGATGGGCTCGACTGGAGAACAAGATATGATGTAAGACAATGGGAAATGCAAGCTTTTTTCCAGAAATGAATTATCTATCCCTTTCTTTATCTCTCTTCTCAAATTCAACAAATTCATATTGGCTTTATTGGCAGGACCAAAATGCAATAAGTGTGACAGGGGAGGGGATCAATGTTATGGGGATAGGGTGTTGGGGAGCACAATTTGGACAAAAGACGTCCATTCGGCGGTCTAACCTTCCTCTCAGTTTATGACATGTGGTGACATATTGGGCAGCGATATCCACCTATTCTCTCTCTTCACTCTTCTCTTTCTTCCTTCACTTTTCTCTCTCTTCTTTCACTTCACTCTTCCCTGTTTCTTCTCTCACTCTTCTCTCTTTCTCGCTCTCTTGTTTTACCTCCTTTCTCTTCTCTTTGTCTCTCTCTCCAGGGAACTTGAACATTCGGCTTGAGCACACATATTATCTGGCCGGTGCTCGATCAAATATCAAGCTAATATACATATATATCTAATATATAAAGCTGAGTGTATCTATGTGTGTGTATGTATGTCCACACATAGCCCCACCCCCTTCATAGCCCTGCCCCTTCATAGCTTGCCTCCTTCATAATGCATCAGATGCTTAAGACTCTGCTCCTCCAGTTAGCCTCACCCCTTCAAAATATGCATAATGATCTAGATTCATATGGTTCCACCCCCTCTGGTTAGCCCCACCCCCTTCATAATACATCAGATGCATATGGCTCTGCTCCATTGGTTAGCCCCGCCCCCTTTATGATATATATATATATGCATAAAATTGATGAGTGTAATTTTATTCTTGCGGTCATCTAGTGGTCAAGATGAAGACTCAACCCTCATCTTTGGCGGCTTCTTGGAGATCGACTATTCCCTCTGGTACATGTGTAGTGGGCTTCAGCATGGACTTTGGTGAACAAGTCAACACAGTGTGATAAAGGAGCGGTGTCTAAAGGTTGGCCCTAACCTACCTCAGAGTGGATCGCTACAGAAAGACTTTGGCTTGAGGCAATAGAGACTAAATACATTTGCAGCAAGGTACTGTGGTGCTGAATGGATCAGGTGATAGGATAGAGGTACCAGGAAAGTGTGAACAGTCTGCACCAAAGTCAGTTGTTGTGAATACCCGTAAGAAAGTAACATTCAAGTTATGTGCTCCTGTTTCACAAGCCTGTTTAAGTAGAAAACTGTCGTCGAACATCATTGACTCTTTGTCTGCCTTGGCCCTTAACGAGGCAACTCTGAACTTAGCTCTTGCACTGGTGAGCCGGCCAGGGTCCGTGCTCTGCAGATAAGGCTGTGACTCGTCCACGGGTCCAGGACCCTTGACCGATACTTCAACATACGCACACATACACACACACACACACACATATATATATATAATAAGAAAAAACAAGAAATCACAGCTGCACTCAGTCTAACCAACAAGTGTGTGCTGACAAGCAATAATGGTTTGAGAAAAAAATGAAAAAACATCAGTTTTTTCTAAAAAACTCAGTACTCACTTTTTTTATTAAAAGCCGGGGCTCTTGGTGCACTCATTGGCCAATGTATGCCTGCCCTCCGGCCACTTCTCGGCGGCCCCGGGGTCCGGAGGGTCCTAACGCTGACATCCCTGCCAGATCCTTGTCCGTGGACTCCCTGGTCCTTCTGACCTCATCCTGATCCCTGAGCACCTGGGGTCGGTGGGGGTGCAATCTGCAGCTGGGTGGAGCCAGGCATACATTGGCCAATGAGTGTACCAAGAGCCCCGGCTTTTAATAAAAAAAAGTGAGTACTGAGTTTTTTAGAAAAAATGGATGTTTTTAAACTTGTTTCTCAAACCATCATTGCTTGTCAGCACACACTTGTTGGTTAGACTGAGTGCAGCAGTGATTTTTTGTTGTTTGTTGCATGTTGATCCAGCAGCACAGCTTTGCACCTTTCACACAGTGTAACGAGTGCTTTGCAGTTTTTTTTGCTGATATATATATATATGTCCAACAGATTATAAGAAGCCTGTAAGTGTTGATGTCAATAGCTGAACATGAAGGTTACAGTTATCTGATAATCTGATATTTCATGTCAGAAGGAAGTGGAGCTGAGTTCTGTATAAATTCTGGCTGTTATTATTCTCAGCTAGTGTGACTCTATCTTCCCTGGGACATGAAATGTTGCCTTCCCCAAGAATAAGGAGAGAAATGACTATGACAGGAGGAGATATCAGAGCAAGAAATGTCTGTCTTGTTGCAAATCAAATTAGCTTCCGGTGACCTGCTTCCCATTGATGGAATTCATTCACTAACACACCTGCTTTATTTGCTGATCTCGGCTAAGCAGGGTCATTTTTAACCTACAGACCTTAACTGCCATAATCCAGGCTTCCACAAATCTCACTGATCTCCAACAAGAGTCAGTTTTTGCAGCTCTGGATGGACGTGGTGTATAACATCTACCTGATAAACTGATCTGCATAAGCTCAGCTGATCCCTCATAGGCTGGAAATGGTGAAGAAAAATAGAACTTTCTACGGAGAGGATGAAATCTGATATTATGCACTTTGCAGAGTCTTAATACGAGGCGCTATTAGAAATACATACAGTTCTCCTACACTGGGAAGACTCTTTTCAAAGGCATGTAATAGACTTTATAAGGCACAAGCAGCTTTTACCCTTAAACCCAAATTGCTACAGTCATTGCTACTGCTGCAGTGACAGTGTGCACCTTAGCTGTCCCTCAAGCTAGGGGTCCCTAGATTATCCCTGTCTTCAAGATTTCCACTGAAGTTGGGGATGCCTGGGTCTCATACCCAGGGGTGCACCAAGCCCCACTGCCGCCTGAGCCGCGCAGGTGATGACCGGGGGGGGGGGTGCTGGCAGAGACCAGCGCTGCCATCCATCCAGCAGCGGGTGAGGTCTGGGTGGGTGGGGGGTGCTGGTGGAGCCCAGCGCTGCCGCCCCTTCAGTTGTGCTCCGGCGGGTCGCCGCTTTCCTGCGCTGAGCCGCCGGCGCCATGACAGGGGACTCTATGTGCATGAGGAGCCGCCCCCTTCTGCACTGCCGCTCCCCCTGCCTCTTGCCGCCTGAATGACAGGGCTCACACTGTCCAATGGAGGGTGCGGCCCTGCTCATACCTTGCTAAACTCCTAGAAACTAGTCAACTAGATGTCCCCCCTCTCCCCTCAAGGGGCCGGAGAGCAAGGAAACACACTGGCAACACAAACAAGGGAACAAATAATAAAGATATCCAAATCTACTCTAGTAAGAAGCTTTGTTGCTGCAATAGGAACAAACACCTCAGCTGTACAGAGACAAACTCCTTCAACATGGTTAGTATAGAGACATGGAATGAAAACAGGGTTGTTTAAATATAGCAGAATGGAGAGATAATCCCAAACTGCAGCCGGGATAAAGGCTAAGAGAACTCTCAGCCAGAAGGGATAATGTCCTAACCCATTCCGCATAGAAAGGAAAGTACATCTACAACATAACAGTTAAGTGGGTTCCACAGAGGACCTGTGTTCGATTAAATGTTGAAACCTCCTGATCCCAGGTCCAGAGGTGACATCACGACATGAAAAACTCATGACAGTTATCGAAATGTTTGGAAAGAGAGCTACAATCCCATGTTATCTGGCCACTGCACTCAGTATCTGAGCACAACATAATGGGTGGTAGCAACTCTTTAACAGAAAGATGACATTTTCGAGACTGGTTATCAAAGGCTTAGTAACAGGAATAATTATATGTTTCATTAGGGAAGAGTCCTAAATTCTGCTGCCTCATGTAACAGTTTTGAAGTTTCCTACAAATATTAGGTTCTTTATCCCTTACCTTGGGTTTCTCTATGTCAAACTATTGTTATAAAAGGATACAGGCTTCCTCAGTGTAAGGAACAGCCGAGACAGTTCCACTCAGCATGTAGCTGTAGAAGGAGACTTCCAAGGTGTAGCAATATGAAGAGTTGTCCAAAAGACCTCCAAGAAATCTCCTACCAGTTCCGGCTTTCATCGTGTCTCGATTGAAAGAGGTGCTTGACTGCGAAAGAAAAAAGTAAAGGTAACATGGTAACATTTTAGGTCCATGCAAAGCTACTTAATATACTGCAAAATTCAGGTCATCCACCATTCATGAAACAAGCAAAATACATAATGTGTACTAATGTATTGTGACAGCTTCACATCACATCTTCATGAGCATATATGACTTTCCATTCTAAATCCATAGGGGTCAATATGGAGTTGATCTGCACTTTGCAGCTATAAGAGTTTCAACAATGTTTCAAGCCAGAATTGTCCAAAATGTTTTGTGGGTTGAAATATTCACTTGAAGTAAGGGTCTAAGTCCATACCTTGAGAAACAAGCACATACCAGAAGATCTTCAACATATGTTTAAATTAATCTGCTCTCTTTTAATGCTGCAGGGTTAATGACTCTTTCATTGCTGGCTGTTTCTTGTCGTCTTAATATTCAGATGGAGATCTTTTGTGAACACTCCCCTCAGCTATAAGTGTTCATGCGTCTTAGCATTTGACTCCGGTTATAGATTCCATTTCTTTGCTGTCCACTTTGGAAGCAATGGTATAGTGACATTGTAGCTGTGGTGCTTTGCCGCAATTGAGGAGTTTTGAGTTATATCTTTTGTGTCTATACTCCCTCTGTCTATCTCCCTAACCTTGTGTTGTATTATTGTAGTGACTAGACTAGTGTCCTCACCAGCCTCATTAACCAGAGTACGTCCGGGGCAAATGAGAGCCTAGGCACGTGACAGCAACGTGGGGAAAGACCTGTATAGGAACGATAGGGAGTGCAGGATTCAGCCTAAAGTAAGTGCAGGTGCTTACCCCTCCCCCTCTCCCTATCGCCAGGGCAATTCGCCAGTTCTGAGTCGGGAATGGCGGTCACATGACTGTAATTTTGCGATATGCATGTTCCCGCCAGAAACCAACCAGTGGGAGCAGCCTCACTAAATACAAATACATGGAGCAATTCTGCGCCCATTAGACAACTGCATCTAGTAGTCAGACTCACCGACTCCATACATAAATACAATGGCAGAGGATCCCAAAAAATCCAGGTGTGAAAAACTTGTTGCATCATTCCCCATGAGAAGACTCAGGCTGTACGAGCTCAAAAGGTGCTTCTACGCAATACTAGCAAAGGGCCTGAATACTTATGACCATGAGATGTTTCAGTTTTTCTTTTTAAATACATTTCCACAAATATATAAATGTCTGTTTTTTTTCTGTCAAGATGGGGTGCAGAGTGTACATTAATGAGAAAAAAATTTAACTTTTTTGAATTTACCAATTGGTTGCAATGAAACAAAGAGTGAAAAATGTAAGGGGGTCTGAATACTTTTCATACTTACTGTATTGAGCAAGTCTATGCCCACTAGCCTGGTTCTGTCTGAGAACAGGCATACTGCATAATTACAATCACATCACTGCCGTTCCTGGCTCAGAAAGCGGCAAAACCTTGTAGTAATATCTTTTGCATTCTGTAACTTAAGTAAATTAGGATATCTATAATTTTTCCAAATCAAAACTGAACGCAAGAATGCAATAGATCCCAATAAATAAACCTCTAAAAGGCCAGTCAGGAAGCAACAGGGGTGTACATACCATAGAAGCCGGCTATGCAGATGTCCAAAACCCTCAGGGTACCTTTACTAGCCGCTACTGGCGGGTGGCTACAACCGGATACGTGCAAGAAATGTATGTTGCACCGGCAATTCACCCCGTGGTAGCGGCGTGTGAAGACGGTTGTAGCCACCCGCCAGTAGCGGCACCTGTTTCAGAGCACTGCCCTGAAACAGGTGGCTACCCAGGCGATTGTAGCGACCTGTATCGCGTGTAAAGAAGCAACAGAAGGGATGTCTGGACACCAGCCTATGTACCTGGTATGTAGCTGGGGCGTGACACAGGCTCCGGGTTACCGCGTCCCATCAGCGATCATTGGAGGAAGCTCCTGCATTACGATTGGTAGTCGCAGCATAGGGAGGCATATTTAAGGAGCTGACCAGTCACACTACACAATTGCTCGAGCGTCATGTATTAGTCAGCCTCCGGCGCTGCCTGGCCAATCATGATGTTATTGCTTTGTCCTATTCAGCGTACGGACGTCTCGTAATCCACAATTGTGGCACGCCTATGTGTTGTCCTTGCTGCACCAGGTCCGCCCATATTAGCTTGTTGTAGCGGTGTGTAAATGAGGTAAGGTGCTCGGCAGAAGGTAACTTGAGACACCCGGCGGTGTATATAGAGATAGATGTAACCTACTGTAGTGCACCTTGTTGCGGCGTGTAAAGGTGGTGCGGGTACCTTTGCAACCGTTTGTGCGTGCTCGTGCACGTGAAGTAGTTGGTTGTAGCCACCATCCAGTAGCGGCGTGTAAAGGTACCCTCAGAGATACAAGGCCCTGGTTAATCCCATCCTCTTTGAAATTGGATGGTGATAAACTTTCAGTAGTCCCTGCCCAAGAGGAACTCGTTTAGAGAAAACAAGTTGTTTAGGCTCAATCATCGTAGACAAGATATGAAGGGGACAATGACATTAGAATCCTCTTATGTAAGAGGAAGAGGCTGGGACAGCCCCAAAATGCATAGAGAAGTAATAAATCACCAGATCTTTATACCAAGTTTTCTGCACCTTCCCTACATCCAGCAGCGTGGATCGAAGCACACCCTGGTCCTGTGGATTTATCTGCATGGTGTTCCTGATGAACGGTGGATCATGCGGCAGCTGTTCTTGAGCGTTTAATCCGTTGTAGGACTCACAACTGCACCAGGTGAGCAGTACCTCATTTTTTAAACATCTGATTTCCAAGAGATAAGACCCTATTGCACCCTTGTCTACCTTTATAGCTAGTCTAGCTGGTCTGTTGTGTGTGGTTGTGTGTGTGTGTATGGTAGGGGGTTTAGCATCACCCTTATTGCTCTAGCTACATGCTACTAAATCTAAAAACTCTGATTGTGTCAGAACCACTACACCCAGTATTCTAAGTGAAATATCATTTGATCCAGAGTCTCTTTGCCTACATCATGGTTCCCTCAGAACCTAAATCCAACTGACATATTCCATTTCAAGCAAAAGTTGAGAGAATGCAGCCATTAGCAAAGATTAATGTGGCCTCCAGTTATGGTGTTGATAGGGTTTTGCTGCTAAATGCAGCTGATATTTGTTTCCACAGTCATATCCTGGACTCTTTGGGCCAGTACAGATAGTCAGAAATGTAAAATTAATCAATATTATTAGTTTTCTTAAGCCAATACTGTAGAGATCATGGAAGAAGAATCTCTAATGAAACTTATCCTCCTCCTACGACCGGACTCCGGCATCTCCGACAAGTCCATATATCACCAGAACAATTAATATGAGCAGAAGAAAATTACAGCATAATTCTTACGTCCTCCTTCTTTGTCACTGATATATGGAGTATGGGGAGAGCTCGTTTATTTGGATACACTGCCTGACCTTGGGACATACAGATGAAGAACACGGTAACTTAGAGAAGAGAGAGAAGAAGACTTGTCATAGGATGTTCAGGTCGGAGAACATCCAGGAACATAGAGGATATGCTGAAAAGATCAACTCAATTTTCACCTCTCATGAACAGCAAAGCCTGGGGATGGTGACCTGAGGGCTCCATCTTTTTCTATTTCATCATTTCAGTGATGTTACAAAACGTAGGACTATGCTCAGAGGAGAGACATTTATTAGCATTGGCCATCTCCGTAATAGCATTGTCCATCTGAGTAATCAATTAGGCTGTGGTCACAGTACCATTTTTCACATGCATTTTTGGAGACCTGCGTTTTCAAAAACGCATGTAAAAAACGCACCCATAGGCCCCCATGTTAAAAAACGCATGCCTAATAGCCAAAAAGCATGTGTGACTGTCCCATGCGTTTTTGGAGCATATCCAAAAACGCATGCGTTTCCCATAGGAGCCCATGTTAAAAAAACGCATGCGTTTCCGGAAAAACGCATGCGTTTTTTTAACATGGGCTCCTATGGGAAACGCATGCGTTTTTGAATGGCACTAAAAGGTACTAACTGTACATGCGTTTTTGCATGCGTTTTCCATAGGAACCCATGTTATAAAAACGCATGCGTTTTCTACAAAAACGCATGCGTTTTTCAAAACGCTCAAAAAAATACTACAAGCACTATTTTTAGGTGCAGATTCAAAAACGCACCCAAAAACGCAGGGAGCCATCACACACCTTACAAAACTCATGCTGACATGAAAAAAAGCATGAGTTTTGTTAAATCACTTAAAAAAACGCATGGCAACTGTGACCACAGCCTTACTTGGAATCACCAATTCTGCTCAACAGCAAATCCTACGAATCCTTTAAGTTTACATCTCTGCATATATACCTATTTATTATCCTCTAAGAAAGTTACACAAGTGTTTTTCCTTAACCTCTCCACTTCGGGGACCAGATTTTTTTCTTACTTAAATGAATGTATTTTTAACTAAAAAATAATTTTGCAGTCATGTTTCAATAAAAATGGTGCACTGCTTGTCATCTAAAGTTATTGATTTTCATTTTCTATTGCCGGTTGTAGAATGGGTTAACTGAGATTCCATCAGTGAGCTCATTTTGATGATCCATTTGGGGAGTTTCTAAGTCTTCTCTGTCTTTTGTTAGCTTCTCTCAGCTGATGAATGACCATAGACCACATCGAAGTTAAATGTGCAGGGAAACCAGGGAAACAAAGAAAATGTACTAGTAATTAAAGGGGATTGTAATATAAATAAATAACAAAATAAATAAATTGCATTCAAATATTATAAATTTTACTAAGTGCTTTAATTTAGCAAAAAGGTCATTTTTAGTTGTGCACTATCAGGATTTGAAATAGGTCAGCTCCCAGCAGTTTCCCAGCCGTCCCATGTCTTAGGCTGCGTAAGGACATCTGCTTGAGACAGATAGACATCAGGTGAGTGCAGCCTTCAGTCAGACATCATGAATGTGCATTCCTCTGTTCACCGAACCTGTCAAGACTAGCCAAGGAACAGAGAGGCTAATGCAAAAGAACCTTTCTAGATGACTGAGATTGAACATTCATCTCATCAGCCTGACACGTTTATTGGAGCCAAGAAAATAGCAGGAGCTACTAGAATAAACTATACACAGTCTACAGGAATAAACTATACAAACTGTCTTCTGACTGTCCTATCAGGCTCGATAAACAGAGGAATGTGCGTTCACGATACCTGAAAGGACGCTGCACTCACCCAACGTCTGTCTCGGGCAAATGTCTTATGCAACTTGTTCTAAGATGTGAGATGGCTGGGAAACTGCTGGGAGTTGACAAATTTTAAATCCTGATAGTGCAAACTAGAGGATTGCCTTTTTGAACCTGTAGAAATCAGTAATTTAAGACTAAGTTCACATGTCCAGTAGACTTAGGCTGGCTTCACACCACGGTGTGATCCGGTCAGGAGCTGTCCGGGATGACCGTGACAGCCCCAGATCGGATCAGCACACAGAACCGGAGGACCAAATGTGCCCTCTGGTCCTGTGTGCAGCCGGACACAGCTGCAGCTGCTAATGATTCAGGATCATGGCTGGCAGGGAGCTAGCCGCGGTCCTGAAAGAACAGCGGCGTGCAGCCGCCAGTGTCCGGTTCCCGGATCCTCCCAGTCCGGGGCAATCTGGCGCCATAGGCTCCCTTGTTAGGGAGCACCGGATTGCCCCCGATCCGGGAGGATCCGGGCAAATCCGGGATCCGGCAAATTGGGGAGATTTTTCTCCCGCACACAAAAATGTTGCAAGCAACATTTTTATGTCCGTAGAGAATAATCCGTATTCTCCCAGGTTCCACAGCAGTGATGAAACCGGATTGCAGAGAGCTGCCATCTGGCTCCATCCAGCCCCATAGGCTACTATGGGGCCAAAAACCGGTCCGGGGCTGTCTGGTTTACACCGGACAGCCCCGGACCAGATCACACCGTGGTGTGAAGCCAGCCTAAGTTCTCATGTCCAGTAATCATCTGTTAGATCGGATCTGGCACAATCCATTGTGCAAACGCAACTTTCTTGTCCTTTTTGAAAAAAATTGATTTCTGCAGGATGTGGTTTTTTTTAACATTGGAGTCTATGGAGAACGGATCCAGTAACTGATCACTATTTATCTTATATTTAAAACTGGCCCAGTAAGGCCGGCTTCACACCATGGTTTCAGGGATCCAGGGCTGTCCGATGTGAACTGGACAGCCACGGATCCGACTTTGGTCCCATAGTATTCCTATGGGGCCAGACAGTGCCGGGACAAGGCATTTTGGTGCCCTAGGCAGAGAAGGCAAACTGCACCCCCCGAAATATGTCTAGGAATAAAAATGTCAACATACATGAAGCTGCAACATCGTAGGATCAACGGTGTTTATTCCCTCTTCGTGTGGTCTTACATGGTGCGGGTGGGAGGACGGGGGGTTCTCAAAGGCGATGGCCGTTTCACACCGCAAGTGGCGCTTCAACAGGCATATAGTCCACCATATGCCTGTTGACTATATGCCTGTTGAAGCGCCACCCCACGAAGAGTGAATAAACACCGCTGATTGTGTGTTGCAACTTCTTTTCTATAACGCTAAACACAATAGCTGTGTATACAATAGAGAATACACAATAGAGATGGCTGCGGACCGTATACACAATGGAGACTGCTGCTGGCTATACATACAATAGAGAATACACAATAGAAACTGCTGCTGGCCATACACAATAGAGATGGCTGCCAGCCATATAGACAACATCCCAACAGCTTCCCTCCATTCCGACAGCCTCCCTCCATCCTGATAGTCTCCCTCCATCCTTCCTCCATCCTGACAGCCTCCTTCCTTCCTTCCTTCCTCCATCCCGACAGCCTCACTTCATCCTTCCTCCATCCAGACAGCCTCACTTCATCCTTCCTCCATCCAACAGCCTCACTTCATCCTTCCTCCATCCTGACAGCCTCCCTACATCCTTCCTCCATCGCAATAGCCTCCCTCCTTCCCATCAACATCCCTCCATCCTAACAGCCTCCCTCTATACTTCCTCCATCCCTCCCAACAGCGGTCCTCCATCCTGACAGCCTCCCTCTATCCCAATAGCCTATTCCATCCTGACAGCCTCTCTCCATCCTTCCTCCATACCAACAACATCCCTCCATCCTGACTGCATCCCTCCATCCTGACAGCCTCCCTGTCTCCCCACAGCCTCCCTGTCTCTCCACAGCCTCCCTGTCTCTATCCCCACAGCCTCCTTGTCTCTATCCCCACAGCCTCCTTCCCTATATATGGCCCCCTATTCTGTACATTGCCCATCCCTACCCCGGACCCCAGCATAACTTACCATTGGGGGGACTGTGGATGCGGAGCAGGGGTGCCGGAGCCCGGAGGGCACATCTGCAGGACTGGAGCTGCCTGCGGGGAGTAGCCGCGGGTCTGTGGCAGCTAGCGGTGGGCGCCGCCATGTTCTTTGTGGCCGGCGCCCACTAACAGTACAGCCAGTCGGTGGAAGTTGAGACTTCAACAAAATGGCCGCGGCTAATTGGAGACCGCAGCCATTGTGTAGAAGTCTCAACCTCTATTGACCGGCTGTACAGTTAGTGGGCGTCAGCCCACAAAGAACATGGCGGCGCCCACCGCTCCCTGCCGCAGCTTCTCCCCGCAACTCCAGGACCCGGCGGCGGTGATTAATGGAGGGGGGCCCATCAGGTCACCTGATGACTGCTCTCGGGTCACGGGTCGGACTCCGGTCAGGCGGGAATGCGCCCTGCACAAGATGGCACCCTAGGCGATCGCCTAGCTTCGCCTAGCTGTCGTCCCGGCCCTGGGGCCAGATGGGGTGGATGGCAGTGGTTTGCCATCCGGTTCCCTGCTGTCAGGGAGAATCTGGCAAAATTTGTTTTTTTTTTCCCCAGACACAAAATCGCAGCTTGCACTCTTTTTGTGTCCGGGGCCAAAATCTGACAAAATCGGATCCTCCCAGATTCGGTGAGATCTGGCGCTCCCTAACATGGGAGTCTATGGGCTTCGGATCACACTGGATCTGACAGAAAAGCTCCCCGCTAACAACGAATCTGAGATTTCATCACCGGACAGCGGCAGCAGCTGCGCAGTGCCGAATCTGGTAGAAAACAGGACCGGAGGGCAAAACACCGGACACAGCCTGACAGCAAAAAACGTGTTATGAAGCCGGTCTAAGGGTGGCTTCACACTGCAGTAAGGTCCGGTCTGGGGCTATCAGGGATGAACCTGACAGCCCCGGACTGGATCAGCACACAGAACTGGAGGGCTAATTTGCCCCCCGATCCGGTGTGCGGCCGCACGCAGCTGTTTCTGCTAATCGGTCAGGATCGCGGCTTGCAAGGAGCGAGCCGCGTTCCTGATCTGTCAGAGGGGACAGCTCCATGGTGCTGAAGCTCAGCGCCGGCCCCTCCTGACAGTTCAGGACCGCGGCTAGCTCCCTGCGAGTCGCAGTGCTGACCTATCAGCGGCGGCAGCTGCTTGCAGCTGCATAACGGGCCGGAGGACAAATTAGTTCTCCAGTTCTGTGTGCTGATCCGGTCCGCGGCTCAAGCGGACAGCCATGGATTGGATCCCAGCCGTAGTGTGAAGCCAGCCTAAAAAACAAACAGATTTTTTACAAATGAAAGAAAAACAGAGGGTAGTTAGCAATCAGAATCCGTTCTCCATAGACTCCAATGTTAAAGAAACGGATCCTGCAGAAATCAATTTTTCAGAACAGACACAAAAGTTGTGTTTGCACAATGGATTGTGCTGGTTCCGATCTAACGGATGAATACATGTGAACTCAGCCTTAAGGCCCCGTTACACCTGCTGACGCCGCCGGAGATGTCGGCGGTGACTGGCGGGTGCAAGCATGTTTTTGGCGCCCCGCCAGCGTCGCTGACTCCCATTTACATGGGGCGACACCTCATCGGCACCCAGGCGAGCTGACAGGCGGCGTCGCCGCTGGGGTGTCTCAGAACCCCAGTGGCGATGCAGCACAATGGAAGCCTATGGCACCCATCACCTGTCAGCTCGCCGGTGGCGATTTACATGGGGCGATGTGTACACATCGCCCCATGTCGCCCGCCTGGTTTCACATCACTGATGTGAAACCAGGCGACCTCTTGGAGGCGCCGACATCGCCCCTTTACATTAGGCAAAGTAGGGGCGATGTCGCCGCCGATAGGCCAAGCCCCTACGTCGCCTATGTAATCAGCAGCGATGTCGCCAGGTGTGACGTGGCCTTTAGTGTTCGTTTAGGTCAATCTGGCCTGGATATTGCAGATTATATAGAAAACCTGTGCTGGAAAATGCTGGATTAGCAGATTTTTTTTTTTAGACTGCCGGAATTTAATTTTACCATATGTGAATAAATATGTTAATATTAACCCCTTTTATGCTGCACCTTAACCCCATCTTCGCTCCAGTTTACTGTTTGCATCTCATAAATTATACCAGATATCTCCGGCAGCGCAGACCCCTGATGAATACCACCTTGGGGAACTTAAAATGGAGCAGACGCTGAATAAATGACATATAAGTGGTAAATTCCAATTTCACGTTCCGTGCGCCCGGCTCTGGCAGTTAATTTTAAAACAACACCCTGAGGTCAGGCAGGATTGGACTCTCTGCCACCATATGACAAGGCTGTCCTATTTATTTCAGTTTTTCTTCAGGGCTATGTTCCTAGTAGAGAAATTGGGAAAAACACACATCTTTTACAGTCTGTTAGTCTCTGTCACCAACACACGCCTGCAAAAATCTCTGTGTTATATCAGCATGGCCAAGAAGAGCCTTGTGCCCACAGGACAGAACGAGTTGCTGGGTCTTTAGAGTAGAAAATATCAAAATTAGCCCCGGGAAGCACTATTTTTTGTTAACAGATTGAACTGTATTTATTTTTCAATTGTCCTAGAAAAAATTGCAAAGTGATGTGTACGCTTCACTTGTCCAGCGACGGACCTGCTAGTCAACGGGGCACCACATAGCGTGTGTAGAATTTCATGGTCCTACTGCACAGACCTGATAATTAACCCCTTTATGACAAGGTCATTTTTATTTGAACTTTACTTTTTTTCCTCCTTTACCTCTAGAAGCCATACATTTTTCAATTTTGCTTTAACAAAGCTTATTTATTGCAGGATGATGTCAGGATTCCTCAGTGCAGTGCTTCTTGGACACAATAAGAGATATTGCAGTGTTTTGTATCTGGTGTGCTGAGCTGTCAGTAGTTGATTGACAGCACAGGCTTCCATTCTGGTTCTGGGAGGTGCTTGGTTGCTCCGGTGTTCCATCTTCCCTGTGATTGCTCTGCTACTTTACTGAGCAGCCTCTCCCAGATCTCTGCCAGTCATAAATTCCAGTTGAAGTGGTGTTATGCTTGCACTCCTGTGTCTGTCTTGTTTTGATCTTTCACAAAAAGAGATTATCTGGTGTATAGACGAGCGCTCCCAGGTCCAGTAAAACACAATCCAAATTCTTCTTATTTTCCAAAGAAGTAATTTATTCCATTAGTAATATAGTAGAGAACATACAACGCGTTTCGGCTTTACAGTAAGGATAAGCCTTCCTCAGGTATATAAACGTCTATACACCAGATAATCTCTTTTTGTGGAAACACCTAACAGACTCCGGGCTGGGAGCTCTGTCATTTCTGTGACGTAGCTGCAAACCAGGAGGCAAGCACACTAATGGTGGCTTCACACCTGGCGACGTCGCTAGCGACATCGCCGAAAAAGTGACGTATCAGCGTTGTCGCTAGCGACGTCGCGTTGTGTAAACGAGCGGCGCGACCGCGTTTTATCGCCGGTCGCAGGTTGACAGGTTTACGGGAAGAACCGTAAACCTGTCAACCTGCGACCTGCGATAAGGCTGGATCGCGCCGTGTGACATTGCCAGAGCGATGTCGGCGGCGATCCAGCCTATACCGCAGCGTTGCTGCGGATCGCTCGCTGGGCTAAGCCCAGCCCAGCGAGCAATGTCACCGCCCGCATCGCTGCGGTGTCGCCGGCCGCAGCGATGCTGTGTGACAGCTGGCCAGCGATGTCGGAACCGAGCGGGCACCCGCGCATCGCTTCCGACATCGCTGGCCAGGTCGTGCTGTGTGACAGCACCATAAGAGTGGATCAACCAAGTGACCACAAGGAATTGTTACATGAGAAAATAAAGACATCAAAAGTGTGAGCATAGAACCTATTATTTATCACCATACTTTATAGTCTGCACTTAGATTTGCGCCCTCTCTTCTATCTCCCCCACCACCCAGACCCCAGTGCCCAGAGGTCAGACTTCTTTGTTCTGATCTTTGTTATCTGACCCCGAACTGTTGCTTGATTTCCCTTTTATCTACTCCTTGTACTTGTTGTGATCTCCTGGTATTTGACTGCTGAATCATGACCCGAATATATGCCTCTGTTGACTGCTTGAATATTCTTCATGCTCTGCAACGTAGCATGAATACATCTGTCTACTCCATGCATATATATATTGTTTTCATGCAAACCTGACTCTGATCCATTGCATGAAAACATCTCTGTCTACTCCGTGAATATACTATGAGCTTTTCTAAAAACCTTGCCCTGATCTAATGCATGACTTAGACTCTATCTACTCCCTGAATACTTCAAGCCCTCCTGGAACCTGTCCCCTTATAACCTGACTTCTGTGCTCTCTATACTCCTGTAAATAGTGACTGTGTCACACCCTAGCTTTCAGTAGTGACCAGTGTCACAGATGGGTGGCATGGTGGCTCAGTGGTTAGCACTGCAGCCTTGCAGTGCTTAGGTTCTGGGTACAATTCCCACCAAGGACAACATCTGCAAGGAGTTTGTATGTTACCCTGTGTTTGTGTGAGTTTCCTCCAGGCGCTCTGGTTTCCTCCCACATTTCAAAGACATACTGATAGGATGTTTAGATTGTGAGCTCCAATGGGGACAGTGTTGCAAATGTATGTGAAGCGCTATGGAATTAATAGCACTATATCAATGAATAAATATTATAGCTGTCATTTGAATGACATCAAAAATTCCAAATTTAGCGGATGGTTTTATTACAACAGCATTCATTAATCGGGAAAAATGACCTGAGAATAAATTCCTTGAGTCTGTACGATTACAGCGATTTCAGACTTGTAAACATGTTTATTTTTATTCAAAAATAATTCTGACAATTCTAAAAAATAAATTTGGTTTGTGTCTCCATTTAATGAGATCAGAAACTTTTTTAAATATTTCTGTTGATGGGACTATGTGATGTTTTGTCTTTTGCGTGCAATGCTGTTGTTTTTTATTGATATCATCTTAGGATATATGTCATATGCTGATCACCTTTTTTTTGCATTTTTTGATTGAGGTGACTGAAAAATATAAAAATTTGGGTATTTTGTTCCTACCAAATATGTGGTAGCTTTAAATCAATCAATAGATCTTGGGATAATAATAATTTCCACAACTGGATGTTTTTTAAAAAATGTTCCTGTGCTGAGATAATCTTATATATGTGTCCTTGCGATGTACTGTGTAATGGATGTTTCTGACCATGCAGGGACATGGTCTGATCACACCACATCTCCTGGGCTGAGATAATCCTATATATGTGTCCCTGCTATGTGCTGTGTAATGGATATGTCTGACTATACAGGGACATGGTCTGATCATACCCCATCTCCTGTGCTGAGATAATCTTATATATGTGTCCCTGCTATGTGCTGTGTAATGGATATGTCTGACTATACAGGGACATGGTCTGATCATACCACATCTCCTGTGCTGAGATAATCTTATATATGTGTCCCTGCTATGTAGAGTGTAACGGCGCCTACAGGGAGCCATACCATCCAAGCCCCGACGGTCTGATAGCGGCACTAGTGAGCATCACCAGACACTGCAGGTTGTGTCACAAGAACTCTTTTATTCCTTTTCCTTTAACATTGTTCTCAGTTGTCTACCAAGCCTATGGGTCCGGGCAGGCCACCAGTGACATCCCCCCAACTCCATGCCTGGGTACCGAGTTCCCATAGACCCCTGGGTGAAGCACTATTCTTTTTGTAATTTAATGGCTTTATTACCCTGTGATTACTACTGTATTACAAGACTACATGCAAGGCAGTCCGACACGCCCCCAGCTGTGATTGACACCTCACAGTCAATGCATAAAGACAATTTTGCAGAAAATATTTTAATTGAATTTGAAGAAAAACAAATAACAATTGAACAATGAAAGTTGAAAATTCAGAAAAAAGAAAGTATAATGGGTACAGCCATAAATGAGCAAGAATCTTAACAAGATGCTTAACAAGAATGCCCTTTCTCTCTCAATCATAGGGGATTTTAGGGTAATAACTGAATAAGAACTTAAAACGGAAAGTTGGAGCTATATTATACGGAGGAAAGAAAAGAGGGACACAAGAAGACAAAAAGAGCAAGACACGGGGAAGAGGGAAGGAGGGGACGGCCAGGGGCCCAGGGAGGTGGACCAGTTGACACCGTCCATGCCTGGTAGAGCAAGCAATAGTTCACGTAATTAGAGAGGAAAGCCGGACTCTCCTTAAAAGAATTCCATAGGAACCAAGTGCTCCCATGTTTGTCCCTCATATCCTTATCTTGAGCCACGATCAACTCCATCAGCTCCAATCTGTCCATCTCCTGAACCCACTCCCTGACTGAAGGTACTCGCGCAGATTTCCAGAGCTTAGGTATAACAGCCCTGGCAGCCATAAGCCAAAACCTAAACAGGCCTCTCTTGGCCGCTGAAAAGGAGTCGGGCAATCTGCGAAGAGACGGAGGGTGGTATAATCACTATTTGGAGTCTTGTATGGGTGGGGACAGCTCTCCCAGCTCTGCTGGGTTCCTGAAGCCAGATTCTTTGTGTCAGAAAGGCTTCGGCCAGTAATTTAAGGGGTACATTATTGGATTCAGAGTTTCATTGCCTACGTTATATCGCGGTCAGATTCCATCAAGTTCAACCCACAGCCTAACATGTTGATCCAGAGAAAGGCAACAACCTCATAGGGCAGAAATTAAGTTCCACATTAGGGAAAAATCCTTCTCTACTCCACAAACAGCAATAAGACTAGTCCCTTGGATCAACATCCCATTAGCACTAAATCATCATGATCAATATATTGTGATTTGCGCCATATAAGTTTTCACCTGAATAAAAGCATCCTACAGCCTCACAGATCATGGCTCTACACTATCATTCCTATGTGAATTGGATCTTGGGCCGTTCAGGTACATGACCATGGAAGTCCTGGGTACAGCATTGTTTATAGGGTAAATCAACCATCCCTAACCAGGTTATGTCCAGCTATGAACCATTCACTTATCCACTCACTGGAGGGAGAAAACGTCAAAGTTAACAAACCACTACAACTTTGTTAAGTGCAGCGCAGGATGGGTAATATAATGCGCTCAGTTTTTCTGTCAGCAGCTGACAATTCATCCTCTTAAAGAGGCACCGGCTCGGGAGCGTCTCTGAAATAGACGAGATTGAAGCCGAAGTGAAAATCATTCATTCCGTGCTTAGTATATTGTGACACTGTCCTGTGATTAGAATACAGAGCAGCACGCTCTCAGCCGAGTCCAGGGCAATGGAGCTCGTTCACTGCTGGGACTCATTCACACAGGGGTTCTCCTGGGTTATTGAGGTCCATAGTGGAAACTGTCATATTAACAAATGCACACAACTTAAAATGTTCTATAAATTTCCATAAGCAAAAATGTACTGTCTGAGTAAAATGCGCTGCGGAATATGTTGGCCCTATACAAATAAAGTTTTATTATTATTATTAAGTTTTATTAAATGGATTAACAAAAAGTGTTTTCATTTTTTTCATAGCCATTTTAGAGACAAGAGGACCATATTTGATGGGCAGATGTGAGTGAGTACTCATTCTCTCCCAAACCAGGGCCAGCTCCCAGACAGGGTTTTGGCTGCAGTGGCAGTGTCACTTGAACAGCGCACCTGACCTGTGTCGCCAGTCACTAATAGCTAGCCAAGAGAGACGGCATGTGCCGCCGTTCTTAGTGATTGTCTGCAGCAGTGATGTCATCCCTTTAGTCAAAACACAAAGACTCAAGCAGTGGCAGGGAGCAGGCATTGGAGCTTGCAAAGGTGAAAACCAAAAACTGCATGTCACGTGGTGTAGAAATGATTGAAAGAATAAAGATTGCAGACTGAAACTTGCAATTTTACTAAACTACAGTCCATAGTCTTTAAATAAACATCTGAGCAAACATAAAAGCGCCAAAAACACGGTAAAAACCGGCCAAGACTTAGTTTATGTGAGTGTGTGAAATGTCAAGCCAGTTACGGCTGTAAATTGCAGACAAGACAGCAATCTGTGTATGGTTTTGTGCCCTTACTATAGCAAGGATGGTATAATGGGGTACACTTGGTGCCAATTTGGCAGAATTTTATACCAGGCTTTTGTCTCAAAAGTCGAGAAACTTTGTATGGTTTGGAAAAGTTGTCTTGCTGACTTTCATTGGTTTGGTAGCTGTTTGTGTGGAGTTTGTAATGTCTCCAACATAAAATACAATAATCTGATATTGTTCAAACAATTGCCTAAAATTTACTGGTGAAAATGCAGCAGAAATGGCGCATGGGAAGATCCGGCATTGTAAGATTCCAAGCCTGGACGAATATAATATACAGAGGGGAAGTCATCATGTGAACAGAGGCCTCGTCTTCATGGTTACTGCGCAGATCTGATTATAAAGTAGCATAATATCACATTACATTTGCAGCCTACAGCTGGAATAAATGTAGATGATGAACTGCACTGAGACCCAATAAAGTGACCTTTGAATATATGAAGACGTTCACAGTGTGATCTAATACAATGGAAATGAAACCTACTGCTGAAGGGCAGACTGCACATGAAATATATATGTACACATACATTATATATATATATATATATACAGTACAGACCAAAAGTTTGGACACACCTTCTCATTCAAAGAGTTTTCTGTATTTTCATGACCATGAAAATTGTAGATTCACACTGAAGGCATCAAAACTATGAATGAACACATGTGGAATTATATACTTAACAAAAAAGTGTGAAACAACTGAAAATATGTTTTATATTCTAGGTTTCTTCAAAGTAGCCACCTCTTGCTTTGATTACTGCTTTGCACACTCTTGGCCCCCTAGAGACATGTTGCCCACATGTATTATTAAGATTAACCCATTGTTCATCCCTGCGGCAGCTGGGATGAACAAAGCATACGGCTGCCACAGGCATTCACATGTGCTTTGCGGCAGCCGCATGGGCTCCCATAGGAGCCCATTATAGCAATCCGCCTGCGGTTTCGTAACCACTGCGAAAACTGCAGCCTGCATGATTTTTGCCGCAGGCTGCAGATCCTCAAGCGGTAACCGGACTGCATGTAGAGCAATCCGGTTTTAATAAAGGGCTCCTAGGGGGAGCGCTTCCTGATCCGGTTTTAAGCTTTTTAACAGCTCAAAACCGGATCAGGATCTGAAAATTTTAGCGCAAATGTGACTCTAGACTAAGAAACACATTTATTTTTATAGGAAAACTATTTGAAATCTAAAACTACATTTTTACTTATACTTCTTGCACAATCCCCTTTTGTGAAGGAGAAATAATTGAGAATGAAAGAAAATGACTCAAAATCCAGGTATTTCATAGAATTGTAGAGTTGGAAGGGATCTCCTGGATCATCTGGTCCAACCCCCTGCTCAAAGCAGGATTCAATAAATCATCCCAAACAGATGTCTGTCCAGCCTCAGTATGAAGACTTCCATTGAAGGATAACTCACCACCTCTCGTGGCCGCCTGTTTTACGCATTGATCACCCTCACTGTCAAAAAGTTTTTCTAATATCTAATCTGTGTCTCCTCCCATTCACTTTCATCCCATTGCTTCTAGTCTTGCATTGTACAAATAAGAAACAGTGTGACAGCTTTTGACATATTTGTAGTCAGCAAGTCTCAGGCTAGGGTCATGACTCACCGTAGCCGGGGTACACGGAGCGGGCGTTGATTCTCCTCCAGTCACGGAACCGCGCCTGCGGTGGTGTAGGCCCGGTGGTCCAGATCAAAAGGGGGAATGGCGGAACAGTAGGGGTGATTTGTCTTCGTGACGCCACCTGCGGGTGTTCTGGTAACTTTACCAGCGCTGTTCGGGTCTCCGGGGGATGTTATACAGCGAGATGGGACGCTCCCCACAGGATGAGCGGGAGTCCCCGGAGCCGGGAGCTGTGCAAGATGTTGTGAGGCAGCTGCGGGATGCTGCGCGCTAAATCAGGAGTAAAGCACAACCACACAAAGTCTCTTTTAGGTACCTTTACTGGGTGGTAATCAGGTACACTAGGACCGGGATAGTGAAGTCGGCACTTCTGGAGGTTCACAGCAAGCAGTGTTAGGCTTCCTTTTCTCTCTCTCTCTACTTCTAGTGCAGTCGGGTGGATGTGGAATCCAGCCGGACCGGGCAGTGTGTTCGATGGAACTTGCTTCACCTGGTTAACAGCACTGAGGGCACTGTAAAAGGGTCTGAGCAGGATCAGTACTCTACCCTGGGCTCTCGTGGGTAGGTGCATCAGGTGGGAACAGGTGGCTAAACCTCCTGTTAATGGTGCTGGTTCTCTGTGATGTCTTGGTGGCTCTCACAGCTTCGGTTCCAGTAACCGGTTTGTAAGGAAAGAGTCAGAATAACTCTGTTTTCCTGAGAGGTGTTCTCCTTCTTCCTCTTATCCCAATTGCAGGGATTTCCTCACTTGCTAGCTGGCTGGTGGGGCCTAGTGTGTCCCTCATAGGATGGAGGTTTCACACAGGCTGGCAGCTCTTGTAGCGACTGCACACACTCTCTGCCTGGCAGCTCTTGTAGTGTCTGCCACACTCTGAAGTTTCTCCCTCCAAGACTCTATTTATAGGGGGAACTGGCTCAAAGTGACCAGTGGAGCTCCCCCTAGAGGCTCGGGGTGAAACCAGGTGTTCTAAGGTGTTGTGGTGTTGTTTGGTGTTTTGTGAGTTTTGCTTTGCTGTTAACTCCAGTCGTGCCCTAAGGATTTCTGTGGTGCCCAACAGGTGCCAGGGTGCCACAGTTATATTTGCGGCAACATTTTGAAATCCTGATCCGGTTTTGAGCTGTCAAAAAGCTCAAAACCGAATCAGGAACTGCTCCCCATAGGAGCCCATAATGGTAATCGGATTGCTCTACATGCAATCCAGGTACCGGCTCCGGATCTGCAGCCTGCGGTAAAAATCATGCAGGCTGCAGTTTTCGGAGCGGTTCTGTCAACTGCAATGCGGTAACTGGATTGCTCCGGATGTGTAATCCTGAGCAATGCTGTTACCGTATAGTTTGTATGAGCAAAGTGTTAAATGTTATTAAAATATGAAATATTAATAGCAGCTGTGGGCAACATGTCTCTAGGGGGTGCCCACCCTCCCTAGAGACATGCTGTCCACTCCTGTCAGAATGTGAGGGGTTAATAAGCCATTTACAGTATAGCCGGCTATTGTCGGCTTCTACAAATTTCTGTCATAGACGTAGTGTTAATGGTTACAGGACCCTGGACAGCGGCTGATACTATACTTACATTATGTACAGTATCTGCTCTACTGTCAGGGAAGCCGCGGCTTCATTCATACATTTGTAGAAGCTGACAATAGCCGGCAATACTGTAAAGGGCTTATTAAACCCTCACATTCTGACAGGAGTGAACAGCATGTCTCTAGGGAGGGTGGGCACCCCCTAGAGACATGTTACCCACAGCTACTATTAATATTTCATGTTTTAATAACATTTAACACTTTGTTCATCCCTGCTGCCGCAGGGATCAGTAAAGTATACGGTAACCGCATTGCTCAGAATAGCACATCCGGAGCAATCCGGTTACCGCATTGCGGTTGACAGAACACATTTTTGAAAAAAAATGTGTCTCAAGACAATTGCGTTAACCGCATCCAGATTTGGATGCGGTCAATGCAATTGCCTTGCCAAATGTGACCCCAACCTCAGTCTTCTTTTTGGCAAGCTAAACATTCCCAAATCCTTTAACCGTTCTTCATAGGACATAGTTTCTAGACCGGTCACTATTTTGTTTGCTCTTCTCTGAACTTGCTGTAGCTTGTTGTCTTTTTTAAGATGTGGTGAATTATAAAAATTTTAATAAAAACAAATTTTCAAAAAAGAAAAAAAAAGAAGATGTGGTGCCCAGAACTGGACACAGTATTCCAGATGAGGTTTGACCAGAGAGGAGTAGAGGATGATAATGATGTCACATGATCTAGACCAGAGGTTCCCAACTCCAGTCCTCAAGGCACACCAACAGTGCAGGTTTTCAGGGTTTCCTTAGTATTGCACAGGTGATAATTGAATCACCTGCACTGGGGATGATTCCAATTTCTAAGGAAATCCCGAAAACCTGCACTGTTGGTGTGCCTTGAGGACTGGAGTTGGGAACCTCTGATCTAGACTGTATAGCCTTTTTGCTGTTGCATCACACTGTGGAACATTTACCTTTGACTGCCTAACAAACAGTGTGTTTGTTAGGTGTGTGATGTGTGTGACACTCTGAGTTCTCCTATGACAGTATCCAAGATTTGCTGCATCTGCTGCGATTTGCCACGTAACAGCTCATTTGTGGCAAGCCCCATTCATTCCCTATGGTCATTGCAGTCAGGTGCAGCAAGTGAGGTTTTGCCGGATCCGGCAAATCCGAAACTTGCAGCAAAAAAAAAAACCCGCTGCTAGCAGCATTTTGTTTACGCTGCCGCCGGTGACGGATCTGTCGAATCTGACAAAACCGCACTTGTTGCATCAGACTGCAAGTCCCATAAGGAATAATTGGGGCTTGCCACAAGAGAGCCTTTACGTGGCAGATCGCAGCAAGTGTGGCAAACCTTGGATACATTCATAGGAGATCTCCGAGTGTCACACACATCTTTTCAGAGCAAAGAGGCATTGTAATATTGCATTTCTTTACAATTCAACTTGCGGCAAATTCAAATTTTGGGAAAAATTAAACAAACCTGCCAAATTGGAATTTCAAATGGTTCAAACATCTCTACTTAGGACCAATAAAACAAGAAACATTGGTCATCTTTTTTCACATGGCACACAGCATAGGGGTGGATGTTTCTTGTAGTTTTTACTTTATGGACACAAACTAAGATTAGCATCATTTCATAGTTTGACCTTGATAAGCTTTCATTCATAGTTTCGATCAAGTGTTGACTGGCCTTGTGCCATTCCATAAATGTGTGAGATGAGAAAATCCATTTTATCCGATCCTCTCTGGTCACTGCTTCCTGGTTCTGGTTTTGCGTCTTCACAAAGGAAATGGCAAGAAATGTTTGTGCGATATTTGATCAAGCATCGGGTGCTCGAGCACACTTATTACTCAATCAAGTATCATGGGTGCTCGAGCGCCATGCTTGATTTCCTGCCCCTAATGTGTCACGGTTCTTCGTCAGGCAGCATATAGACATCAACTCTGATGAGAGCTGTTATCAGTACCTGACGGCTGTGAATAGCTGTATTTACTGCTATCCACAGTCGCTGGAGATGCACTGGGGAATGTGGAGTAATATTGAACTTCTTGGGAAAATTTTCATTAAAAAAATTGGTGAACGAGGGTTAATATGGGGGAGTCTTATTCAAATAAACTATTTCTTTCCTGTGTTTTATTTTATTTGGAATACTGGGTTAGTAATGAGAGTATCTGATAGACGTTACCATTACTAATCCTTGGGCTTGATGATAGCTGACATTACACAGCTGACATCAACTCCCAAAAATATTATCCCAATTGCTACCACACCAAAGCAATCAGGAAGAGCTGGACAAAGCACCAAAATTAATGTGTCAATTCTGGGGCAGCTGTGGACTGATATTTTTAGGCTGAGAAAGCTAAATAACCATGGGCCTTCTACGCCTTATAATACCAGTATGTAGCTGTCTTTTTTAACTGGGCTGGTTATCAAAAATAGGGGAACTCCACATCAGTTTTGTACTTTATTTAGTTCCTTTCAGCAACCTGGGAGTCAGAGAAGCATACATGTGAGCACCTGATGCCATTCCCATTCCATTTGAGCACAATTTTCATCCATTTAAGTAATTTTCTGACACCCCCCCCCCCACACACACAGACACAGTCCACCTCATAGCGTTTTCGGGAAAAATGCTCAAGTTTACAATTGACTTCCATTATTCACATTTCTTGAGTAGAGCCCATCCATGTGTCAGACCTGCTTGATTAGAGTACCAAGCACTCAAGAATTTTAGTGCTTGCTCATCACAATAGCTCATTCAATCACTGTCTAAGGTGGGCGGGCTGCTGTGGCCACTTGAGTGGTCTTTCCCAGCCCTTTCCTGTATTTTCAGGTTGGACTAGGGAGTTAAAATCTGTGATGACTGGGTAAGTATCAGAAAGGAGTCTACAGGTTGCTGAAAGTAATGTACTGATTATTTCATTTTTGGGACTAGCCTAAGCAGTTTGGAAGAAAAAAAATGTTTCCTTTGAAATCCCTTTAAAAGTATAAAATCTCTAGGCAAACAACCTAAAATTAGGTATGAACATTGAATCAGGCAGAAAAAAACTTCATAAGATGATGGTTGAAGTCGTAGAGTTCTACAGTAGGGGATGTAAAGTCGGTGTAAGGTTGGGTGATGGTGAACTGACCTGCTGCAAGTCAGCAAATGCAGTGTGTTGATCACACTTTGATGTAGTCAATGCACTGCCATGCACCCTTGAGGGCCAGGTTAACTCTTCACCTGCCTCCCAGTCCTGGTAAAGGCGGAGCTTAGCAGAGCCCTTCCCAGTCAGGAAATGGCACACAAGCTGCAGACAGGTCAAACACATCAAAATCAAATACAAAGTGCAAAACACAACTAGAGGGAACAATGAATTACGAAGAATAAAGACCAAAGCGTGAACCACCTCAGAAGCAAAAAACAGAGACCTTTACCACCCAATCTCCACTCTAAGATTACAGAGACACTGAAGGAGGGGAGGAGAGAAGAATGGGCGGAGTCTCCCACCAACTTACTTCCCCAGCAGGCATGACGTCCTGTTCCCATTTTCAACAGCTAACCCCAGGGACCCGGCGTGCCCTGAACAGCATAATCACTATGAGCAGCAGTGTCCCACCTCACAGCGACATTAGGAGTAATTCTCCTGGAATGCAATTCCCAGACTGAGCGAGCACCCCCAAAAAGATCCCCCCATCCCTGATGGCCAGTGAAGAGTGATGGGTGGCCCGTCGGACAGCCGGACCACGCCTGGGGAGCAAGGGGCCCGCCCAGGTACAGAGCTACCAATCCTGATGGGGGGGGCTCATGCACCTCCATGGTAGCCCTCCAATCACTCAACACAAGACGGCTGTAGATTACAACGTGTAAATAACATACGCCATTCATACCAAATATAGGACCAGTGTCCCAATGTGGGAGCCAAATTTCTCAACAATGAAATGCTACATGACATGAATGTCACTGTGTCTGGTAGTCTACTAACTATATTTTGCTTTGAAATCAATTTAGGTGCAAAATTTCGAAGACCATTTGAACCCTCCGGGCACCGGTTGTGTTTATGTGATTTCCTGAACCTGTTGCTTAGCTCAGATTCAATTCTTAAGCCGCAGAACGAAATCCCTTTGAGCTGTGACTCATTTAGGGGAGATTCAGATAAATGAAACCATCTCCAAAGTGAATCCCATTTCACAGCAAACAAGTTATTAACTCGATCTGCCCGGTTTGCATGTGAAAGCCCTGTGCATTATTAATATAATCTGGATTTCTTTTTAGTTTGGTGTGATAAATGCCTACAAAATTGTATCTGCACTTGAAACCTTTTCAGTCCGCAGTGCTTGGTAAATCAATCAGTGCTGACAGATGCTTTAAGGAGAGTAATCTTTTCAATGTGTCTGTCAGTGGTTAATAGAACATTGTTTCTCAGCTTGGCTAAGGCTGGGAGACAGTCAATTATGGCCAACGCAGTGGATGCCTGGCAGGCCCAGGAGCAACCTGCACTCACTAATGGAAATTGCTTAGCTTCATAATCTTTTTTATTTCTATATAGTGCATGATTAAAGCTTGATACAGAAATGTGTGCGCACAGTTTGCAGATTTATTTTTTTCCCTTCAAAATAGTAAACTTTGATGGCTTTCGTCGTTATCTAATTTTGCAAGGGGTCAACCGTGTTATAGAAAACATTGGCGGCAGGTTTATTAATTCTCTGCAATAGTTAGATGGTACACACTTGGAAAGTATTTGTCCTGGACTATAAAAATACTTTCCGCCCAAATGCTAATTTTCTTCACATTTTTTACATTTAGGTTGGCCAACCTCTAAACAACTTTTCCAAGTGTTAGGAATTAGTTTAAAATGATGAAATGAGGCCAAGTCAGCAGTAGAGATGAGCGAAACTAAGGTTCGATTCGGTTTGGGTCTCAAACTTCCCGGTGTTGAGCAAACCTGTTCGAGTTCGGAATTCAGGTACTTTACATTTAGAAAGTACTGGAGCGAGCATCACTGTGGTCGGGTACATTTGGTGCTTCGCCCAGTGCAGCCGCGTGCAGTGTTTAATCGGCTCGCACTGGGCTTAAAAGCACAGTTTTTGGATGTAGTGTGTGCCAAAAATGAATTTGGGAAAAAAATGCCCTCCCATCTCTTAAAGTGTTTTATTTATGGCTGGTTGTATGTGGGTGGGGAGCTGAACTGACAATCAGTGACATCTGTTGAGGTCAGCTCAAGTTCGGGGACAAGAACAGTGCACCAAAAAGTTTGACTGCACCGCCCATACCCAAAGTTCAAAAAGTTTGCTCTTCTTGTCACCAGCTCTAAACTTTGTGGATCAAAAGATGCCACCCTTGTTGTCTGTGCTTGGACAGGTAGTATTGGTGTTAGGCTAGGGTCACACTTGGGCGGTCACCCACACTTGGCGCATCCTCTTACAACCTTGAAATTTTAGCTGCAGTGCATAGCGTTAACGTTATGCGCTGCCTGACAATGCTGCCCCATAGAAACCCTCTGTTAACCTTAGCAGCGGCCACACAGGACATGCGCTTTATCGCAGCGCACAGGAAACGCTGTCTGCAGCATTTTCCTGTGAGCTCAACTAAAGTGCATGTCCTGTGTGGCCGCTGCTAAGGTTAACCGAGGGTTTCTATGGGGCAGCATTGTCAGGCAGCGCATAACGTTAACGCTATGTGCTGCAGCTAAGATTTCTAGGTTTTAAGCGGATGCGCCAAGGGTGGGTGACCGTCCAAGTGGGACCCTAGCCTTATACTCTTGTCACAAGACCACTGCATACAATGACAGATTGGATGCCCGAAAAACAAGACTAGACATGAGCTGATAGGATAAAATTTGCCAAATGGTACACATTTTTCCATGAAATTCAATTTACATCGAAGTTATTCTCCACCAAGTCAATGTCCCTTCGTTATGCTCTAGCATCTCTTCGGACACAAGAACATAATACATTTAAGATTAAAACAAAAGTTATCCTTACCTAACCGTTCACCTGTCTGGCCCCTCTGCTGCTTGCCGTTAGTCTTCAGAGCTGTCTCAAATTTACCCTGTTCCCTCAAGGCCTGGGACTTCCGACCAAGACAAGACCTCACAGGTCACTAGACATCACTCATTGTGTTGACATGGATGTGCTAAGCAAAGTGATCTTGGAGGCCTTGCGGCCATGGCGAAAAGATGACAGGTCAGAGATGCAACAGCTGAAAGCAAAGGCCCTGTGGAATGGACGGTAGGCAGCTGTGGCATCTTCAGCCTTCACTATAAGCTGAGACTTCTGGGCGAGACCAGGTTTTGGAGGTCAATGTATGTTGCATGTCAGGGACATCATGACTTTGACGTACAATGACCTCTAAAGGTCAAATCCAAACCAGAAGTCCTTCCTGGCTTAAAGAGAACAGAATGCAGCTTGTAGTGGGAAATAAAGGAAACCCCTCTGAGGATCATACGATAGGTGGCAAGCAGCATAAGAGCTGGACAGGTGAGGGGGCAGGTGAATAAGTTTTTCTTTGTTTTTAGACTTTTTAAACTTTTGCCGGCAGTCTATAATTCAGAAAAAGTATGGACAGTCAGCTGCCATTTTCCTGAATCCACTTGTGAAACAAATGAACAAAAAATAGTCGAATAAATAAATGCAGCAGAGTTCTTGTTCTTGTGTCCTGGATAGGAACCTCTAATCTCATCTGTTTAAAGATATTGTCAAAAAAACTGCAAGACAATCAATAGGGAGCTACCCCTCCTATTCCGTCTCTGGGCTTGTCTGCTCACTTAGGTTGGGGTCACAGTTGCATTTTTCACAAGCGTTTTTGGAGACCTGCGTTTTCAAAAACGCATGTAAAAAACGCACCCATAGGCCCCCATGTTAAAAAAACGCATGCCCTAATAGCAAAAACGCATTTGTGACTGTACAATGCGTTTTTGGTGCATTTCCAAAAACGCATGCGTTTTTCAATATGGGGCCTTATGGGAAACGCATGCAAAAACGCATGTACAATTAGTGCCATTCAAAAACGCATGCGTTTTCCATAGGAGCCCATGTTAAAAAAACGCATGCGTTTTTTTAACATTGGCTTCTATGGAAAACGCATGCGTTTTTGAATGGCACTAAAAGGTACTAATTGTACATGCGTTTTTGCATGCGTTTTCCATAGGGGCCCATGTTATAAAAACGCATGCGTTTTCTTCAAAAACGCATGCGTTTTTCAAAACGCACCAAAAAATAGTACATGCACTATTTTTTGGTGCAGATTTAAAAACGCAGCCAAAAAAGCAGGGAGCCATCACACATCTTAAAAAACTCATGCTGACATGAAAAAACGCATGAGTTTTGTTAAATCACTAAAAAAAACTCATGTCAACTGTGACCCCAGCCTAAGGGTACCTTTACACGCCGCTATAGGCGGGTGGATACAACCAGCTACTTGCGAGAAATGTATCTTGCATCGGCAATGTACCCCGTAGTAGTGGCGTGTGAAGACGGTAGTAGCCACCCGGCAGTAGCTGCACCTGTTTCCGAGCACTGCCCTGAAACAGGTGGCTACACGGCCGATTGTAGCGAGCTGTATCGGCGTGTAAAGAAGGAACAGAAGGGTTGTTTCTACACCATGCTATGTACCTGGTCTGTAGGTGGGGCGTGACACAGGCTCCGGGATACCGCGCCCCATCAGCGATCATTGGAGGAAGCTCCTGCATTACGATTGGTTGTTGCTGCATAGTGAGGCATATTCAAGGAACGGACCAGTCACACTACACAATTGCTCGAGCGTCATGTATTAATCAGCCTCCTGCGTGCCTGCCCAATCATGATGTTATTGCTTTGTCCTATCAGCGTACGAACGTCTCGTAATCCACAATTGTGGCACGCCTATGTGTTGTCCCTGCAGCACCAGGTCCGCCCATATTAGCTTGTTGTAGCGGTGTGTAAATGAGGTAAGGTGAGCTACAGAAGGTAACTTGAGACACCCGGCTGTGTATCTAGAGATAGATGTAACCTACTGTAGCGCACCTTGTGGCGGCGTGTAAAGGTGGTGCGATTACCGTTTGTAACTGTTTGTGCGTGCTCGTGCACGTGAAGTAGCTGGTTGTATCCACCCGCCAGTAGCGGCGTGTAAAGGTACCCTTAGACTGCTTTCAGGGTACAATAAGTGTTAGGGTAGGTTCACATTGCATTTTTGATGTGCATTTAACGCATTTGTTTGACAACAGCAGAAACGCAATGTAACGGATCCGTTAACGCATCCATACACTTCCATTCAGCAAACGCATCCAAATGCATGTAAAAAAGACGTATTTGCCAGTCTGCGTTATTTTAAACGCAAATGAAAACATAAAATATGCTTGTTGATGAAAATGCAGAAAGAACTGAAATGTTAGATTTCATTGGACTCTATTACAAACGCAATCTAACGTCATGTGGCAGTTTTTCTTCCTTTTTGTATCTAATGGTACATTTACACGCGGCCACAAGAAGGTAGAAACCGGCAGGCATCAGACACAAATTTTGCCTGTTGGCTTGATAAGACCACGATGTGGCTGCGTGTAATTCAGGAATTTCCTTCTTGTGTCTTCCCTGAAGGAAGGAAAGTCCTGAATTACACGCCGCCACATCCTGGTCTTTTCAAGGCAACAGGCACAATTGTGTCCGATGCCTGCCTGTTCCTACCTTCCTGTGGCCGCGTGTAAAGGGACCATTAAATTATCCTGTGTTCAGGACATTTCTGTATGCAAATGAAGACGTGCTACACATCATGTGAGGAACCATGTGACAGGAAGTTTGCATAAAGGCAGAAAGTCAGTTCTCCCAACTTTCTGTGAAAAAAGACAAATTTTGCGGTGCGTTACAAAGGAACAGCTTAACGGATGCATTGAACGCACATACTTGCTTACTTTGGACACATCATACGAAAAGAGCAATCACTGGAGAAGGACATCATGATTGGAAGAATAGAAGAACAAGGTGAAGAGGAAGACCAGCAACCCCATGGTTTGATACAATCAAGATAATGGTGGAGAAGACCCTGGTGGACCTATCTAGACTGCCAAGATCCATCTTCTTATAGAGAGTTCATCCATCAAGTTGCCATGGCTCAAGATCAAGTAGAAGGTAATTAAAATAAATAAAAATAAAATATTGCCAGTAGTGTAGCTACTCATAGAACAAGGAGGTCAGCTGTCCTGAGTCAACTCATAGGTTGGGCTCGTCGGGATCTCCAGGTGAGCGCTTTTCTCAACTGTATTGGCATTCTCAGAAATCCTGTAGTATAGTAACAAGCCTGGGGCTTCTTGCTCTTCTACTCTCAGGGGCACCTACAGGATATCAGCAACATCACCACATTATTCAACCTGTGATTGGATACTAAGAGAGAGAAAAGTCTACTTGGGGACATATTTTTTTGGAGCGTTATCACTTTTATCACTTTTAAACAGGCATTCAGGAGGCATTACTAATTGTTAAGTGGGTACTCCTGGCATTATTACTCTTGGATGCCAATCAGGGGGCATTATAATTTCTGGGGTATGGAGAATGCATTATTATGCTTTAAGAGAGAATCCAAACATTATTACATGTTAAGGGGTCACTGAGAGGCATTATTGCTTTTTCAGGGACAGTCGGGACAATATTACTTGATGAGGGCCTTTATTATTATAAGGGCACTCTGTGAATCATAGATTTGGAAAGACACACGTGAGGTATTATTACCGTCTAAGGAGCACAAGGAGAGATTGCAAATATAGTATTTATGAGGTACAGAATTAAGAGTATCATGCTACACAACTGGAGTAACAACTGGCAGAGAATTGGGGGTATCAGCAGGCTGGGGAGCTAGTGTGTGTCTGGTAATAGCGGATGACAGTGCTGGAAATGTGAAAAGTCAAATGTATTGGTGATGTAAACTCTGAAGATGAATTGTGACTAGAAGAAGGTGTCATGACGGGCTGGAGCAGATGGAGAAGAGAAAAAATGATTTACTTTCTGAAACATCAGCACCTGTGAGTAACTGTATAAATCTGCACAAATGATTAATAGACCGAACAGGGACAAGTCCAATTGCTAGTCGAACATATAAAGAGGAGCTAGCAGGCAAGGCTGTTCACATGGCTCTGATAGAGGCCATGGACTACTGACCTGACGCTGACAGCATCCGAGAGTGTATTAGTTCTCTTAATGGCTGTTGAGGCTAGGTGGTTACCGTCCTGATACGGTCACTCCAACAAATTTACGTGTTCTGCTTGACCAATCTCGTAGTTGTATGGTAAATGACCAATACGATGACGAACGATACAACCGATATCGGGTCGAATGAGCTGCTATTCAACGGCTATGGATCCGTGAGCGGATCGTGCTGTGTACGCAACTCCGAGTGCAGCACAAGTCCCTATTCACTGCATGTAATGGTCTTTCTGTGTCGGCCGTCAGGGGCTAGAATCGTAGAGACTTATGCCGATATCCCGTTAACTCGATGCATTCTGGACATCGCCATAAAGCGCTCGCGCCGTCGGACCCATATCGACGATTGGAGCATGTAACCAGCATTACCCACATCTTCCACCACCCATGTAGAAACTCCTGACTACACCTCTGCCTTATAAATACGTCTACAAGAAACAAGGTCTGCTACTACCTGAGCCATGTCAAGAAGGCAATAATCATTCATGGATGTGAAATTGAAAAATGTACCTTAAAGCCCAAAACAACATAGGTATTAAAGGATAAATTTACACACCAATTATACAGCAAAGATTACGATAAAATCACATTGATGATACAACTTGGGCCGACCTCGCCCTTTGGGTGCCCAAGGTCTAATGGCAATAAGCTGTTACCAATCGCTCATCGCCAAGGAGTATTTTTCTTTTTAGGAATGGGTAAAGATATTTCTTTCTCCTCAGAGTGAAGATCAGGTGAATTTTCCCTGCTATAGTCAATAAAAATAATAGTGTTTATAATGTGGAGAAAATAAAATGAAAATTGGCCGAGGTCCCGCAGTCCAACCAATATTGCTCCCGTACATAGGAAAGAAATGTAATCAGCAAAATGGGTGCGTTAAAGAGGCCCTATAATTACAGTATTATTGCTTTTCCACTGGCTCTATATAGAATGCACTAAGGCTTTGTAATACTGAAAACAGAGAAATAAAACCATTTACTGTATGCCTGCCTCATTGATGAGAACACTTCTATTACTTTCCATCAGGCAAATGGTTCTTTTTTTATTATGTCTCCTGAAGTTTGCAGACTCTGCTATTTTAGGTCACAATGACCTTCACTGATTTTTTTCACCAAAGTTTTGATGAACAATAATAAAAAAAGACAACAGCAAATCCTAAATGCAACGTCTCCAGTGTTCCCCGCGTGAAAAACGAAAATCGGCTGCATGCAAAGTAACACAATATAGTGATCAGTGGATCCCTATTAAAAGGATGGAAATAATTGTGCATGATTTATTTTTATGCATCTTTTCAGCATTTTAAGCCAATTTTATTTTCAAATACAGAGCTTCAATTTTTAAAAGTATCATGCCGCTACTTGCGGCCACCACTAGAGGCAGCAAACTGTAATATTATTGGTTTAAGGCGTAACAACACACGGTATGCCATGGCCACGTGCCGCCTGAATAGGTTCAAGCTATGTCTATGCAAAAGGCATCCTCTACTAGTAGTGACAGAAACTCGCACCCATCCAAACTATCCTGAACTCTGCTGCCTGACTAATCCACCTGTTTCCCCACTATTCCCCAGCCTCTCCTCTCTGCCAAGCCATTCACTGGCTTCCCATTACCCATAGACTACAGTTTAAAACCCTAACCAAGATATACTAAGCCATTCACAACCTGTCTCCCCTGTACATCTGTGACTTGTTCTCCCAGTACTACGTACCTACACACAACTTGCGATTCTCAGATCTTCTTCTCTACATCCCTTTATCTCTCTTCCACAACTGCATACAAGATTTCTCCTGTGCATCCCCCAAACTATCGAACTGTCTGCCCCAACACATCAAACTCTCACCTACCATGAAAACCTTTAAAAGGAACATGGAGACCCCCTCTTCTGCCAAGTCTACAACCTGCAGTGACCCTCAGTACCACTAAACACTGCAAGACCAGTTCTACCCCCTCCTATTATATCCTCTCCCATCCCTTGTAGACTGTGAGCCATCGTGTGTAGGGCCATTTCCCATCACCTACTGTTTCTTCACCTGTCCCTTGTAGACTGTGAGCCCTCATGGGCAGGGTCCCCTTCTCACCTACTGTATCCCACCCTCCCTGTGACTGAGCCTCAGGCAGTCCTCTCTCCTCACCTATGTAACCCCCAGTACCCTGTGACAATGAACCCTCATGGCCAGAGTCCTATTTCATCACCTATGGTATCTTCATACATCTCTTGTAGACTGTGAGCCCCACAGACAGGGTCCTCTCTCCTCACCTACATATCTTCACCCATCCATTGTAGGCTGTGAGCCCTCGAGGTAGGGTCCTCTCTCCTCCCCCATCCTTTGTAGACTGTGAGCCCATGCAGGCAGGTCCTCTCTCCTCACCTACTGTATCCTCACCCATTCCTTGTAGATTGTGAGCCCTCATGGACAGGGTCCTCTTTCCTCAAATACTATATCCTCACCTATCCCCTGTAGACTGTGAGCCCTCATGGACAGGGTCTCTCTCTTCCTGTCCCAGTGTATGCCTTGTATTGATAATAAATATTGTACCTGTCTACAAATGCCCCTTTTGCACATGTAAAGCACCCTGAAATAAATGGCACTACAATAATAAATGATAATAATTATTATTTCTAACGTCTTCTTGGTTCCAGATACGACATGACGTCATCATAGGTCCTGTGAAGTCTATGAAGTGATAGGTGTCAATCCATGACTTGACCAATCCATGATAGATCAGAGTTCTTTTGGCTACAGCAGGAACATGCTTAATATTAAAGCAGATGGTTTAGATGCCCAATGTTTTCCAGTAATTGTGATGTATAAGATTCAGTCACTGACATACAATCCAATACACAGAATGGCGCTCCTTGCTAATTGTAAGACAATATCTTGCCCGTGTTCTGACTGCTCGACATGAATAAGAACATTGGCATGATACTTACAAAGGAGAAGTCCTCGGCATTTCGGCAGAGCATCTTAGGAAAAATGGCTTGTCTCTGAAATAACTCTTCTTGCTCGAAGATATTCCCATACATGAATCCATTCATCATGGTGGAATGGGCATGAATGTCAATGTAAAACTCCAAACTGGTCTTCTGTTGGAGAAAGATATAAAATATTCCATCAGATTTAGAGATTTGCATCAATATTTCTCAATAAGTACAAAAGCAATTACAATACGCTCCCCATTTAGAGCACCCTATAACCATAATGCAGTGACTTGAAAGCCATTTCACATTTCACTTGCTACTCGCGATCAGCCAATATTTAGCCTGATGTCATACTCCGTAGTCCCCTAGCTTCATGAGCCAGAAATAACACAACCAACAGCCATGATATCAGCTAACTGTACAGCCATACAAGAAGATCAGGAAGATGTGGGATTTCCTTTGCTGCCTCAATTAGATGTAAAATGATTCTAAATATCTTGGGTAGAAGTTTGGTTTATTCATCTATGTGTTTCAATGCAATCCAGCCACTTCATCAGGAGAAACCATACGTTTTGGCCCATACTAATATTTTAAAGATAGTAAAGTACTAAAAAATTACACGAATTTGCTCCTCAATATCATAAAAGTTGCAAGTTTAGAGGATGCACAAATGATGCTATTGAGTGTTTCTTCTATGGAGGCTTCCATCACACACAGTTATACCTGTAAAGGTACCTTTACACGCCTCAACTGCTGTGTAGCAACTGCCAAGCAATTAAGATTTTTGTCACGGTTGCCTTGAAATTGCTACGAAGTTGCGACGTGTAATTTGAGAAAGTGATCGGGTTTTGCTCCGGGTAGCTGTTTCTGAGCCGTGTTCTAAAATCAGAGGCAACCCAAATGGTGAATTGCCCTGGTTGTGGCGTGTAAACAGGCGATAGGGATGGAATCTGCGTCGCCCAGTGATTTCCCAGAGGCGTGCCACAGCGTGCTGGATACCGCGCCCCATCAGAGATGATTGGTGGGGGCTACTGTGTTTCCATTGGCTGTCCCTTCACAGGACGCCATATTTGAAGAGCTGTCCATTCACACTCCACAATTGGAATGGCGTCATGTATTAGCCAGCCTTCCTGCGCAGGCTGGCCAATCATGACGCTATTGCGTTGTCCAATCAGCGTGTTAGCGTCACAGAATACACGAGTCTGTCACGCCTATGTGTTAGTACCGCAGAACCTGTACGCCCACATTCCCCTACTGATTGCGGCGTGTGAAGCGGCGTCAGGATTCAACCGGATGTTTCCCGCAGGATCTGTTGAAACTTCCGGGGAACCATGTTCCCTTAAGTTGAGGGCGCAATTGCGGCGTGTACATGCGGCATCGGCGATCGTTAGCAACCGTTAAAAACGTGCACGCGCACGTATGGTTGCTACCGATCGCCAGTGAAAGTTGCGGCGTGTAAAGGTACCTTAAGGAACAACCTTACTTCAAGCCTAAACACATTTTCCACTTCTCTTCACTTTACAGAAGACTAGTCACTAGGTTTAAAGTGGCCAGTTAATGGTCTTACTTTTTTCCATTGGAAATAATATAAAATGAAAAAATGGCCACATCTGGTTGTCAGATCCTCTTTATGACAAATGTGTTCGGGGACATGATTTTTTGGCAGTATCTAATATATTACAGGTTCTCCTCCTCTGCTTCCTAATGCCACTTTTGTCAAAAACTACAAAGTTTTCCAGTTCAAAATGGCCACTAGTGCAGGATCATGTGACCAGAGCTGTCCAACAGAAAAACACTGTGTCTGATTACATCCTAATATAAGCCGAATACCAAGACATTTGCTTCAGGATACAGCAGGTCACACATCAGAAACAAAACCGGTTTTGGAGAACTTGGATCTTTTTACTAAATGTCATTGAATAGGGATCTGCAACAAAACAACAAGGGGAACCACCAAAACAATATGACATACACCTGGTCAGAATTGACCGGGACCATTGCCCCAATGATACAGACCAACAATGTTACCAAAAGTATGCAACAAATTTAATTTACCAATCATACGCCTTGTAGAGTACAGGAGCGCAAACTACTCTAGTGACACAGTGTAAATGACTGGGTGCGTGAAAAGACCTGTCGGTGAGAGAGCATAATTGTTCACAAACTTATGCATAGGTATGTACATCACCCCAGGACGTATGCACAGCAAAAGCTTACCCAGGTACTAAATGTGAACAATGACTGCAATCTGTATTAATGGAAAGTTTACTTCTCCTTGTAGTGGTAGCTGCCTATCTACCTGGTTTGGCACCAAACACTACCTCTGCATGCACGCTTCCTACCACAGATTTCCACAGTGGTGCCTGAGTTCTGGAGTTACATGAGGAATAATGCAGCAGGTCCTTCTCTCATCTGAGAACTGTGGAACTGAAATGGATTATTTAATTTATCACATACAGAGGGGGTCCTCTGTCAGGCTACCAGCAATTTTTCCAGCCATGTTAATGCAGAAGCTTGAGTGGGATTTTACTCCACAACAGACCACAGCTGCTCGCAGGAATAGTCTCTCACCACAGCAAACGCTCCACAAACAGTTCTTGCTTCCTTGGTACTTGACACACCAGCAAATAGGACCGTCTCTGTACTTTATGGAATGGAGTTCTCAAGACTATCACAAAGTTCTTGCTAACACGATTTTAGGTTTTACTTGTCTGTGGAGTCTGCCCGTATCACCAGCCCTACCAAAGAATTTCTTCACCAGTCTTAATAGAGACCCCTGGTGGATGGGTGCTGACACTGCCAGCATAACCTCCACCATCTCACAATCCTCTATCAGCAGCCATGATCAAGTCAGCAGTAAGTCAGTCTGTGAGGAACACTGCATTAACAAGTAACTATAATAGTCATAAATTAGTAAGTGCCACGCAATCATGTTCCCAACACATCTGTTAAAGGGGAACTCTGGAGTAATAAAAATATTTGTACTGTTCCTGCCCTTCTACATGATGAACCAGAGCTAGGCACTACAGTTCTAAAGGAACCGTCACACCTGGCGACGGTACCGCCAATTTATTAGGTGATGCAGGGGCGTGGCCTATCAGCTCTGACATCGCCCCTGCATTGCCTAAAGTGAATAGGCGAGGGCGATGCCATTTACTTGTCGCCTGGTTTTAGAGCAGTGCTCTGAAACCAGGCGGCCGATCTGGGGCGATGTGCACACATCACCCCATGTAAACGGCCGCCGGCGACCTGACAGGCGATGGGAGCGACAATGGAAGCCTATGGCTCAGATCGCCAGTGCGGCGCTGGAGGTGTCGCCCCATGTAAGTGGGGGACGGCGACGCTGGCGGGGCGCCAAAAATGTGCGCACTCCCGCCAGTCGCCGCCGACATCTCCAGCGCCATTGCCAGGTGTGACGGTACCTTTAGATCTATAGATCGCTTATAAATCAACAAAATTATATCTGCTCCTCAGCACTCACTCCTCCCTCAGGAGACAGGAGTTGTGTTGGAGGCATGAACCCTGGGGGCTCCAGGATCATCTTACATTCCTGCCCCCTAAGAAGACTCAATGAATACAGGGCGTAGCTGCCAGCCCCATGGTCACACTTCAATCTATCCCCTGATATATCATCCTATGTAATGTAAGAACAAGGGTGTTCTCCCTTCAAATAGCAATCATGTGACCTGCAGATATAAATACATGCTGTGATCTTTTGCTGTACAATGATATCATGGTGCATAATGTGTACTGTCATGTATCAGGCTAGGAGCAGAGGCAGAGCACTGCATTGATTGATTCATCATTTCCTTCCCCCATATTAACTTGGTAGCTTCCTGTCCCCTGAAACGTTAGCACTATGCATGACTAGATTTCTCTGTCCCCAAAAGGAGGGATAATAGCTGAGGAGCATATATGATTTTATTGATTTATAAGTGATCTATAGATCCTAGAACTATAGTGGCTAGCTCTGCTTCATCATGCCGGAGGGTATGGACAGTACAATTTTATTTTTATGTCCCTGGAGTTCCCACTTAAGGATAAAATGAACAACCCCTTAAATATTTGGTAAGTATGGTAATTTGAGAATCACAAGAACGGGAGAGTTATCACATATTTTAGATAAAATTCAAAATATGCAATTATAGAACTTCTCTTTAAATAAAACACACTAATCCCGTACTCTGAGGCCTCCAACACAGTCAGAATTATTTTTAATTTTTTTAGGTAATGCTCGTTTTGTTCCGCATATGTTTTTATTAAAATAGACATCCACTGCTGTATAAATAGGTTGATGAATATGCCCCAATTTCCCACATTAGTGAGGAAGCTCATAGAAGCGATTTAATAAGAAGCCAGCAGAGGAATACAATCTTGCTGCCCCCTACAGCTTTATTTCTATGACTTCACTAATAAATAGAGGAAAATGGTACCCGAGCACATTAGGAAGAAAAAAAATGTCATTACACTCACTAAGAAAATGGGTTAGTGCTTTATCACATGGTATTAGAAGGGCTGAATGCTTGCAGGTAATAAAATCTGTCTTCTCCTTTAATTGAAAGTAACCAAATCAATAATATATGGAGATCTGTGTGAGACTATTAATAGTGTAGAAATGTAAAAAAAATAGACATAACAAGGCATATTGTCCAAAGGCTGTAAGAAGTGTAAGAGGATATAATAGCTACAAACTTTCAGCAATAAGATGTTTGTAGTGGGGTCAAACTGTTTAGACCTGCTGTCATCCAACTGAAAAGGACATTGTCATCCAACTGAAAAGGACATTGTCATCCAACTGAAAAGGACATTGTCATCCAACTGAAAAGGACATTGTCATCCAACTGAAAAGGACATTGTCATCCGACTGAAAAGGACATTGTCATCCGACTGAAAAGGACATTGTCATCCGACTGAAAAGGACATTGTCATCCGACTGAAAAGGACATTGTCATCCGACTGAAAAGGACATTGTCATCCGACTGAAAAGGACATTGTCATCCGACTGAAAAGGACATTGTCATCTGACTGAAAAGGACTGTTGGAAGTATTATAATAAAATAAGATTGGCAAAAACTAGATTCCAGCCAAGCCTGTCTTCCTTGTATCTCCTCCTGAGTTACCTTTTTTGCCAGATGCCATACATTACACAGTTCCCCAAACTCCCTTTCAGGTGCTGATTTAAAGAATGTTTTGTTTGCAAACTAAAGCATCACTCCAGCATTTTTTGCATTGCTGCAGTGGTGCCTTAAGTCTATATGTTTGTTTTATGGAGAGCGTAAGATGTCACAACTTAATGCAAGACTATGAATGTCTTATTCTAGCCTCATTCTGGCTCTCGTAGAGCTGCATTGAGCTCTTGTGATATAACTTCTGACTTCTGGGCAGAAGGCGAGTTTAAGGCCAGGAGCTGAGGACTAAGGTTTCAGGCACTACCTCAACACTGAACCTTCCCCCCCCAAAACAGTGCTTTAAAAAGAGAAACTCCAAGTATCCTCATCAGCCAGCGCTAGCCAACTGAGCAAGGCATGTCGGAGAGTCAAGGTCTTGGGTCTCTTTCAAATGAAATTAGCATGGGTGGAGCTGCAGAATTATACAGCTGATTGCAAAGGTAGTTGAAAATAAGTTTTTAGATGAACATTATCCATGATAACTTAATTCTTTAATGCTCAGCACTCGGAGGATCTGGCTTCAGTTCTTGGAGTTCTCGGTAATCACTCTACTAGATGTGCTGTAGGGCTGTGATACACCACCAAGGGAAAGTGGCTTACATTGAAAGTGCCACTCCAGAGCTAAAAAAAACCAGTGGAGTAGTGCTTTAAGGCACCTCACAACCTGATTGGCCAAGACAACTCACATGATGGGGGCTACAAGACTTTCTTGCCAAAAGGAATCATGGTTCTCCTACGTAGTGCCATACAGCTGTGTCAAAGTCGGGTGCCCACTGATGTTTTTCCATTTGACATAAAAAAGGGAATAGCACAATGTAACACCCAAAGGTTGAATTATGCATCTTGTATTTAATATGACACTTGCGGCTGCTGTGGGGGTCATTAGGGAAAAGGAATCCCTCATAGTTGGTCCCATCCCCATTGTTTTTAGAAGCCATGCTGAACTTCCATCCTTTGGAAATCCGACTTTTTGGCCAATTAGAGGGTGAGGAATTGCCCAAGGGTGAACAAGGAAAACAAACCAGTCCTTTTGACAGAACCACGAAGAGGGGTTGGAGCCAGCTTGATCTTAGGCTCTGTCCTTTTTTTATGACACACACTACATTGAAGAAGCTGTGCAATGGGTCTTCTGAAAATATCTACAATTTCACAATGGTAGGTGCACGTGGATGAAGGGGTTAAACACAGCACTGCCAAGAGTGTAAATCAAGTCCAAAACTAATGGAAGATCGTGGTCTTAAATATCAACACAGTTTAGAGTTTAATACCCCTTCTTCAGGACAAAATCACTATAAGATTTTTGTCCTGCACTAAGCTCTGAAACGCGTTGATATTAAACATCACGATCTTCCATTAGCTTCAGAATTGATTTACTTCTTGGCAGGGCGATGTTTAACCCCTTCATCCACTTGCACATACAATCTCCCATCAGGTGGCTGCAGCAGCCATTGTTGTAAGTTAACTGTGACAACTACTAAAGTTGAGCCCTTCTGCTTTTTTCAGGTCTACTATTGTCACGTACGGACAAGGCAAATGTCTAATGCAGAACACATTACACAGGACCAGTAAGGCCCTAACAGCCAGGAGCTGGGAAGGGGACACCATCCGACCTTTGTCTGTGTCTGTCCCTACCTGTCCTGTTGTTCCTATGCGGGTCCTTCCCCCCCTGCCATCACATGTCCAATCCCTGGTTGTCACCTCCTCTCACTAAGGCCAGTGAGTACACTAAAGTCTACCACTATTGTAATGAGACACAGGGATAGATAAACAGACAGGGGAATCAGACAGAAAGGATACAAGTCAATTTGGTATTTGCTGCCCAACTCACAGCAGTGGAATGAACCGTACCAGGTAAATAAGCCACCAGCAGCAGCTAGACCCGAACCACAGGGGAGCTCTACACACCTAGATGGACTGTATAGAAAGAACTGTATACCCGATAACAGGTATTGGACCGTGTGACTACTTAATAAGTGTAAGTTGTAGTCACGAACCTGGCTACAAACTGATGAACAGGCTTGGACCAGCGGGCAAGGAAAAACTGGCATTAACCCCTTGCTGGCCCAAAAGAAATTAATTAAATTTAAAACCCACAGCCCCAGAGACGTCATACGTCTCCTACTGACTGGGGACAACTATATACTCAGGTAAGACCCTATCTGTGGGTTTTGTCTCTCTCCTCTTTGTAGCTTTGTACCATTTCACAATGTAAGAACATCCGTCTGATGTGTAACAAGCAGATTGATTTTTTCTTTGGGGTGAATATTCGCAGTAAATAACTTAAGAAACCCGAGCAGCAGCTTACAGGAAAAGTTTGCTCCTTCACGGGAGAAGCAATTAAAAACAAGAAGAAGCAAAGCATGCTGGAATTAAAAGGGAGAGTGATTGTCATATAATTTGTCTGCGAAGACAAGGAGAAAGTAATAAATTGTTAGCTGGGAACCTGCTGGATGCTGAGAGCTGTCTTTAAAGGGAGATGCAAGATACCTCCCGCTATGATATTAAACTCATCATTTTCTGCTCTGGAGGTGGAATTCAAAATGATTCAACAGTCGACATCTAAAAAGTCATTTTTTTTCTACTTAATTCCCCGAAGTGACTTTTTATGTGCTGACGTGCTGCAGAGATGGTTTTTTTTTCTTCTTTCCGTAACTCTGTAATTGCCTATGAGATCAGGTGACCCTATGTACCTAAGAAGAGTCTTTCTTAGCCCCCACAACTGGTAAAACAAAAGCCGCTGCTTTGTCAACAGAGAAATGGAAGGCAGACACGGCGCTCCGCTGGCAGCTTTAATAGCATTCGCGGCTCTGGTGCTCACCGCTTCTTTTCCGTTAATGTTAATAATGATCGTATTGGACACTGATTCAGATTTCACGTCTTCTGCCGGCTCAGGATTCATATCCTGCGGCTTTTAATAAGTCACTTTGCAGCATGATGTTTTGATTGTTGGATTGCTGATGCATTTGTATTACAGTTATTATTATTGTGATTTTTCTTTTATTTGATACGTCTAGGTATATTATATAAAACATTTGCAATACATATGAAGAACACTGAGTCTATAACTTACTGTAAATCCTTATAAAATGTTGCATTTGGAGGGTCATTTTAATTTTCCTTGTCGGCGCCTAGTATTGAGTCGCTTCGCTGTGTATTGCCAGGGGAGTTGGCCTGCAGTTTGCTTTGATTAGCCTGCTTTGATGTTAATAGTAATAGGTACAGCTCAGCTTGGGTACATGAAAGATAACCAAGCTGTATTTCCAAAGATGAAGAATATGGAATTAAAGGTATATTTGAAGGGTCCATTCTGAAGATGACTGATTTACAAATGGCATTGTGATATGATGCCACCACCACATGGTCAACAAAATTGAGCTCCAACCTCCTGCACCTCCAGTTCTGCTACAATGGGGTTCGAAGCACAACCTCTTGATCTGGGTGCAAGCAGGGGCATAACGATCCCATTCGCAAAGGATATGACGACAACCGAGCCTGTGTGGGAATGGACCTGCCGGTGCCTATTTCAGCTGAATGGGCATCCAAAGACTCATATTCAGCGGTAATGTATTGCGACACAGAGACCCGCCGGTTCCTGGAGGAGTAAAGAGTCACGCGTAATAATGCCTAAACTGAGTGTCTGCAAGTAAACATAGCCATCTGCTGATCAAAGTATGTAAGACTGGAGAATAACTACAGTAGGAACCATAGAGGAAAGTATACGTCCCCTAGGGAGCAGGCAAGAAAAGAAACTAGGTGGGGTGACAGCTGTTATGCAGTTAAGAATTATGAAACCCCTGGAGATAAAAAAGGTGAGGAGATGGTGCCTGGACCTGAAGGATGATGGTCATGTGACCAGTAGAGCAAGCTTACAGCCAAATATCGATAACTAGAACCAAGAGGGTGACCATGACCAGTTCCAAGGGAAGATCCCTGACCAGACCCAAGAGATGAGCTGGCCATAGAGGAGGTCCGTACTTCAGGGAATGAAGAAGCCCAGCATGAGCAGTGACCCACCAACTTGGACTTGTGGCCTAGGGAGAAAGTGTTGTTCACTTCCGTTAAGGCCTTTGTGCTACTTAAATAGTTGCCAACGATGATGGGTAAAGAACAACACTGACACCTCCCTGGTTGAAGAATTAGGAATAAGATATCTTTGATGATGACCGTTATTGAATTTCTAAGAAGCAAATAATAATAATATCATACTTCTATCCTGTACATCTATATTACTATATTCTTCATTGTAACGTAATCTGCTTTATTGCTACTAATTCTGCCATTTTCAAACCTTATGTCATAGGCACCTTTTCCTTCTCTGTGTAAGGTACATTTAATTGTTGTTGATTCAATTACCACTGCCTCCTCATTGTTTGCGCTCTTACATTCCCTTTCTCGTTCATACTTGACGGCAGGATTCAACATTCAAGTGCAGAAATGGAGGCTTAGTTGGTAAATGAATCTGTAGATGGGCAGCTTTCCCCTTGCAGCAATGCTTAGCAACCTACCAAAATTCAAGGGTGACGGTTTAATTATGTGAGACTGGTGTGAGTGACTATAAGTATAATATGTATGAAACCTAAGACATCTGCCTTACAGATGGAGATGATTGCCCTGCTGACTTTGGATGGAGAGGCCCAAGAGATGGTCATGTTCAGACAATTACGAGACCATGACACCGAAGATAACATGATTAAGATTCTGGAGGAAATACACGGAGATACAATGAATCTAGATGATCTCCACGTTCGCTTATTTCTTTGAGTCTAGGGAGAGGGAGAGATAGTGGCCCAATATATGAACTCTCTGCAGAAAGTGAGTGCTCACATCACTAATGGCCCTGTCACATGTGTCAACCAAGGCTGCGATGTCGGAAGCGATGTGCGGGTGCGCGGTCGCTTCCGCCATCGCAGCCTTGGTGTCACACGGCAGGATTTTGCCGGTGACGCCGCAGCGATGCGGGCGGAGCCATCGCTCGCTGGGCTGGGATCAACCCAGCAAGTGATCCGCAGCAATGCTGCGGTATAGGCTGGATCGCCGCCAACATCGCTCTTGCGGTGTCAGACGGCGCGATCCAGCCTAATCGCTGGTTGCAGATTGACAGGTTTATGAACATGTTCATAAACCTGTCAACCTGCGACAAGCGATAAATCGCAGTCGCGTCGCGCTGTCACACAGCACGACGCACTTGCAATATCGCTAGCGACATCGCTGATGCGTCACTTTTCGGCGATGTCGCTAGCGACATTGACACTTGTGACACGGCCTTAAGAGAACCGAAGGTGAATTGAGGGGACTAGGCTCCTGGGATAAAGTATTGATGGACCAGCTGGATGACGATTTAAGAGATACCTACCTGAGTCAGGCCCTGAAGGAACGATTGTACTAAAACCCCAATATGAGCTTCCTAGAAGTAGGAGTAGAGACTAGAGTGCAAGAACAAGAGGCCCCAGCTATGGCAGGTATGAGTCAAAGCCATGAAGTAACTGGTTGGCTTGGTCAGTATTCTGGTGTAAAATCTTGAGTTGTGAGTATTAGTTACAATCTCATGTATTTTAGAGTTGCACAACTTTGATGTACATTTGACTTATTTTTGTTTATACCATTTACATTCTTTTATACTATTCTATAATTGCCATTATTATTCCACATGTTCATGTATTATCTCATGCACAGGTTTTCTTATGTAGGAATGTAAAATATTTGATTGTGCTGCTCAGAAAAAAAGTCTGAAAAAACCCAAACAATAGAAAAAAAATAATCAAAATAACACAATATGGATTGCACATTGTTTCTTTAGAGAGGAAGTAGACTCGAACTTCAGTAGCAATCCTAAAAGTCAAAGTCAACCCTTTAACGAGCCTTGTCCTATGACTTAGGCTTTATACCAATACAATAAAGATTAAAACTATCACAGGGCGTGAAAGCTATATTTTTTAAACGGCTCTATACTTGGCCATATTATGTTCCTCCTTTATCAGTGGATTTCTACATTTTGCCTTTGTATCGTTAACATTTCCTCTTTTGTTACCGAACCATACCACGTTGTAGAAGACGGGTTAAATATTGTTCCACCGTCTGACTCACTAGTCTGGGAGAGATGGATATCTCGACGCTGCTGAGTTACACTGTCGTGAAAATAATACATTATGACATATTAAATGGAAGATGGCCGCTGATTGGATAATTATTCCTCCATTCCCTTCGTTAGGCCTCTTCTGTTTTCTAATTCGTACACAAACATTACTCCAATACCCCCAGACAATTCTATTACTCCTTACGACGGCAGAGCCATATTTAAGTAATAAATTTAATCTTGGTAAGTGTTATCGTAAGACGCAGCACGATAAGGTTACGAATGGAGGTCACTGCTCAGGGACATCCATTTATCTGGATAAAGAATATAACATTAAACTGTCTTCTCTATAGACATTGCGTAATTATAGAATATATTGAAACCAGTCAAATGACGTGTCTGGGATGAAAGAAGATCTTATGCTGTTGGGTAAAGAGCAAACCTTCCAGATCCACTCGGCTGAACTTAATGCATTTCTAGTTATTTGATGAAACTTTCATACAGGGATGTTGTACCACTGATTGCTAAATGTAGAAATTACTGTCTCACTGTATTATTACTGCTGCTTCCTCTCCGCTGCTTTCATTAAAATGAATGGGCGGAAGCGGAGGCAGGCTCGGACTGGCCCACAGGAGGACCGGAGAATCGTCTGGTGGGCCCCTTTGCAGCAATATGCCCTTAAAAGGAGCATGACATGTCCTTTTTTGCTTTTAAACCACCCCCAATGTTATTAAGATCATGCACTGTGTATCACTAGTCTGTTTATTTTTTTAAATCCATGTATTTATCAGAAATGGGCCGGCCGGCGGCGCCTTGCGGCCGGCGTGGCGATACAGCAGCAGACGGCGTCGGACATGGTGAGTGAGCTGCGGTGGCCTGATAGCACAAGTCATCAAAAGTTCCCAATAGCACCCCCCGGTCATCAAAAGTTCCCGATAGCACCCCCCCCACCGGTCATCAAAAATTACCGATAGCACCCCCCCGGTCATCAAAAATTCCCGATAGCATCCCCCCTGCTTCTCAAGTAAGGGCTGGCAGACCAAAACTGCCACCCAAGGCCAGGGGCACCAGCCAGCCCCTGCGTGCAGTCGTCGGGGTGGTGCTTCAGATGGCATCAGTCACGTCAATCCAATTCAGTCATGGTATCTTTTAAAAGTAGTGATGCCCCCCGCATTGCCGTAACTGCGCTGAAGCTGGGTGTAGGTCACCAGATTAATTTGCGATGTGCAGATTCTCCATGCCAAGGACGTGCAGAGCAACAGGAGGACACTGATGATAGTAACAGGGACATGCTTTGTATGAATGCACCCTAAGTGACATCAGAATGCCAGGAGCATGCCCATACCACAAATACTGTAAATCTGGGAACACACACCCAGATTCAGTGCACATGTTTGGGCCGTGACTAGCAACTGCAAAAGCACGGGATCACAGTGGAGATGTCAACACAGTGCAAGAGGTGTGATTACTTCCAAAAATACCATGACTGAACTGGATTGATGTCACTGATGCCAGTTGAAGCATGACCCTGATGACTGAACGTGAAGGTAAATAATGCAAATACCTAAGCATCTAAATTGCTTTTTTATGATAGATACATGGATTTATTTTTTAGGCCAGGTTACTGATGCACAGCGCATCACCTAAATAACATTGGGGGCAGTTTAAAAACAAAAAAGGACATGACAGGTTCCCTTTAATCTCCATACATGATCAGTAGTTGGCATAGTACATTTGTTTCACTATGTAGAGATAAAGGAATTATATTATTCATTTTACAAATTACCCAGTATATCATTATATAGAAGCATAGGTACATTCTGTGTGTGTAATATCTCCATGAAGTTGGTCAGTGGTCCCCAGAGTCAATGTTACTGGGAGGGCCCTGCCTCACTATCTGTCTATCTGTGTAGGTGCCTTTAGGGATTGAGCAGTTGGAGTACTAGTCTGTACAGGAACCAGCTAAGTGGAGGGTCAAACAGAGAGACTGTGGTATCCTGCATGTGTGTGACACCACCTGTATGTCAAGCCTGTATGCAGTGTGACAGACAAACAGACGGAAGGGACAAAGTCCACCTCCCACTTTCTGTAGGAAGACTTTGCTCAACTTTCACTTCCTGTCATTGTGGTGCCCATGCGTACTGGTCGACCACAGTAACATTACACCTACTCCACAAGTGTGGTGTTACCGTTCTCAGGTGAAAAGGGTTGCCCACTAAAACATATTCACTTGAACCCAACGCCATCTAACTCCAGGCCTGGGATCTGAGCGGACCCTATTGAGGGAGGGCCCCATCTGCAGGCTGGAGGAGGGAGTAGGTAGAGGGGGTAGGTACAAAAGTTAGTGGAGACAGAAAGTCAGAGTTTTTGGGCACTTAAGTTTAGTAGGAGAAAAGTGGAGGGTGGAGCTGCTGAGAGGCTCCTTCCAGGTCGGGATGGAGGAAGAGTGAGAAGGAGTCCTAGGGCACTTGTGGGACCACCATGGGCCGTAGCCACTGCGGGCTGGAGGTGCGTGGAGGGATCAGGTCGCAGAGGGACTGGCCTCAATCTAGCGAAAGGACTGCAAGCCTTAGCTAGTAAAAATGGAAGCTGCTGGCTTGCACGAGCAGCAACCACCATGGCGGACATTCCGCAAGACAGTGGCCATATAGGGCCAGGGGACATTGAAGTCGCCGACAGCTCCCACGGCTACTAGATTGGGACTCTGTCGCACAAACATTATGCATCCAGGAAGGAGGTCAAATAAAACTGATATGGAGGATTCAAGCAAACTGATGCCACCGCAGTGCTGTCGCCTCATTTGAAGTCAATGGAGGCAGCCTGATCGGCTCCTTCAGGTTTTGAACAGAACAAACGCAGGGACAAAAAAAGCGTCGTGAAACCAGCCTTGGGGCCTTTCACAAATAGTGCCGGATCCGGACAGAAAACCGCATTTGCCACTATGGCTGCATTCGTACACTTGCGCAAGCCCCAAGTATTCTCTATGGGCTTGCGGCAAGTGCGTATTGCATGATCCGGCATTCGGCAGTTTCGGGCCAAAAACGTGGTCAGCTGGGTTATTTTGCGCAGCCGAACTGCGGGATGCGGCAATTATTCAATTGTATTGTTCAGATTGAGCGCTTTATTTTAATCACTGATGAAAAAAGTCACAAGCATGCTTTACTTTTTGCCTTATGTTAGATGAAACTATTCTAATCTTGGTAGAGTAGAAAAAAATCAGATCCATATGGATCATCCATAAAATTTCTTTAACATAGTAAACTGTATTAGTTCATATAGAGCATGTTATCAACTTCTTGTTATGTATCTCCATCATAATGTGCGCCATGATTTCTTCCACCAACATGAATAAAGATCTTGTTGATCACAGCGGCCTGCCATCATAGCCACACAGCGGCTTTTCCTACAACAATTGGCTTAGCCAAAGTTCCTAAATCTGATCATAATCCCTAATTGTTGATCATACCACAGCTGTTTTATACCCGGCGATTGGATAACATTGAACAATTCTGCTAGAAACATAATAGAAACAAAGAGAAAAAATTTGCAGCAATAGGATTATTTTATTGATTCTTTTGCCTAAGCGTTTTAAGACATTTCCTTCAATATATGATTGCATTATTGACGGCTGCTCAAGATAAAATAGCAGAGGAGAGGATTGTTCTTTATTTCAATTACGCAATCAGAGTCAGGTGCTAAAGTAATGTGTGATCTAGGTGATTTCTGATTATTGATTATTAGACATGTATATTGAATAGCAAAGGTTAGAATCTGTGCCACAGGATCATGACATGCATGATCACAGGATCATGGCACAAAAAATGACAGGATCATGGTACATGGGATCCTCATGGGCGTGTCTTTAGCCTACTTTACATTATTACCTTGTGAGCCACGCCCCCTTGTAAATGCCATAAAAATGAGCGCTAAATAAAAACCATACTCTTCTGAAACCATGTGTCGGATATCTAGTAAAAAACAAAAAAACGTCATACTCAAGGGAGCAGCAGGAATAAAACCGGAGAGCAAACACTGGACATTTGTGACCTGGTGACAGCTTGTCTATAAAAGTCGATAATGTAATGTGAAGAGATCAGCGAATCAATTTAAGGTAAAACAAATGTGCTTTGAATTTCCTCTCAAAATTCTTGCAATACAATTTTTCTAAAGCACCAATCCAATGAATTTTTGTTTTCAGCGCTGGAGTGGCAGTTTAAATGTAAGTCCCCTGCCCCTGGTCTTATACTCACCTTCAGGTGAACCATCTTGTGCCTGTAACGTCTGATTGGTCGGAAATCAGAAATTACATCACAAAAGCTCAATGCATCTCTATGGCAGCCAGAATGAGGCTCTCATAGACTAATATTGATTAGGGACCTCCAGCACATTCCTTGAAACACTAGAACCGCCAGCAGGTCACAGATCCCCGCAGACTCACCGGAACAATGCTGGAAATAGGTGAGGCCATCGGAACAAGACTATCAGACAGGTCAGGAGACTTAGATTAAAAGCACCACTGCAGCCATGCAATATAAAAAACATATAGTCACCCCGCCCGCCAACTTATCTGGTGACAGCGCTCCCTGCCCAATGACTGTCTCACCTACTGTTCAATCTAATGCTCGTTCCTGATTATTGCCCTGTGTGAAAATGTTGGGTGATTGAACGACAAAACACATGTGAAAATCATATTTTTTTGGCAGCACATCTTCTTGTGTAAACAGGAACGTGCTTCTAAGGCCGGCTTCACACCACGATTTTTTTGCTGTCAGGTTTTGTCCAGTGTTTTGCAGGATGCACCAGACAGAACCTGCCAACCCCATACAAAACAGAACCGGAGGGCAAATATGTCCTCCAATCCTGTTTTCTGCCAAAATCCTTCCTGCGCGCGGCTACTGCTGTCCAAGTGCTAAAATATCAGCACAGCGGCTGCTGGGAGCTGGCTGTGGTGCTGATATTTCAGCCGGGGAGCTCTCCAGGTGCTCTTTCAGCACCCGGTGTCCGGGAACTGGTCCGACTTTTTGTCAGGTCTGGCCCGATCTGGCGCCCGTAGACTACCATGGTATGTGCGCCGGATCTGTGACGATCCGGTTGGATCCGGTTTTGTGCGATTTTTGCCCCAGACACAAAAAACGAAAACAGCCAGATCCTGCTTTACAGACACAAAACCGGATGGCAAATAACTGCCATCCGGCCCCATCTGGCCCCATAGGGATACAATAGGGGCAAAAACGGTTCACACCGGACAGCCCTGGATCCAAACAATCGTGGTGTGAAGCCGGCCTAAGAAAAAAAACAACAATAAGGGGAACAAACAATTAGTACTGAAGTGTAGTATGTAAAGGTAGGTTAACCAGTGCGGTATGACTTGCTATATAGTCAACTGGATTGTCTGCTATGTTAATAAGCCTTTACTCTATGTCTGATGCTCACTGTCCGGGGATACAGATAGGCCACAGTGACCTTATGTGTGATTTAATATCACATAATTACATCATCCAGTGGATCTAAACAGATCAATTCTGCGGCCTAGAGCCATTGGATGACACACGATTTTGTGTCCTTATAGGAAAAACGTACTGTGAACTATTCATTACTCCAAACTGATGGATACCCCCGGTAAGGGTTTTGGACCTATCCTTGTCAGCTAAGTGTCTGGTGCTAAGGAGCAAGTGAGAACCTTTTAAAGAGACAAATATTTTATTGAATCATCAATAAAAAGTCTTTAACACAGACATGTAACAGAACGGAGAAAGGGAAAATAGATCACACTGTCCGAAATCAGACAAACGTATACCCTGCAATATTCATACACAATGTCTCATCACATGTCATACACAATTATACATGATGATGTATGGATAGCATTGAGGAGTAATGTGATGGTGAAGTAAAAGTATAATAAATACATACCAAGTGGTGGTAAAAAATGGAAATACAAGTGTAGAGAGAAGTGTAAGTTTGACATCTGTCCAAGGCTACATACACAAAACAGCTATCTTGGCAGACTAGGCACAAGCTGCTCCGTTAAGCAGAATCGAGAGAAACCCTGACACCCTTTAACCCCTATACAGGGATCAGGATTTACAATAGGGTCCAGGAGATTGCTTCCTATGGAAGGGCTGACGTTCAGAGATAGGAAAGTCGAAAAGCAGGGTCAAAGCCGGGAGGTCACAAAAAGGACAAAATCAGGATCCAAGTGAGTAGTCAGGGATCCGGGTCAAACCCAAGATGGCAGCAGGATATTAAATCATCAGGTAGCAGAATGATCCAAAAAAAAAGCCCTGAGTAGAACAGGAAAATCTCCAATACAAGCAGAAAGAAAAAGAAAAGGGCGCATGTGTAGACACACAGGGCTATTAATATAAATAAAAAGTGCCAGTGCACTCACCTATAATGGTTGTGTACGTCTACACAACCAAGATTAAACGTGTGGGTAATGGGGCTCCGGGTCGCCTCTCTCTAATAATGCTGCCGTCCTGCCGGTGTTTGCATTCACAACTTCATGATCCGCGAATTTCACGTGATCCTACCAGACCGAATACCGCGTCAACGCAGGTGCTCAGTTGTTTATCCCGGTAATTAGGTAACCGCAGGTTCTCAACCCTCCAGATATGCCAGGCTGCTCCTGCCGCTTTGGCTCCGTAGAGAGAACTCACATAAAAACAATAGTACAGCGATCTCAGGGAGCGCCAAAGGAATACTGGACAAATTAGTGGATAAGAACTGACCTTTATTCTTCCTCCAATAACACTGCCACAACGCGTTTCAACGGTCTAAGCCGTCTTCATCAGGTGAGATACCGTCGAAACGCGTTGTGGCAGTGGTGTTGGAGGAAGAATAAAGTTCGGTTCTTATCCACTAATTTGTCCAGTATTCCTTTGGCGCTCCCTGAGACCGCTTTACCATTGTTTCTATGTGAAATCTCCAATACATGACAGGAGACTTGCCAGGAAAGCTGCATACTATTTTTCATAGCTTTCAGCAGGAGGCTGATGGTTTTAGTAGAGTGTGTTAGTTTCCAATGTATGAGTAGTCAGGGAGCCGGGTCAAAAGCAAGATGTCAGCAAGGTACAAAATCATCAGACAACAGAAGCATTCAATAAACAAGCCTGGGTAGAACAGGAAAAATACTAATAAAAGACAAGAGACTTGCCAGGGAAGCTACAAGCTATTTTTTGCAGCTTCCAGCAGGAGGCTGAAGGCTTTAGTAGAGTGTGTTAGTTTCCAGTAGGCTGAAGCCAGGAGGTGATGACTACAGCTAGGCAGCACTCACGTCCACTTCGTCAGACTGGAAAGTACCACAGATCCCAGCCACTCTAACCTTACTGGATGGTCTGACCCTGCATTCTCCAGAGTTTCTTGTACTGACTTCTCATCTATCAGCAGCACCAACTACAGAGTGAATATGGCAGTGCCTGTTGACAGAAGCAGATGTCGTAGGAGCTGGCTATGGTGGGGATGTGACAGTAAGCATCAAAAAAAGTAGACTCAAAAGTGGATGGTCTGTAGTTATTTGCTAATAAGCCCTTTATTTAGTCATTCTGACTCACACCTGCAATATTCTATTGCCATTTATGATTTAGACTGTATATTATCTTGGTTAGTACAATTTCATCCCTCCTTCGGAGGGTCTGCTTTTTACCATATTTCTCATGACTACTGTCTGTTACTCTTATTGCTTCTACTAAAGTGATGGGCCCTGCTCCCATCTTTTATGGCCTTCTATTAGTTGAGGTACACATTGAATTACTCAAGTGACTCAGGAAATCTGTTGTGAAATCATCGCTAAGGTCCTTTAAAGGCGGATTCATAAGATTATTTTTGTCTCAGTGTTCAGTATGCTATACTTTAAGTTACCATGTGCTTGGGAGTTTGCCTCACCATCCATTTCTCTCAGCTGCCAATCATCTTTTCAAGCAAACAACTTTTTTTTGTCAATTATCCAGGGGCGCACCTTCCATGAGGCGACATGAACTGTCTGCCTCATGCAGCGACCCCTGCTGGTAGACAGGGAGCGACATCTGTGGTGAGCCTGTGGACCCCCCGCAGATGCCGCTCCCGCTGCCAACGTCCCACCTGCTTATGCTTCCGCCGCATTTTCCCGGGTCCCGTCCCCGCTCTCTGAGTCTCTGCAGCTCAGCACGGTGGGGACTCGAGAGCGATGACATCATCACTTAGCACCCACTATGCTGAGCAGTACAGGGCACACAGAGAGCGTTGCCCAACAGTACACGCTGGGGAGATGAGACCATCACCGGAGCAGCCAGTGAGGATTGAGAAGAGAAGTGAGTAATAATAATAATATAATAATAAAACTTTATTTGTATAGCGCCAACATATTCCGCAGCGCTTTACAGTACAACGGTACATATAAGAAAAATATATGGTACAGAAACGTAATGCAGAACAGTAGTTACATACAAGAAACATAGAATCAACTTAGGAAATACAATAAAAAGGCAGAAAATGAAGATGACCCTGCTCGAGGGAGCTTACAATCTAAGACGGGATGGGAACACAAAGTACAGGGGCTTATAACAATGAATGAGTATTAACTTTTTTTTTTTATCAGTGAGTACATTGGGATACTATTGAGCACTATTTGATGTGCTATATAATATAGGACTTTGGCGGTATAATATACTATATCATGGAACACTATAGGGATGGAGGACTATGTGGGTGCATAATATATGGAGGACTTTTGGAGTGCATTATACTATATGGAGAAGTTTGGTGGTGCTTTATACTATATGGAAGACTTTGGGGTGCAATATACTATATTCAGGACTTTGGGGATGCAATATACTATATGGAGGACTTTGAGATGCAATTTACTACATGTCGGTGTATTGTATTGTATGGAGGACTTTTGGGAAACATTATACCATACGGAAGATTATCGGGATGCATTAAAAACCATGCAAGGCAAATAAAATAAACTGGTACATACACTTTGTGGAACCATCATTAAAAATACTTCTTCACATAGAATAATTTAAAAAGAAAAAACACATTATAAGGTCAGGAATCATCAATAGATTTTGGGGGACACCTAGATAACAAGTAACTCACACGGGAAACTAGGGACTATCTGTGAACAAACACACCTGACTCAACTGGTTTATGTACAGACAGGTCCCTAGTGGCCCCTGCACTTACTGGAATAACCCTAATCACAGGTCTAGGAGAAGACAACTCAGACCTGGCTTCCTAATGGACCGTCGAGTGTTTCTCACACTTCCTTAGGAACCGGGGGAGAGGAGAAGAGCACTAGAACCTTAAATCAGAAAGATGTGCAGAGATACAAAGGATTCCTGAATGAGAAAATAAGACATCACAAAACAGAGTGAAAGAGTTAAGTACAACTGCTAGAAAGAAATGCCTTCTACTTCCTAGCTAAAAAAGCAGAAAGGAGTAGTACAGACATAAATCTGCTAGGTTATTTATCTCTGCTGATTCTTCTATCTGAGTGGAAGAAATCCAAAGTCAGCATACCTGTAACTCCAAGTGGAATTCACAAAGAATATCACCAGCAGGAAAGATCAGCCAGAGGAAGGTTTAAATAGCTGCACCCAAAAGGTGATATGACAGACTAAATTAACAAATAAAACACCTGTTTTCTGAAGAGGAATGAAACAAGGGAAACAAATAATATGAGCCCAGAAAGAAACAGAAACCACTGTAGCTGAGAGGAGAAATAAGCAAATCACATTACACAGGCTCTCATGTTTGCCAACCAAGCCATGACAGAGAACAAATGATCATTTTAATGGCAATTTGTCCTATACATTTATATCATCAAGCAAACGGGCTGTAAGCAATTGCAGAATGACTTGTTAAAGAGTCGAACAATGCTCACTGTTGGAAGAATCTTCCCATGTAAATTCTTCTTTATATTTACTAGTAAGTGTTCACTTGGTGCTCGTGCTTTGTGTTGGCCATTGTGGTTGTGGTGCTGTACCTGTGTAGTTGTGTTACCTACAACCGTGGGGGATTTGCCTGGCAACATGAGCACTTTGGGACATTGCAGACACCGTGTCATGGCTGCGTTGGTGACCAGACATCGCTACACTTGGTAGATTAGGGAACCACTAAGAGGTTTGCTATGATGTGGCAGTGGGCTGTGGTGCTGTACCTGTGCAGTTGTATTACCTAGAACCGTGGGGTTTTGCCTGGCAACATGAGCACTTTGGGACATTGCAGACACAGTGTCATGGCTGCGTTGGTGACCAGACATCGCTACACTTGGTAGATTAGGGAACCACTAAGAGGTTTGCTATGATGTGGCAGGGGCTGTGTGCTGTACCTGTGCAGTTGTATACCTAGAACCGTGGTTTTGCCTGGCAACATGAGCACTTTGGGGCATTGCAGACAGTGTCATGGCTGCTTGGTGACCAGAAAGTGCTACACTTGGCAGATTAGGGAACCACTAAGAGGTTTGCTATGATGTGGCAGCGGGCTTATACATTTTGATCAAAATATTAACTAAGAACTTCATCTTCAGTTTTATACCATTTTGCTAGCTGCTGAAGACCAATGTCAATATTTGGATGGGTGGACAATGTCTATATCTACACTTATGTCATACCTGGACTATTTTCTTTAAGAGAACACCTTGAGTCCTTCGGAGAATCACTATGTGAAGCTCATCAATGCCTAAAGAGTGGGTATTTTGTGAGCTTTATGGCAGGAGATATCTTCAGTCCTGACAACCGAATGACCCTATAGGGTTCGATTCTTATCACTTCTAAATCCCATATGTCTTTGTATCTGCAGGCACTGCTCCAGAAAGAAATACATACTTATCTTTATTATCAGCATAAAATCTTTCCATTCATTTATTCAGGAGAAAAGCTATCTCGGAAACTGCTTTCAGTGGTTGTCTTAGGCACATATTGAGGGTGTCTGAGAGCTTTTTATAAAAAAGGATTAAAGACTTCATAATGTTCTATCAAGTGAATTTTCTTAAAGCAACTTTAAGTTTATCATTCAACATCTGCACCAGGGATCTCTATGACAAAAGCAATTGCTGCTCATTTGTGCTTGTCAAGCAATCACTGTTCGTGTAACACAATTATGGGATTTAGACTGCTAGACTAATATTTTGCAAAGGACGAAAATAAAACATGGCTCCAAATATACAACTTTTGTCCCTTTTCTTTGACATTTTTTATTTGTTGGCTCTTTGAAGACAAGGGAGTAACTACCAAGGTACCAGGTTTAGCAGATACTTTAGGCAATGGCATGATTTTAAGCCTTTAGGCTGCATACCTCCCCAAACAGCACTGGTAGGCCTTGTTCACACATACCAATCCGTTTTTTAAGCCCTTAGAAAAACGGATCCTCCCGACGCCCTTCTGAGTCACCTACAGGTTTGTCAAAGAGATCTGACTTTGACCAGGATCGTATAGCGGAGAAGGCGTTTGAGGTAAGTATTGATTCTTTTTATTTTTCACCACACTGCTTTTGTTTAATTAGACTTCACATGTGTATTAACACATGTGGATCTAATGGGGTCACACTGTCACAAGGAGAGAAGCAGGATTCTTCCTCCTCTGGATACCATAGTGCTGCGAACAATTGAAATCAATTCTTTACGCAGCTGCGCTTTCTCTGAAACACGCACTGCTATTTTTAGCAATGTTGCACTGCAAAGTAAATTTCCATTACTTTGCAGGCAGACAAAAGACATTGCGTATTTGAAAAGCGTGCGTTAAAAAAACGCGCAAAATACGCAAGTGTGAACGCAGCTAACACTTAAGTGCACCATGCGTTTTTGGACTTAAAAAAAAAAAGCCTATAATGTTCCCAAAAACGGATTTAAGGCAAAAACGATGGTATGTGTGAACAAGACCGTAGATGAGGTTCGGCTGCTTCACACCACGGCAGCGTCCGATCCGGGGCTGCATGACAGCCCCGGACCGGATCAGCACACAGAACCGGAAGGGCAAAAAATGCCCTCCAGTCCGGCGTGCAGCCGGACGCAGCTGCCGCTGCTGATGATTCAGGACCGCGGCTGCAGGGAGCTAGCTGTGGCCCTGAAATAACAGCGGCGTGCAGCCACAGGTGTCCGGTTCCCGGATCCTCCCGATCGGGGCAATCTGGCCACATAGGTTCCCATGTTAGGGAGCGCCGGATTGCCCTGGATCGAGAGAAGCCAATTTGGGGAGATTTTTCTCCCGGATTCCATTCCGGATGAGATATGGAAACTATGGGGCCAAAATCCGGTCGGACCGGATCTTGCAGTGGTGTGAAGCCAGCCTTATAGGATCCTATAAAATCATAGCCTAAAGCCATTTATATTATCCATAATCTCTACAGTTAGTCCTGGGTTAAAGGATCCACATTGGAAAAGGTAGACAAACTGAAAGAAGGCATAACTATGGATGATAGCTAATGATAAGTAATTTATTTCTCTGGAAAGGTTTGCTTTTTAGGCTGGTTTCACACTGCAGTTTATCCCTGATCAGGTTCGATCAGGTTTGTGTGTCCAAAACCAGGAGTGTCTCCAAAACTCAGAACAGGGGTCAATCTTTCAATTATAGTTTTTCTCTGCAAGTTCCTCTCCTGGTTTCCTCTCCTGGTTTTGGCACACAAACCTGATTCGAACCTGATAGGGAAAACACTGTAGTGTAAACCAGGCTTAGGGCAAAGAGTGTTCAAAAAAAGGGCAACAGATTTTAGTATTTTATTTAAGCTGGGTCACACTTTGAAAATAATTGCAAATGACGGACATCCAGATTACGGAATAGGAAACCGCAAATTGCTTTAGACCACATTTTGTAAATAAATGTTGTTTGGAAAACCGGAAATGTGTAATCCATGATTGTCCAGCTGGTAATTCGGAGCAATGCGTGGGACCATACTACTTTGTTGATCCCTGCCTGCCGCAGGGATGACAAAGTATTAAAAGTTATTAAAACATGAAATATTAATAGTAGCTGTGGGCAACATGTCTCTAGTGGGCACCATCACTGTGGGCGTGTGAGGGGTTAACGAAGCAGTTATACTATTGCCGGCTTTTGTCGGCTTTGTACAAATTTCTGAATGAAGCCGCAGCTCCTGACAGTACAGGAAATACTGTACGTAATGTACGTATAGTATCTGCCGCTGTACTTGGTCCTGTAAACATTAACATTAGCTCTATTGGCAGCACACCGCCATAGACCTAACGTTAATGGTTACAGGACCATGGACAGCGGCAGATACTATAAATACATTACGTACAGTATTTCCTGTACTGTCAGGAGCCGCGGCTTCATTCAGAAATTTGTAGAAGCCGACAATAGCCGGCTACACTGTAAAGGGCTTATTAACCCATCACATGCTGACAGGAGTGGACAGCATGTCTCTAGAAAGGGTGGGCACCCCCTAGAGACATGTTGCCCACAGCTACTATCAATATTTCATGTTTTAATAACATTTAACACTTTGCTCATCCCTGCGGCAGCAGGGATGAACAAAGTATACGGTAACCGCATTGCTCAGGATTACACATCCGGAGCAATCCGGTTACCGCATTGTGGTTGACAGAACCACTCCGAAAACTGCAGCCTGCATGATTTTTTACCGCAGGCTGCAGATCCGGAGCCGGTAATCGGATTGCATGTAGAGCAATCCGGTTACCATAATGGGCTCCTATGGGGAGCAGTTCCTGATCCGGTTTTGAGCTTTTTGACAGCTCAAAACCGGATCAGGATTTCAAAATGTTGCCGCAAATGTGACCCCAGCCTTACTTTGATGAATAAATGAAGTTGGTGGAGCAAGAGGCAGATGAAGAGCAGCAGACGAAGCATTCTGGCAAAACCCAGTCCGGCAGTAAACAACTGGACAGTGTGATTTTCAAATGCAGATTTTCTTCAATGTAATAATTACTAATGATTATGTGTGAGATCCATGATTTATGCAGAACTTCACTATCACGGGTAACATGGTATTTTTTTGTTTTCCATTTATTAAGCTTAGGAGAAATCTGGCACTGAATGATGCTTATGACCCACCCCAGGGCTGTGGGGACCCGGTCCCGAGCGTTATTTCACAGGGGATGTCACGGAGCTCTATACGGGTTTACTGGCAGTTCTTTAAAAAGAACACAGTCTTTTTGGGTCTGTCTGGCCAGGGTAGTCACTGGAAATTAGGATGCCGCACTTAGGTCCCTTAGTGGAATGCCTGCTGTTACTGTCCGGTCCCTTCCTACGCTCTCTCCTGTCTCCCTCAGCGCTCCCGCACACAGAGCCTGAAGCCAGCTCCCACGGATGATCACCCGTACTGCACTCGGAGCCAGTCCTCTGTTCCGGGACTGAACCCCTCCTGTAGGTAGTCGTACCGGTTCTGGATTCGGGCACACAGCAACGCCCGGTGCCCCTAGGGTCCCTTTCTGTCCTGATGGCTCCACCGCCGTCTTCTACTCCTGGCTCCCCAATGGAGCTCTCCTGCTCACTAACTAACGCTCCTCCCACCCACACACTTTTCTACCCTGTTACCCCTCCCATGGGACTGGGTCGTCCCTACAGGAGGGTCCACCCACGGTCCCCTACCTAAGTTGTGTGTGGATGCAGGTCATGAGGGTCCCTTATGCAGCATCCCAATTCCTCAGCCACAGGAATACTACACACTTCTATGGGTGCAGTAACCCTCTGTGGCATCCCGACCAGTGGGGCACCACATTCCCCCTTGGTTCAACTCAGGCATCCTCGAGTGACCTCACCAAGTACAGATTACATTTTTTACATTTTTATTAACACATAAACAGTAACCATACTCAGTGCTTTTCTTCCCTTATGGGAGGTACTTTTTCTTTTGACGTTACTGGGTCAATGGGACCAGAAAGAAAATAGAAAAATTCAGAAGCATGCAAACCCAGCTAAAACGAGGCCGGATTACAGTACAGTCCCGGTGGTAGTGTCCTTCACTTCTGCAGTGTCCATATTATATCACCACTGGGCCACTGAAGTGCAGATATCATAGAGTCCTATGGCTTAACGGGCGACAGTCCAGAGGCTCAACATATCAAACAGTTCAAAAATTGTTCATTAGCATCATATGCAGCTCACAATGATAACTACAACAGGCGACTCATATTCTAGTCCACTACTCTGTACACCTGTATGGCGTACCACCCTCTGGAACCAAGGTGCCACTCGTAGTTCACTCTAACAAAGCGATACAGGTCTCTGTCCGGGTGCCCTTGGGAAGATGAGCCTCCACATCTCTCCGGCTCACAAAGACCTCCTCAAACAGGCCGAGTTCCCGGATGAAACCCCACCCGTTGTCCAAATTAAAGGTTGCCACAGTACCTGTCTTACAGTCTTCCGATGACACAGGTGCCAATCCTCGAGCTCGGTTCCTTGCCAACAGGTTTTCCTGCTCCTCGGCCCACCACCTCTCACGGTGGTGCTGTCTTTCCGCCTGGTCGGCCAGGATCCACTGTTGAGCAAAGTCAGGCTGCTCTGGGGCTGAAACTGGAGCACGGTCATGTGCTCCGATCATGGTGGCGGCACTGACCCGCCCGACCGGTTGGTACTGGTAACAATCCCACCACAGAGTGTGGGGCCTGAATGTTCCTACTTCCTCATCGCTGTCGTCTTCATCTTCCTCGGGTTCTTCCTCCATGGAGTCCAGCTGGCTGGATGGCTCCTCGATCACTGCCTCCACCACCACTTTGGACTCTCCCACGGGATCCTCCCAGGCATCCTCCTCGGGCTCCGCTCTGGTCACATCATCATGGGCAGGCACTTTGGGGACCTGCGGGGCCCGGATACTCCGACTTCCTCCTTGAGGATGGGTTGCGGGTCTGACTGCTGACCACTGCTGGCAACCTCAGGCTCATCCATGGCCTGGTCTCTTGCCCTCAGTTCCAGCTCAGGGTCACAGGACTCCCTCTGCGAAGCCCGCTGGGACAACTCAGTGTGAACATGTGCGCTCCAGGGCCTAAAGATCCAGTCTAGGGCTCGTTGAACTGTGTCCGCAAGTCTCTTATGGCGGCCTCCCAGCTCCACGGTGCCAGGGCCGCTCACCTCTTCCACCTCGCGGGTCAGGTTTTCATTGCTGCTTGCCACCATTTTCACAGACCCATGTACCACACCCGTGCCTCGCTTTTGTCGTCTCTCTACTGCCACCATTTGTAAGTTCTGGCAGGAGTACTTTAATCACTGGTCTGCCCTCTTGGTTTTCTGGTGGCAATTGGGGGCAGGCATGCAGTTTTGCGCCCCTGGTAAGGCCCTCCCACGATGAGGGGCCGAGGCACGCCCCCGGGCCTTCACATGTTGTTAAGTCTCTGACCCCGGCATCTTGGGGCCCAACAAATAAAGTCCTTTCAAACACAGTTCAAGGCACACAGTACCCGGTTTTACCAGGCACAGGATCCTGTTTGTGATGCCAGCAGCTGACCCACCCCAGGGCCGTGGGTACCCGGCCCGAGCGTTACAGTTCACAGTGGGATGTCACGGGGCCTGTTGCCCAGTCCCATGGTCCTTGTGGTCCCTGAAAAGGGAATAGTCAATAAAAATAATAAAAAGAGTATCTCGTGACTCCACCTATGGTTCTGGTAATGTTACCAGTGCTGTGGGACAGACTTCCATGGGACTTGGTCCTCCCTATAGCAGGTACACCAACGGACAGGAATACTACACACTCTTCAATGGGTGCAATACCCCTCTGTGGCGTCCCGACCAGTGGGGCACCACACTTAGACCAGGAAAGTTGTTTTAGAATCGTTCTACTTAAAAGGGTTGTACAGATTTTTACAATTTTTGGGTTATCCTTATGATAGGTCACCAATGTCTTATTGGTGGGGCATGTCTGCCGATCAGCTGGAAGAAGCTGGAACTGCTCAGCCTGTAGCCAAATACAGCGTATCCTCTCTCTATCAATTTGAAGGAGATGGTTGTGCAGAACCTGGCTGTGGCCAGTATTTTGTGGACAGAGCTGTGCTGTGCAGCCAACACCAGGAACAGTTGATAGGCAGCGGTGCCGGATCAGACATTATCGACCTATCCCAAGGACAGGCCATCAATGTTAAAGTCCTGACCAACCCCTTTAATACCTCAATTAATGACTTTGAGAAAACTGAAAACTTTAGTACTAATTCCCAGGCCTTCGTGATACTTGTTTATTGCTACAATTGTTTTAGAAGATTGACCTACTTCATGTATCTGCTGCTGTTTTCGGCAGGATTTAAGTGTTTGGTGTGATTAACGTCTACAAAATGCCCCCAGCCTGTATGTACTTTTTAACATTTTTAATTAAGAAACTTTATAATATACATATTAATAGAGAAAATATGTTTCCAGCTCCTCAATTTATCATTTACTTTTAACTGCTATGAAAATTTGGAGAAAAACTTTCATCTCACTTAGGGATTAGATGACATGCTACCCATGAATGTCGATGATTTGGAAATGGAAAGGAGAAGAACGGAGCAGTGAGGGAGACACATAGGCAAAGAAAGTTGCTTTCTAGTAATTGTTTTATCCCACCTCATATCTAGAATCAAAGCTTCATGGCTCAGTGCTACTGTATAATGACCTCCATGCTGCTGATATTCTGAACATGAAATGCATAGAGACAGGAGAGCAGGAATCCCTCATGTCTGTGTGTCTGCATAAGAGACATATTATATTCTCCATCCACTTGGCGAAAGAAAACTGAAAATAAGAGAAAGCATTAGCAGAGGGCCACACTGGCAAAAATTGCAGGATACAGGTTGGGACTTATGGCTGGTGTAAATACAGCTCTATTGTGTTTCCAGGTCTTTCCGAGCAGGACGCATAGGTAATAAACTCACATGGGAAAGATAGGTAAAACTACAACTGACCCAGGTGGTTCCTGTACAAACTAAAGATTCGGATCCACTACAGAGTGGAGCCTCCATGGGCTGGGATTGCCCTAACCCAAGACTAAACAATGGCAACTCAGATCAATGCTTGCTGAACAGAAATCGAGTGCTTCACGACTCTCCTAAAAAAACAGAGGACAGAGCAGAGTGACATTTACCTACTGATAAAAAGGAAGTATTGCTGAGATAGGAACATATCCTAGAGTATGTAAAAATAAACAATAATACAAAGAGATACAAAGAGAAAAGATTGGAAATATACTGCCAGAGAGAATACCGCCTACTTCCTAACTTCAAACAGATGATAGGTGCAGGCTGAAGCGTTTACACAATATAGAGATAAACCCCAACTGGTCTATCACTGACTAGCATAAATAACAATTGTATGGCTGGACATCCACATGAGAATATCACCAGCAAGAAACAATAGTAGGGGGAAGATATCAATAGAAACACCTGAAAGGTAATAAGAAAGACAAATGGATAAGTAAAAACACCTGTTAATCTAAGAGAGTTAAGTAAGGATAACAGATGACAAACACCCAGAGAAAAGGTGTAACTGCTGAGGCTCAGTGGTCAGATAAGCAAAGCAGAGAGTAAGGGTGCGTTAACACACTGCGTATTTGCTGCATATTTTTACGTGAGTGCTCTTGCAATTTTTGTAGCCAAAACCAGGAGTGGCTGATTAAAACCAGGAGTGGGTGATTAAATACAGAAGTGGTGACCTGTTTCTATTAGACTTTTCCTCTGATTGCTCCACTCCTGGTTTTGGCTACAAAAACTGCAACACGGGTTCAAATCCCGATGCAGGACAAAGACAGCCTCCAGCTCAATGCTTTCTTTCTTTCTTTCTTTCTTTCTTTCTTTTCTTTTCTTTCTTTTCTTTCTTTTCTTTCTTTCTTTCTTTCTTTCTTTCTTTCTTTCTTTCTTTCTCTTTCTTTCTTTCTTCTCACTCCTACCCCTTTGATTGCTCCATAACCAAAGGTCTATCCAGTGATAACCAAAGTCCTCTTTCTCCAAGGCAGCCATAGCAGTCATTCCATACATGCTTCCCCTTGAACTGCAATGTATTGGGTGGCATTGTCCTTTACGTTTTACAGGTCATCGTAGTAAACTATTGTTTTATTCTTCTATCGTAAACCTGGAGAAAATAATTTGTTCTTACACTATAAACTACAAGCAGGTTTTTAAATGTAAACTAAGGGCACCGAGGTTGGCGAAAGATTTTTTTTATATAACCTGTTGAAAATAAGATCTACAAAAAAAATCAATATTGCACATTTTATCCAAACCGCAGTTAGATAGATAAGAGGCTCGCGTAGACAAGGGTTAAAACCGATGCGATCAATGTCTTATGGCCTGTCATTTATCTTGTTATATTGGATTCATCAGAAGCTTTACAGTTTAGCAGAAAGCAGACAAATGCATCTCATAGCTCAGGCGCTGGTGACTCACGGATAAACTTCTCTTTGTCCTTGAGTCTGTGAAGCTGAGAAGTTAACGGTTATGCAACTGGCAGAGGCTAAAGCCAAGAGAACACGAAGCAGATGGCAGAAATTACAGACCAAGGGAGACATGTGAGCTCCAGAGGAAGAAAAATGGCGTTCTGCACTGAAATATTCAAGCAAGGTGCTAAATCATGCGAAGCAGGTGAAAACATCCGCACATTTCTAAAAAGTAATTCTGCAATGGGTGAAAAATGGAAAAAGAGCAAAACTATGGAAAGCCTGACTGCATGAAATGATTACATATAGGCTAGCTTACAGCATATCTTTATATAGAGGTTTACATATAGAAAGCTCCTTGCTGGTTCACGTAAGGATGAGTGACATTGCCGAAATTTGAATTTGGGAGATCTGCTCGAATTTGGCCAAGAAATTAAAATTTAAAAAAATTAACTCAACATGAATAGAATGGGTCTTATTATGTTCAAGAGTTGTTCTAGATCCCACAGTATAATTAAAATAGTATGAAAAAAACTAAAAAAAAAAAATACTCACCTATCCCGACTCTAAGCTTGACCGTGCCGCTCCCCACTTGGTTGTTCCAGGTTGATTTTCATTTACAGAACGCCGAGCACGCACTTGGCCTTGTGACATGATGTCACGTGAGGCTTACTAAGTTTTTGGTGTCTTGTGACATTATGATATTTAGGCCCAACAAGGCAAGACCTCCTGGGTGCCTGAGGTTTACGAAGACCTAACGGGACAAGTGGCGTGAAGTCGACTTCCAGTCTGTGAATTAAGACTGGCCTGAAAAGACCAAGATAGGAGCTGCATGGGCAAAGTATTAATTTAAAATTCAAAGAAAGAGGCAATCCAGCTTCTCATTAACCCCTTCTCGCCCGGGCGCGCAGCGTATGCGCCATGGAAACATCACCGTTCCCGCCCGATGACGCATACGCTGCGTCATCGCGGTTTCCCCCTTGCTGCGGCTCTATTAACCGGGTTCACGAAAGGGTTAATAGAGCCGCAGCTAGGGGACAACCTCTAGATGACCCCACGGGAGGGGATTTCCCCCCCCCCCCCCCCCCCGTGGCTAGGAGCCCTCCGATTGGCTAGTTAATTCACAACTAGCCAAAAGTGATGATTGAAACATTACACCAATAGAAATTGGTGTAATGTTTTCAATCTGGCCATAGCCTGATGCTCAAAGCATCAGGCATTGGCTGGGGCACTGTGAGGTGTGTGTGCCCCCCCCCCCCGATCTGATTGGGGGCTAGCATCCATGTGATGCAAGCCCTCCAATCAGATGTGCAGGGGGATGTTTACAATATGGCCACCGAGCTCATCAGCTCCACTCTGTCGGTGGACGCTGATGAGCGTGCACCCCTGCAGCCCTCCGCTGCCACCGACCGTGCCCACGTGGTGTGAGCCCCCCCGCCGTCACCGAACGTGCCCGAAGCTGCCGCCGCCTCCGCCGCCGATCGCCGCTGCTGCTGCCACCGCCGCCGATCGCCGCTGCTGCTGCCACCGCCGCCGATAGTAAGTACCCCTCTGCTGTGATCCGCTCCCTCTCCTCCTCCCCTGGTGTCCTCCCACCCTTCCCCATTGTTCTCTCCCCCTCCCCCTTCCCCATTGTCCTCTCTCCCCCCCCTCCCCTTTTGTCTTCTCTTCCCCCCCCCCTTCCCTGAGTTTGCTCTCTCCCCCTCCCCTGGGTTTGCTCTCTCCCCCCCTCCCCTGTGTTTGCTCTCTCCCCCCTCCCCAGAGCTCGTTCTCACCGGTCCGGTCTGCTCACTGTTGTGCCCTCTTCTGCTGCTCTGCTGCTTCTGCCACCAGGGCCATCCCCAGCACCTGTGATCACCCTCGTGAGCGTGCCCCCTTGACCGCCCGCTGCCTGGCCTGAGTGACCCCCTGACCGCCCGCTGCCTGGCCCGAGTGACCCCCTGACCGCCCGCTGCCTGGCCCGAGTGACCCCCTGACCGCCCGCTGCCTGGCCCGAGTGACCCCCTGACCGCCCGCTGCCTGGCCCGAGTGACCCCCTGACCGACCGCTGCCTGGCCCGAGTGACCCCCTGACCGACCGATGCCTGGCCCGAGTGAGCCCCTGACCGACCACTGCCTGGCCCGAGTGAGCCCCTGACCGACCGCTGCCTGGCCCGAGTGAGCCCCTGACCGACCGCTGCCTGGCCCGAGTGAGCCCCTGACCGACCGCTGCCTGGCCCGAGTGAGCCCCTGACCGACCGCTGCCTGGCCCGAGTGAGCCCCTGACCGACCGCTGCCTGGCCCGAGTGAGCCCCTGACCGACCGCTGCCTGGCCCAAGTGAGCCCCTGACCGACCGCTGCCTGGCCCGAGTGAGCCCCTGACCGACCGCTGCCTGGCCCGAGTGAGCCCCTGACCGACCGCTACCTGGCCCGAGTGAGCCCCTGACCGACCGCTGCCTGGCCCGAGTGAGCCCCTGACCAACCGCTGCCTGGCCCGAGTGAGCCCCTGACCGACCGCTGCCTGGCCCGAGTGAGCCCCTGACCGACCGCTGCCTGGCCCGAGTGAGCCCCTGACCGACCGCTGCCAGGCCCGAGTGAGCCCCTGACCGACCGCTGCCTGGCCCGAGTGAGCCCCTGACTGACCGTCGTCGTCCGCCGCCCCTGACCGACCGTCGTCGTCCGCCGCCCCTGACCGACCGTCGTCGTCCGCCGCCCCTGACCGACCGTCGCCCCAAAAGTTACACCAGTTAACGTTCACATACACGCACACTAAACACACGTACACGCACACTAATAAAAAGTTTACTTTTTTTTTTTTTACACAAGCACAAAGCACATACAACATGTCGCGCCCGTCCCGCTCATCAAGGTCACAAAGGGTGTACTCGGCTGAGGAGGCATATGCTATACTTGCCTCCGATGCTGACAGTGAGGAAGTGGACCCCACGTTCCACTATTCCTCACATTCTTCCTCCGACAGTGAAATCTGCAGCAGTGACACCGACTCGCCACCACCACGAAGACGGCGGAGGACAAGAGATCGTCCGGAGCCAGAGGAAGAGGAGTCGGAGTCCGAGGAAGAGGAGTCTGAGCCTGGAGAAGAGGAGTCGGAGGAAGACCCACAGCCGTCAGTGAGTAACCCTCCACCTGGTGCTAGGCATGCCCAACCTAGCACCAGGGCCCCTGTGTGGATCCCCGTCCCTGATCGGTACACTCCACAGATTCCTGATTTTTTTCCCCAATCAGGAATCCTGTTTGAGGCCACAAACTTCAGGGAAATTGACTTTTTCAAAGTCTTTTTCTCTGAGGACTTTGTGAGGCTCATGGTGGAGCAGACGAACCTGTACGCCCAACAGTTTCTGGTCCAAAACCCAGATTCCATCTTTTCTTCTTGGACTCCTGTGGACTCTGGAGAAATTATGAAATATTGGGGTTTGATACTTCATATGGGGATTGTGACGAGACCAGAAATGCGCCAATGCTGGAGTACAGATAAGTTTTTTCTAACTCCAGTGTACGGCGAGGTGATGGCCCGAAACAGATTCGACGCCATCCATAAATTTCTCCACTTTAGGGACAACACTGACAGCCTTCCCCGTAATGACCCGAATTTTGACAGATTGTTCAAAATTCGACCGGTCATCGACCACTTCAGCAGCAAGTTTGCTGAAGTGTACGTTCCCAAACGGGAAATTTGTGTGGACGAATCCCTCGTCCTTTACAAAGGTAGGCTTAGTTTCCGCCAATACATTCCCAGCAAGAGGGCCAGGTACGGGATAAAGCTCTACAAGCTTTGTGAGAGTACCTCAGGGTACACTCACAACTTTAGAGTGTATGAGGGGAAGGATTCGAGGATCGAGCCCCCAGAGTGTCCCCCTGCTTTGGGGGTATGCGGGAAAATAGTGTGGGATTTGATCCACCCACTACTTGATAAAGGTTATCATCTATACGTTGATAACTTTTATACAAGTGTCCCGCTCTTCAGATCCCTCTCTGCCAGAACTACCGCCGCTTGCGGTACTGTGCGCAGAAACAAGAGGGATCTCCCTATGCCGCTAATTGAGCAGCCTCTCCCAAGAGGTGGGAGCCGAGCTCAATGTAGCGGCAACATGGTACTGGTCAAGTTCAAAGACCGAAGGGATGTCTTTATCTTGACCACGATCCATGGTCCCGGCACCAGGGCCACCACCACCAGAGGTACCCCAGGACAGGTCCACAAACCGGAATGTGTCCTGGGGTACAATAAGAACATGGGAGGAGTTGATCGTTCTGATCAAGTCCTCAAGCCCTACAGGGCCACGCGGAAAACGAGGAAGTGGTACAAAAAACTGGCCGTGTACATTGTCCAAATGGCAATGTATTATGCATACTTGCTGTCACGATGTGCAGGTCACACCACTAACACCTTTCTTGAGTTCCAGGTGAAGGTGATCAAGGCCCTGTTGAATGGAGGAGAACGAAGACCAAGAGAAGAAGGAGGACGAGAACGAAGACCAAGAGAAGAAAGAGGAAGACGAAGAGAAGAAGATGAAGGGGGCCCCAGCACTCCTGGAACTCGATATTCCCGCGTGGTACCAGGGCAACATTTTACAGAGAAGGGGTCAAGAAAAAGGTGCCGGGTCTGCCATCAAAGGGGGAGCAGAACGACCGTCCAAACCAAATGTAAAACGTGCCCTGACAAACCAGGTTTGTGTATCTTTGGATGTTTCGAAATTTATCACACGACCCCAGACTGACATGCACCCACAACATCATACACAAACACACACACACCCTGATGTAAACTACAACACACCAACCTGACATACACACCCTGATGTACACTACAACACACCAACCTGACATACACACCCTGATGTACACTACAACACACCAACCTGACATGCACGATAAGTGCCCCCTTAGTCTTTACCATGGCTTTGGGGGTCTTATTCCGGTGCTAGAACAAATCCCTTCCTGCAGAAAGGCCAGGCCTCGCCTCACGGTGACCTGTCCTTCTGAAAGGCTGGGTACAGTTGTGTAATTATATGTGTAATTATATTATATGTGTGATTATATATGATTATATGTGTATGGGGTCACTTGTGGGGGAACTCCAATGTATAGGCACACAGGGGCTCTCCATACGCAACCTGGTGTTTGCTAACAATTGGAATTGTTAGCGGACACCATGTCGCGTTTGGAGAGCCCCTGTGTGCCTTAACATTAGAGCTCCCCCACAAGTGACCCCATTTTGGAAACTAGACACCCCAGGGAACTTATCTAGATGGGTAGTGGGCATAATGAACCCCCAGGTGCTTCACAAATAAATGGGAAAAAAAAAAAAAAAGTGGAAAAAAAGTACTTTTTCGTTTTTACGGATTAATTTGTGAAGCACCTGGGGGTTCAATATGCTCACAACCCATCAGGATAAGTTCCCTGGGGTGTCTAGTTTCCAAAATGGGGTCACTTGTGGGGAGCTCCAATGTGTAGGCACACAGGGGCTCTCCAAACGTGACATGTGTCCGCTAACAAGTTGACCTGATTTTCCATTCAAATTGTTAGCGGACACCATGTTGCGTTTGGAGAGCTCCTGTGTGCCTACACATTGGAGCTCCCCCACAAGTGACCCCATTTTGGAAACTAGACACCCCAGGGAACGTATCTAGATGGGTAGTGGGCATATTGAACCCCCAGGTGCTTCACAAATAAATGGGAAAAAAAAAAAAAGTGGAAAAAAAGTACTTTTTCGTTTTTACGGATTAATTTGTGAAGCACCTGGGGTTCAATATGCTCACAACCCATCAGGATAAGTTCCCTGGGGTGTCTAGTTTCCAAAATGGGGTCACTTGTGGGGGAGCTCCAATGTGTAGGCACACAGGGGCTCTCCAAACGTGACATGTGTCCGCTAACAAGTTGACCTGATTTTCCATTCAAATTGTTAGCGGACACCATGTTGCGTTTGGAGAGCCCCTGTGTGTCTACACATTGGAGTTCCCCCACAAGTGACCCCATTTTGGAAACTAGACACCCCAGGGAACTTATCTAGATGGGTAGTGGGCGTATTGAACCCCCAGGTGCTTCACAAATTGATCTGTAAAAATTAAAAAGTACTTTTTTTTCACACAAATTTTGTTTTAGCCTAATTTTTTAAATTTTCAAATGGCCAACAGCATAAAATTCATCCTAAAATTTGTTGGGCAATTTCTCCCGAGTACATCGATACCTCATATGTGGTCATAAACCACTGTTTGGGCGCACGACAGGGCTCAGAAGGGAAGGAGCGCAATTTCACTTTTTGAATGGAAAATTAGCTCCAAAAGTCAAATTGCGCTCCTTCCCTTCTGAGCCCTGCCGTGCGCCCAAACAGTTGTTTATGACCACATATGAGGTATCGATATACTCAGGAGAAATTTCCCAACAAACTTTAGGATCCATTTTATCCTGTTGCCCATGTGAAAATGAAAGATTTGAGGCTAAAAGAACATTTTTGTTGGAAAAATTTAAATATCCATTTTTTGTTTCCACTTTGCTTTAGTTCCTGTGAAGCACCTGAAGGGTTAATATTCTTCTTGAATGTAGTTTTGAGTAGCTTGAGGGGTGCAGTTTTTGGAATGGTGTCACTTTGGGTGTTTTCTGTTGTGTACACCCCTGAAACGGACTTCAAATGTGATGTGGTCACTAAAAAAAATGGTTTTGTAAATTTTGGTGGAAAAATGAAAAATTGCTGATGAACTTTGAACCCTTATAACTTCCTACCCCAAAAAATTTTTTTTCCAAAATTGTGCTGATATAAAGTAGACATGTGGGAAATATTATTTATCGACAATTTTGTGTCACATAACTCTCTGGTTTAGCAGAAAAAAAATTCAAAATTTGAAAATTTCGAAATTTTCAAAATTTTTGCCATATTTTTGATTTTTTCACAAATAAACGCAAAAATTATTGATCTAAATTTAATACTAACATGAAGCCCAATATGTCACGAAAAAACAATCTCAGAATCGCTAGGATCGGTTGAAGCGTTCCAGAGTTATAACCTCATAAAGGGACACTGGTCAGAATTGCAAAAAATGGCTCGGGCATTAAGGCCAAAATAAGCAAAAATGGGCTCGGGGTGAAGGGGTTAACAATAGTTTAATGCAAGTTACAGAGCATATGTGGTGGTGATTTAAGATAAGTAACAGACTGAAAAAGACAGTGAGCGCTAGATGGTCTTAACTGTATGGAAACAGGAAACCAGTGGGGAGTTTTGATCACCTGGCCCGGTTGTGAAGTCACAACACTTGAATGAATTTTACAAAAGAAGCGGCTGATGTGTAGGATTCATACAATGGAGGCCAATAGATGTAATCTACGCTACCCAGTGATGCCCAGGAGACGAGAAATAAAAGACATGTGGTTTATTGGATCAATGTATATCGAAATCTAAGGTTTCTTTATCCGGACAAACCACATGGGTTCTAGCTTGTCAAAGTTTTGTTTTTTGGCTATTTAGATACAAGGCTAGCACAGTGGAAATTGATATGATAGAAAGATTAGCTTCAACTCTTTGGGTGTCCACTTTCCGGTAATATGAGTTTTAGTTCTCAGCTCTCCAAGAGTCACCTTAAGTTATTGAGATTTTCGTCAAGGTATGTGTGGCGCCCCTACAGTTCAGTTGCCACAGTAGTGTTGCCTCTCTCACCAGAGGTGACATTACGCTTGAAAGCAGAAGGAGATCCCTACGCTAGGTAACCCATCACATGCACACACCAAACCCAATCCTTGGCCAGAAGGGGGAGCTCTGCACCCGAGTTCAGGGAAGCTGCCCTTTTTCCGGCAAGGGGGATGAGTTAGGAGGAGTGTAGAGAAAAAGCGGGAAAGGAGAGGAAGCAGACAAGTAGTAGGAGAGAGAAGGAGAAGGTCCTGGGGAGTGGAGCTGTTGATGAGCTCACCCCCAGGCAGTGCTACAGAGGACGCCAGAGTCCTGGGTTAGATGGGAACTGCACCTCCCACTGACCAATTCTGGAGGACAGGAGACTGCAAGTTTTCTGACCGCAAGTAGAGACTTGGCAGCACAGCAGCATAATGAGCTGCAACCAAAATGGCAGTGTCCACTACAGGTTTGTGCTGTCTGCCAGTCGGGAGTGAGAGCAAGAGAAGGAAAGGACAGGGCCGCAGAATAGCTCACAGGCAACTGGGACTCAAACTGAGAAGCGCAACAAGCAGGCCTCTAAACCCACCTGCCGTAAGTGGACTCCGACTGCTTCCAGGCTGACCGGATCCTCTTGGACCTGGTAACCATGCCCCCGGACTGCATCACGATTCTTCAGAAAAGGTAAAAGAACTGCACCCCTTGGTGTCCTCCTGCTTATTTCCTGAGCCCTACATGCCGCCTCCCGTACCATAACTTCCACCACGATCATTCCCCATAGACTCTTACACCATACCCCAGGGGCCTGATCCGCCTGTGGGGAGTGTCACCATCCCAGCTGCCACTGCATCTATCCCCTGGGGGCTCATCTAAGCAGCGCTGGTCATCCTTGATCAGGTACCACAGGTGACGTCATGTAAAGACATTATAATCCCCTATAAATACCCCCTTCATCTGCTCGGCCAGGGCCACGACCACCGGGACTGCCACCGTGACATCCCCATGATTGCACCAGGCTGGTCAAGTACCCCAGGCCCTTACAGTCTTGCATATGCACACCCTTGAAGACAGGTTACAATACTGTCATGGCAGAGTATAATGTCATGGCAAGGTACAATGTCATGGAAGAACCTTTATATTGGTCAAAAGTGTATTCAGCACAGCATTATCAAAAGGGGCTCCTCACCTTCGTTGGGCCACCATATTTCCCTTTGACATGATTAGGCCTATGGGTCCTATGTGCAATGAACCCTAGATATATAAGTTTAAATGGGAGGTTGAACATTCAAAGTTCACGTGACTGGTGGAATCAAGTAGAGCGTTGTGGGCTTCTGTCAGTTCCTCACAATAAATAATCATGCAAACAAGACTTTCTGTACAGAGAGAAAGGGTTAATATAAAAAAGGCATCAAACTCAGCATTACGCCTGAATACTCAATGTCCTTTCCTGCTCCCGACTATCCAGGTGCTGAAGCAGATGGTGCATCTCCTAACATCTGCAATGTTTGGTAGCTGGTACCAATCCCCATAGATCTTATCTGCTCTTTTCCGATTTCTGCTTCCAGTAAATGTCTCTTCATCAGTGTGACAATACCGGTGACACAATATGTCCCAAGGCTCAGGGTAAACTTTCCAATAATGGAGATATTAATGAGTGATTACCTGTCACCTAAAATGTTCCTATTATTCGCAAATATTGAAAAATATAGGCAAGATTATTGCAAACAATCATTAAAGCAACAATAACTCTGAAGGCTACCTCTCATACATTCACATTGATACATAAGCTAGCGTTCTCCATTCCCATGCCTTTCCAAAGAGATGCAAAGGGACTTTATGGAATACATACAGTAAAGACCCCCATACACATTAGACTAACGCAACCAAACCCATCGATACTGATGAGTTCAGACGATAACCAATGAGGGACACTAATCTTTGACAATCCTTTTATTTTCTAAGAAATAAGCCATCGTCTTAGATGTCTGTCTACGGCTCTCTGAGAACACAGGAGAGCAAGGGCTATGTATGAGTGAGCTGGTGAAAATGGCTGGTGGACAAATGTTTAGCTGAACCATTGTGCGCCCAACATCTATGTAAAGTGCGTGGGGGCTTAACATTAATAAACTATCAGCAGATGGAGCACAGTGGATTTTGTCCTTTATGTAATATCGGGCTATTTTAGATTTACATACAGTATAACTGTTAGGCCTTAGGTTGCAGCTTTTTTTTTACCTTTTGCCTTCAGAGAGCCGTAACATTTTATTGTACTATGAATGTTACCGCTTTTTTTTGCCGAAAGGGTTGTATTTTTGGAGACTTATAGCTCCTTTGCTGCACATGATTGTCTGTCAGTAATAGATGAACAGACATGATAGAGTATCTAATGATTCCTTGGCAGGGTCAAGTAGGCAAACTCAAAGTTCTTTGTTTCATCCCCTGCTGCCATGATAACTCATCGGTACCCTACGACTTCATGGTAGGACCACTGATGTGGCATCAGTGACTTACGAACTATGCCAGAGCCTATTGTGCATCCAGGGCCCATTGAGCCAAATTTTTATGCATGAATTTTTATGTGCAGTGGATGAATGAATGAGGCTCCATCGCTGACCGTGCCAATACAGTGTACATACTAACTGTATTATACAGTAGGCGTCAAAAGTCTAACTATAGCAGCAACTGGTTTAACTCCTTAGATGCAACTGTAATTTGTGACAGCAGCATTTAGGATGTTTAGGATGTCCCATCAGCCCAGGAGTCTACTGAAGATCTCCTTATCTGAATTCCATAGGATGTGGGTGATACCGAATAGAATGTAAAGTCAGAATGTCTAAAAAAAATGAAATAAAGTAAGTTGTGTTTCCTCTATCAATGGAGCCGTAGACCACTGTCTATTCTGCCTATTAGTTCAAATAAAGAAAGGTTGTATATCAGCTCACCACAAAGTCCTCCAAAAAATAGTCCACAATTTCCATGGTTAATGCAGGAATCTTGGAGGCTGGCATGCGCAAAACTGCACAATTATGAAGAAAAGTGATGCGATCTTGCACCAAAGGATATAATAAAAAGGTGTTCATTTATTAGAATATTTAAAATACCAAGTGGGAACAAGTGAAAAACAAATTAATACATGACATGTACACTAACGCGTTTCAGACACAACTAATCATATTCTGCCTATTACTTGTCTGATGTCTTACTGGATGTGCTACAAAGCTGGCACTGAAATTAAAATGTACTTAGGGGACAAATTATAAATTTGGCATCATGTGACCCCATATTTACTCACATCGTGCTCAAGTCAGACTAGATCATATAACCTTAGTTTCCTTTATTCCATTCGGCAAAGTAAAATACTAACCATCATTCGAAGGGGTTGTCCACTACTACCGGTAGGAAACCCATTCTGGGTCCATTTGTTTCCCCCTGTTAAAATAACAGACCCTGTACACACTTCCCGTGCTGCCACCATTCCAGCGTCGTCGGTAATTGCGGTGAGCCCTGTATCCAATCATAGCCGGCTTCCTTGTCCCCACCTTCAGACCAAACGATCAATCAACAGGATGTGAGCGGCAGCCACAGCGTCATTTTCTATTGACTGCTTGTTTGGTCTGAAGGTGGGGACAAGGAAGCCGGGTATGATTAGATACAGGGCTCACCAAAATTACCGACGACGCTGGAATGGCGGAGGACAGGAGGTGAGAATAGGGTGTGTTATTTTAACGGGGGGAAAACAAGTGGATTCAGAAGGGTTTGTCCTAGTGGTGGAAAATCACTTTAGTTTATATTTCTCAAATCCATGGCATACATGAAAATAAGAAGCTTTTTTCTCCTTCTGGATTGATCTTTCATTTTCAATTTGTGTATTCAGTAAAGATGGATTTCCCCATTATTGAAATTAGAGATGAAAATTGTTGCTTCTAAACCTTTATGGAGAAGGGAGGAGCTGGAGGCCACACTAGTTCTACTGAAGGGCAGTTACAGTTCTCCATTGAACTTTATGGGCACTAACTGTCACCTCTATCTCCATAATGGGAATATCAGTTTTTACCGAAGACAAATTTTACTTGTAAATTTAGAATTTTGAGAATGAAAGATCGTACCAGAAGAATAAAAAAGCAGATTTCTCTAATAAGGTGTATTACAAAGTTTCTTATTTTCACATGTACTATTGACTTATGTAAGAAAAAAAGGACCATTTAGGCTGGTTTCACACTATGTTTTTTGCAGTTCCGATGCTGTCCGATAGAAATCGGACAGCATCGGAACGATTTTTGCCTCCATGCAGCCCTATGGGCATCGGACCGAATCGAATGTGCACTAAATGGCATCCGATTTGGTCCGATCCGATTCTGTCCGATTTTTTTATCGGTGCAAAAATCGGAGCATGCTCCGATTTTTGCACCGAAAATAAAATCGGACAAAATCGGATCGGACCAAATCAGATGGCATTTAGTGCACATCCGATTTGGTCTGATCAATTTAACATGGGGCCCTATGGAGCGGGGTCCGAGGAAACATCTGATGTCTCCTCGGACCCGATTTTACTGTACTGAGCAAGCTCAGTACAGTAAAACTGCTCCAAACTGGAAGGCAGGGGTTAAAAAAAAAAAAAAAGTATATGCTCACCTATCCCCGATGCCCCCGCCGTCTCCCGCCGGCTCCCGGTGTTCTCGCGGTGTCTGCAGAGGTCTTCCTCTTCTGTACAGGATCTGCTGTGATGTCACAGTCACGTGACCGCAGGTTACCATGGTGTAACCTGAAGTCACGTGACTGTGACATCACGGCAGGTCCTGTACAGAAGAAAAAGACCTCTGAGGACACCTGGAGCCGGCGGGAGATGGCAGGAGACGGCAGGAGACGGCGGGAGACGGCAGGGGCATCGGAGATAGGTGAGCATATACTTTTTTTTTTTTTTCAGCACGAAGGCTACGATTTTATGCCGGAATCGGATGCCTATTTGGCATCCAATTCCAGGCATCAGAAGGGAGCCGATACTGTCCGATTTTATCGGACATCATCGGCTCCCTTAAAAATCGTAGTCTGAAAATAGCCTTAGTTGATATTCACGCATTGATGTTTCCTATTTAGACTAAATAAATGCACACTTCACATCATTGCAGTACAATGAATCAAATTTGGTTTTAATTTGCAGTTTCTTTGACAACTTCCCTCATCTCGCATTTTGGATAGGAAGCCCAGTAACAGTTTTACAAGGCCAACACGCAAGTTGTGAGCCACAGGCTCGGAGAATATGTATAGATGAAAAATAATTAGCTGTCACCGGCTTGGCTATAGAAGGAGAAAGCAGCCTGGAATAGCCTGTGGTCAAGTGTCCTACTTAATTAATGCACAGCACACAGGACAATACAAAGTGATTGAAGTGAGCGCTAGAAAATAGCAGAGTGCTGGAATGAGCCGCTCCCGTAGATTATAGAGCAAGACTTTATCTACATACCGTATTAATGCACGTCTCCTGTATGATTTACAGAAAATTGTCATTCAACACAAGACAATTACAGGAAAAACTATTTTCCATAACCAATGTGGTGACATTGCAATGACAAACGTGCAATATCTTCAGAAGTGTAGCTATAAGGGATGAAGAAGTCCCAGTAGATCCCGTTCACTGGATCCTTATCCCAAATGATTCTTCTGTCCCATATGACATAAAGTAACTAAGGATGTAACTGCTTTTGCATTGGGGCCCAAGGGCTTCAAATAAACGCTTTGGTTATCTGTGGCTTCTGTCCCAGGCTAAAGGCACAAAATGGCTATCTTAGACAGACTAGGCACAAGCAACTCTGTTAAGCAGAATCCATAGAAACCATGACACCCCCTAACCCCTATACAAGGATCTGGATTTACAACAGGGTCCAGGAGATTGCTGCCTAAGAAAGGACTGCAGTCCAGGGACAGGAAAGCCACCAAGCAGGGTCAAAAGTCAGGATGTGAGGAAAAGGACAAAATCAGGATCTATTAGATTGATCAATAAGTCGATTCAAAACCAAGATGGCAGCAAGGTCCAAATTCATCAGGTAAAACAGGAAAAACACAGATACAAGCCAGGAGACTGGCTAGCAAAGCTACAAGCTATTTCTGGCAGCTTCCAGCAGGAAGCTTATACATTAGTAGGGTATGGTGCTTTCCAATAGGCTGAAGCTAGGAGTTGATGACTTCAGATGGACAGCACACACAAACACACATCCAATAGTCTGACTGAAGTACAACAGGTCCCAGCCACTCCAACCTTAGGGGATGGATGGAGCCTGCTCTCTTCAGAGATTCTGGCACAGACCTCTCCTCTATTATCATCACCATCTACAGAGAGAATATCACGGAGCCTGAGGACAGACACAGATGTCTCAGGGGCAAGATCTGGTGAGGATGTCACGTTAACCTAATCATCAAACGTTTGCAGACAGGAATATTCATAATCAGTAGTAAGATATGTCTGTGACGACTATGTGTCTTAGCTGAGAATGTGAACATAACAATCGTCACTTCCGTTCCTCCCAAATCACATTACTCAGTAGGGTTTGGAAGATGCCTCAAACATATGAAACACGTGGTTCTATAGAGTTAAAATGTAGAAAAAAAGGTACAGACATAGCAGATCTGATATTGACACTTGGCACAGCTTATAATGTTTCAAGGCTTTTTTATAGATGTCCAATGGACTGAAAATAAAAGTAGATAACAATCTAAAGCTTAGACGTTATCCCCTATCAATGGGATAGGGGATAACTTTCTGATCAGGGAGGTGGTCCAAACAATGAGACCCCTACTGATTCTGAGAAAAGGGGGTTCTGAAGAGGACTGTACAGTACGAATGGAGCGGTAGTGGATTTGCACACTGATACTACATTCATTGTTACGGGGATGCTGAAGACCAGCCAAACGCAGAGCTCTGGAATCTCCAGTGATGAATGAAGCGGTGGTGATGCGCCATCGATCACTTCTCCATTCACATGGCGCTCATCAGAGCCCAGATTCTTGAGATCGTTATGGGTCCCAGCAGAAGTTATCCTCTATTCCAATGATAACTTCCAAACTTGAGAATATCCTTTTAACTCTGGCAAACGGTTAAACAATTCTAGTAGCTAGGCAGGAAAGTGTTCTTTACAGTGTTCTTTACAGTTAGAGCAGTCAGACAGTGGAATGCCGACCACAAGAGGTAATGATGGCCGACACTATAACAGAGGTAGTAATGGTCGACACTATAACAGAGGTAGTAATGGCAGACACTATAACAGAGGTAGTAATGGCCGACAGTATAACAGAGGTAATAATGGCCCACACTATAAGAGTGGTAGTAATGGCAGACACTATAACAGAGGTACGGGTATATACAGAGGCAGCAGCACTCACCAATTTTCCAGTCGATTCTTTATTGCACAAACAGCATAAAAGGCGATCATCAGAGGTGTTTACTGGGGATACAGGGGGGAGGATGGGATGTCCCTCAAGCGTGCCATAGCCAGGAGAAGCGCCCTGTGGTGGGCGTGAAACGGCCCGTCGCTTGAGGGACATCCCATCCTCCCCCCTGTATCCCTGTAAACACCTCTGATGATTGCCTTTTATGCTGTTTGTGCAATAAAGAATCGACTGGAAGATTGGTGAGTGCTGCTGCCTCTGTATATACCCGTTGCTAAGCAATGACCTTGTGACCGGATGTGCACCACACATGACCAGGAGCAGCAAGGCAGTGTGACGGCGGTGTCCATGTGAGCTCCAGCCTGGAGCGTGGTTAAATCCAAAGGGGAAGAGAGCTGCAGCTGTGCCCAGCAACTTCAAAGAAGTAACTATAACAGAGGTAGAAATGGCAGACACTATAACAGAGGTAGTAATGGTGGACGCTTCTGCACTTCCTCAGACCCTCTCCTATGGGTCCCTCATGCTGGCTAGTCTCTGTCCCAGAACGAGCCTTACTCTGCTCCAGTCCACAGGACCTCTTCACAGTCCTAGTGGGAACTGAACTGACTAACCCCGCCCCCAAGGCCAGAATTTATAGGTGACATTTCCTGAACTCGTGTTTCATAGCTCTCCTTTCTTGTCTGGAGTTGGGAACGTGTTGTGTGTGGTGGGCATACCTGATGTGGATACCTTCCCTTGCTTCCATGCACAACATGACCCCCCAAGGGAGGCAATGTCATTGTGGCAAACGGACTCTGGGGTGCCACAGTAGGAATGACCGACACTATAACAGAAGTAGTAATGTCCAACGTTATAACAGAGGTAGTAATGGCTGACACTATAACATAGGTGGTAATGGCCAACACTATAACAGAGGTAGTAACGGCTGACACTAGAACAGAGGTAGTAATGGCCACCACTAGAACATAGTGATGGCTGACACTAGAACAGGGGTAGTAATGGCCGACACTGTAACAGAGGTAGTGATGGCAGACACTATAACAGAGATAGTAATGACTGACACTTTAACATAGGTAGTAATGGCTGACACTAGAACAGAGGTAGTAATGGCCGACACTATAACATAAGTAGTAATGGCAGACACCTTAACAGAGGTAGTAACGGACGTCACTATAAAAAAGGTAGTAATGGCCAACACTATAACAGAGGGAGTAATGGCAGAATCTATAAAAGAGGTAGTAATGGCCGACACTATAACAGGTAGCAATGGCCGACGATATAACAGAGGTAGTGATGGCCGACATTAGAACAGAGGTAGTAATGGCCAACGCTATAACAGAGGTAGCAATGGCTGACACTATAATAGAGGTAGTAATGGTCGACACTATCACAGAGGTAGTAATGGTCGACACTATAACAGAGGTAGTAATGGTCGACACTATAACAGCATTTATAGAAGGGCTGGATGATTTCGACAGTGAACATAATATTGTCAGTTACAGATGATTCAGTAACAAAAATGTATAATGGAGAAGAAAGCTTGAACTTGATGGATAGGTCTTTTTCCACCTATGTAACAATATAAGTTTAACACTGCTATAATTTACCATATGCTTCGGGCTATAAGATGCACAACCCCCAAATATCTGGCTCTAGGGGGCAGCAGCGATGTGGGGTCACAGGGGACAGGAACAGGGTCGTAGGAAACAGAAGCCACCATTGGGGTGATTACGTGTCCCCAGTATTTAAGGATATGAATATTCAATGCTCCTCATGCCCATAAACTCTTGCCTACCTCGCTGCAGTGAAGTCAGCATCAAGGAGTGGGCGGGATTATGGGCATGGGGAGCATTGCTAATGCAATGTGCTTATGCCCCACTCCACACATGGATACCACCCCAGCAATTACAAACATGTATGGGATATTGGACAAAAGGTTTAAAGATAATTTTTTCAGAATTCTAAGCCTTGGACTTTATAAACTATATTTCTTATTCTTCTCTAGATAGTTCCCCCTACATGTTGATGTGATTATTTAATGGCATAATTTTGACTTGGCGGCATCTCTTTTGGAAATAAATAATTCTTAGGGTATCTAAATGAGTTAACCTGATTAGAAGAGAAGTTTACATTCTTGATTTTTTTTTACTAAACGGTATATCTTTTTGTTTTGTGCATGGTGTTATATTCTTGTATTGTTCGTGGTGTCGTTTAGAGGTGGAAATAATAAATACCATAGAGGCTGCTGATGCAAATACTAAACATCCCCAAGGAGAGAGGTGACCTAACCTTTTTTGGTAAAAACAAGGCAAGCTTTACTGTACACATCTTGGATGAACATTATGCAGCAGGCAGTGCTCTTATTAATGTCTATGTAACACAAAGGCACAATCTTAATGGTTACTGATGACGGCATATTCTTAGGGACATTTCTTTGCTTGTCAGGTAGATTAGGCTCAATTCACATACGTAGACAACCGTGGACAGTGATTCCTAGCAGGAGGACGCTCAACACGGCCCTTCCCTCCCTTTGTGCATCTGCCGGGACTTTCCCTTCACTCAGTTCGATTCACAAACTATTCTCCAGCTTTCTAGCTTCTGCGTTTCAGTCACCCACACATTGCTTACTTGAGAACTTGCTGATTTTTGTTCACTCAGTTTCCCACATTGCACCAACTGGACTCTTTCAGGCACAGGCTGACCTCTCTCCTGTGCAGCTCTCTGTTCACTTGCCCATTCCAGACTCTACTAAAATCTTCTCTGTGTCTCTCTTTCAGTCTGCTGACTGGCAACTTCCCCTGTGACTTATCCCAGACTTTAAATATTTTGTTCCCTGCAATAGTCTATGCCGGATTTTCACCTTTCACCAGATATTAGACTATAAAAATCTTCACCTTTCACCTACATTACTACATGCAGTTTACATTATACTATCTGTACATAAGCAGCTCTTAATATCTATGCCCAAACTACACCATATTATACCTACAAACAGTGCAACACATCATACCTTATAACACACTATTACATAACATCTACTACATTATTCCTATCACTATCTTACAGTTTACTTAATACACTCTATGTAAATAAATCACATACAATTAAATCATTGCTGTCTTCAGGGGGCACAGAACCGCAGGTTAACCTCTTAGATCTTCTCTCCTCTTCTCTCCTTTTATCTTCTCTTTTCTTCTCTTCTCTACATTTATCTTGTCTTCTCTAATTTCCTTTTTTCTTTAATTCTTTCCTCTTCTCTCCTCTTCCCTTTCTTCCCTTCTGTTCTCTCCTCTTCTCTCCTGTCTTCTCCTCTTCTCTCCTCTTCTTTTCTCTTTTCACCAATGGGTAAAGGCAGTGTAAAAAATTTAAAAGGGCTATTCAGATTTTTTTAGTGAATTAACCTTCTTGGCAAAATCAGGAACCTATTTGGTGGGCCAATTTGCTGTTCTGTGAACCTCTTTTTGCTTTCCTCTTCTCTCTCTCCTCTTATCTTTAATCTTTGCCTTTCTCTATTTCTCTATTCTTCTCTTTTCTCATCTTATATTGTCTTTCTTCTCTCCTCTCCTCTTTTCTTTAAATTCTCACCTCTTCTCTCCTTTTCTCTTCTCTCTCTTATCTTGTCTTCTCTTTCTCCTCTCCTCTTATCTTGTCTTATCTCCTCTCCTCTTTTCTCCTCTCCTCTCATCTTATCTTCTCTTCTCTTCTCACCAGTAGGTAAAGGCAGTGCAAATATTTTTAAAAAGCTGTTCAGAATTATTGTTAAAGTGAATTAAGGGCAAGAAATCGTATAAAAAAATATAAATAACCATTTCATCCCTTAAATACTCTGCCGCTCAGCGGTGCCCACCGGTCATATCCGTCATTTATGTGACTGCTGCAGCAAATCACTGTCCCAAGTGGTCACACTGGCATATAATCATTAAGGCCAATGATTGGGCATGTGAGTAGTAGGTATACTGTAATGCTACTGCTGTTGACCAAGGTGGCAGTGATATGGCGGTGGGGATGGAATCTGTAATTAGAGCCATTTCCTGCCCTTAGCTTACTCTTTAAAGATTCCTGACAACTCCTTTCCAGACTGACAGACCTGTGTTACTTTACATCATTGCTTTTATTTTGGAATCCCAGTTAAAATAGTAACTCACGGGGGGACATTCAGCTACGCAAAATTCTTCAAGCCTTGCATGACATCAGACAGAAGGGAGCTGTCAGTGAATATCACGCCTAGTACAAGTCAGATTGGAAAATATTGTTTAAAAATACTTTTAGGTGTCAGTTTAAGGTAAAAAGGTGTCAATCACCTGGCTGCTATTCTTCATTGTGGTCGGGAGGAAATTTCACTTCTGAGATGTTGCCGTATGATAGGACCGGGGGTATTAATGTTTTATCTATACAGACCTTAAACAGACTCTTACAGATTCCACTTAAAAGGGTCTTTTCTTCTACTCTTTGCTGTGGATTTTGTCTTGTTATCTGGGCATTTTCAAAACAAAAGCAGAAGAAATCCCCAGTCGGGGAATCAGTAAGTATATGTGTGTGAGTTTTCGGTTTTACTACTGGCAGCATGTTCACAATTTATTTCCATTTTGCTTCCATCTTAAGTGATCCTGTGTGAAACAACTGACACATTTCACAAGTCATTCCGAGTCTCGTTGGCTGACAAACAGATGAAATGTTTTTCTGGAGACTCATGGAATTTGATGGATGAAATGTCACCGATCATATTTGTTTCCTTAATTGAAATTAAAGAGGACCTGGTGCTATGCTAACTGAATGCAGCATGTCTGCTGCATTCGGGGAAGGGGTCCCCCATGTCTCTAGCCCCCCTGTAAGCTGTTTAAAAGACTTTATAAAGTGTACAGATAAGGAGTCGGAGGGACTTACTCAGTAATGGAGTCATCGCTGTTGCTGGTGTCCTCCCCGCATCCAACTCTCTCTTGTTCAGCCTCCTGTATATGTCATTGCTGTTGCTGGTGTCTCCCGCCTCCAGCCCTCAACGATGACACATACTAGGCTGAACAAGAGACTTGGATGCGGGAGGACACAGCAACAGCAATGACACATACAGGAGGCTGAACAAGAGAGAGTTGCATGCTGGGAAGAACCAGCACAGCGATGACACATACAGGAGGCTGAACAAGAGAGAGTTGCATGCGGGGAAGAACCAGCAACAGCGATGACACATACAGGAGGCTGAACAAGAGAGGGCTGGAGGCGGGGAGGACACCAGCAACAGCAATGACACATACAGGAGGCTGAACAAGAGAGGGCTGAAGGTGGCACAGAGAGGGTTGGTGGTGGGGAGAAGGGCAGACACATAAAGGAGGCTGAACAAGCGGTGTCACAGAGAGAGCTGGATACGGGGAGGACACCAGCAACAGCGATGACTCTGGACTCATTATCTGTACACTTTATAAAGTCTTTTTAACAGCTTACAGGGAGGCTAGAGACATGGGAGATCCCTTCCCTGAATGCAGCAGGCACGCTGCATTCAGTGCTGCATTCAGTTAGCATAGCACCAAGGGGGTGACAGGTCCTCGTTAAGACTTTTGTTGAGTGCAGTATGCCAACAACAAGGTATATTCAGAGACCCAAAACATATCTGTAGCATGAATACCGATAGTCTGATAGGAAAAGGTAGCAGAGCTGAGTTTATCATTTGTCTTTGGTGTTACGTAGGACTGCAATAATATTTAGTGTACACTTGACTATAATTGGAGTAATTGACCTTTCTAACAGTATGCTAATCACTCAAAGAAAGAACAAAATGTTTGTTCAGGAAGTAAAATTTCACAGTTCTGCAAAAATGCACACTGTGATATCACAATAGAGGAATTATGCACATAGTGATATCATAAAGCAATTAATGTGATATCACAGTACAAGAATAATGTGGAATAATGCACACAGTGATATCACAATAAAGGAATCATGCTCAATGTTATATCACAATGGAATAATGAAACAGTGATATCACAATAAAGGACTCGTGCAGAATGTAATTTCACAATAGAATAATGCACACAATGATTTTACAATAAAGGAAAATTCACAATGTACTATCACAAAGGAATAATGCTCATGGTAATATCACAGTACTGAATTAATGTGGAATAATGCACACAGTGATATCACAATAAAGGAATAAGGCTAGGGTCACACATAAGCCTTGGAAACGTTTTTGGCATCATTTTTTGCATTTTTTTTTCCTAGTCCGAAAAAACGCATATCTGTTAACGGATGGTGCATTTAGGTGTCGCTGCGTTTTTCAAAAACGCATACCTTTTGTTCAGCATCCAAAAAACGCAGCAGGCAATGTTTTAGGGTGCAGTAAAAGAAAGCCTGGTTTTTTTTTAACATAGGACCCTATGGGAAACGCATGGTACATGTAGGTACCACCCGTTAACGCATATGCGTTTTTTGTGAAAAAGTGACTAAGTCCAACAAACGCTCAGGGGCACAGGAGGCTCAAAAAGCAACCTAAAAAAAACAGATTTGTATGGAATCACTCAGAAAACAGATTGCTATGTGTGACCCTAGCCTAATACAGATATGATATCAATACAAGAATAATGCATCACACAACAATTATCACAATAAAGAATAATGTACAATGAAATATCACAATAAGAATAATGCATGTAGTGATTCCAAGTACAGATAATGCACATGGTGATATCACAATAAGGATAAGCATGAGTGATTTCCAATAAAAGAATAATGCACACAGTGAATCACAATAAGGAAATGCATGTAGTATTCCAAATACAGGAATAATGCACACATGATATCACAATAAAGGATAATGCATTATGATTCCAGTACAGATATGCAATGGTGATATCACAATAAAGGATATGCATGAATGATTCCAAGTACAGGAATATGCACACAGTGATATCACATAAGGATAATCATGTATGTTTCAAGTACAGGAATAATGCACATGGTGATATCACAATAAAGGATAATGCAGTAGTGATTTCCAAGTACAGAATAAGCACACAGTGATATCACAATAAGATAATGCATGTAGTGATTCAAGTACAGGAATAATGCACACAGTGATATCACAATAAAGGATATGCAATGATTTCCAGTACGATAATGCCACAGTGATATCAAATAAGGATATCATGTAGTGATTTCAAGTACAGGAATAATGCACACAGTGATATCACATAAAGGATAATGCATTCAGTGATTTCCAATACAGGAATAATGCAACAGTGATATCACAATAAGGAAATGCATGTAGGATTCCAAGTACAGGAATAATGCACACAGTGATATCAATATAAAGGAATTGCCATGAATCAGCCATTTACTGTGTCATAAGGACACTGTGCGTGACAGCTTCAGCCGCCCAATAGGTGGATGGCTTATGCTGGGCTGTCAAGAATCTGAATGAAGGCAAAGACGCCTAATCTGGGACTGAAGTGGGCTGGGCCATTCCTTTGCAAATTGAGGATTCCTTTCCAGCCTTATTACTGGTTGGGTCTGCTGGACTTCTTCCAGGTATCGTTCTTTAGGATGACTACCTGGCTATTTAGCAATGCACATCGCGAGGTCTACAGTACACCCAAATGGGAGTCCTGAAGTCAGGATCACCGGATATGACGCAATTAGCATCATACTACCTATACCGCCCATGTAGGAGGATGGGAAGGATGAGAAGGATCACTATGGCTTAGCACGCCCATCGAGGCATGAATAGTTGAAGTACAGGCGGCGATGAGAAGCCACAGGGAACGCCCTGTGTTACTTCTCAAGAACAGTTCATCAGGTAATAAAAGCACTTTTATAAAGCTTATAAATACCCAATTTACACACAAAGGGATGGCTAAAATCAATACTGATGGGCAGGGACAGGTATTAATAGGCTGGGGGCTGATTTTTAGGGGTCAGGTTCCCCTTAAGGTTACAGCACTTTGGACATGTTACATATAGATTCTACAGTCATCATCATGCATAATATATACATACAAATGAATTTCATAATGATATAGTGAAAGAAATATGCACTCATCAACGTCCCAGTACAAGGATAATGAAGTATATGTCACAATGTACAAAATATAAATTGGGGACTGAATAGAAAATTGCTTACCAAAATCTGAACTAACGTTACTCTACCAGTAAGTGAATAGATAGGTGTAACGCTGGGTGAAGTGATGTGAGTAGCTGCACACCAGCAAGAGCAGTGTGTCAATCACAATTGGTGCAAGCTACTGCTCTGCCGTGCACCCTTGAGTGCTGGGGATACTCTTCACTTGCCTGCCGATCCTGGTGAACGGGGACTTTGGCAGAGTCCTTCCCAGACAGCAAACAGAGCGACGGCTGGTGACTGATCCCACACAGTCAGCAAATAGGTCAGACACTCCAAAACAGAGCAAATAGCAAAACAAAAAAGGAACAGCAAATTAAACATAAACTGAAACCACAGCAGTAACAGAAAGAGAGAGCTGAACCAGCAGCAAACCACCGAGCACTAGCACTGACCAAACCACCCAACACAACTGAAATAATCAGCAACAACCACAGCATATGGCAGGTTTAAAACTGCCTCCCAGAAGTCACATGACCTCATGAGCAACACTCATTCCCCACCCTCTGCCCTCAGAACACAGGAGGAGAGGAGGAGAACAAGGTGGAGGGAATCTCCCACAATATGACTGTCCCAGCAGATACAACATCCCATATCTGCTGACAACAGCTAATGCCAGGGGACCCAGAATCCTGGAGCCCTTGAGTGGCACCATCAACCAGAGCATCAGTACCCACTCCCGCAACACCCGGAGTTCATATTTTGGTACAACGTACCCAGGCAGAGCGGGCATCAGTGTAAACTCAAGCCCTGAATGTGACGCCCCACCACTTGTGGCTAGCGAGTGTAGATGGGCAACCTGATGGGGAGCCTGAGCATGCACAGGAGCACAATGGATCCACTCATGTGCAGAACCACCAGACCTAACATTAGATCCTAATTGTTGGGCCTCATGGTAGCTGCCCTCATACTTACAGCCAAAATATCTGTCAAGAGTGTGTCATGACTTGATGAGTCCTCATGGAGTTCTGGGATAAAAAGGTCACAGCAGTTAGTGGATGGCAGATCCTCTTTAGAGCCCACTCATTGTTTATACTGAGTAGCAGATTTAACTTTAACATTTGGTGATGAAGTGATTACGGTTCCCTTCTATCCTACTGTGATTAACATGTAGTTGTAATCTCAGCTGCTACCATGCCCTTCTGCTATACAAACTCACTCCTTTTCCCTCCTACGCTGGTTATAGTTCATTCTATACTAACCTGTGAAGGAGCTGTCTCTGGAGAAAGGTGTGGTTATCTTTCCAGCATATATGGTGGATTCCTTCTCTGGGGAAGAATTGGAATACTTTTGTTGTATCTGTTCCCCTTGATTGTCTCCCTTTCCCCATGTTATTTTTATACTAGTGGTAAGACTAGTGTCTTGCTGGCCTGCTTACTAGTCAGGGCAAGTCCAGGGTTAGCCAGGGCCTAGCACTTGATCGCGCATGGGGGGAAAGACCCGCCTTAGGACATTAGGGATCACTCATGACTAAGTGTGAGTTGGTGACCCCCCTCTCACTATCACCAGGGCCTTTCTTTACAACTTCCCTGGTGCACCCCTCCTGTTGCGTCCCCTCGCTCCGGTGTGACAAGATCCAGACTGAGCTGCTCCACGCTGTAAACAGTGGGGGAAATATAGGAGATCCTATTACTGGAGTATTTTTTTAATTACGATTGTTCCCTTTTATGATACTATCCCATAATACACCATTTCCCATTGCATGGACAGATAAAACAATAAATCCCATTGTGTTCCACATCCCATTTTCCCCAGAGCTGGTGTATTTTTATGCAGCCATTCCATGCAGACGTTCAGCAAGATGGATTTTCTGAACTGTATACTGCTTGAATATATATTACGGTGACTAAAAAGTAATGAAAATCCGTTATGTGACTGGGTGGGCAATGCGTTGTAGAAGGGTTATGATACTGAAATACACCAGGTATTAAAACTAAAGGAAAAAAAGACTGGAGTGTTAGTACATTGTAACCAATGGGGGCGACTTCAATCTTCTGGACAGTCTCTATGGAGTAATAATCTTTTAGCGCGCCCCTCCTTCTCCGGCTGAATAGTTAACCAACCTGCTTAAATAGCCTGTCAGTTATCCCTGATAACAACGGTCCAGGCATTGAGCCATAGACGGGATTATAACCAGCTGCCGAGAAAGACTTATAACTTCTCCCAAGCCTTTTACAGTGTCATCATTTTAACTGCCTCCTTCATGAAACACATTTTCCAGCAGGGCCATAGGGCAGCATCTGTAATACCAGGCTGCTCGTTGGGCGGGTAATGCCCTTTTGCACAATATTCAGACCATAAGCATTGGAAATAAGCAAGAATAAAATGAAAAATGCCGTAACGTCTTTACGTCTTGCAAATTAAGAAATGGCAATCTTGCAATAAACGTTAAAGATCTCGGAGGCGGAAGGTGCTGTGCATTTCTGCGCTATTTATTCGGAGACGGAGATATTCCAGAGGGTCGCACAGCGAGAGACGCGGAGAGAGGGAGGGAGGAAAAAAAATCTCGGCTCTAGTTGAAATTCAGATCACAGCAAAAGCAATTTCCGAGTGTGCAAAGTGCTGTCAGCAAGCCTGATGTTTGTGTATGAAATATAGACAATATGACTGGCCCATCGGATCCCTCTGTCAGCCTGATGGATGGAGCCATGCAGGAGCAAAGCGGATGCTGTTAGAGCTCAGTCTTTTGGCCGTTGAAAGGGGATCTGGGCTTAATAGAGGTAAAAGTTTCTTTTAATCTGGCGAAATTCCTAACTGCGACTACAGCGGAAATAAAACGGAGGATGAGTCCTAGCCCCAGGCAGGAACAGTTGGCTGAGGGGAGGCAGTGCATTTAGCATTTCATTATATTCCATGGAGCTCTGTTTTACCTACAGTGAATAATAATATCAGAGAGGCCATTAATCTGCCGCTTAGTTATCCGGATTTCTCCAGCACTGCATGTCACTCACATGGTTTATGAGAAACCTAACGGGTATTTAAAGGGATCCAGAAAAAAAAGAGGTAGATTGCAAAGATGGAGTATAACTACTGTAAGGGAGGTAGAGGTTGTGGTGGTCATGTAAGGGAGTCCAGGGTGCTGTTGCCCTCCCTTGGAGATGCTCTGCATATGTATATTGATGTGTCATAGATTTGTGTGTATGTATGCTGACATGGTACATGTTAATGTGTGTATAGTTATGTGTATGCTGCCACCCTGTGGCCTATGCTAATGACTGCTCCCTGGTACCTCGTGTAAGCTAGAGTTCACAGGAGTTAGTGTGTGCACCCACCCATTGGGGGTGGAGTGTAAGAGTTATAAAACCGGGTGTTAGACATGTCTACACAGGAAGTCTCACCGAGGAGTGAATGTGTGAAGAACACTAAAGGCCCTGTCACACATAACAAGATCGCTAATGAGATCATTGTAACGTCACAGATTTTGTGACGCAACAGTGATCTTGCTAACGGTGTCGTTATGTGTGACACGCACCAACGATCTGCCCCTGCTGTGAGATCGTTGTATCGTTACACACTGCTCTGGGTCATTTTCCGCTGGGAGCGCTACATCATTGTGTTTGACAGGGACAATGACCAACGATGTCAATGCTTCGCTATGGCGTGACAATTCCAACGAACCTCGGTATAATTCTGGATCGTTGCTGAAGTCGTTGGTGACATCGCTGGTGGAGATACCTGTTTGACATCTTACCAGCGATGTGAAAAACGACACACCAGCGATCTCTGCACATCATTATCGTTATCGGGATCGCTGATGCATCATTATGTGTGACTGGGCCTTAAGTACTGTGTCTATGGAGAGCCACAGAGGAACCAAGGATTGCTTAGCCACATCCTCTGGATCAACCCGGGACATGAGTACGAGAGTTGGGAACTTGGCCAGGGTGCATGTAAGTGGGACTTTCATCCCGGCAGCGACTGTTCCCTGCGGTATGTGTGCAGTGGACTTCTACATAGGCTTCGTTGAACGAGTCGATCGTCAGTGTACTTGCGTTAAAGGAACCTTTGTCTAAGAGCAGCCCTGATTGGTCCTCTGTGGGTGGATAGGACTGGTGCTGTGTAGAGACTATATGAATTTGAGGAAAAGGACAATGGTTTGGAAGGGTCGGCACAAGAGTTTGGAGGTACCAGAACAGCGGGAGCAGCCTGCACTAAATTATGTTATAGTGATTGCCCCGAAACAAGTAACATTTAAAAATGGTGCCTGTGATATCTCTGTTCAATGGGAGTCACGTGTTAATGCAAGTAGACTGTTGACAAAGAATATTAATTTTTTGTCTGCTTTGGCCCTCACCAAGGGCACATGTGAACTGAACTGTTGAACTGGGAAGCCAGCCTCGGTGAGCATTACTAAACCAGGGCTTCTCTGCAACCATAGCTCTGCCTCACCTGCGACTATCAAGCCCCAGTGTCGCCGGATCCTCAACAGTCGTACTCAGAACCTGAGGGTTAAGGAAGACCAAAAAATGACTCATCCCTTTATGGGGAGACCAAGAGATGCGATCCGTAGAAAGGGTATATTATATATTTCATATTAGTCCTTGCAACATTCAAATTGCCATAAATGATAGAAGTGTATCCCACTGCTTAAAAACAAACCCTGCTTTGAGCATCTTGGCACACAGAGGTAGCCGCGCATGCACAGCTCACCACCATTCCCTTGTACTGGAGTATGAAAAATAGGGCATTGTCGTGGTGGCAGGCTACTGGTAATCTGGGCTAAAGAGATGGGTCTTCAGGTTGATTTTGAAGGCTTGGAGTGTAGATGGCCATAGCAGAAATTAACAGTGGTGAAAACAGGGAGTTTACTGCACTGAAATTGTGCACACAATGATATCACATCAAAAGAATAATGCACATAGAGATATTCTAATGAAGGAATAATGAATATATGGAGATAGTGTGGGATTGGGTTGGAGTAGTATGGAGTTAATAGTTTATAAATTGGAGATTACATCTGTAAGGTATCAGGAAATTAGGTCTAGAAGCATCAGCCTTTAAATCTTTGTACCTAAAAACTAAAGGCAGGTAGTTGCTAACAGTGGAAACTACCTGCCCTTTGAAGCCCGGCACTGGCACAGAGCGGTCATTGACCTTTCCTCATTAATCAGCTGTTCACGTCAACAGAGAAGTTCTTCTTTTTCCGGACTGCTCTTTTAAAGGGATGTCAGTACCAGTGTCATACTGATTGACAGATGGCTCCCGCAGTTAGGTAATAGGGAAGTGAATGTCAATCAGCATGACGTTGGGAGTCACACTCAATTAACAGCACAGGACAGAAGAGAACCATCGTTCTGTAGACAAGACGTTATTGGAAACTGCTGAATCGCTGACAGGAGCAGTCTGAAAATCCCTGTGCCAGCAGAGAAAAGGCGCTGGGCACAAAAGGCAGGTAGCTAGTAACTGTTTGCCTTTTAATCCTTAGGTAAAGTGTAAGAAAAAAAAGGTAGCGGATATCCCCTTTAGGGCTACGTTCACACAGTGCACTACTGCACTATTTTTGATGCGTTCCTTATGGATCTGCTATTTGCAGTGAAAATGCAGTGATGTTGGCAGTCCCAGTCAAGTGAATGCATTTCACAATTTTGCATTTGGACAGTGCGCTTTTTACTTATCGGTTCTTGGGCTTAAGAGCGCATCAGTAAAGAGAATGAGCATGTCAATTAATTTTGGGCTTAGCTGCTGCACTTTTACTCACCTCTCGAGCTCCCGTGGTGATCTCCAGTGATATTCTCTCATCCCGGAGGCACAGGACCTGTGAGAGGACCTGGCACTGCACCATGTGACTGAGCGACGTCACTCAGTCACATGCGCAGGGTCCTAGAGGCAGCGACACGGCAGCCTCGGGGATGAAAACTTCGCTGGAGATCACCGGGGGAGTGCGGGGAGGTGAGTAAATAGCGCAACAGCATTCACACACACAAGACTGCGATTTGTGAGAACATGTTCTTGGTGCAGTTTCTGAACCAAAAACGGATCCTCACAAAAGCAGCCAAAACACTGTGTGTGAATGTAGCCTTAGTCTGTCATGTGTCTGGATCAAACCCTTGAGGTTGTGATTGGCTTTTCTATCTACCAAACCACAGTGGATACACCTTTCTCCAGGTGTTTAGTTTCTCTTATCTTTAGTTCTATTAGGGTATCAGGTGTATGCATTTACTCGTTTGTCCCAATAACCTTTTCAGGTGCGACTTTAAATACATTCTCCCTGCTGGTGATATTCTCACTTGGATGTCCGGCCATGCTGCCATTTGTTATGCCAGTGAAAGACCAGCTAGGATTCTGTCTCTGCTGTTCATTTCTTTACTCTGCACTATCCTCTGTTTGTTATTTAGGAAGTAGACATGATTTTTGGGATCTCCTACCTCAGCTTACCTTCTTTTCTTTAGGTGAATTGCACTCTGCTCTGCCCTCTGGTTCTTTAGGGGGAACGTGAAGTGCTGTACGGCGATCAGTTAAATAGACCTGAGTTGACATCTTTGGTCTGTGGTCAGGGTTATCCCAGCTCACACAGGAACCACTAGGGCTCGGGGTTGGGATCTGTAATCTGTACAGGAATCGGTAGGGTCAGTTGCACTTTTTAGTGTATTGCCTATTTCCCGTGTGAGTTTCTGCACTACCATACCAAAGACATTGCAGATATATGGAACTGTGTCCCTTTGGCAATGCCAAAAAAGAGATTGCCAGAAGGGTGAAGCAGAAGAACAAGAGGTAAAGAAAGTTGGATTATCTGTACGAAGAGTTAAGTTTGGAATGTATAGAAGCAAGAGAGTGTAAATTGGGAGGCCAATGAGAAGGAGTTTGCAGTAATCTAGGCGGGAGATGATGAGAGCATGTTCTAATGTTTAAATTGAAAGTAGGGTCTCAGGAAGAGTCTTGAGGGACATCAACAAACATGGTACATACCATTGGAGAGTTATTCTGAGCTCTATAGACATAGTACAGGCTATCATATTGTACTTGTAGTCTGCTGCCACGGAAAAACCCTTCCATTGCCTCCATAGTAGATGAATCACTCCCCGCTCATAAATGGCAGCTATTCCCATACGTTTATACAGATGTAGCAGTGCTGATATACAGCTGTTGTTTTGTGCTCTCAGTTAATACCGAGGGTGACAAATCTTTTTATTTTTCTCTTTTTTTGTAACTGAACTTTTATGGTGAAGTCCTGCGCTGACAGACAGCACCTGGGGATTGGTAACAGGACAGCTGGAAGGACCGTTCTGGGGTCACTGCCTGTCATTTACAGTAGTGGCGTGTTGATGGCTGTAAAAAAAAAACATGGCATAAGCAACGGAAAAAAAAATCACCTTTGCAAATTAATTCTTCCTTGATGATTAAAGGAGCATTTATTACATTTATTAATACTTAACAAATGTCTATCAAAACTAAATTAGTGATTTTTTATTTGGCACATTAATTAGTTTAGTCGTTATGAAGTCCATCTACTTAATGAACAAATTGGTGGTTTATGGAAAAAATAAAACTAAAGGCTCAAAAAAGGTATATTTCTAATGGAAAGTCCACTTTGTACATCCCCTTTAAAAAATAATAATAATATTAAGATAGAATTTCCAATTCTTCCTGATTGTAGAGATTTATCCTTCATTAGCTTTTCTCTTGGTTCAATATACCCTAATAGTGGTGGGAGAGGGCTGCTTTACAAAAATAAAAAAAAATTGGTTTATACTTCATCGGGAGATGTTTATGCTATATGTGTCTATATATCTATATGTGTCTATCTATGGCCACTCAGTGGTTGTGATGTGGATTGCTGCCAGTGGAGGGTTGATGCAGTTAATGTGTAGAGTAAGAAATAGGAGCAATTATTCAAATTTATCTTAACATAACTCTTGTTGCACAGTAATTGCTGCTAACGTTACTACATAGCTCCCAACCATCCCGGATTTAGCAACACTGTCCTGATTTGAGGGCTCTGTCCCGCTGTCTCGGCAGTCAAGGCTTTGTCCCGACTTCCTCTCACCTCTCTTTGCTGGCTCCATAGTTACTCCTCCTCTGGGGTGGGGCAAGCATCTCTCTGCACATAATTTAAATATACACCTCTGTTCTCTCTTCTCCCCCAAGACTCAAACTTCGTGTTCACAGGCAGAAGCTCTAGCCATGACCCACAGCCCATTTTGAAGAAGATAGGAATATTTTAGTAATCCTGGGCTGTATTGCAGGCAGTAACCCAAAAGCAGATTATACAGGAACATAGAGATACATCTGAACATAGCAGTGCATTTCTATGTCCCTGTATTCTACAGGTGGAGAAATAATCAGATTGTTTGTTCCTATATAATTACTAAAAAATAAGTTTAAAAAATTGCAAAAATGTCAAATTCTTTCTAATTGCAAAAAGGTAATTTTCATTTTTTGGCATGAGTGTCCCCTGAACTTAACCCACGACCTCTAAAATTGCAGTCAGGAGCTAAACCCCTGAGTCACAGGCTCTGCCACTGCCCCTAGGAGAAATTTGTATACTCTAAGCTACAATACAAGCTCTGACTCCACAGGCGATGATACTGGTACATGGAGGTACATTGTACATAGAGGTGTTTCTATGTCCCTGTATTCTAGAGAGAGAATAAAAGAATATTTTTTATTCCTATGAAATTACTAAAAAAAAAAAAAAAAAAAAATTAACCCCTTCACAACCTTGGACATAATTGTATGTCCAAGGCCGCCTCCCTCCTTTTCATGCGAACACACGTGCTGAGTTTGCATCATCCCCTACACATGTCATAGGCTCTGATCAGCTGACATGTGCAGCTAACAGTTAACACTCTTGAACTTTTAGATTGTGCTGCCAATCATTGACAGTGCGACCTAAAGCACCACAGCGGGAATCGCACTGTTTCCTCACCAGCATAGCGGCCCATGATGTGATAACGGGGCCTCAATGAAGATTGATGGAGGAGGGAGCGCTCCCTCTTTCATCATTACTTTTAACTGTGTTGGAATATGAGATACAGTTGAATGTGTGATGATGGGCTGGGGGCCCGGTGTTGGTGCTGGCACCAGGTTCCCCTGATTTACGGGCACCATAGCAGCCATGTGATCTGCCACAATTGACAATATGCCACTGTCTACAACCATATTACCTAACTTATATTCAATTTGTTAAATAAAGTATCAAGTTTTTATCCAAAAAGCAACTAAGTTTACTAAATAAACAAGCAAATCATTTTTTTCCAGCAGTGCCGCATTGCTTACTTATAGCTCATGTTGTGAGTTCAATTTGGGATTAACTAAATCTGGAGATTTCACTGTGTTAAAAGGAAGGTGTTTTATTTCTCTCTCCATCATGATAAATCAGAGCTCCGCCGCTTACCAGGTTCAATCTGAACACAATAATGTATCGCCCGGATCACACTTATTTTCCTACTTGACCAAGGATCAGAAGTCAGCACAAATGCTGGGGATTAAAGTGGTACAAATGTTACTTACTTCAAAATAAAGTTGACAACTGTTTTAAAAGGGAAAAACATCACAAAATTGGATTCTTAACGCTTTTGTATAAATATTGAAAGGATTGTTGGAACGAGGAAAGAGGCTTGCTTTTTTTCCCCTGAAACAGCACTACCCTTGTCCACTGGCTGTAACGGGTATTGCAGCCCAGCCTTTTTCACCTGAATGGGAATGTGCTGCAATACAGCCCTTAGGCTTTACTTTAGAGAAAAAGCAAAAAAGCAGACCTGTTCTGGTCCTCGTCAACCCCATCAACATTACTGAAGAATGCAGATGCTTTCATAGAATATGGTGCGTAGATTACAAGTGAAACAATTTTCAACAACAAAAAGAGCAATGCAGCATCCATTTCAAGTTCATAGCTCAGTTGTACCAAATGGGAAGAGGGTCCCTACCTGAGAGTAGAGTGAGGCCTCCGTCTCACCATCACACCTCTAACCACTTTGGACAGAACCAATATGCACATGTTTACCCCCAATCTCTATTTTATGGTCATTGGATTGATTCCCCACCACTGTCTTCTTATGTTGCCTACCCATTACGGCAATTGATATGACTAATGTATCTCCTGGTTCTCGTAACCCAATAAGATCAGTCATTCCTCCAAATCTTCCCAGATCCAGCTCAATGGTCCCAAATTCAGGGAGCTGTCCCACTGTCCTGAGAAGTGGGAGATATGTCCTGATCTATGTACACCTGGTACAGATACAAATTAATATAACAGAAAAGGGAGTTGACAGATCTCTACTCCGCCATTTCGCCAGAGTGAAGGACCCGCAAAGACAAGGAGCTTCAGGTCACCGATTCTTTTAATGCACCACTAAAGTGGTGCTTAAGTCCCCTGCCTCTGTCTTATACTCTTCTTCTGGCAGCTTCACCTTTTTCCAGCATTGCTCCGGTTGGTCTCTGGTGATTTGTGACCTGTTGGCAACCACACATCACGGTTCCACGAGCCACATCTGACTCCCGAGCTACAGGTTGGGGACCCCTGTTGTAGTGCATAATAAATGTAATGTAAAAACTAAAAATCTTTATATTCATCTTATTGCTCACCTGACCAGCCCCTCCACTCCATGCCGATACTCATTCGGTCCTCGTCACGTCTCACACTGAGAAGGAACAGCCAGCTTTAATGAGGCCCAGAAGGGTTCTGTGCAACCACACACTCATGCACAGAATCACCGGAAGTCCAACCTCACTGTGAAAGTTCCAGGGAGTTCAGCAAGAATAGTGAAGGTAAGGAGACACGATGATGACCAGATTGGTGATGGTGAGGAGTGGTGAGTATAAGTTTTTTTAACCTTTTTTTGGACCATCATTTTTTTATTTTTCATTGTAAGTAGAAATGCATTTACATTCATGACATAGGAACAACAGTAACTATCATATGACAATATTGAAAGAGGTACAACATATTGTAACATAGTACTCTGATGTCAGTAACTATTTTGTATTGATGCTCTATAGAATATTAACTAGTAACTCCCTAACCCACCCACTTCCCTTCCTAGAATACATCTCAACAGGTCTTGTGTATATTTGAGTTTACTGTAGATTTTCTGATAAAGTTTTATGTCCGGATGGCACATGTGAGTCTCCCCAATGTACCTCCAATGTCCTCATTGGGGTACCATGCTGAAGATCTATGAGCTAGCATGAGCTTCCCTATTTCTACATCAGTGAATTCCTGTTCAATGAATCGTCTCCATTTATTAAAAAAAATTTTCGTTAGTTTACTGGGGCTACTCGCGGCGTCTAAGGATTCGAGTGCAAGTGTTTTTCGCAGTGAATTTTTGACCTGTGCCAAGTCAGAGGGTCTATCGTTCAACCAGAACTGCAGCAGCAGTCTCTTTGCAATTATTGCAATATAGTGAAACAGTACATGTGGTTGTGTCATATCTGTCGTGTTATTTTGGTAGTGGAAAAGCCATAGCATTGGGTTCAGTTTGTCTAGTCCTACGCATATTCCCCTCGTCCACTGATCTACTGAGATCCAGAATCTTTGAGTAGCAGGGCAAGACCAAAGGCCGTGTTCTAGATCTGTCATGTGTGCTTTACATTTAGGGCAATTTACCCATGCCTCCTGTCTACCTGGTGTCGGTGGTATGTTAAATGCCAAAATTGTCCCGTGAATAATCCTAAATTGTGAGTCTCTCCAGCGCTCGTCCTGTACGAAACGTCTGCAGGTCCCCCATCCCTCTATTATTTTCTGTGTAAGGTCAGGGTCCTTCATGTGTTTTTTTCCATTTTGTGAAGAGGGGTGTCTTTTTTGCTGGTCGTAAAACCGTCTGCAAATTAGCGTAGAGAGAGGTTATTGATATATCTTCTTCATTCATAGCCAGCAATTTGGACCACAGATTATCACTGACCTCTCCCGATATATCATTCAATTGCGAGAGTAAGTAATGATGAATCTGGCGGTACTGCATGGCCTGATACCGAGGAAGGTTGTACGTGTGGAGGACCTCACTCTCAGTCATCCATCTTTTTTCTCTTGGGATCATGAGGTCATTCAGGGTTTTGATTCCCTTATCTCTCCACGCCATGAACAGTCGGCTCTCACGACCTAACGGGAATGCCGGGCATCTCCACGGGTTGAGTAGTTTAGAAATCTTCCAAGACAAATTTAGTTTTTTCCTTACCCCCTTCCATGTTGCTATCGTGTCTCTAAATATTATTGTGTTCTTGATGGATTTGGGTAGTTGGGGCAATGGCGTGTGTAACAAAGCTGACAATTCCCAGGGTCTAGTGAACTCTCCCTCCAAGGCTGTCTCTGAGTGCCTGCCAGTGCCCCTCACCCAATCAAGAACATTACGCAGGATACAAGCTAAGTTATAGCCACGGACATCTGGGAGCTGAAGACCCCCCTCTTGTTTTTGTCGTATCAATACATTGAAAGCAAGTCTAGGTCTCTTCCCCCTCCACAGGAATTTCGAGAAGGCCTTGTTCAATCTAGATATATCTGTATGTTTTAACAGCATGGGGATATTTTGGAGCGGATACAATAGTCTAGCGAAGCTGACCATCTTAAGTAGATGACTTCTTCCCATCAAAGAAAGTGGCAAATTGGCCCATCCCGTAAGTTCCTTTTCGATTTTTAGAAGAATTGGGATAAAATTCAATTTGTAAGTTTGAGTGGGATTTCTGGCCAGATGGATACCCAAGTACTTAATGCTATCTTTAGCGACTGGTATGTTTCAAAATTGTGAACGTCGTGAGAGTCTACTTTTTGAGTTGAGGAACATTATTTCGCATTTTTCTTTGTTTAATCGAAAGCCTGATTGTTTGCCTAAGGTGTCAATTGTTTCAAGAACATGAGGAAGATCCCTTTCTGGATTTTGCATGTACAAGACGATGTCATCAGCAAAAAGTGACAGTTTGGCTTCTTTAGTTCCCACCCTGAAACCTTCATAGATTGAACTCTGCTCCAGGTATAGAGCCAGGGGCTCTATGGCCATGTTGAATAGCAGGGGTGACAGTGGACACCCCTGTCTCGTTCCCTTCTGCAAGGAAAAGGAGTCCGACAGATGACCAGGAGTGCTAACACAAGCTTTTGGGTTGCTATATAAAGATTGGAGATACTGCCTGAACGGGCCCATTATTCCAACCGAGTCCAAGACTCTACCCAGCCATGACCACCTTACATTATCAAAGGCTTTTTCCGCATCCAAGGTGATCACGGCTGGGTCCCCCCTCTCTGATTCTATCTTTTCTCTCATGACATCAATCAGGAACATCGTTCGTCTAATATTAGTCGTTGTCGATCTCCCTTTAATGAAACCTGCTTGATGCGGGGGTATCAGTCTAGGCATGATTGTCACTAGCCTATCCGCCATTATTTTAGAGAAGAGTTTTAGGTCTTGATTTATCAGGGAGATCGGTCTAAAATTTGTAGGGTCTGTTAGTACTTTTCCTATTTTGGGTATGAGTTTTATGTGGGCCAAGTTCATTCTTTCTGGGATAGGGCTCCCTGGAGTATTGAGTTAAATAAGTTGCCTAGAACCGGGGAAACCTGTTCCTTAAGGGCCTTGAAAAATGCACCATTGTAGCCATCCGGTCCAGGTGCTTTACTCGGATCTATGTGTCGTATGGCATTCTCTACCTCCTCTATCGTGATAGGTCCATTCAAGAATTGTTTGTCCTCTTCCGTCACACTCGGCAGGCGCACCAATTGTAGCAAGTCAGGCTGCGCGGGTGTGGCAGAGTCGGATTCCGAGTAAAGGGATGCATAAAATTTACCCAGGGCCTGACTTATGTCTCTGGGGTTGGACCAGATGTTACCCCGTTTGTCGATTATAGTTTGAATCAGGGGGATAATTGTTTACCGCGAGACAGCCGCGCTAGTAAACGACCTGCTTTGTCTCCACATTTATGGAGATTAAGTTCCATTCTATTTCTATATATATCTTCCCTACGTCTTGCCCACGTATCGAATTCAACTTTTGCCCGTTGCCATCTTTCCTTGTCTGGGTCAGCCATTGTGTTTTTGTAATGTGAGTAAGCATTTCTTACCGCAATGCTAGCCGCTACAAATTGCTCCTTTGTTTTCTTCTTTATCCCCATGCTGTATGCCATTATCTGGCCTCTCAACACCGCTTTCGCTGTCTCCCAAAACAGACACGGGTCGGCGCAATGAGTTTCATTATCACTGGAATAGATTGACCACCATTCTCTAAGGAGGGAGACAAAATTTTCATCTTTAGTGTAAGTGTCAGGAAACCTCCACAGATAGTCCGTGCCCTTTTCGTAAGTATCTTTGGATTCCAACACCAACGGGCTATGGTCAGATATCACCATGTCCTCAATTTTGATTTCAGTTGTTCTTTGTAATATGTTAAGAGATGTAAAAAACGTCTATTCTAGACCAAGACCCGTGGGGGTGGGAAAAATGGGTAAATTCCCTATCCAGAGGGTGTATCGTTCTCCATGCGTCAATCATATTAACAGCCGCGAAGAGAGTGTCAAGGAATCCTTCAGTTTGTGTTCTCGTTGTTGGCTGAGAGTCCCTTCTCAGGGGTGTTGAGTGTCTCCTATCCTCCTCCTCGTCCATATTAAAATCGCCCCCTACTATTCTGTTGTGACCATTGTCCATCAAAAGTCTAGCCTGCAGCTCTTGGCAGAATGATTTTTGGCTCGTGTCTGGTGCATAGATGTTATATATAGAGAAGACGTCTTTCTGGATTTGGATGCTCATTTGGATCATCCTACCTGCATTGTCTATTTGTGTGGACAGAACTTTATGCGGTAAAGATCTATTGATCAGGATTAGAACTCCTGCCTTCCTTTCCACCGCACCAGAACCGTAGATCTCCCCTACCCACAACTTCCTGAGTCTGAAGAAATCCTCAGACGTCAGGTGGGTCTCCTGCAACAAAGCAACATCTGCACGTAGCCTTTTAAGATGGCGTAGAATCATCATGCGCTTTGCTGGTGAGCGCATACCTTTTACGTTCCAGGAGACCCACCTAACCATCATGACCCCCTTCTTGCGATGTGACTGGCCGGTGTTGTTTCATAAGCCATCTATGTAACTTTTCCCATAGCCATAGCCAAGAGAGGACGATTGAATTCCAGGCTATACAGTGAAATGTTTTTGTTCTGTTACGGATGTCTCTAGGTACCCTTTCCCACCCCATCTCCCCCCCCATGAAAATATTTTCCTCCCTTCTCCTTTTCTGTCCTAATGCAAGACTACTCTTCTTCCCTCCAATGCAGCTCATACATCTACATCTTGTCCCTCCGCCGCATCCGGCAAATTTTTAGTGGCATAGTCTTGTTTTGCTATGCACCCGTAACTTACTCCCATTTTCTCCTTTTCAATCTTCTCCCCCCTCTCCCCCCACCCCCCCATAAACAGACATCATAATTTCTGCATAACAACTTGCTTATCCTCCTCCCCTCCCCTCCAGCCCCCCATAATTCCCTTCAGAATTTTTAAACAGTGCATTTACAGGTAGAGTGTCCTTAGTGAATCATCAAGCGGTCACGTGACGCTATGTTATCATCAATGCTGTTCATAGCTCTCATTTCCCCCCCCCCCCAGCCACCTCCCCACGGAAAGTATCAGAGTTTATACATATTGTCTCAGAGGTGAACCTGACTCAAGTCGGAGTCCGGTTTTCCCTTGCATGGATGTATGTAGACGTGGCTCCATTCCTCCTCGTCCCCCTCTCCTCGACCCCCATCACGAAAAACCTGTGGAGAAAGAGCGGGAAAGAGGAGAGAGAGGAAGAAGGAGAAGGAAAGAGAGAGAGAAAAAAAAAAAAAAAAAAAGAGAGGAAAAGGGAGAAAAAAGAGAGAGGGGGAGAGACAAAAAAGGGGGGGGTGGAATTCCGCATCAAGCGCAATAAACCGGAAATGAGGACAGGTCGGGAGGGAACGTCTAAAGTTCTTCCTGGGGAAAAGTTGAGGGAGATGACCGATGAATCAGAAGGACCTCTGGGACAATGTCGTTAGCGAAGAGGGCAATGCCATGCCCTTCCAAGTCTCTGTATTTTGTCTATTTATTTGTAAAGTCTACTCTTCTTCTTCCCATGTCAGCAGCAGCAGTGATTATTTTATCCTATCCACCTTGTCTAGTGGCTACTTCAGCATCACTTCTTTTTTTGCCACCGAGAACCTGTCCGCCGTTGCTGGCTGGGGGTTCCACTTCTGGATGATGGACCTTCATTCATGGTATTAGAGCGCAGCCTGTACGATCTCACCGATTCACGCTCCTCTCCTGGTTCCCTCTCCGGGCTTCGTGTTATTGGTGTTTTATCTGCAACAGCGTTTGGGGGTGTCGCAATTCTTGGTGATCGAGTGTTATCAGAGATTGCAGCCATTGCATCGTCTGGGTCTGTGAATGTCAATAGTGTCCCTCCTCTAGACCGGAACTTCAGGGTGGCAGGGAAGTTCAGCTGGAAGCGTACATTTCTTTTGTATAGTATGGAGCAGACTTCGCTAAAAGCTCGTCTGCGGCGGGAGACTTCTGGTGAATAATCCGCAAAGACTAACACTCTTTGGCCATGTAATGACAGGGGCAGTTTTCTGGCCTTATAAGCTCTGAGAATGTCTTCCTTGTCTCTATGATTTAGAAATTTTGCAATAGAATGTCTTGGTTTGTCATTAGAATTTCCAGAGAGGGAAGGGTTTCTTGAGGTAGCTGTTGTAGTGGTTGTATTATCTCTGGGCGGCCCTAGTCTATGGGTGCGCTCTGTTTTGCACCTGTGTTGTAGGCCCAGGGCTTTGGGTAGGTCTACTTCAAAGATTTCTACAAGCTGGTCTGCTGGGATAGATTCAGGCAGGCCTACTATCTTGAGATTGCTCCGTCGTGATCTGTTCTCCAGATCCTCCAATTTTGAGAAGGCATAATCAGAGCGTTTTTGTAGTGCCTCTACTTGATCTTCCAGTTCTAATATTCTGTCCTCAGCTGAGTCAATTCTGGTTTCCGTCTCTTTTAATCTCTGGTCATGGGCTTCTGCTTTCCTCTTAAGCTCTATAGTGGAAGCGGCCACCATGTCAGCAATTACTGATTTAAACTCCTCAGCCATGTGAGTGGCCAGCTCTTTGGCCAGCATTTTATAGTCTATGGTTTGCCTCTCCTGCCTCCTGTCTGTGTGCATCTCCTGCAGTTCTTGTGTTTTTTCTACTAGCCTTGTCTCAGCCTGCACCTGTATTCTGTCTTCCAGAGAGCCCTCCGGACTCCCACTGTTATGACCCAGTGTTCCCCTCTGGTCTCCTCCATCTAGGGCACCATGTTGCTGCCCTTAGTGGTTCCCACCTCGTCAGCTGTGTGCCCGGGCGAATCGGTTGCCTCCCGCTCCGCTGTGCAGCCCGCGCTCTGGGCGCCATCAGCCGCGGCCTCGTGCTGTGAGGGGGATCGGCTATCACCCCCTTTGCGCGTCACATACCGGTCCATGTCGGCTTCAGGGGGGTGTCCTACTTCTCCGTCTCCCGTTAATTGCTAGGTGGGAGTCGGGTGCACGGAGGGCGCTTGGATGGGGCCGGATTGCCGCGGCGGGTCCCGGAGCTCTGCTAGATGCGGCTGGGCATGGCGGCGCCGGAACCGGAAGTTCTTTTTAACCCTTTAATGACCCTTCAAGGTTCAGAATAATGAATATGCTCAATCAATTTGCTTAACCTGCGGAATGCAGATTTTTGTAAAATTTGAGCGGAATTCAATTCTGCTAGAATTTATTTGCTCATCTCTACTATTAACGAGAAATGAGTGAACCTTCCAAGATTCGGGTTCTGTTGACGAACAAACCCGTATGTGTTCGGGTTCAGTCGTGCTGTTTGGGATCCAAACTTAACCCCAGCAGTCACTGATTGGCTGTTCAGCTCTCTGCCCACATACAGTCAGCCATAAGGCAAACACTTTTGGGGGTGGGAGGGCGGTGATTTAAATTTTTTTAACATCACTACCAAAGTACGGACAAAAACTCTTTTTTTAACCCCAACGTGAACCAATCACACACTACAATTGGCTCACACTGGCCCGACCACCCATCGCACCAGAGCACAGCCATCCTGGCCGCAACACTTTAGACGCAGAAATACCCCGAACTCATGGTTTGCTCATCTATGCTAATAACAGGTAGACCAAAATCAAGATTCCTGCCAAAACCTAAAATTCTTAAAATCATGTAGTGGCCAAGCCAATATCAATGAGCTACCGCTCGATCATCACTCACAAAATGTTTACATTGTTTGCTGTTTATATCCCCATATAGATTTATTACCTTTCTAGATAAATGTCAGGGTCACCGGAGTGATTCTAGTATTACCGCTCAACCAATACGAAGATCTATGCCCTTCGTTGTGACATGACAACCCCGCCTGCTCTGGGCTAGATACCGGGTAACTGAATCACTTTGCATCCCCTCCTCCACCCTTTTTACAATTCATTTTGAATTACAAGATGCTTCACTTCATCCTGCCCATGATTGATAGCTATTCATAACTCATAAAACAGAAGCATGACAGATGCAGCACAGATATTAACCTACAGAGAGAAAACTATCCATACAATGTTGCAGAAATGCCATTAGTTGGATCCCAGCGGAACTGTCTATTAAGAATGAAACGTGATCATTTGCCATTGGGCGTCAGCAAACTCTGTTTTTCTGTGTCTTCTGGGAAGGGATCTCTGGGGAGATGACTATTTTTGTGTTTGGATGAGCAAAGCTGTTATCTGTTCTTTCGCAGAAGGCTGGAACCGGGGGCCTTAGATGTAAAAAGTAAATGATCTGCTCGGCAGAGTTTGGTGTCAGCCTTTCAAATCTGTCATTTCTTCTAAAGCACATCTCTATTCTCATCGAGTAGTCGTACATAAATGCCAATGATGGGATTTTAGATTTGTACATTAATAATTTTTAATGAGCTTTCATTCTACGCTGTAAATATGTCCGTTCTAAATGTTTAGATAAAATAAGACTTACGATTATTGTATATGACACCAATGCAAGTTTCTGTCTTATATTTGCAGTTAAGACGTTCATAACAGGGTTTACTTTCTACCGTCGAGCCCATTGGGACGAGGGTACTCGGTACCGGACAGCGTCTGCTATTGGGGAAGTCACGGGTGGTCCTGGTCCGGACCGTGTCCCGGGCCCTGGCAAATAAAAGGATGTATTTACAGGGGAGAATAGTCTATCGTGACGCCACCCACTATGTGCGGCCAGTGATGGGGCCGCCGCTGCTGCAGAACCTCCGGGGATGGTGTAATGGCAGCACAGATGGAATAGTTCCAGTGGGTAGAACTGTATTCCCCGGGGCAGTGATGGTAAAGTCTATAATGGATGTGGATAGTGGAGACGGGGTTAAAGAACACACACTCACGTTTTGTAGTAAAAGGTGCAATTCTCCTTCTCTCCTGATGCTGCAGCTTTCTTCCAGCCCGTGTGCAGAGCTGACAGGCTTGTAGCTCCTCAGGTGGGACCTTGCTGTTGTTGGATGTAGGGCAAAGGTTGTAATCAATACGCAGACTCACAGTTTTGCTGTTTTCCAAAGCTTTACTGCAGATGTTGTTGCAGATTATAGTCCACTGAGTCTGTACTGGGGCTAGGCTTTCCTCCCACCCTGTCCGGGTCATCAGCTTCCTCGTGCTGCGCTGTGTGTGTGTCCTGGCTGCTGCTTCTAGCTGAGCTGCGGGGACTGTCTCACTCTCTCTCTGTTCTGCTGGTACCACTTGGCTAGGCAACTTGAGTCCTCTGTGCTGACCCCGCCGTGTTGCTTTGCTCTGGTACTGTGGGCGTCTAGAAACCCCACTGCTCCTGGATTCACCGTGCTGTGTGTCAGTCACAGTACAGGATCCGGTGTCCGTTCTGTGCGCTTCTCTGGGGCGAGTAATGGTTGCACTCAAGCTCCCAGGAGTGTCTCTCTGCTTGTAGTTCTCCTTTCCTCAGACCCTCACTAGGCCTGGAATCGGTGAGCAGACTGTACAGAAGCCTCTTGCAGCTTCTTGGCACTACAGTCTCTCTCAGTTCTTCCAGAAACTGAAACTAACTCTGCTCTTCACAGTACTGTCCCGTACTGCACTGAGCTACTTCCTCATGAACTGGAGTATTTAAGAGAGCAGGTTGTGCTCCCCCTCCTGGCCCAGAGTTGCTAGTGTTTGTCAGTGTGTTGTGGGGAGGGAACCCATGTGATGTTATTGTGGCACATTAACCCATGGGGTGCCACACTACTTCAGATGGGTCAATTAGATTGTCACACCTATGACACTGTAGGACCTGGGAACTTCCCACAAAAAATTGTGTCATTACCTTTAAATGGAAACCCCCTTGTCTATATATGTCACTCTGGGATGTGCAGACAGCAAGTGTATGTGCAACTCAAGGGTAACAATGGTGACGATATAAAAAAAGGACCTGGTGATAGGCAGAGGCCTCACCTTCTGACAGTCATCTGAGCCTGTACCCTTAGCTCCCTAACGTCCCTATACGAGTCTTTTCTCCTGTTGCCATCTAAGTCCTCACTAGGCCTGAACTCACTCTGGCTAGTGGGAAGGTCAGTAAGGACGTTAGTCTCACTACAATAATATAACACAAGGAAAGGGAGTCGAAAAGAGGGAAATGGGTACAAAAGTGCAAACACTTCAACTCTTCAAATGCAGCAAGCCCCCTCAGCTGCAATTGTCATAACTTCTCATCTTCTTCCAGAGACAGGCTCCTTTCGAAATGGTCAGTATAGAAATGGAACTTGCAACCAACATCAGATGATGAGACATGTGACTTTTTACAGTACATGGAGTTGTCACAAAGGGCAGCACCTGAGATAAAGGCTACAAAGAACAGCCAGATAACAAAGAGTCCTTAACTCCTTTAGCACTGAAAGAAAATAGATAAACTTCAATACAAGTTGTAGACCTGCAATAAATAAGACGTAGTAACCTTGAGATCCAGGAATTGCCCGAGGTCTCACCAGGGCAGAACTCACATATGACAATATGGTTTTTAAAGGTCATAAAGAGGTCCCATGCTTGGTTAACAGTGTTTTTTCAAGTGACAGGTTCCCTTTAAACATCGATGAAACTTGTAGGTTGGCTCTCTGAGTGCTCACAAATATATTCAAGAGGAGGATACTAAAAATGTGTCATTTTATACTTTTTCTATTAGCTCAATGTGGCGCCCCTGCGACCAGGGTGGCCACATAGGGAACTGCAGCCAGGTAGATAGATAGACAGTTTGTGCAACAAACACCCTCACAGCACACACACCCACAGGAGCTCAGCACCCAACCCGGAGCCCGGGACTCTAGGCGGGCAAGGCGTAGTGGGGTTTAGAGGAAAGTGGGTGGGAAAGAATGTAGATCAGGTGACAGAGAGCACAAATAGAGGAAAAGAGAAGGAAGGAGTTAGTAGGCCGGAGTAGGCTGAGAGGCAAAGACACCAGAAAGAAAGTGACACATCCCAGAGGGATTGGGCTCCCTGGAGATGCAGAATCCACAGAATCACAGAAACCATGGAGAGAAAGCTCGTCCATAGCCAGCATCCCAGGGGAGTGTGAGGACAGAGACCGGACCGGTATCACCGGGTCCGAGGAACACAGCAGCACCGACCAACTACAGGTGGAGTAGTTTTCCCTGATTGTACTGGAATCACATGGGTTAGAAGGAGCCTGGAAACACCTTGGAAGATAGGGTTACTGCAGGCTCGGCAAACACCAGAGTGTCGGCTCTGAGGGGGACTGAAGCAATACACCGGCTCCCCGGACACACCGGCGGGGAACACAGATTCCAGGTCCGTGTTCCCACTACAGGGTTAAAGGCACAGCAGCAACCATGAGGACCCGGCTTACCGCTCGCACACACTTAGGGGGGAAACTGCATACAAAGGGCCGAGCTGCCGCCATACAATCTGCGGAGAGAACAGAGAGGGAGAGAACAGCCTGAAAGGACACTTAGAAGGAGTGAGGGGTCTCAGAGCAACAGCCTGGCTGCAAAGGGTTGAGTGTTCCCAGAGTTAACTGAGCTGTGAACTGTGTTGAGAACTGTACCGTGACTTGTGTGACTTTGAAGAACTTGAAAGTAAATCCGGTGAACCCTGCTTCGGTGTCCGTGTCTGATTCCAGGTATACTGAACTGTGTACCTTTTACACTGCCAGGAACAGCCCGACCCGCGGGGGCTCATCATCCAGCGGCAGCCCATCCATCCCTCATCCTCCTGGCAGAGCTGGGCTTGCAGCGTGGTCCCATTACTGACCACAACCCGTGGGTGGCATCACGACAAACTAATCCTTGTAAATACCCCCTTTTACTTGTGAGAACCCAGGACACGATCCGGACCAGGACATCCATGACATCCCCAGCAGTACCCCGGTCCGGCACCGAGTACACCGTCCCAGTGGGCTCCACATCAACACATGTCGTGAAATAATTTAGTTGAAATATGTAGCTTTAAAAAACAACAACAAAATATTGTTATTTTCTGTCAGGAGATGTTTATGACATACCTGCCTATTTGAATGATTGTGTGATATGGAGTGTTTTAGGGTGGACACATTCTAACCAACTGCTCAGGGGAGGCAAAGCTAAAAGAGGTTGTCCACTACTCATTCCCCATGTTTGGCCCAGTTAAAATAAAATAGCTCATATTCACCTCCCACGCGGTGCTGTTCCAGCAGTGTTGGCGCTTGTGTTTCTGGTCCCCATGAGGTTTTACTCCACGAACCCTGCGCCCATCACCGCCAACTTCAACAACAATCAAGAGGAAATGAACCTCATTGCGGCTCTCACTTTCTACGAAGGTAAAATCAGTGAAGCTGGTGGTGATTGGTCGGGGAAAATAACGTTATGTGAGGAAGACGAGCGCCAACACTGTTGCAACAGTGCCGGCACGGGAGGTAGAAGCTTATTTATTTTAACATGGCCAAACACGGGGAGTGAGAAAGGGTTGTGCTAGATTGGACAAGTGTTTTAAAGTGAACTCTGCAATCCTCAGGAATGATAGAAAAAAAGGTGATTTCTGAAATAATCAATAATTATAGGTAATGGTAATAATGGAATGTAAACAAGGAGATATTCCTTTTTTTTAGTTAGGGTAGAGCAACAGGATTCAGAGGTCCCGAGTAGGGAATCCTTGTCTGGTGTCTATAGCCGCTAAACCTCTTACTACCTGCAGCATCACCTACAGTATTATCTTCTGATACACACCTAGCTACTAATCACAAGAGGCGCCAGGGATATCGGATCACAGGTCTCTGGCGGCTACCAACATAACCACTGACCAGGGTCCTGAGCCCCTTTTTGCTCAATTGCACTAACATTCTACAAATAAAGAATAAATTCCTTGAAAACCAAAGATTCTAAAATCTAGAGGTTTTATACATTTTTTGATTTAGTAAGTTGCGGCAACATATTTGTTATAATATGCAAAAGTATCATTTTTAAAGTGAACATGTCAGCATTTTTATAGGTAATAATCATTGATTCTTTCAGAAATCACCTCCTTTCCATCATTCCTGAGGATTGCCGAGTTTTCCATTGTGTGATTACAGCCCTGCGTCTCACGGAGAGACGTGAAGCAAAATATTAATGTGACTCTGGATGAGATTTTGTAGTTATTTTTTAATTGAAGTTTCAAATGAGTTTTGAAAGGGCATGGTGGGCCTGCAGTTAAGGCCAGATTTACCCGCTGTATTATTGTAATGTGCTGGACCCCTGTGGTCCCAGAATGAGCCTGATTACACATGAACATGAACGACACTGGCTCACTGCCCAAAAGGCAAAGTCGTAGACTTGCTCTGACCCTCAGTAACAAGATTTCCCGTAACACATTTTGACAAACTTTGCGCAGCTGGCTCTCCTCTTTCTTTGTGTATAGAAATAAACCCAAAAAGCTGGATCAGTTTTAATTAGCTTTGGGATTCGCGAAGGCTTACTCCTCGAAGGGTGATCTTTCTAGTTAGTATAATAATTTGGGCCACCGTTGGCGAACCACCTGTTCAGCAAAGGTCAACCTAACGGAGCCGATGCTGAAGAACTTAGGAAATATATGTAGGAGTCCGGCAAAGTTGTGCAGATATTTTGCAGGACAAGTGTTAGGAATTGGTTAAAATTAAATAACATTCAGGGCGCAATTTTTTTTCCTCCTTCTTGACGAGCCTGCCAGAACGCCATTGCCTCAAGATGAATTGTATTTCATTTACATACAGAAAGAGCTGTCAGAGGCATCATCAGCCGAGTGAGCAATAACAGGTCCCATCAGAAGGAAATCAGAAACAGAGGCAGGAGGTGTCGAAATTCAGGGTGCACAATATGGGGGCTGGAGCTTCTGATCCGTAGAAGCTACTGGAGCCAATCACAATACCCTAGGCTCTTACGGGAAAACTCGGTGCTAAGTTTTTTTTTCTCCTTTTTGGATTTTGGCAAATTAGTCAATCAGATTATTATTCTGACTGCAGGAAAATATTCTCCAAAGTACAATGGACAGATTGTTCCAGCAGTCTTGAAGGCATTGCTTTTAACGTAATTGCTTGAAAGCAGATAGTCTGTAATGCTGGGGTATGGCCACACGGGTTGGATACAGAAAAAGATTCTTCAGACTATGAAGCTTTTATGAAATCTCATCTACGTACTGTAGAGTAAATCCGCAGTGGAAGTCAACCTGAGCTTTGGATTTGTCATCCGCAGCATGTCGATTATGTTGTGGATTTTGTTTGCAGATTTTGATCCTAATTTATTAAAATAATTTTCTTTTTTTTTGTCTTGTGATATTTGCTGTTTTTTGTTCCAAATTCTTCAAAATAATGATAAGGGGGAGAAACAAAGCAAGGGGTTTCATCAGAGAGAAAAAATGAAAAATAAATGATATATGTGGAAGAAATGAGGCATATATATGACTGCAGGCACAGATCCACAGGCTCAAGAGCCGATTAATAGGAGAGAAGGATGGTTAGTGATTATTCGGCGCTGCCGGTCAATAATGATGTTGTGCGATATTCAAAAAAGGGGTTTATTCACTGCTTTTTCAAACTGCCTCACTTCTTCATCAGGAAATCATTGTGGTTTTTCTTTTGCCTGATAAAGTAGTAAGTCAGACTTGAGATGCGCTGAATTAATAAAACACATTTTCTAAATAATTTAAAAACCTCTTTGCATATCATGCCATGGATGGTATTGGAACACTGTGGCATTGGGGTTCGTGAGTCTGACACTGCTCAAGGCTAAAGCTGTCCATGTTTGGCCCATGACATGCGGATACGCTTACTGATGGTAAACTGGGGTGAGCTGCACTCATCAACCTCAGCATATGTGCTGCCAATGCAGCGCAGAATAATCACTAACTGTCCTTCTCTCCAATTTCTTCAAAATGGCATACACAACTCATGAACTTGGCAGAAAATAAAAAATACTAATTTTTATCTTTAAATCATAACTGCCCTTTAAATTTTTATTTAATATTAAGGTAGAGCAAGGTGTCTCCACTAAACTGTTTGTGAAGAAGAAGTATGTTTATTGTCACTCAGATCCATCTTCACACTGAATACAGGGCATGTAACCATATAAGGGAAAGAGGTGTGGCCTACACTGCTCACTGCAGCTGGTGAACAAACAATGTATCAGATCTCAGCCTAACAGCACAGTTGCTAAGCAATATCAGAGTGTTGTGATCACTGCAATCTCCTCAGATGTTTGTGCCAAGGAAAGATCTGTCATCTGGTTCCACAAAGCTCGGTCACAATCTCAGTTAACCCCTTCTCTGCTGCCACACTGCTCACTACCAGCCTGCTCTCAGAAGCTATAAAATTACACAGACAGTGCTGGCAATTGCTGGCCATGCCCACACAGCCATAAAATACAGTTTTTAAAAGAGCACAAAAAATGTGAGAAAATAAGTCATATGGAACAAAAAAGCGTTATCTTAGCTGCTACATTAACAACTAGTGCAGTATTGTTTTTTTTTTTTTAATGAAATGAAATTTACACTTTAACTATTTTATGACACTTTTCAGTACTGTACGTTGCAAAATCCTTTAGAAACCGTACTCCACGGAGGGGGGTGGTTACTGAAGTGGGTTGCACCACCCAAAAAAATACAAAATTTGGTAAAGCTCGCATTTCATGAATCTGTATAAGAAAAAAACATCAAGGAAAAGGATCAAATTATTATTACTTATTTAAAGAGCACTATTGATGCCATTGTGCTGTACATAAGAAAGGGTTACATACAAACAACTTAAAAATATAAAAAAGTTAAAAATACAACAAACAAGTTAACAATGACAGACTGATAGAAAGGGGAGAGAGGACCCTGCCTTTGCCGGCTTACATTCTACAGAGCAGTGGGGGGAGAGACAGTAGGTTGGGTCTGCTCTGGTGGTGGTGGAGCGCCATGGTGTTTTCCTGAAGAAGGAGTTGGGACAGCTCCGAAACGCGTAGAGATAAGAAACAGAACTGGTTTATAGATCCGTTGTGATCCTTATTCCTATACAGCAGTGCGGATTGTGACACACCGTCCTTCTAAAATTTGCTATCTCCACTGCCTTGCACGTGGAAGTGTGAATCCAGCGGCAGCTGTGCAAAGCATATATACTGGTTGTGAGCCGCACAACCAAGTCAGGAAAGCAGGGAATATCACCACTGTTATAACTTAATTTTTGAGATAAGACCCTTTTGCACCTTTGTTTGCCCTATACAGGAGATATTTATGCTGATGAAACACAACTATACACTTCATTCCCGCTGTATTACAGAACGTCAATAACTGTCTAACCACAATTTCCAACATCGTGTCTGCTCTGTATCTAAAACTCAACCTTTCCAAATCTGAACTACTTCTGCTATCACCGTCCTCTTAACCTCCCTAAATCTGACATCTCCCTCCCACGATAATGCTTAGGCAGCAGGCTCACTGTCTGGGTGTTATGCTTGACACTAATCTTTCCTTCACCTCCTATATACAATCTCTTGCCCGCTCTTTCCGCTTGCACCTGAAGAACATCTTTGGAATTCGCCCTTTTCTCACCATGGAAACAACACAAACCCTCACCGTGGCCCTAATTCGCTCCCGCCTTTATTATTGTAATTCTTTATTAACTGGCCTTCCCATCACTACGCTTTCCTTTCTTCAGTCCATCCTTAATGCAGCAGCCAGGGTCACCTATTTAGCTAACCGTTACTTGGACGCTTCTGCTCTGTGCCAATCATTGCACTGGCTGCCTATACACTATAGGGTCCAATTCAAACTGCTTGTTCTCACCCACAAAGCCCTTCACAGTGCAGCACCTCCCTACCTCTCTACCCTCATCTCTGTCTATCACCCCACCCATTCTCTTCACTCTGGAAATGACTTTAGACTAACAGCGCTGCTAAGAGGGGCCCCATAGAACCCTGCATAGCAGCATACAGCGCTGCTGCTAAGGTAAATATCAAGTTGCTATGGGGCCCGCAGTTCCGGAAATGACGCGTTTAGCGTCATTACCACAGGAAGGCTGCATAGCAGAGCGCAGGGAGCCAGGCTTGAGGACGCAAAATTTGATTTCAATATTACGCCGATTAAGGCGTGATAAAGGATGCTGGAGGCAGCGATAGGGACCCAACGATGACGCCCGGGGGGCTAGCAACGGTAGCCGCCAGGATCATTAACATACGCCCCACTAAGGTATAAAAACATTTTATTACACACTCACACCACACAGTTAGGACAGAGAGGGATAGTTAGGATAGTAATAGGAAGGTGCAAGGACAGGTAGTGATAGCCTGGGGGATTTTATCTAGGTGACAGTTTCCCTTTACACTGTCCCATATTCATGTGGTTCAGTCGTATATTTATATAAGTCACTGCCACTCACAGGATCAACACCCTCTTCCTCTGCTGCAGTCATTATTGCTACCTTTGAAGAGTGTTGCATCTGCGCACACTTCTTGACACTTTTAAATTAAATATGGTTTATTGCCCTTAAAAAATGACATAGTTGTATAGGTCATTATCTCCTACAAAACCAGCAATCACCTTTTCTGCTGCTGATGTGGTGCCCAGAGTCCGGATCTCCACAATTAGCTGCACATGTAATGTTGCATTGTGTATTGCCTGCTCTGATGGAAGTTTGATTTCTCTGGTGGGAACTGCTACATCCATACATTTATTCCGACTGGAGCTGTGCACTCTGCCTGATGTTAGAGACCCTAATGGTACCTTTACACGCCGCAACAGGATGGTGGCAACAACCGGGTACATGAGAGAAATGTATCTTGCACCGCCAAATCAACCCGAGGTAGCAGCGTGTGAAGACGGTTGTTGCCACCCGCCACTTGAGGCACCTGTTTCAGAGCAGTGCCCTAAAACAGGTGGATGTCAAGGCAATGGTTGCCGATGGTTGCGGCCTGTATCGGCGTGTAAATACGGTAGGGTAAGGTTTATTCGTCAACTAGATAACTCCCTGGGGCGTGACACAGGCTCCGTGAAACCACCCCCCTTCAGCGATTATTGGTGGAAGCTCCTGCGTTACGATTGGTAGTCGCCTCATAGGGAGGCATATTTAAGGAGCTGACCAGTCACACTACACAATTGCTTGAGCGTCATGTATTAGTCAGCCTCCTGCGCTGCCTGCCCAATCATGATGCTATTGCTTTGTCCTATCAGCGTACGAACGTCTCGTAATCCACAATTGTGGCACGCCTATGTGTTGTCCATGCTGCACCAGGACCGCCCATATTACCTTGTTATTGCGGCGTGTAAATGTAGTAAGGTAAGCTACAGAAGGTAACTTGTGGCACCCGGCGGTGTATCCAGAGATAGATGTAACCTACCGTAGCGCACCTTGTTGCAGCGTCTAAAGATGGTGCGTTTACCGTTGGCAACCGTTTGTGCGTGTCGTGCACGTGAAGCACCCGGTTGTTGCCACCACCCTGTTGCGGCGTGTAAAGGTACCATAACTGGGAGAGGAAGAGCTTGGAGTATGTAGTTAGTTGGTAGTGGAGCAAGAAGGAGCACGTCGTGGATGAGGGGCTGTGGGCCCTCTGAAGAGATGAGCCCCAAATCGGTGGGGTCTCAGTCCCTAGACCACCCTGACTTTCAAGGATCGGTGAGAAATCTTAAGTGCTGTGTGGGTCTCTAACACCCAGCAGCAATGTGCAGTTCCCAGGAGCTTAGTAGCATAATATGATCAGGGACCTGCTTCAGGCGTGTGTGCACAGGATCCGAGTTGCCAGCTTGTTTGAGGATACACATGGAAACAAGAACTATCAACATTGAAAGTTTCAAGCTCCAAGAAACCTTTTGTCCCAGAAGGGAAGCAATGGGAAGGCAACACTACAACTCAGCAGAAGAGTCAAACCCTCATCATGCAGGTCAGACTGAAGCCTGGTGAGAGGTGTACTGTGTCCTATGGATCTTCAGTACACAGTAAAGTTGATAATACCATCTCCTGCTGCCTTATTTGCTGCACTACACTGACTATAAACCCCCTGGGAGCCAGCCCTAGTTGGGAAGTATTAGCCCTCTGAATTGCTCATCACCATCTCCATTCCCATCACTAGGGACCCTCTGCAGTGTCGGTCACATCCCGTCCCAATATCCCAACCAAAGTTACAAATGTTCGTTCTTTTTTTCTTTCTTTCTTTTCTTTCTTTCTTTCTCTGCACCCCACATACAGCATCCCCTGTCATGAATCTGTGACAGGTTTGGGACCTGTGTTTCATTTCTGTATTCAGACTTCATATTAAATGTGTTTCTTTGTTTTGGCAGGAGTTAATGTCAGTCTCTGTTGCTAGCAGAACTCCCTAGTTCTCTTTCCAGGTATGACTACTTTGTGATTACTCCCACCTCCTTTATATGGTCTTAGGTTCCAACATTCCTTGCTGGTGATTGACCTCCATTCCTGGCCCGACTACTTGAGGCGAAGGTGCTACTCTGGGGAATCTGACCATCGCCAAGCCATCTGGTGAGTAAGAGTTTGGCAGCAGATGTGAAGTTGTTTTGTTGTTTCTCTGTTTATCTTTCCTTCCCCTCTTGTTGTTATTAGTATAGCAGTTGGGACTAGTGCCCATGACAGACATCTCCCTAATAATTGTTATCATCAAGGCCAGTGAGGGACAAGGTATCCTGCTCGGCGATGGGGTGAAAGAACCCATATAGGGATTATAGGGGGATTAGGGCACAGAAACTAGTGAGTGCAGGAGGTCTCCTTCCCCCATTCCCTAAGAGCAGGACCATTCATTGTAATTGTCCCCTGATGTTTCCCTTGTTTGTAGTTTTGTGTAGTGCGCCAGACACTGTTGGTCTCTGCAACACTGTCATTCACTGCATCCGGACGCTCCCTAGTCTGTGGCGTGTGACACCCCTTTTCCTTTTTCATGTGAAGCCAGGGCCACAGCTGCTGAGAATGACCACCACTATGAGAGATATAAGGGTGTATACCAGCCCTTAGCGCGCCACACATTTCTTTAAAAGTAGAGCTGATAGGGTCTTTTGTCCACACATTCAACTTAAAATTGTTCCATATACATGTGGCCCAGTTATATAATTATAAAAGTTACTGCCACCCACAAGATAAACTCTCTTCCTCTGATGTTGTATTCCTGCCCACTTCTTGACACTTCCTAAGTTACACATAGTTCATTATTCCAGTGGACCGGTCACTGCCTCCCACAAGGTTAGCACATACTTATTCTGCTGTTCCTCAAATGTTTCTGATTTCTGTAACAACAGATCATTCTGTCCACAACCTTTATTTTTTCATGCGTGGTCCTACATCCACTAACATAATAATATAAGTCAACAGGTCACTGCCTCCCACAAGATCAACACACTCTTCTCCTGCTGCTATTATAATTCTCAATAATTAAACAAAGGTTTATTTTATTAGATTCAATAAATGAAGGTCATCTAAAAGAGGAAAACTGGATTTGATAGAAGTTGAAGCATTAAGACAAAATCATCTGCCAAGTAAACAGAACTTTGACCATTTTGAGACGGATACAGAAGAAAATAATGATACGTAATCTAAGACCTTGCTATTCTGATGTGACACCGGCTGTTATTATCTGAACAGGGTCAGCAGTTACCGTGTCTATTTTCACAGGCGCACGGCTCCCTAATGGGCGACGCTGTGGAATAAGTTGGCATTTCATAAATAAAGTATAATAATAAGTCAAGAGGGGATGTGCGAAACGCGTGGATCTCTAGGCACTTTATACACGAGCCATATTTGTGATTACGTCTCTGGGGCTCCGGTTTGTCGGAGCTGTTTTTGACGAGAAGCAATAATCATACAATTAAATTGCACATTATTCAAGGTAACAAAAAAGTCCCGCTTTACTACTGGTGGCTTCTTTTATAGGAACTGACACGTATATTTGTCCCATAATCCTGTTTAGTTTTCATATTCAGCAATTTCAAAAAGAAACAAAAGGGATAATAAAATGCAGAAAATGATTCCCGCACAACCCTGAAATACCGTTTTATCTGTTTCTAGACTGTGAATTTAACGGTAGTAAAACCTAACCGTATTGTAGGGTTGTGGTCACATTTTTGCCACATTTCTTTTCTCTGCACTTTTCGCAGCAAAACATGCAGCCTTTTACTTTTCCCAGCAAAGGGAATGAGATTTCGGGAGTCTGCTTGCTCTTTGCTTGCTTTTTTTTCTTGCCGGTTTGAAACAGTTTCTGCATTGTCTCTATTCTTTCAGCATTTTTCAGTGTTTTTTTAACCCCTTAGTGACCGCGGTTAATAGAGCCGCAGGAAGGGAAACCCGCGATGACGCAGCATGTGCGTCCAAGGTCGGGAACGAACTTCTTTTCATGACGCATATGCTGCATCACGGGTCGGGAGGGGGTTAAATTAACGGAAAAAAAGGTATCATAAAGTGTTGCAAAAACTCTCGTAATTTACGCAGTGATTTTCCTGCCAAAAACACCAGTATTCACAGAAGATTTTTCATAGCTTAATGCTTTGTGGGCATGTTGAGTATTTGCTTGCAGAAATTTCTGCACCGAATCTGCAGTTCCTTGCAGAAAAATGCACCCGGAGTAGAGCACATCGGGGGTTAGAGAGACTGCACCAGGGAGAGAGGAGACCGTAACGTACGGAGAGCACATGGTGATAGAGACTGCATTAGGGGGAAGAGTATATGGAGAAAAGAGAGACTGCACTTTGGCAGAGCGCATGGGTATAGAGACTGCACTGGGAGGGTGGAGAGATACTGCACCAGGGGAGAGTACATAGGGGTAGAGACTGCACCGGGGGAGAGATAAAGCACCGGGGAAGAGCACATGGGGGAGAGATACTGCACCTGGGGGAGAGCAGATGGGGTAGAGAGACTGCACCGGATGGAGAGAGACAGCACTGGATGAGAGTATATGTAGAGGCTAACCACACTGGGGTAAGAGCGTATGGGGGCAGAGAGAGCCAGCACTGAGGGAGAGCGCATTGGGGGTAGAGACCGCTCCAGATGAGAAGGACTGCATCAGACAGCGAATGGGGGGAGGGAGCCTGCACCAGGGGAGAGCACATGGGGTTAGAGAGACTGCAATAGGGGACAAAAACTGCATCGGATGGAGAGTGCATGGGGGAATGAGAACACACCGGAGGGAGAGTGCATGGGGAAGAGAGACCACACTGAGGGGAGAGCACATGGGGAAGAGAGACAACACCAGGGGAGAGCACATGGGAGAGAGACTGCACCGGGGAAAAGCTCATAGAGGAAGAGAGAGACTGCACTTTGGGAAGAGCGCATGGGGAAGAGAGACTGCACCAGGGGGAGAGTGCATGGGGGAAGAGAGACCGCACCAGGGGGAGAGTGCATGGATAAGAGAGACTGCAACAGGGGGAGAGTGCATGGAGAAGAGAGACTGCACCAGGGGGAGAGTGCATGGAGAAGAGAGACTGCACCAGGGGGAGGGCGCATGGAGAAGAGAGACTGCACCAGGGGGAGAGTGCATGGGAAAGAGAGACCAAACGGGGGGGAAAGGGACCGCATTGGGGGGGAGATAGGCAGTGCACAGGGGAAATTATATTTTCTAGGATTTTATATCTTAATATATAATTACCTTAAGGCACTTCCGTCATATTCGGCGCTGTTTCCGTCGTCGTGTCCGTGACTGCCTCACTCGCAATGCCTTTGCACAGTCTCTCTCTCTATCCCTCCCCCCCCCACGGCTTGCAGGACCTGAGATGATGTCACTGGTATGGGCGGGGCTATATCACATGACTGTGACATCATCACAGGCACTTTAATTGCTGCAGTGTCAGCACAGGAGACATCATGCCGATGTCTCACATCAGACGTGTCCTCATCATTGATTCTCTGCCTCTGACATCCTGCCATCACAAGGGAACATAGAGGTGACAGAGGACCCCGGACTGAGCCCGAAGAGCTGATCTCCAGGATACAGGTGAGGGGAGGCTGCACAGGAGCAATGCTCTGCACAGAGGAGGCTGCACAGGAGCAATGCTCTGCAGAGGGGAGGCTGCACAGGAGCAATGCTCTGCAGAGAGGAGGCTGCACAGGAGCAATGCTCTGCACAGAGGAGGCTGCACAGGAGCAATGCTCTGCACAGAGAAGAGGCTGCACAGGAGCAATGCTCTGCAGAGAAGAGGCTGCACAGGAGCAATGCTCTGCAGAGAAGAGGCTGCACAGGAGCAATGCTCTGCATGAGAGGAAGCTGCACAGGAGCATTGCTCTGCATCAGGGGAGGCTGCACAGGAGCATTGCTCTGCAGAGAAGAGGCTGCACAGGAGCAATGCTCTGCACAGAGGAGGCTGCACAGGAGCAATGCTCTGTGCAGAGAAGAGGCTGCACAGGAGCAATGCTCTGCAGAGAAGAGGCTGCACAGGAGCAATGCTCTGCATGAGAGGAGGCTGCACAGGAGCATTGCTCTGCATGAGGGGAGGCTGCACAGGAGCAATGCTCTGCAGAGAAGAGGCTGCACAGGAGCAATGCTCTGCATGAGAAGAGGCTGCACAGGAGCATTGCTCTGCATGAGGGGAGGCTGCACAGGAGCAATGCTCTGCAGAGAGGAGGCTGCACAGGAGCAATGCTCTGCAGAGAGGAGGCTGCACAGGAGCAATGCTCTGCAAGAGGAGGCTGCACAGGAGCAATGCTCTGCACAGAGGAGGCTGCACAGGAGCAATGCTCTGCAGAGAGGAGGAGGCTGCACAAGAGCCATGCTCTGCAGAGAGGAGGAGGCTGCACAAGAGCCATGCTCTGCAGAGAGGAGGAGGCTGCACAGGAGCCATGCTCTGCAGAGAGGAGGAGGCTGCACAGGAGCAGTGCTCTGCAGAGAGGAGGAGGCTGCACAGGAGCAATGCTCTGCAGAGAGGAGAAGGCTGCACAGGAGCAATGCTCTGCAGAGAGGAGGAGGCTGCACAGGAGCAATGCTCTGCAGAGAGGAGGAGGCTGCACAGGAGCAATGCTCTGCAAAGAGGAGGAGGCTGCACAGGAGCACTGCTCTGCAGAGAGGAGGATGCACAGGAGCAATGCTCTGCAGAGAGGAGGAGGCTGCACAGGAGCAATGCTCTACAGTAATGAGGCTGCACAGGAGCAATGCTCTGCAGAGAGGAGGCTGCACAGGAGCAATACTCAGCAGAGAGGAGGCTGCACAGGAGCAATGCTCTGCATGAGTGGAGCCAAGATGCTGGGGACGGCGGAGTGAAAATGCCGTGGCGGGGAAGACGATAACCCGCTGCTAAGTATGACAGGCAGAGTGCCTCTGTCCTCTGCTGACCACTCTGCCCACCGCACTGCGCTAACCACTCTGCCCGCCGCACTGCGCTGACCACTCTGCCCACCGCACTCACTGCTAACCACTGAGCCACCATACTCCTGCTAACCACTGAGCCACTGTACACTGCTAAACACTGAGCCACCGTACACTGCTAACCACTGAGCCACCGCGCACTACTAACCACTGAGCCACCGCGCAGTGCTAACCACTGAGCCACCGCGCAGTGCTAACCACTGAGCCACCGCGCAGTGCTAACCACTGAGCCACCGCGCAGTGCTAACCACTGAGCCACCGCGCAGTGCTAACCACTGAGCCACCGCACAGTGCTAACCACTGAGCCATCGTATACTCTGCTAACCACTGACCCACCATACTCCCTGCTAACTACTAACCCACCATATACAGCGCTAACCACTGAGCCACCGTACACTGCTAAACACTGAGCGACCATACTTTGCTAACCACTAAGCCACCGCGCAGTCCTAACCACTGAGCCACCGTATACTGTGCTACCCACTGAGCCCCTATCTACATAATGGGGAAAAAGTGACCAGTTACCAGTTGACAGTTGTGAATGAGAGAGGCTTAATGACAGCGCCAAAGACTAATAGCATATACCAGCATATAGTCACTAAGGTGGGGCCCCAACATGAGATATTCACCACGCACGGAGACATGTATACACACCACACACACACAAAGAGTAACAGCAAGTGTATAGTCGGTAAGGTGGAGCCCCAACATTGTATACTCACCCTGCACCCGAACAAACACACACACCACAAAGAGACGCACACAACACAGAGACACACCCCCCCCAAGGGGACACACACACACCCTATAGCGACACATGCACTCACCCCACAGGGACACACACACAACACAGACACACACACCACACAGACCCCCCCACAGGGACACACACACATAGCCACCCTATAGGGACACACACACCACAAAGAGACACACACAACACAGATACACACACACACCACACAGACCCCCCCACAGGGACACACACACATAGCCACCCTATAGGGACACATGCACTCACCCCACAGGGAACACACACCACAAAGAGACACACACAACACAGATACACACACACACCACACAGACCCCCCCACAGGGACACACACACATACCACACCCTATAGGGACACATGCACTCACCCCACAGGGACACACACATTCACACTCCCCAGAGACACACACACCACACAGACAGACAAAGATAAGCACAAATCGCCTCACACAACTCGCCTCATACGTCTGGTATCTTTAATTTCCAAACATAAACATCTGATTAAAAACAGCCAATGTGCAACACATGTGCCATATAGGGAATTAAGGCAGATGTCAGTCACATGAGCTGTCTATTATGTGTATGTGTGAGGTAACATATACTGCCCGGCCAGGGGGAGGGTTTACTGTTGGCTGGAGATTTATTAGGCTGCCTATAGCAATCAATCACAGCTCAGCTTCTATTTTCTTACAGGTCATTAATATGACATATTCAAATTCTATTTTGTTATAGCTAACAGCAGTTATTTATTAACCCGGGTGTAGCTGAGTAGTACGGCTAGCATATATATATATATATATATATATATATATATATATGTATATTGTATATATACATCCTGCAGCCTTTATATTATATATATACAGCCTGTGGCGTCTACGTCATAAAGGATGCCACCGCCACATGAGCCCAGTGCTGCAGAGCTCACCACCATTGTGACTTCACCGCTCTTTCAATGCAATAGCATCGGGCACCCATCTAGTACATGATAAAATTGCATAATCAGAAATTCTTGTTTTTTTTTTTTTTAAATAAAAATGATTTTGCTTTTGAAAGTTTTGGTAAAATTTTCAGCAGCTTTGCCTTAATTGTATAGAAATTGCAACATCTTTTTAGTAAATTTTGGCTGAGCCCACTCTCTACTTTGTGTATGTAAACATGTTCATAAATATGCACAGTAAGGGCCCAATTAGACGAGTCGGTCAAGTAGAGAGTATTCATAGGGACACTTGTTCTTGTCAAGATAGGCTGGCAAACAATTCGTTAGTTGGGTGCAATGATTTTTAAGCCAGTTTTTAAAAACATCACTATTGGCACCATGTCATCCTGTGTAAACAGGTCATGTGCTGCCAATAAATTGATATTCTATTCGCGCTGAGCAATTGTTTTAATGATCGGTCTTTGCACATAGGATTAAAGTCTGGCAATCTAAAAAGGTCGTTATAAGTCGTCCATTGATTATACTTGGTCATCAAGTAGTCATTTATTATCCACATTCAGGACATGTAAACGCAGCATTAATGTGTGGTTGGGTTGTTGTGTACGGTTTGAGCAATCACATTTTATAGAATCATTGAAGAATGTATAAATATTTGCTCCTCTCTTCTAATAAATTAATATTTTGAGTCCTTTAAGGGTACCATTACACGTCGTAACATTTCATGCAATTTCACTTGCAACTTACTGGTTGCAGTGAAATCATGGACACATTGTTCTATTTTGTGGCTGTGTACAAATGTAATAATGTGTCCATGATTTCACTGCAACCAGTAAGTTGCAAGTGAAATTGCATGAAATGTTACGACGAGTAAAGGTACCCTAAGAGTACCTTTACACGCCGCTACTGGATGGTGGCTACAACCGGATACTTCACGTGCACGAGCACGCACAAACGGTTACAAACGGTAATCGCACCACCTTTACACGCCGCAACAAGGTGCGCTACAGTAGGTTACATCTATCTCTAGATACACCGCCGGGTGTCTCAAGTTACCTTCTGCCGAGCACCTTACCTCATTTACACACCGCTACAACAAGCTAATATGGGCGGACCTGGTGCAGCAGGGACAACACATAGGCGTGCCACAATTGTGGATTACGAGACGTCCGTACGCTGATAGGACAAAGCAATTACATCATGATTGGCCAGGCAGCGCAGGAGGCTGACTAATACATGACGATCGAGCAATTGTGTAGTGTGACTGGTCAGCTCCTTAAATATGCAGCCCTATGCAGCGACAACCAATCGTAATGCAGGAGCTTCCTCCAATGATCGCTGATGGGGCGCGGTAACCCGGAGGCTGTGTCACGCCCCAGGTAAAGACCAGGTACATTGCCTGGTGTATAGACATCCCTTCTGTTCCTTCTTTACACGCCGATACAGGTCGCTACAATCGCCTGGGTAGCCACCTGTTTCAGGGCAGTGCTCGGAAACAGGTGCCGCTACTGGCGGGTGGCTACAACCGTCTTCACACGCCGCTACCACTGGTTGAATTGGCGGTGCAAGATACAATTCTCGCATGTACCCGGTTGTAGCCACCCGCCAGTAGCGGCGTGTAAAGGGACCCTCAGGGGGATCTGTCACCATATTTTTCATTCTACATTTATTAATCAGATCTTTTCAACCTGATGGAGCTTGTATACTTACTTTTCAAAATCAAAAATGTTAAAATGACTATCATCCTGATATTAAAATTAACTCAAGAATCTAAGAGTGAGAGCTCATTGTTACGCACACATGGTTTCTCACCTGGAAAAAGGACCTATCTCTATACTGCTGCACCTGACTCAACCGGTTCTTGTAATTATAATAATGTTTATTCACTTCTATAACACTATAAATTCCATGACATTTTACATGCATTTGCAACACTGTCCCCATTGGGCCTCACAATCTAAACACCCTCTCAGTATGTCTTTCAAGTGTGGGAGGAAACCCATGCAAACACAGGGAAAACATACAAAATCCTTTGGAGATGTTGTTCTTGGTGGGATTTGAACCCAGGACTAGGGTTGAGCGAGTAGATCGTAATACTCGGGTATTCAGTGCGAGTAGCGAGTCCAATGTTAGTCAATGGTAAATGCGAGTAATTGTATGCTGGACCCAAAACAGCGGTCTGGGGGCTGAGGAAAAGGACGAAATGGGCACATGACTGTCGTAACAGCGAGTGATGATGGAGGAGATCTTCTGACAGTCAGTGTGTAAGTGGTGTAAAGACAGCGATCTGCCCTGGGGGCTGTGTGATGGTTAATGCAGGAAGAAGCCACCCATCATCATCATCACAAGGGCTTCAGGCGCAGCAGGTGGATATTGAATTTAAATATTCAGAAAGGAGTGTATGGCCATTGTAAAATCAATTTTCAGAGTAAGTACACCAGCCTCATCAGGTATCAGGTATTTATGTAATATATGCAATTTGTATTTTGACCAATCTTTTTTTAATACATATAAACCGTTAAAGCAAAGAAAGCAAAAATAATAAAGGAAAAGAAAATAACATGTAGGACATGGGATCTGAAATAAGCACACAATAACACAATGCCAATGTTAGTGGAATATAAAAAGCCTGTTTTGTGGATGCCGTGTAAATCTAAGGCTGGCTTCACACTTGCAGATGGATCTGCAGCGTTTTGCAGATGCATCTGCAAGTGTGAGCATGCTGACCGCGGCCCCTATGTTTATAATAGGGCGCACGCGGTGTGAAAGCTCTCATTCACTCCTATATGTGTACTGTCAGCAGGCGTATGCCTGCTGACAGATCACACACTCCCGTCCGCACTGTGGACGCGAGATGTAGCGTCCATGCTGCGGGCGGGAGAGTGTGATCTGTAAGCAGGCATACGCCTGCTGACAGTACACATATAGGAGTGAATGAGAGCTTTCACACCGCGTGCGCCCTATTATAAACATAGGGGCCGCGGTCAGCATGCTCACACTTGCAGATGCATCTGCAAAACGCTGCAGATCCATCTGCAAGTGTGAAGGCAGCCTAACATTATTCTTATATATCACAAGAAAAGACAAGTGCAAGCTTTTAAAGTAACCTAAGACAAATTACTTTCAGCTACATTAAGTCTTCCAATATGTGTTCTTGTGCAGATGTGGCATTTATTTAGAAAATAAATTACATTTTCCATTAGGAAAGGTTGTTAAGAGTCAGCATTCTGTGCTTCGGGCTGGAATTTGGATTTGATTATCAAACAATATGAAAGTAGACAGTTTCCAGGCGGCCGCTGCTGGAGGGGCCCGGAGCAGAGAATATAATGAAGGGCATCTTATGACCCAGCTGACCTGTCTAGGACAGATCTGAACCGCGCTGGAGAATCTACCTTGGAATCCATTATTCTGTATAAGACTGTTGTAGAGGACGGCTCCAGAATAGAATGCAACTTCATAACTCTAGAAAACATTTTTATTGTATATATGAATAAAGGAGTTACTGATCTCATAAAAAAAGAACCTTTCAATTTGCTAAAAATATGTGATCCTAGAAACCTGTACAGGTTTTGTTGTGTTTGTGGCTGCAGTAAAAATGCTCTGTGTGCACATGCCCTTAAAGACTTTTATTTTAGCAATGCAACAGAGCCCAGAGAGCTGCATGCACTCACATCAGGCTCTGTATGCAATGTCTATAGACAGTGAGCTACTAATCATAAAAGGGGGTGTGCCGTACTTGGGCTCACTCGCTGCTGTGCCAAAGCAATGATAAGCTACTGCTGCTAAAATAAATATTCCAGGTAAACAACAACGCACAGTGCCATAAGAGATGTCTTCAGATTACATAGTAAAAACCTGCTGACAGATTCCCAATAAAAGGGTTGTTCGGGACTTTAAGTGAAGTGTAGCAGATGTAGGGACTGGAGCGCATTAACAGACAGACTCAAGTTTTGTTGGTTCCTCAAATCCTTTACTGGTAAGACTGGATCCACCACAAATGCTGTTCTGTGAGTCCATGTAACCTGGGAGCAACTCGGGGTTCTCCACACCTGGCAAGTTCTGAGGCCTCCCTGCTATGCTTTTTCTGGTGGGTACCTGCTACTGCTTGAAGCTGAGCTGCGGCCCTCTCTCTCCCTCTCTCCTGCACATGCCAGTATGACAGGCAACTCAAGTTCTTTTTTAGCCCCACTTCACCAGCGGCTACTCCTGGGCTCTCAATGCTGCTTTGCCTCCAGGCACTTGGTATGAATGGTTAACTTGGAATTCCCCACCGTCCGGTATTGGCTGCCGGGTCGTTAGGCTCTGCATAGCGTTGGATTCTGGTGTCCATTTCCTGGTGCTTACTCTTCTGGGGTGAGCTCGACACTGCTCTTTTCCCCAGGCTCTCCTCTCCTTCCTCAGACCCTTGCCTATGGGTCACTCAAGCTAAGTCTAACTTTCCTGGGATGAGCTAAGCATTGCTCCAGTCCACAGGATGTCTTCCTCAGTCCTCCTAGGAACTGAACTGACTAACTCGGCCCCAGACCAGAATTTATAGGGTAGCTGCCCTGAAACCGGGTTTTAGATCTCCTCTTTCAGGCCTGGAGGCAGAAAGGTGTTGTATGCTTTGTTTTTACCTGGTGTGGATTCCCTGTTGCTTTCAGGTTTGACACTACCCCCCGAGGGACATAATGACATTGTGGCATCCGAACTCTATGGTGCCACAGTTCACTTTAAACACATCCAATTGTGGAAATTGTTATTAATCCAAGATCTATTGATTAAAATGTACTTAATTCGGGGGAAAACCCCTTTAAGGTTTCACTGTGGTTTACAAGCATACGCAGTACTCAGGCACTTTTTCTCTAGACGGTATTTATATGAAGTCCACTGTGTTTCATGAAAGTTTTATACAAGGTAAAAATTGTCTAAAGAATTTACTTCATATTTAATATCTTTTAGCATCATAAAACATATGTCAATTATTCACATTCTGGTAATTATCTTATCAAGGTGACTTTGCGCTGTATGAATTATACATGTGCAGCGTGTCCAAGCCATAGACTTAGCTATGTATGTACATGTCTTGGCTTATCGCCGTGCATCATAAATACGTCTAATGGAAATAAGGGAATCGTTAATCAATTACTTCTGTGTCTCAGCATAGACAGCGCTGCGCTGCATTGCAAGATGATATTGTTCTACATAAAATAATCACGATTTCTCAGGTGCTGCAGAGGGGGATAGACAGACAGGTGTTTGTCAGTCCCTCCAAATGTTACCAGAAAGGATTAGAAAGTCACACGCAATTATTAAATGTCAGCTATAATTTGACAGCTTTAGTTTAAAGGGATTGTGCAATTATTAAAGAGAAGCTATCGCCTGATTCATGCTGCCCAAACCACGAGCAGCATGAATCAGTCTTAGACCATACTAGTCCTGCACTGCCCCCATCTGGCTTTTCCCAACACTCTACGAGAGACTAGTCAATCAACTGCAGCAGCGCTGAGAAGAGCCAGCCATCGGTGGTGCAGAACTAATCTCATTTACCGCTAAGCTTCCTGGCTTTTCTCAGTAGCATTCCAGGTGATTGACAGGACTCTCCCATAGTTGGAGACCATTGAATCAGCTATAGCAGTGCTTAGAAGAGGCGGTAGGGGTGGTGAAGAACTAGTCTCCTCTCCACTACACTCCCCCGGCTTTTATGGTGCTGTACCAGGCGATTGACAGGACTCCCATAGTGAGAGAACTGTCAATGACCTACAGCAGTGCTTGAAGAGCCGCCATGAATGGTGCTGGACTTATCTCCAGCTACTGCCCCCTGGTTATGCCTAGTGCCATTTCAGGTGATTGACGAGACTCTCCCATAGCAAGGGACCTGTCAATCCATTACAGCAGTGCTGAAAAGAGCTGGCCAAAGACAGTGCATGATTAGTCTCTTATCCAACTACTGTCCCTCCACTTTTCATAGTGCCATTCTAGGTGATTGATAGAATAGTGATAGACCAGTCAATCACCCACAGCAGGGCTCTGAAGAGCCATCATGCTGAGAATAGCCACTGTGAATGGTGCAGGACCAATTTCATCTCTGGCTATGCTTCCACAGCTTATCCTAGAGCTGTTCCATGTGTTCAGAGGACTCTCCCATAGCGAGAGACCTGTCAGTCACCCACAGAAGAGCTCTGAAGAGCCACCATGAATGGTGCAGGACATGTCTCATTTTCAGCTTCTGTCCCCCTATTTCAGTGTCGTTTCAGGAGATTAACAAGAACTCTCCCATAACTAGAGACCAATCAATCAACTACAGCAGTGATGAAAAGAGACGGTCATGGGTGATGCAGAACTACTCTATCTGTGGTCCCCAATAGCAAGAGACAAGTCAATCACCTAGCAGTGATCAGAAGAGTCGGCCATGGGTGGTGCAGGACTAGTCTGTGGGTAGTTTCCCATAGTAGAGAAGACAACATGTCAAATCACATAGTAGTATGAAGCTACGTGTCGGAGTGAGCCAGTGGATAGGGTGGGAGTCTGAGGAAACTAGTGCATTGCATATTCGTACCATATGAGATGTCCCACTGACCAAGTTGGTATATTTCTATATCCAACTATTTAAGGTATACTTTTTCCAAAACATTGGAGCTTTTCCGAGAACAATATACCTGTCTTCAGTAGTGTAATCAGACTCCGATTCTTGCCAAATGTGGATTGACCGGTCTCATTTAGATGTGCGGTGACATTGTGCTCCCTATAGACCCCGGGATCATTTGCTCCCCCCTTCATGGTCATACCTCTGCTTTACCCTCACAGTTGATTATTTACCCAATGGTTGCACTTTTTTTTTCTTGCTCCGTCTTTTACGTGACTTTTCTGTCATCCCAAAACATCTTTGATGGAGGAAGAAAAAGTTTCTGGATGTAAAAAGAGCCATTCCTCCTCCGTCATACACTTCTGCATGATAGATTAATGTGAAGGAGATGCTTCCAGGCAAAGCATTTATCTGACAACACTAATGCATTTGTTTCAGCTCCAAAATTAATTTTCTGCTATGAGAGAAGGTCAGGGTGAGACTACAGCAATATGAGGCGTTTTTGTCACCTCTAACAAATTACCTGAAACCGGCCTGTCATATCATAGGCAATAGCATTGTGAGTAATAAATGCTTAAACCGATTACAATACATGGTCAGAGTTAATTTCTGGAAGCAAGTTATGTTCATAAATGTCAAGGCCCCTTCTGTGTGGCAATTTCTATTAGAAGTTTTAACTAAGCCTACATGTCATTACGGTAGGAGGGGGATTCTTCAGGAAAATAAATAACACATGCAAAGTGGCATATATTACTATATAGAAAGCTGGAGGAAAAAGAACAAAAACTTGGTATGCTGGCCAAGTGTCACTCTGGGGCGAGGGGATGACCGGCGCGTGGCCCAACAAGAGGGGTACACCAGGGAAGATGTAAAGGAAGGTCCTGACGATAGGGAGAGGGATCAACACCTAATTCACTTGTGGCTGATCCCTAAGCTCCCTAACATCCCTAGAAAGGTCCTTGTCTTGGACCTGATGAGACTGGTGTACTTAGCTTGAAACTTCATATAAAAAATGATTGCATAATCTTTGGCTAAAGTTTTCCCACCTAATATCAAAATAAGCATTTTAAGAGTCCATGAACAGCTGGACTCCTAAAATTCTCATCTTAATAAATCTTTGCTATAAGGAATATATACCCAGTCTTCCATGGGGTTTCAAAACAAGTACACCTGCCACATTGGCTCTATGAGATTTTTAAATTATGTAATTAGCTTGTATTGTGAAATCTATTCACAAATCTGCTTTATAGGTTCACTAACCTCTTTTTCCCATTATATCTTTTTGAGGTATTCATACCCTCCTTCCACCTTAAATACTACCTGTTCTCTGCCTCCCAAGTTAACCGGATCGGATCAGCCTTCCCTGATCACTTGCCTACGCTCTGGTACATCTTCCCCATATTATCCAGTATCTCATGCATCGATATTTCAGACTGACTTCCTTGACTCTGCAACTTTTCCTTGAGTTTTAAGGCAAGTCTGCTCACTGTAAAGAGGGGCAAGAATTGATCTATAGACACAGCTCACTCTTATGCTAGAACAGTCTTTAGTAACCAATCAGTCATTAATATATGAGGAAAACAAAACACTCAATGCAGCCCTTCCAAGAACAGTTTTACGGATGAAATGTATAATTCTGGGTTGGGGATGGCTTTCAGCACCAGTTAGGAGGCGCGTGCTTCTCCCCAAGTATTATCACACAGTTGCGGCAAAGACACAACTATCTCCTTCATCTGGCACAACACCTGGGGATGGACTTTCTTTTTTCTATCCTTAATGGTAGTTAGGCAATAATTCATAGTATCACCCCCTGAACAAGCAAGGCGAAACGCGCATTGGTGCATGTAGGGATATGTAGACTTGACGACAGCCAAGTATGAAATTTCTGTATTTATTTGGGCTTTTATTATTGTGGTTTTTCCTATTCCCACTGTGAGTTTGATATACTATTTATATATTTCTATGTACTTTGTGATTATCTGCTAAATGGATAAATATATAAATATAGTAATCATTACCTATTATTATTGGTATTGTGACTGCTATTAGATTTCTTCTGGCATATTATATGTCCCATTTTTAGAGTTACCTTGTCTTTCATACTACCTGTTTTGCGCTCGTAGTAACTCACATACGAAACTAGGGTCTATGTAAGAAGAAACACACCTGACCCAACCGCGTCCTGTACAGGCTAAGGTTCCTAGCTGCACAGTCCCCAGTGGCCCAAGCACAGGCTGAAATAACCATAACCACAAAAATAGGAGAAGACATCTTGGACCTGGCTTCCTAATCAGCCGTCGAGTGTTCCCCACACTTCCTTAGGAATCAGGGAAAATGCTATGAGCATTAAAACTCTGAATCAGTAAGGTGTCAACAATAGAAATAATCCCTGAGTGAGAAACATGAAAACCACGAAAACAAAGTAAAAATGAAGTACCACTGCTAGAAAGAAATGCCTCCTACCTCCTGACTAGAGATAACATAAAGGAATAGAAGGTATTGAAGTAACAGCAGAGATAAATAACCTAGTTGATCAATATCTGACTGGCATCAATACCATGCCAGTATGGCTGTAACTCTAAGTTGAATCCACAAAGAATATCACCAGCAAGAAAGATCAGCCAGGGGAAGGTTTAAATAGCCGCGCTCAAAAGGTGATAGGGCAGACTAAATTAACAAGTGCAAACACCTGTCATCTGAAGAGTAATGAATCAAGGACAACAGATAATTAGAACCCAGAAAGAAACAGAAACTCACTGTGGCTTAGAGGAGAAAGAAGCAAATCACACAACACAGGCTGGAATCCTGAGGCATTACACTACCTATGTGTATAATTGATCTTCAATATAAATCTACAGTTTATATAAACTATGAGGATTATTTTGCTTGTTTCTGGTTTACATATAATTTTTTTTAGTACCCGCCAGGTTACGTAAATGTGGTTCTATTCAAATAGTTTTTGCTTGTTTGACTTTAATTGTATATTAATCTAGAAAAACATAACAGTATAAACATCATAGTATAAAACATTTGTACCACAATCTCTTTACTTTTCCTCTACTCCTTACAAAGTGACCATAATTTAGTGCAATTGACAATCTCTATATAAACTGTTATCCGCAGGATCCTCACTGTTTCAATCACCTTCTTTCCCGGGGGGACGGAGAGGCGGTTATCCTCCACTTCTTATAAAGGGACAGTAATTTAGTGTTATTCGAAGCTGTATTGACTATGGCTATGTAGGTTCTTACACCACAGCTACCTCCTCCTCATTTTGGGTCTCCTTATTCTGTACCTTTGTGTTTTCTATTTATGTGCTCATTAGACTATAGTACACAGTATGTTGTTTCACCAGTATTCTTTTATCTGACTTTGATCTATGGCACCATTCTTTCTGCTCTTCCTGGTTTACGAAATACAGCGACAACCTGCTTTATCAAACAGTATATGCAATGGTGTAACTAGTGTCTGATGGGCCCCAGTGCCAAATATATAACTGGACCATCCTCCTGCATGTTGGTCACATATATGGGTCCTTGCAGCATTCTAGATCCTATAAAGACATGAGTTCACCACTCATGTGATAATGTCCTCCAACCTTGCCCTTTCTGTAATCAAGTCTCCCTTATGGTCACCTTTCCAGCAATTACGTCCCCCATTTTGTGCTCCTTCCTGTAATAATGTCCTCAGTTCTGGCCTCCATCCTGTAATATGTCCCTCTTAATGGGTCCCTCTGTTCAGGCACATTTCTGTAATTATGTCTGACATCCAGAGCCCATCCTGGTATAATATCCTCTGTCTTGGCCCCATCTGATATTCAAGTCCCCAATCATGGGCTTCTGTCCAGGCACCTTTCAGTAATTTTGTCCACCACCCAGAGCCCCAACCTGGTATAATGTCCTCTGTCCTGGCCCATTCTTGTATTCATGTCCCCCATCTTGGGCCCATTTCTCGAACATGCTGGGCTGCATGCTGTTTGAAATATACCCTATTCTGACACCTTATTATAATAATGTAACCATCCTGGGTCACAACCCCTAAGAAATGTCCCCCTTACTGGGCCCCTTCCTATAAAAATGTCCCCATTCTATCATAATGTCCTCCATCCTGGGCCCCATCCTATTATAATTTACCCAGTTCAGCTGCTCTTTTACAATACATTTGAAAAAAATAAACATATTTTCTCACCTTCCACGATGTGCAGCATCTTCCATAGCCAGTGCAAAGGTCAGCAGCTGCCATTGGTGTCCCAGCCACTGGCAACACATGACGTCACTGCTATGCAACACCTGTGATCAGTGCGCTAGCTTCAGCTGCTGGCTTCTGATTGGCTGGTGGCATGTATTGCAGTCCAGAGAGCTAACGGATCTCTGCACCACAATACATTTCAGCTGAATGTGCATCATGGGCCCCCTTCCCACACAAGCCTGGTCACGCTTGCAACCCCTGCGACCACAATCGTTAATCCCCTAAGTATATGCCACCCTCCAAATACATTTTCAGGACCAGTCCCACCTCTGTCTCACTCAGAACATCCACAAAACTCCCAGGAACAGTCACTTTGCACATGTACAATGTGGCACTACAGAAATCATTCCTTACTGAGCAAAGTAACAGTGAGCAGAGATAATTGGAAATATTTATTACCAGCATTTCCATTAGATTTATGCTGTCAGCCGCTGGATGAATGAATAAGAGTTTCCATAATAATAAAAATAGAAATATTACAAATCTGATTAAATACAGTAGGTATTTTATTGTAAAGCTAAAGGGGAGAACACAATGAAAGTAGACAGAACTATTCCAAGGTAAGTAGTAGAGATAATCGAGTGGAAATTAACTCTATTCGAATATGCAAGAAATCAGCATTTTTGACATTATGGATTTTTGGCAATTTGCTACAATTTTGGCAGTTTGCAATTTGCCACATACCGGCTGGTCGCCATTTTGCTGAAATGTGAAACGGCCAGTAAAAGTTTAAAAAAATTAATTTTTCATTTTAAGAATACTTTAAATTGGATTCAAAACGTTTGGAAAAATGGTTATGCTTTAAAAAAACAGCACCACAACCCTCCACAGGCTATATGTGGTATTGCAGGTCGGCTGCATCCCTTTAAAAGGAACCTGTCAAGTCCTTTTTTGTTATTAAACCACCCCCAATGTTATGTAGACAATGTAGTGTTCATCGGTAAGCTTTTTGTTTTTTATATTTTAAATCGCTATTTTTGACGCACCCCTGGGTTATGTGGACTCGGGTATCTGGGCCCTCAGCTGCGGTAGGGATGTCACTGGTGGCCTGCCCAGACCCGTGGCCCTGGTGGTCAGCTTTAAAAGGGGGGAATTGAACTATAAATAGTTTGTCGTGACGCCACCTGCAGATTCTGGTGATGGGACACCAGCGCCGTTTCAGACCTCCTGAGGGCGATGGTACTGCAGCTTTGATGGAACAGCTCCCTGCAGGTGGAACTGAGCCTCCGGGGCAGGAGTGCACCGATAAGGTAGATGCAGACTGTAAAGGTAGATTATCAGCAATGCAGTAATGGAACAAACACACGGAGACTCTGTCACTCTACCCAGATACTTTACTGGAACAGTTCTGATGACAATGCAGTTCACAGTGGAAAACAGTCTTTTGCATGAGGTAGCTGGCCGGTTAGTCACAGCGCGCTGCAAGATCTCTCGGAGTCTCCCGTGGTATGCCTTCTGTTGACTATCCCAGGTCCTGCTGCTGATTCCTGTCCTCACACTACCCTCTTACTACCAGGTCCGTTAGGGGTGCTGATGAGTTCCCGGCTTCCCAGCTCTTAAGAAGGGGGACCTCGACCTTTAGGTGGGCAATCCTGGTGTGGGGTGTTGTATGGACAGGGTGTCGGGGCCGGTAGACTGATCTGTGATGGACGATATTGGCGGCTCAGGGGCTAGACTCATAGGACTAGGACTGCACCGCGTCCTCGGAGCCGGCTCCCCGTGGTGGACCAGGGTTCCCCCCGCAGTATGGGCGCTCCAGTATGGGGATTTCCTCTCTCTTTTCCTGGGCTGGCCTTTTCTTCTCCCAAGCCCCATCTCTCGGAAACCCCTTTCCTCTCTCAGGGCTCCCTTTCCTTCTCCTCCTTAGGGCAAACTAGTACTCCCTGTTTTTCTACCTCCTCCTACCCTAATTCTTCCCCCCTGGGACTGGGCTCCAACCATTTGCCTAGGCTCGAGTGTGGGAGTGCCGGGGTGGGAGCCTCCTACAAACCTTGCATTCACACTGTGACAGGGATAACCGTCACACTCTTTTATGGGTGCAGTATCCCAACTGTGATGCCTGACCAGTGGGCACCACATATTCATCCCAAAAAAGCATTTTAGATACTTACATATTTTCATTAGCTAGCCTCGCAAACAGTCATACAGTCGTCTGGCTGGTTAACGGTTAACAGATGTCACTGATCTCCAGCAATGCCTACTGCTCTGTATAAAGAACCTGTGTGATGTCATGACCATGTGACTGTAATGGGTGGAGCTAAGCATGCTAAACCATTAAGCTAGACTGAGCTCCGCCTATTATAGTCACATGATTGTGACATCACACAGGTTCTTTATACAGAGCAGTCGGCATTGCTACAAGTTCAGTTAACTGAACTGTTAACTTTTTAACCAGCCTGATGACTGTGTCACTGTTTGCCCAGGTAGTTAATGAAAATATGTAAGTATCTAAAATGTTTTTTGGGATGAATACAATGATTTTTCTTTAAAAGATCATTAATTAAAACTAAATGATTTAAACAACAATGGTTTGACAACAAAAGAAGCACATGACTGGTCCACTTTAATCAGGGGCGGACCCAGACTGTAGTGGGCCCCGGTGCAAGAAATTTTTTGGGGGCCCCCCCGCCCCTCATAGTGGCAACAAAGTAATGTAAACATATAGATTGTAATATTTATTTACAACGCAACCCTCAAAGAGCCCTGCATAAAGTATAAAGGCTTCCTCACACCCCTCCAAATATTATCATGCCCCCACAGAACCCTCCAGATATATTAAAATGGCTTCCATATTATATAATTGGCTATATTTATTTTAATACATCATCCATAGTCCTCCATATATTATAATGCATTCCACGACCCTCCATATATTATAATACACCGCATAGCCCTCCATATAAGGCAGTCCCATAGTCCTCCATATAGTATAATGGGCCCTCATATTCCTCCATATAGTATATTGCACCCCATAGTCCTCCTATGCTATATTGCACATTACATAGTCTCCCATCACTGTATTCACGGGTTAAAAAAAAAAAAGTAAATACTCACCTCCCTTCTTGCTGCTCCGCTCTGTACGTATCAGCACAGTGGCACTCAGTGATGACATCATCGTGCCCCGCCATGCTGAGCTGCAAAAAGCAGACAGCTCAGCCAGGACTCGAGTGAAGAATGCTGCCGGCAGAGGCAGCCGGGACTATAGGAACGGGAGCGGCATCCGCGGGGAACTACCACTGGCGCACACACACCTTGTACGCACGTGGCTCCGCTCCAAATGCCTTGTAGACACGCGGCTCCGCTCCACATGCCCTGCGCATACGCCTCCGTTCCGTACACATGCGGCTCCTCTACAGGACGCCCCAGCATATGCGGCTCCACTCCATCCACCTTATGCACACGCGGCTTTACTCCATATGTCCTGCACATGTGGCCCTGCCTCATACTCACGCGGCTCTGCACACACGTGGCTCCGCTCCGTACACCACGTGCACACTCGGCTCTGCTCCGTACACCACGTGCACACTTGGCTCTGCTCCGTAAACGTGCACACTTGGCTCTGCTCCGTACACCTCATACACACTCGGCTCTGCTCCGTACACCACGTGCACACTCGGCTCTGCTCCGTACACCACGTGCACACTCGGCTCTGCTCCGTACACCTCGTACACACTCGGCTCTGCTCCGTACACCACGTGCACACTCGGCTCTGCTCCGTACACCACGTGCACACTCGGCTCTGCTCCGTACACCTCGTACACACTCGGCTCTGCTCCGTACACCACGTGCACACTCGGCTCTGCTCCGTACACCTCATACACTCGGCTCTGCTCCGTACACCACGTGCACACTCGGCTCTGCTCCGTACACCACGTGCACACTTGGCTCTGCTCCGTACACCTCGTGCACACTCGGCTCTGCTCCGTACACCACGTGCACACTCGGCTCTGCTCCGTACACCACGTGCACACTCGGCTCTGCTCCGTACACCTCGTACACACTCGGCTCTGCTCCGTACACCACGTGCACACTCGGCTCTGCTCCGTACACCACGTGCACACTCGGCTCTGCTCCGTACACCACGTGCACACTCGGCTCTGCTCCGTACACCACGTGCACACTCGGCTCTGCTCCGTACACCACGTGCACACTCGGCTCTGCTCCGTACACCACGTGCACACTCGGCTCTGCTCCGTACACCACGTGCACACTCGGCTCTGCTCCGTACACCACGTGCACACTCGGCTCTGCTCCGTACACCACGTGCACACTCGGCTCTGCTCCGTACACCTCGTACACACTCGGCTCTGCTCCGTACACCTCATACACACTCGGCTCTGCTCCGTACACCACGTGCACACTCGGCTCTGCTCCGTACACCACGTGCACACTCGGCTCTGCTCCGTACACCACGTGCACACTCGGCTCTGCTCCGTACACCTCGTACACACTCGGCTCTGCTCCGTACACCACGTGCACACTCGGCTTTGCTCCGTACACCACGTGCACACTCGGCTCTGCTCCGTACACCACGTGCACACTCGGCTCTGCTCCGTACACCACGTGCACACTTGGCTCTGCTCCGTACACCACGTGCACACTTGGCTCTGCTCCGTACACCACGTGCACACTTGGCTCTGCTCCGTACACCACGTGCACACTTGGCTCTGCTCCGTACACCACGTGCACACTTGGCTCTGCTCCGTACACCACGTGCACACTCGGCTCTGCTCCGTACACCTCGTACACACTCGGCTCTGCTCCGTACACCTTGTACACACTCGGCTCTGCTCCGTACACCTCGTACACACTCGGCTCTGCTCCGTACACCTCGTACACACTCGGCTCCGCTCCGTACACCTCGTACACACTCGGCTCTGCTACGTACACACTCGGCTCTGTTCCGTACACCTAGTACACACTCGGCTTTACTCCGTACACCTCGTACACACTCTGCTCCGCTACGTACACCTCGTACACACTCGGCTCCGCTACGTACACACTCGGCTCTGCTCCGTACATCTTGTACACACTCGGCTCCGCTCCGTACACCACGTATACACTCTGAACTCCGCTCCATACACCTCATACACACTTGGCTCTGCTACATCCACACTGTAAATCCCTCCTGACATAAACTTCATCTCATCCAGCACCATGACAACCAGCACAGCAGAGTCCTGCATACACTGAGGAGCTGATCATGTGACCACCGACTCCTCCCCTCAATGTGACATCATCACAGGTCCTGTAAAAGCATAAAAGCAGTGTACAGAGCAGCAACCCCCCCCCCTCCCCGGGTCTGTCCTCAGCCTGTGCCCTGTCTTTGGTCCCTCTCCTTGTACCTGGGTCCTTGTGCAGAGCTGTGTCCCCTCATCTGCTGATGCTGATGCTGAACAGCCATCAGCCATGTGGAGAGAATTTCAGAGGCCCGCGCGCATTGCCAGGATTGGTTGAGTGAGGTCCTCCCCACAGTGCAGGAGAGGTCACATGACTCACTCTCTGCACTGTGATTGGGGCTCTGTCCTCGCTCCTGAGCTGCTGTGAGGGGGCGTGGCCGGCAGCTAGAAGAGGCGTGGCCGGCAGCATGTCGGCTTATTCTCCGTGCCTTGAGGGGGGGCCCCCTAGCCTGTCGGGCCCCTGGTGCCACTGCACCAGTTGCACCACGGTAGGTCCGCCCCTGACTTTAATGAAAGTCAGCTGTCATGACAGTTATATTTTTCTAGTTCTCTACAACTTTTTTGACTAATTCATTACATTCTCCTGTAATTTCAGAAAAAAACAATTCACTAGAAGCCAGGTATGGGTTCATATTCTGGTGAGGACTATAGAAATTAGAAGTTAGGCAATCATCTCTGCCAGAGTTATCATCAGTCAGACAATAAGGAGCATTTACACTAATAGATGAATGTCGCTGCTCCTGTAAGTTTCTCACTTTCCTAAGTGACCTTTCCTGTCAAATCCCTTCTTTGCAGTTATCTGCATTACCTTCAAATGATGCATTTCCCTGCAGTGGGAGAAACTTAATGAAGACTGTGATTTGATAACTTACTAAACCGTCATGTCATTAAAGGACAAACTTACATTAGAAAAAAACTTCTGGAAACTTATTTGCTCCAGGCTTGAACGCTACGTTCCATCAGAACATTTGGCTGTTTTCATGAAATGTGTACATTTGAACAGATTAGTCCAAATTTAAAGAGGTTTTTCACTAGTAATGTGACTTCCTTTCATTTGAACTATTTCTGACTAACAATTTCCCAATATACTTCTGCTACCTACTCTGCTCCTGTAATCTTATCTCTAATGGCCCCTTTACACGCCACCACAAGAAGGTAGCAACTGCCGGGCACTGGGGATATATGCGCCTGTTGCCATGAAATTGCTACGAAATGGCGGCGTGTAAATAGGGAAGTTCCTCCCGGTGTCCTGCAGTTGACTCAGATACCTGTTGCTGAGCCGTGCTCAAAAACCGAAGGAAACACAAAGGCACAATTGCCATGGTAGTGGCATGTAAGCGGGGCACTGGCATGGATGTTGCGTCGCCTAGTGATTTCACAGTGGCGTGTCACAGTGTCATGGATACCGCGCCCCCTCAGCGATCATTGGTGGGGGCTACTGTGTTACGATTGGCTGTCCCTGTACAGGGCGCCATATTTAAAGAGCTGACCATTCACACTACACAATGCAATGGCGTCATGTATTAACCAGCCTTCCTGCGCAGGCTGGCCAATCATGACGCTGTTGCGTTGTCCAATCAACGTACGAACATCACGGAATACACAACTCTGTCACGCCTATGTACTTGCGGCGCGAAAGATGTACGCCCATATTCCTTTGTGGTAGCGGCGTGTGAAGCAGGGAAGGTATTCAACAGAAAGTAAGCCGCAGGAGCTGTCGGCACTTCCGGGAAACACAGATACCTTAAGTGGACAACGCAATCGCGGCGTCTATATGCGGCATTAGCGATCGGTATCCACCATTAAAAATGTGTGCGTGCATATGCGGTGGATACCTGTTGCTAGGCACAGTGGCGGCGTGTAAAGGTACCTTTAGAGGCTCATAAATACCTTTATTGTTGTTGTAGCTTTGATCCTTTCAGGCTGCAGACCAGAAATCAGACCAATTGAGTGTGGCGCCCCACTGGTCGGGATACCACGTAGGGGTACTACACCCACAAGAGAGTGTGTGGTATCCCTGTTACCAGGGAACATGGGATGTCACATAAGAGACCCTCAATACATCCATCCACAAACCTTAGACCAGGGGACCAATAGGTTAACTCATTGCAAGAGAACTGGTCCCAGTGGAAGGAGCTTAGGTGGTTAGTGGAAGAGCAGGAAGAAAGTTAGTAAGCAAGATTATATGAGGAGAAGCTGAGGTGAGCTCCTATGGGGAGTGAGGAGTCGGACGGCAGAGAAGCCGTTGAGATAGAAGTTAAGGTGCACCCGAATCCGGGTCGGTACGACCACCAGCCGGAGGGACCCAGTCCAGGAACAGAGAACCAGCCCCGAGCTGCCAAGCTAAAGGGACACGAGCTTCTCAGGGAAGTCATGGCCGACACCCGGCGTACACCCCAAAAGGTCCCTTAGGGGGTCTGGAGGTCCAGGAGAGCAATCTTCCAGAGAGGATCCGTGGAAACGGCTGAGGGCTCTGCGCGCAGAAGCGCTAAAGAGAGGAAGAAAGGGAGAGCGCAGTTAGGGACAGAAGAAAGGAATGGCAGGCACACCACCGAGGGTCCCTAGTGAGATGTCCCAGTTCCCTGGTTACTACCCAGGCCAGCAGTAACTGTGAACTGTAACAACTAATGCTGCCTGAAGTACCAGTAAAACCCTTGCTGAGTTTAAGTCTGTGTGACATGTCTCATGTGCCTGCGCCGGAGGAGCCATAGTCTTGGTCTCTCATAATAGACTGTCAGCCAGCATCTTCACCTGATGAGCCGCCTTCCTGTGTGAGTTCCCTATTCATCTACAACTGCCCCGGGGATCCCGCTCCATCTACTGGGAGCATTACCAACTAGCTGCCTCATCATCACCCGGAGGTCTGCAAGCAACGCTGGTATCATTACCGGAAACCGTAGGTGGCGTCACAAACTCTTATTATCTTTATTTTAACCCTTTTTCAGTGACCACCAGGGCCACGGGCCCAGGCACAGGCCGCCCAAGACATCCCCCATGAAACCAAATGCCCAGGACCAGGTACCCCACGGCCCTGAGATGGGTCTTGAGAAGGGCACATCACTGAAACCTATGGGATCAGCTGAGTTGCTGTGTAGCAGCTCGTAACATTGTACCCCAGAACCTCAATGACCAAAGGGCCAGCCTTCAAGAAGAGTGAGATGCCGACTCAGCAGACAATAACTCCACTTGTGAACAGCAGAAGACATCGTTATCAAGCTGTAACTGATGCTCAAAGTCACATGACAAGTTATTGAGTCAGTTACATTTTATGTTGGGGTATACACACCACCACTGTTGTTGGCTTTTGTTTTAGTAAATTGTTTGAAATGAGGAAATCACCATTGCATGCTTCTATTTAAATTCCCTACTTTCATGAAAAGATATCACTGCAGCGTGAACTTTTTACATTTTCCATAAATTTGACTTGAAAGCTAAATATTCCTTATTATGAGTAGTGAATTTAACTTTTACCTTCCATGATCCACGACCAACTGCTGAATCTGGTGAACACTTAAATACATGGTTAGTTAATCCTCATTCACATGATATGGGATAACGAGCTGATCGCATTAGCTCCATTCTCCATTATTGGAATCTTTGGTGGCTCCATTGGTTGAACTCCAGCAAGGGATCATCATTATTCTCATTTGCGCATGGAAACACGAGAAGCAATGGAATGAAACTGAATGGGGGGGGAGATAAATATTAGCAAAACCCTTTTGATAGTGAGGATGATTAATGAGTGGAACAGGCAACCACGAGAGGTGGTGAGTTCTCCTTCAATGGAAGTCTTCACACAGAGGCTGGTCAGACATCTGTCTGGGACAATTTAGTGAATCCTGCTTTGACCCAGGTGATCCCATCCAACTCCACCATTCTATGATTCTATGAATCAGCCAGTTATCACCTATCGACATCACAACAACAGAGTGGCCACACATGGACCTTTAGGGCATAAATATCTCCCAACAGAGAATTGTAAAATCAAATCTGATCATTTGGTGTCACATATCTTTAGATTATTTGGAACCAAGAGCAAAAGAAACCAAGAACAAATTTGTACACAAATCAATGTATTTTTGCTTTTACCTTAATATTACGTCGGAGTATTGTACCCATTGCCATTCTCTAAACCAGGGGCCCCAACTCCAGGCCTCAAGGGCCGCCAACAGTGCAGGTTTTCAGGATTTCCTTGGTATTGCACATGTGTTGGAATCATCACCTGTGCAGATGATTACATAACCGTATATACTCGTGTATAAGCCGACCCCCTACTTTTGCCCCCAAAACCTGGGAAAACCTATTGACTCATGTATAAGCCGTGGGTGGACCCCAGCACAGGTATACAGCCCCCAGCAGTGTGGTATACAGCAACCTCCCCAGTGGTATATACAGGCCCCAGCAGTGTTACAGCAGCAGCCCAGTGGTATATACAGCAGCAGCCCAGTGGTATATACAGCAGCAGCCCCAGAGGTATATACAGCAGCAGCCCCAGTGGTATATACAGCAGCAGCCCTAGAGGTATATACAGCAGCAGCCCCAGAGGTATATACAGCAGCAGCCTCAGTGGTGTATACAGCAGCAGCCCAGTGGTAGTATACAGCAGCAGCCTCAGTGGTATATACAGCAGCAGCCCCAGAGGTATATACAGAAGCAGCCCAGAGGTATATATAGCAGCAGCCCCAGAGGTATATATAGCAGCAGCCTCAGAGGTATATATAGCAGCAGCCCCAGAGGTATATATAGCAGTAGCCTCAGAGGTATATATAGCAGCCGCCCCAGAGGTATATATAGCAGCAGCCCCAGAGGTATATATAGCAGCAGCCTCAGAGGTATACACAGCAGCAGCCCCAGAGGTATATACAGCAGCAGCCCAGAGGTATATACAGCAGCAGCCCCAGAGGTATATATAAGCAGCAGCCCCAGAGGTATATATAGCAGCAGCCCCAGAGGTATATATAGCAGCAGCCCCAGAGGTATATATAGCAGCAGCCCCAGAGGTATACAGGCCGCCCGCCCGCCACCCCCATCAGTATACAGGTGCCCCTGCCATCAGTATCCAGGGCCCCCCCCTTGCTGCGCAAACCTGTAAAGTAAGATCATTATACTTATCCCTGTGGCCGTCCCCGCCGCTGCCATCGCGCTCCTCCGGGTCTTCATGCCTCTTCCGGCTTCTTCCGCCTTCCTCATCTGGCGCACAGACAATGATGTCATTGCCTACGCCCACCGGAGGAGGAAGCCGGAAGAAGCCGGATGAAGCCAGAGGAGTGCGGTGGCAGCGGCGGGGACGGCCACAGGGATAAGTATAATGATCTTACTTTACAGGTTTGCGGCGCAAAGGGGGGGCCCTGGATACTGATGGGGGGGGCGCCTGTATACTGATGGGGGTGGCGGGCGGGCGGCCTGTGCCGTATGACTCGCGTATAAGCTGAGGGGGGGACATTTCAGCCCAATTTTTGGGCTGAAAAACTCAGCTTATACGCGAGTATATACGGTAACACCTGTGCAATACTAAGGAAATCCTGAAAACCTGCACTGTTGGCGGCCCCTGAGGCCTGGAGTTGGGGACCCCTGCTCTGAACATTCCTGAAAATGTTACCCAGAGGCCAACAACATGAACGTTCATTTTTTAATACACTAGAATAAAAAATTAAAGATAAATTGAGCCCATTGTAACCATGAAACCAAGTAAGTTGCATTGAGCTGTTGGCACGCCAACACCGGCTTGAGCGTAGAGTGCCCTTATCTCCTATCTACTTGGGGAAACTTCTATGAAATAACGGAGAAATATGATGGATCATCCAAAACTGATGTACAGTAAATCTTTGTCGTGCCCTGTCTGTTACTCAGTCTGCAGCTGAGTGAAATGTATTTGTGAGTCCTGGCACAGAACTGCAATAGGGAAAGGTCAGAGGCCTGTACTGGGAATTACCCTGACCTTTATGAACACATCCATCACCCAAGCCCCTACATCAGGCATCATCGCTCACACTTTAAAGGTCCTCTCGCCAGTAATCATGGCAAAAATAGATTTCCAGTCCTGAACTGTACTTCAATCCCTCGAACTTACCGGCACAATGGATAAATCACCGGTCATTGCAATGTGGTAAATTTCTGCTTTTGTATCTGTCAGCCAAATTTTTTTTTTCAGAAAAAATTGTTTGTTTTTAAACAAATCAATCAGAAGTTACGGAATCAATACATACATTTGGATACAATTTCATTAAATGGGTTTTCCTATAAATCATTTCATACCAAAAGTGCCAGATGCTTTTAATAATTATTCGGAAGTAATTGACATTTCAATTAAACGTTTTCATGATATTTTCATGTTCTTTCTTTCCATGTGTTGTACTTAGTGCTACTAATGCGCATAGCTAGGAATGGGCTCTATAATGATGAACTGGAAAGACAAAAATCGCAATAGGGTCTTATCTGGGGTAAGAATCAAATAGAAGAATGGTTGTGTTCACCTGGTATGGTTGTGTCAGACACAACCACTAACTCAACTGAAAGTGGCTGCTGCAGACCCTCAAGGATAACCAGAAGAAAAAAAGTGATCATACTCCTCTTAATGTGCAAAAAGGGATATTTCTTTATTAATATAACCAACTCATGGAAGGCGTATGCACCAACAAGAATTAGACATTACAAGCAATCAACATCCGGCAAAATTGCATACACGGTAATGTAGGTAAACCATTATAATTTGAGTTTTAAACATCTGTATATCATGCATTTAATATCTGTCCATATGCATGTGTTATACAGGAGCCTTAAAATATTATGCCACAAAGCAAGGATAAAGGTAAAGGTAAAAGCGCCCATGATAATAGGTAGTATTTACAAATCAATTAAGGTACTGTGGTCTGTATCACAAGGCAGTGTTCAGTGGCTAGATATATTACCCATAACTATAGCCGTTCAATTGCTGCATTCAAACACATCACCCTGTAATGAGTCCAGGGCTAGTATATCCAGCGCACTAGACTCAGAAACCTTGCTTGGCTACCTGATCCTTCAGAGGCATACACAGACCATAAGACACTTTAAGCATATTTCACTTAGGCTATGGGTCACACTTGCAGTTTTTCCATGCATTTTTCACACTTGTCTTTTGTGAAAAACGCATGGAAAAACGCATCCATAGGTCCCCATGTAAAAAATACATGCCCCAATAGCAAAAACGCATGTTAAAGTGCCATGCATTTTTGGGATGCGTTTTTAGCTCAGCACCAAAAAATGCATCATGCTGCATTTTTTGGTGCTTTTTAAAAAACGCATCCAAAAATGCATGGCACTTTAACATGGTTTTTTTTAACATGGGGCCCTATGGGAAACGCATGCCTTTTTGCAAGGCACTAAATGGTACCATGCTTTTTTTTACATGGGGCCCTATGGGAAATGCATGCGTTTTTTCAAGCCACTAAATGGTACCATGCGTTTTTGCATGCATTTTTTAAAGCTGCTCATACCTACCAGCAAAAACGCAGCCCAAAAATGCAGGCTACCAAAAAGCACCTTAAAAAATGTATGCAAATGTGATCCTAGCCTAAAACATAGTTCGGTGGCTGAACCTCTCCAATGCCTGCAGCAGACACATATTAACCGCTAGGCTTACATGAGAATAGTGAGGATGATTACCGTATATACTCGTGTATAAGCCGACCCGTGTATAAGCCGACCACCCTACTTTTGCACCCAAAACCTGGGAAAACCTATTGACTCGTGTATAAGCCGAGGGTGGACCCCAGCACAGGATACAGCTCCCAGCAGTGTGGTATACAGCAGCCTCACCAGTTGTATATACAGCAGCAGCCCCAGTGGTAGTATATAGCAGCCCCAGAGGTATATACAGCAGCCCCAGTGGTAGTATACAGCAGCCCCAAGGTATATACAGCACCCCAGTGGTAGTATACAGCAGCAGCCCCAGTGGTATATACAGCAGCAGCCCCAGTGGTATATACAGCAGCACCCAGTGGTAGTATACAGCAGCCCCAGAGGTATATACAGCAGCCCAGTGGTAGTATACAGCACAGCCCCAGTGGTAGTATACAGCCAGCAGCCCAGTGGTATATACAGCAGCCCCATGGTAGTATACAGCAGCCCTTAGGTAGTATACAGCTGCCCCAGAGGTATTACAGCCAGAGGTATATACAGCAGCCCAGGTATATACAGCAGCTTTAGGTAGTATACAGCAGCCCCAGAGGTATATACAGCCCAGGTATATATAGCAGCCCCAGTGGTAGTATACAGCAGCCCTTAGGTAGTATACAGCAGCCCCAGAGGTATATACAGCAGCCCCCCCCATATCAGTATACAGGCCCCCCCTTGGGTAAGCAATCCTGTAAAGGAAGAGATTAGTATACTTATCCCTCCGCTGTCCCGCTGCCGCTGTCCCGCCGCCATCGCGCTCTTCCGTCTTCATCCAGCGTCTTCCTCTTCTTCCAGCTTCCTCCTCTGGCGCGCAGACAATGACGTCATTGCCTGCGCCCACCGGAGGAAGCCGAAAGAAGACGGAAGACGCTGGATGAAGATGGAGGAGCGTGATGGCGGCAGCGGGACAGCGGCAGCGGGACAGCGGAGGGATAAGTATACTAATCTCTTCCTTTACAGGATTGCTACCCAAGGGGGGGCCTGTACACCTGTATATACATTGTATACAGTATACAGTGACTCGCGTATAAGCCGAGGGGGGGACTTTTCAGCCCAATTTTTGGGCTGAAAAACTCGGCTTATACGCGAGTATATACAGTACCTTATATACTTACCGCTAGTAATATCTAGTGGCCGAGATTGCCGTACACCCTATGCCCATTTCAGATCACTTCTTCAGGGGGCGTTTTGAGGTTGCAGCACGCTCTTTATCAAGCTCCAAGTGGAGCTTGAGAAAAAGTGTGACACGCGCTCGAAACGATAGCTTTGTATATGGGTAATTTTAACCTATATAATAAAGACTTATTCAAAGAGTATTAATGAAGCTGAAAAATCATATTTTTTCCACAGTTTTTTATGTCTGGTCTGAGGTCTTCCGAGCTCTGGGCCAAACTGAGCGGTGAGCTGGATCCCCAATCCCCTCATTCCCTCCTGAAGGAAAATGTCAACCACAGTCAATGCCTTTTCTTCAGTCATGTGACCTGTGCTATTCCCCCTCCCCTTCACACTACCCATTACATTTTGCCTCATTTCAAACTCCCTGAATAAATTGCCATGATTCGTCCGCTGTGTCCATCTAGGATACAATGATGACTGTTCGCTGTAACTAGAGAATCAGGGTGTGCTGAGCTGTTGGTGTGTTGAGTGACAGCTTAGTCATCCAATTTGGTATTGGGGTGTACTGAGCTGTCATTGTGTTGAGTGACAGCTCAGTTGTTCAATCTGGTACTGATTTGTGCAGAGCGGTTGGTGTGTTGCGTTTCAGCTCAGTCATCCAATTTGGTACTGGGGTGTACTGAGCTGTCATTGTGTTGAGTGACAGTTTAGTCATCCAATCTTGTACTGGGGCATGCTGAGCTGTCATTGTGTTGAGTGACAGCTCAATTGTCCAATCTGGTACTGGGGTGTGCTGAGCTGGTGGTGTGTTGAATGACAGCTCAGTCGTCCAATCTGCTTCTGGAATGTGCTGGGTTATTCAGGTGTTCCCTGTTCCCAGTGATTGCCCAGCTTCTAAGCTGAGCAGTTTCTCCCAGAGCTCTGCCAGCTGTAGCATTCTGTTCAGTGTTGCTTATTGGTATGTATTCCTGTGCTTGGTTTGGTTGATCTATTACTGTCTGACTTTGGACCTCGTTCTGAACATGCATTTGTTTAACCCCTTTGCTCTTATCCGCTACCCTCCAGGTATTCTGACTCTGGACCATGACCTGACTACACTCTATTTACCATCTGAATCCTTTTTTTTTTTGTATAAAAATTTTTATTAGGTTTTCTTCCTTTAAGCAAAACCAACAAAAAAAAAAAAAAAAAAAGAAAAATTACTTTTCAACACAATATAATTCAAGGACACTACAAGATCACCATTATTTGGAATTTCCTGTACATAATGTAACAGACAACAAAACAACATTACAAAAAAAATGACAACAAAAAAAAATAAAAGTAAAAAAGACCATCTGAATCCTTGATGAGCCTGTCTGGGTACCTGACCCAGACACTAACACCAGCTCATGAGTATCATTATGTTAGCATCTCATAAGAAATTTACTAAAACCACAAATTGTGATATTCAGGGAGGTTCAATAGAGCCGGACATTTGATTACTTTTCCCTGATGTTTGGGATCCCTTCTTCTTCCTAGAGCCGCTCTAGCTTAATGAAAAGTTGCCAAGGCATGACGTAGTTGTTGCAGGTGCTAAGGGAGTTGCATATTTGAGCCTTTTGCGGGAGGTGCCAACAGGAATAGACCCAGTATCAGCATGCAAATGATAGTTAAGGACCCTGATAGGACCTTCACGTTGCACCCCACACAGGTACCAAAGTTATGGCCAACCCTTTGGACTCTGTGTGCCTACATGCAGCTCTGCCATGTGGATGGCACTTTACTGCACTAAATCATCAACAGTTATACCTGGCAAATCTTCTCATGGTTCCATGGGTACATTTGGATGCGTCTTGAGATAACCAATACTGGAATTATTAAAGCTTGCTCTTGAGAACATAACCACTCAGTGCCCTCAAAGTATAAATAATTGGCAATTATTTGCAAAGCGAAGGGAAAAAAAATAATAAAGAAAATATTTTCCCAAAATATACATGTTTGAAATATCTGGGGAGTGAGCTTCTAAAATCCAGAGAGGTATAATCCTCTCAACCAGAACCGACTCTACCCTGCATACATCATTTAAATCATCCGGCAAAAGAAATATGATGTTTCAATCAATCAGTGCCTGGTTAATGATTCAAAGACCGAACTTGTCTTGAACACAAGCTCTCTGGGAATATTACAGAGAATCCATCTCCTTTCAAAAGCTTAAATAGAACTTTATTTCAAACACTCATAAAAAACTTTAGTCCGGTCTCCCACAAAGCTTAAACAGATGCCCAGAGGGCTCCGTATGTTAAATATTTTGAAGGATTTTCATTTAAGTAACGAGAAGCTCTTTTTCTAGATGTTTAAAAAAGTCGCCACATTAATATGCAGAATGGAAACGTCCAGGATTTGGTTCCTTCCAGAATTGATGCAATTTCCATTTTTATAATAATTCCCAATTCTGCTCACTCATCTACTTCATGCCAGAGGGGAGTGTAAATACATTTTAATGGTCTTCAACCAATGACTATAACGATATAGTAAGCGATACTGAATATACTGGAATGTCAAGGAATAAAGAGCCCAATTTTAAAGTATACCTGTCCTTTTGCACAAAGGAGAAAAGCATGTGACACGCCCCCCAAAGCTGTGGGATACTATGAACCGGGCTACAGTTCTGTTGGGGAGTCACAGGGGTAAAGGCCTGGCTCCGTGACACTGGGGGTGTCAATAATAGGTTCAGGAAATAAGGTTTTTGGGATTGTTGTCATGACACCACCCGTGATGTTCGGCTATTGATGGCCGATGCTGCAGTGTGGGACCTCTGGGGATGATGGGATCGCAGTTAAGGTGGTATCGCTCCCCACGAGTGGAGCAGTTCTCTAGGGCAACCAGTAAAATATATGGCGATGGTAGGCCATTGGGGTGCAGGACTGATGGTGGGTTTACACACACCAATTTATCTGTTCAATATCTGAACCAATCTCTGGTTGCAGTGAAATCATGGATACATTGCTCCATTTTGTGGCTGTGTACAACATGGAGCAATGTATTCATGATTTCACTGCAACCAGAGATTGGTTCAGATATTGAACAGATAAATTGGTGTGTGTAAACCCACCATAAGGGCCCAGAATAACTGACAGACACACAGTATGTAGTCTCCTTTATGTTTACTGGTAGTAGCAGGTTCAGACCAAGGCTCTGTCCACAGGAGATGTTAGGAATCCAGGAGGCCTGGAAGCAGGTTGGGGATCTCCTCACCCAGTGAGTTCTGAGGCCTCCCTGTTGCACTTCTCCTTGCTGGTCCTGGCTGCCTGTAGCTAAGCTACGGGCCTTCTCTCCCAGCTGGTAAGTTTCTCACCTGTATGGCAGGCAGCTTGAGCCCTTCCCGGGTACCACTCCTCTGGCTACTGTCCCTGAGCTCCCCGATGCTGTGCCTCCAGGTGCTTTGCTGTGGCTGGGAAACATGGAGTCTCTTATCCTCCGGTTTTGGCTGCTGGGTCTGGAGTACCCTTACAACCTCAGACTCCAGTGTCCGTTTCTGGAGCTCTGTTCTGGGGTGAGCCAGAACATAGTCAGTTGTTAACACTTTGGAGCCTGCTTTGGTCTTTGAATCCTCCTAGGATTCCTTGAGGCCTTTTATTGGCCTCAGCAGGTCACATTTAGGGGCAATGCAAGTCATTGATGTAAATTATGCGCATCAACCAGCAGGTCATAAACAAGCCATTAAAAGGCCATTAACAGGAACATTTCAAGCCAGGCACAGGAGACTGAAGAGCTGTGACAGCACAAGGACAGGTGAGGGGCAGGCCTAAAACATGCAATTACAAAATGTTTTTGTTTTTCTTTTACCCCAAACTGGCCCTTATGATAAGACAGCAAAATGTCACCCAAACGGCAACATGTTATGCACCCATAGTAACTCACACAGAAACCTATGGCCTATCTTAGAATAAACACAGTTGACCCAACCAGTTCCTGTACAGACAAAGGTTTCTAGCTGTGCAATCCCTAGTGTTCCCTTTTCTAGCTAGAATAACTAGCACAGGACTAGGAGATGACAACTTAGACCTGGCTTCTTAATCGGCCATTGAGTGTTCCTCATACCTCCTTAGGAATTGGGGAAATGGGGAAAACTCTGAATATGGAAGACATACAGAGATTAAAAGGATCCCTGAATGAGAAAATATGAAACAACAAAAAAAGTAAAAAGTAATGTACAACTGCTAGAAAGATTTGTCTCCTACCTCGTAACTAAATAAAGTAGAAACAATTAGGACAGATTGAAGAAAGAGCAGAGATTTATAATCTATCTGATCTCTTTCTGAATGGCAGAATTCCAAAGGCAGTATGGTTGTAACTCCAAGTAAAATCCACAAAGAATATCACCAGCAGGAAAGATCAGTCAGGGGAAGGTTTAAATAGCCTCACTCAAACGGTGATAGGGTAGACTAAATTAACAGATGAAAACACCTGTAACCAAAGAAGAATGAAACAAGTACAACAGATAAAAAAAAACCAGACAGAAACAGAGTTCGCTCTGGTTCAGAGGAGAAAGAATCAAATCGCACAACATAGGCTGCTTGTTTGAATCCTGAGGCATCATACTGCCTTTTTGCTGCGTTCTTGAGAACACATTCCTAAAATTACAGATTTTCCAAGACTTCAAAATTTGAAGAAATGTAGAACTTATTTAATTAATAACAAATCAATTTGCTCATCTGAAAATTAATTATCTAAAATTAAATTTTCAGATTTTCAGCACTATCTAGTTATGTATGCCAAAAAAATCCAGAAAGGCAGTAACACTGCCTAAATGGGTGCAAAGCTCCTCCTAGGTATGTGTACATGTATTAATACCATGTATGTATTCTATATAAGTATAAGTAGAACTTACCGGACAGTTGTGCATCTCTAAGATCAGTTGCTTCACTCCATACAAAGTAGGGTGAGCCCATGGAGATGGGTCCTGCCAGTGTCTGTTAAGATCAAACCCCATTAGCGAACACCTATAAAAAGACATACATGCATGCTGTGAGTGCAAGTCTCTCCTGTTTCAGATTTACTATTTTAATACAAATGTACACTGGAATCCATGAAAATCATTGGCAGCAGAGATTATTTCATATAGGAAAACAAAGTTTGATATTAGAATACTATAATAAAAGACAATAGTGGTGAAAAAAATGAATTTAGTCACTGAAGTTGGGTGGGACTACAATATTATACATCTCTGCCCCCTGCTTGTGATGTGATTCTCCCTGTCAGCTCTCACAAGCAGGAGGCAGAAGACATCAATGTGAAAAACATATTATGGAAAACACTGTACAATTTACACACACAAATAGAATAAACAGTGTCAGAGAAGCTGTAAAACTACACTTAATCAGCTTACGGACGATTCTCCTAAAAAGATGCACTTTTCTATAAAGACATGACTTGAGCTACATGAGGAAGATAGAGAAGCACAGGTGTGGAAGGTGGAAGATGAGAGATGCCAGCAGGTGTTTTATAGGTGATGATGGTTGTCCTGTTTTTTTGCAAAGTCTGGATACCTTTCTGCACAGGAGAACATGTGCCGAACCGGTTGTCAGACTGGAGATGAATTGGTCCGAAATGTATGGATGCATCGGAGCTAGGATGAAAGATACTATACTACTAGAATATTGCTGATGAGTTGGCATTATGGCCCTCATTTATTAATCAGTTTATATTAGTTTTTGGTGTAGAAAAAAAAGGTGCAACACATCAAAACAACTTGAAAGTAGCAATTTGGACACAATTGTCTTCCTTTGCTTCCTTTGCATAACAAAAGTTGAAAAAGTACATATATGGACAAGCCCAAAAGGGTGTAGTTTTATTAAAGAAAAGATGACATTTTGGGACAAATCTGCACCTTCTTGTAGCAAACGTAGATTTCATTTATTGAGGACAGTCCAAAATACACTAAATGCATGGGTGTTATAGAGCAACTACTGAAAATCCCTACAAGTAGGAAGGCAAGTGATACAATCATTTCTATTCAATAAAACACTTTCTTCTTTATTCAAAGAAACATTAATAAGCATAAGATATTCTTCCTAAGAGGTACAGACTGACATGTTTCCAATGTGTAGAGTCCATACTCATAGTTTAGATGCAGAATCTTGAGTAATTTATTTAAAAAAGGTAATATCCAATCACGAGTGAGCATTTAATGGTTAATTACATACTACATAATCATACATCTAAGTTAGATAACACATGAATAAGGTCACA